>CM052806.1:92131260-92187097 GCA_028533885.1 Nasua narica | reverse complement strand
GGGCTGCTGTGTGAGTGAAGCTGGGGCTGTGAGGGGCCGCTGCGCGGTGCCACCCATCTGGAGTCACGTGCACGGCTCCGGGGCTCTTCATAGGTTCTTCACACCCAGACTTAGGGCCGGCTCGCGTTGGGAACCAGGAGGGGCTGGGGAGACCATTCAGGCTGATGCCTCTACACACACTCCTTCTCCACTTCAGCCTGAACGTCAGAGCTCTCAGTGAACTTGTTTTGAGGTTATTTGTTGATAGAAGAGTAGAAACTACAACACAAACCTTTTATAACCCAAGGTCATTGATCTTTATTTCTGCCGTCGGCTTCCTTCATGTGATTTCTCTCAAGTGTTTAATACTATCAATCTATCATTTTATCTTCTCCTCTCAGGAAAGAATGGTCAAGACTTGTGAAGCATGAGGGTCTGTTTTGGTGGAGAGGACAACCTGCCCTCTCTCTTCAAAGTAGGATCTTAAAAGCTCTTTTTAAAAACATTACCTTTTTTTTTTTTTTTTTAAGGTTTTTTTTATTTGAGAGAGAGAAACACAGCAAGAGAAGGATTACAAGCTGAGGGAGTGGGAGAAGGAGAAGCAGGTTTCCTGCTGAACAGGGAGCCCAACTCGGGGCTCGATCCCAGGACCCTCGGATCATGACCTGAGCCGAAGGCAGACGCTTAACGACCGAGCCCCCCCAGGCGCCCCAAAACATTTACCTTTCTTTTCTTCTCTTGGCTCTTAGGTGCTGAGTTATTTTCATCATCAAAAGAAAGTTCGTCAGGGAGTGGAAGAGATGCTTTACAGATTATATAAACCCATCCTTTGGAGAGGACTAAAGGTACAGCTATTAAATACCCCATCCATGTTAAGAACATGCTAATTATGCTTTTGAATTTATTATGCTCTAATTCAGAATTGTGCTATGGCCGTATAAATAAGACTGGAAGCTAGGGGCTTTGTGAAATTTGGGGATAAATGTCTTATTCTTTTATTCTTTCAAAATATTTTTAGGCCTATTAGACTGGGACTGTGAATTGGTTTAGGCTGACTCCACAGCGGGAACGGGGTCTGTCATATCATGCGAACTGGCAGAAACGCTGGGGGTCTGTGTAGCCGAGCTGGGCCCTCCTGGCCCTCAGGACCTCCGGCTGACGACTGAGACGCAGGATGGCTAGTCTCCGGGGTGCCGGAGCGAACACGAGTAATTTTCAACATGGTGAATCTAGTGTTGGGAGAGAGATAGTCACCGTTTCTTAGTAACATGAGGTGGACTTTGAGGCAAGGAGTCCGGTCTTTATTTTTTTTAAAAGATTTATATATTTTAGAGAGAGAGTGTTGGGGGGAAGGGGCAGAGGGAGAGAATCTCAGGTGGACTCCCTGCTGAATGGGAGGCCCAACCTGAGGCTCAGTCTCATGACCCATGAGATCGTGACCTCAGCCGAAAGCAAGAGCCGCAGGCTTAACCATCAGTGCCGCACAGGTGCCCCCAAACACACAGTTTGTACTCTTTTTTTTTTTTTTTTTAAGTTGGCTCCATGTGCGGAGCCCGGTGTAGGGCTTGAACTAATGACCTTGAGATCAAGACCTGAGCTGAGATCAAGAGTCACACGCTAACCGACTGAGCCTCTCGGGTCCCCCTGGGTCTTTGAAGATCTGTCATTACTGAGCCAAGAGTTTGGTTTAGTTCACGGAAGGTCTTCTAAGTTTGGTCAGTTAAAAGGTTGTGATTGTCTTTCATGTGTAAGTCTGTATTGAGATACTTTAGAAGCATTATTTAGAAAATCTCATGGAAGCCTTTGAATGTTTGCTCCTTGGATTCTGAAACCCTCTTTCCTTATTCTAGGCCCGAAACTCTGAAGTCCGCTCAAACGCTGCCCTGTTGTTCATTGAAGCATTTCCTGTGAGAGATCCAAATTTCAGTGCTATTGAGATGGATAGTGAAATTCAGAAACAGTTTGAAGAACTCTATGTACGTATTGCATGTGGCTGAGTCCCCTACGATGTCCCCTCCCTCTGGCCTGGTGTGGGTGCTGGCTCCCTCCCCCGCCCCGGTACCTACCTGTGTGCTGCCCTCTAATGGTAGGCTTTCCAGATCTTGACGTTCTTGACAGAAATCCATGTCCCTCTGGGGCCTGTGACAGTGTGGACCTAATAGTGTTTTATTCTTTTTCTCTTTGTCACCGTTGGAACATCTGATTATTCATTACTCTGTATAGTTATAATGTTTTACATGTGTTCTTATCTCCCCAGCATAGGTAGGCAGTATGACATGTACTTATTATCGTAGGTCCCCACATTTGATGCCACTTCTCTATAGTTGTGTAACTTTGAGCAACTCATTAACTTCTGTGTGTTTACCTGTGACTTCGTGGTGTTGGTATTGCCTGTGGAATGGTGGGGGTAAACCAACACTGGTGATGTCTTAAGTCAAGCCTGTAAATAATGCCTATTGCAATAGACTTTTCGAATGAGTGCTTTATCAGATGAGACGTGGGAACATTAGGATGCCACGTTTATCTCCAAGGGTACTGGGGGGATTTTTTCATCTGGCTGGGAAGTGCTAGCCTTTGCTTATTTCTCTACATTCCCTTACATTTTCAGGGCTTCTTTTTTTTTTTTTTTTAAGATGTTATTTATTTATTTGACAGAGAGAGAGAGAGAGATCACAAGGAGGCAGAGAGGCAGGCAGAGAGAGAGGGGGAAGCAGGCTCCCTGCTGAGCAGAGAGCCCGATGCGGGGCTTGATCCCAGGACCCTGAGATCATGACATGAGCCGAAGGCAGAGGCCTTAACCCACTGAGCCACTCAGGCGCCCCATTTTCAGGGCTTCTTAACACAATCTAAAATATACAATTTATTGTCCTAGTTAGGAGAATAAAATTTTTAGGAAGTGATACGAAAACTCCATGATAAAGTTGGTTATCCATGGCATTCCTAAAATACTTCTTTTTGTTTGTTTGTTTTTTAGGTTTCAGGATTTTTTTTTCCTTTGAGAGAGAGTGCACAAGTAGGGGGGAGAAGCAGGGGGAGAGAGAGAAGCAGACTCCCTGCTGAGTGTGGAGCCTGATGCAGGGCTTGGTCCCAGGACCCCGAGATCATGGCCCAAGTCAAAGTCAGACACTTTACCGACTGAGCCATCCAGATGTCCTGTATGTTTTTTTATTTAATGAAAAATCTCAGACAAGCAGCAAGTTGAAATAATAGTGTAGCTAATATGTGTAGAGTTAGCTCTTTGTACGTACACACACACATGTGCACATACATACGCACATACACACATACGCACGTGCACATACATACACATACACACGTGCACATACAGACACGCCACACAAGGACACACATGCATCTAAGATGAACAGTCATTAGCATTTTGCTATAAGTGCCTTAGCACATGCATATTTACCTAAAATTCCACTTGAGAATCATTCATTTTGTGGGGCTAATGTTGGTGGGCAAATCAAAACTAGATTTTGATAGTTTTTAGCCAAAAAACTATGAAAACCTTTTCCTCTTTTTCTTTTTTTTTAATAAAGATTTTATTTATTTGAGAGAGAGAGTGCGAGCATGAGCCGGGGGAGGGACAGAGGGAGGAGGAGAAGCAGATTCCCCGCTGAGCAGGGAGCCTGACTTGCGGCTCGATCCCACGACCCTGAGATCATGACCTGATCCGAATGAAGTCAGATACTTAACCAACTGAGCCCCCCGCGTGCCCTAGTGTTTGCTCTTTTTCACTCAGGTGTCCAAATCTATGGAACGGTTGTTTTCAAATGTGTAAGCATCTGCCTTGGATGTGCTCTTGGAGTACGTGCCGCCTGTTCAGCCGGCACGGGTCTTCCTGGACCTGCCGTTTCACAGACTCCCAGGCTGTGCGGGGCGGCCCTCCGGCCCCGAGCGGAACACGTGAGCAGTCCTCTGCAGGTGTCCTGCCGGGGGCCTCCTTAGCCCTTGTGCTGGGCAGCAGCGCAGATAGCGACCGAAGAGTCTGGAGTCACACGTTTTGTTTTGTAGCCCACTTCCCACATGATCAAATTACTTAGCCTCTCTCTTTCTTCTTTAAAACTGGAAATAATATCCTGTCGGATTGTGATAAGGTCTCCATGAAACGTTATATATAAAACATTTAGCTCAGTCCCTAACATTAAGATGACAGTGGTTATAGGTGGATTAAGAGTGCACTTGTCTTGATAAGTACTGAATAATGGGACACCTGGGTGTTTCAGTCGGTTGAGCATCTGCCTTCGGCTCAGGTTGTGATCCCAGGATCCTAGGGTTGCGTCCTGCTTCAGGTTCCCTGCTTGGTGGGAAGCCTGCTACTCCTTCCGCCTGCCGCTCCCCTTGCTTGTGCTCTCTCTCGCTCGTGCTCTCTCTGACAAATAAATAAAATAAAATAATAAATAAGGGGGTGCCTGGGTGGCTCAGTCATTAAGCATCTGCCTTCAGCTCAGGTCATGATCCTGGGGTCCTGGGATCGAGCCCCGCATCAGGCTCCCTGCTCAGTGGGAAGCCTGCTTCTCCCTCTCCCTCTCCCCCTGCTTGTGTTCCCTCTCTCGCTGTCTCTCTCTCTGTCAAATAAATAAAATTTTAAAAAGGAAAAAAAATAAGTACTGAGTAATTCGTAGAATTGTTGAATCACTGTATTGTACATCTGAAGTAAATATAACACTATGTTAACTACACTGGAATTAAAATAAAAAAATATTATGTAAAAAAATGACAGTCGTTATTACTGTCCATAAGAACATTAAAAATGTGTAAAGTGACGCGATTATGTAATATAATATTAGGAACATATTGGTGCATCCTTTGTCTCTTGTACTAGAAACAAATGAATTTCTAGCAATGAGTTTAATACTAATTTACTAGATGAAAGGTGTGTAGGGAGCTGTTGGTCTCTTAGAAATGCAGATACTGTCAAATGCTTGGCACCTTGTTTACTAGAATATTGGCTAACGAATGGTATGACTATATCTTTTTCTATTCCATTAAAGGTCCCTTATATTGTAAATTAGAGAAATCTTACTGTGAGAACATCATGGTTGATAGAAGTATTGTACGAATAAAAATGTTTCCATGCTACTAAGGTTGGTGTAATTTTAGGAAATATGTAATATGTACATGTTAATAAGTTTAAGAGGCAGGGCCTATGAAATAATTGTTTTACTGTGAAAAATAAAATGTACATAGGAATGGCAAATTCTTATTAGAGAAAACACCTAAAAGAAATGCCAAATCTTTGTTAGAGTCTAAGGGATAGACCATATCAGGACTGGTAGGTAAGTGGGCCATGGTTTTGCACCAGGGGACAGGGCTTGTCAGCAGATTGGGTTCCCCTTGGGGTCTCTGGCTGAGGGACAGGCAGCCCAGTGACCCCAAGGTGACCAGATGGGAAGGGGCCTCCCCTCCTGGTGGCTGTCTCTCCTTTCTTCTTTCCTCTGTGGAGAGGTTTGAGTTACTGCTGGCTTGTCTAAGCTCCTCTGTTTCCCTAAGGCCTTTTTTGAGAGCTCTTCCCTGGCAGGTGGATTACGGTGGGCGCCATTGCATGGACCTATCAGTAGCCCTCGTGCCATCTGTGTTCATGACCCCAGGTTTGGGCAAGTCTGAGCTCTGGAAGGGCGTAGGAATGTCTGGGTCACAACGTTTTCTGCTCTTCTTTCCATGAAATCTGTTCTTACTCACTTTCCTTCTTGTAGAAATCCCTCATTCTAGGGGCACCTGGGTGGCTCAGTAGGTTAAGCGTCTGCCTTCGGCTCAGGTCATGATCTCGGTCCTGGGATCGAGCCCCGTGTCAGGCTCTCTGTTTAAGGGGGAGTCTGCCTCTCCCTTTCCCTCTCCGATCTTTCTCTCTCTTAAATAAATAAATAAAATCTTAAAAATAAAATCCCTCATTTCCAACATTGCTATTTCTGCTACCTTGTCATTTTGGTCAGATTTTGGGGAGAGGAAGTAAGTGCTTATTCATCCTAACTTGAAGACTTAGTTACATAGTTACAGAGTAAGAATTATTTGTGCTTTTAAACTTTTATAATAGAAAAATTTGCACACAATAATAGAGAGCCTAGTATAATGAACTGCTCTGTACCCATAACGCAGTTTCAGTATTTACTGTTTCATTTTCAGTATTTACTGACTCAAGCCTAATCTATTTTTTCTTTCCTTATTTTGAAGCAGATCTGAGATATCATCATTTTGACTCTAAATACTTCATAGGAATCGCTTAAACAGTGACTTTTTTAAAAAGCATAATCATACCATCGTTATAACTAAAGAAAGATGAAAAAGAATTCCTTAATGCTATCAAATATTGGACAATTGTGGTTTTTTTTAAACACTTGAAAAAAATTTTTTTAACTTTATTTTAAATAAATTCTAGTCACACATGGGGTTTGAACTCATGACCCTGAGATCAAGAGTCACATGGTTCCCTGACTGAGCCAGCCAGGCATCCCTGAATCATTGTTTTTGAGTGATACTTAAATGACATTTTTCCCCGTTTTGTTTGAATCTGTGTCTAAATAAGAACCATGCGTGTGATCAGCCAGTAGATTGATAAGACCCAATATTGATAAGTCCAGTAGCCTCAATCTCTCTCTCTTTTTTGCTTACTATTTTTGTTGTTGAAGAAGTCAAATTATTTTCTTCCATTTTTTGGATTTTTAAAAAAATATTTATTTATTTACTTGAGAGAGCGTGAGCAAGAGAGCAGGAGGCAGGGAGGTAGAGGGAGAAGCAGGCTCCCCACTCACCAGGGAGACCGATGTGGGACTCGGTCCCAGGACTCCAGGATCATGACCTGAGATGAAGGCAGACGCTCAACTGATTGAGCCCCCCCAGGCGTCCTGCATTGTGGAACGTATCCCTGTGGTGGTGGTGGGATGTTCCTCTGCCTTTTGTATTTCCTGAATATCAATAGGTGTAGAGTTGGTCAGTTATTTTTGTGGGAATGTTGTTTGTTGTGTCAGATTCTTCATGGAGCTGGTGTTTACTTCCATCCAGAGATATACAGCATCTTGTTTCTTGTTGTATTTTTAAAGAGGGTGGGAGGGAGGAGAAGGGGAGGGTCAGAGAGGAGGGGCGGAGGAGAGAGAGAGAGAATTTTAAGCAGGCCCCACGCCCAGTGTGGAGCCTGATACGGGGCTCGATCTCACACCCCTGAGATCATGACCTAAAACTAAGAAACAGACACTTAATCAACTTAGTGACCCAGGTGCCCCCTCTTTTTGTGTTGTTAGCAACCACTGATCACTATTTCTTGGATTAATTTGTTAAGTAGAATTACTTTATTCTGGGCTTATTGCATTACAACATTTTAGGAATTCCAGAAAATAGTTTACATAGGCTGTGTCTGTAGGATCCTTAAGTCTGCCTACCTCACTGAATGTAGGGATGGAATTTGAGACTCTGCTGTCAGCAAAGTCCTTTAGATGGAATTGGCAGATAAGGTACCACATGTGCCTGGAAAATGGTAAATAATAACAGATATCTGAGTCTTTATAGGACCAGTATTTCTATGACTTGAAATGCCTGCTACATTGTAAGTGCATAGAGTACTAATGTGTAAAATACTGACATAAAGGGAGCTGATTTCAGATTTTTAAGTCTTTTTCCCCTCCAACTTATAGAGCCTGTTAGAAGATCCTTATCCAATGGTCCGTTCTACAGGGATCCTTGGTGTTTGTAAAATAACTTCCAAATACTGGGAAATGATGCCTCCAACCATTCTTATTGATCTCCTCAAGAAGGTAACTGGGGAATTGGCATTCGACACAAGCTCAGCTGATGTGCGCTGTTCTGTCTTTAAGGTAAGATTTAAAATTAATAAGCAATATTTATCATGGAATAATTAGAATATACAGAGAAAGACCAATTTTTAAATTACCCGTAATTCTACTCTATAGATACACTACTATGGACATTTTTGTTGTACAGCCAAAGTAACATTTTTAAAAACCAAATTGAAAATGTTATCTATGAAAAAGCCCTCCTTGAAATAATACCAGTTTTTAGCGTATGGCCTGTGTGGGTGGTGCACAGTGCGTTTCAAATAGGAATTGCATGTAGTACTTAAATTTTTTTCAATTATACAGTAAAATGGACTGTTTTGGTATACTGTATGTACTTTTAGCAAGAACCTACAAAACTGTCCTTTCTCCCATCATCCAGTTTCAACAGTTACCAGGAACACATTTGGGCTTGTTTCATCTTTAGCCAATCCATTGTCTCCCACTATTGGTTACTTTGAAACAAACCCAGGACACGATATCAGCTCGTCTGTAAATATTTCAGTATGGTGGTTAAAACATAAGGTCTTGTTATATTTAAGAATAATATTGTATGGTGACAGATGGTAACTACACTTACCATTGTGAACATAGCATAGTGTGTAGAATTGTCGAGCCACTCTGTTGTACACCTGAAACGAATGTTAACATTGTATGTCCACTCTAATTCATATAAAAAAAAGGTCTCTTTAAAAAATCCTTTTTCCTAATAAATGGGAAGCAAAGGTGGAGTGCATACCAGATCTTCAAATTGGTGGCAGGTCACCCGACCACCCTCTGAGGTGCGCGTGGCTGGGTCCCCCTGACAGGGAGGCCCTTTGCCCTCTGATTTTCGTGCAGGATGGGGTCAAGAAAGAAGAGAATTCATGGGCTCCTGAAAAAATGTGAAAGGATTGTTGGATCCAACACAAATTGGCTTTGGAGCTCTCTCCACAAGTAGTGGTTCTGTGTGTCTTTCATCTCTAAAAATCCCTGAAAATTTGGCCAAGAGGAAGCATTGCAGGATTATTTTATAACTGCTTTAATTTTGTTTGTATAGAACAATGGAGGGCGCCTGGGTGGCTCAGTTGGTTGAGCAACTGCCTTCGGCTCAGGTCATGATCCTTGAGTTCCGGGATCGAGTCCCACGTCGGGCTCCCGGCTCCACGGGGAGTCTGCTTCTTCCTCTGACCTTCTCTCCTCTCATGCTCTCTCTCACTTTCTCTGTCTCTCAAATAAATAAAATCTTAAAAAAAAAAAAGAACAATGGATGAACTGATTATCGATGTTGAAACTCCTAATTCATTAACAGTATGCTTTTTATCTGAAAGTTTTAGAAGAGTTATTTTCTGTAGGTGTATTTATTTCACTAGTAGTTCACTAATAAGGATGGAACTGAATTATTTTCTTAACTTTTTATTGTTTATGTTCTAAATTTGAATTGTTTGTATTTCTCCTTTTTGGTAGTGTCTGCCAATAATTTTGGATAACAAATTAAGCCACCCGTTATTAGAGCAGCTTCTGCCAGCGCTAAAATACAGTCTCCACGACAACTCGGAGAAAGTGAGAGTGGCTTTTGTTGACATGCTGCTGAAAGTCAAAGCTGTGCGGGCTGCCAAGGTAGGACAGGCAGGATTTTATCGCTGAAGATGTGAAATAAAGAAGTACACTTGTTTTCATCAACAAAAAGACAAAGTAATTTTAATTCAAGAATCTTAGTAATCACACTTAAACTAATCGAAGTCTGGTATATTCTGCCAACTAATTGTGTCATGAAGTTTTATTTGTTTTGTGATTTTCTTTGAAGTTTCTAGAAATCTCATCAATGTGTGTTGTCTTTTTGAAACACATTAATGTAAGCAGCCCCACCTTAAATTATATTTTTATCATGTACGTGAAAACTTTTATTCAAATATTGTAATACTTGGCACTCAGTAACTACTTAAATACTACTGGGAGAACTCCCTTCACCTTTTACAGAAGAAAGCAAGGAGGTAATTGTGTTATGATGTACATTTTAACATGGTGTAAACTTTCGAAGTGAGGGTCTACTCTTTTAGCTTGAGTCCTATTCAGTTTTTGGCAAAAAATGTTAGAAGGTTTTTAACTTCATTTGATAACACTCTGTCTTTTCTTCCTCCATGCAGTATTTTTCTGAAATTGACTTTAAAAGGCTAGTTTGGGGCGCCTGGGTGGCTCAGTTGGTTGGGCGACTGCCTTCGGCTCAGGTCATGATCACGGCATCCCGGGATCGAGTCCCACATCGGGCTCCCGGCTCCACGGGGAGTCTGCTTCTCACTCTGACCTTCTCCCTTCTCATGCTCTCTCTCACTCTCTCTAATAAATAAATAAAATATTAAAAAAAAAATTAAAAAAAAAAAAAGGCTAGTTTGTCCCAGCACAGAATTTGGGAGCAACCTGACATATCCGTTAGTCTAGGGTTGGCTGCACAGACCTGTGGTGTGTTCCTGCGATGAAGGAATGCTGTGTGGCCGTGAGAAGGAATGAGCTCGCGTGGAAACTCCACTGAGATATGAGGAAAAGCAGGTGTAGATGTGTGTAGTGGGCCGCCAGCTGTAGAAAATGGGGAACATATGTACATATTTGCTCAAATAGTGTCAAATACTCCTAGAGGAAAATGAGAGATTAGTGACAGTCGCCTGAGGTGAGGGGATTGGCTGTCTGGGGTGGGCCACTGGGGGGGACCAGGATACATACTGTTTTATGTTTTTGTATGGTTTTTATGAATTTTGAATGGTGAGTTTTTGTTAAAAACTAAAAACCAAAGACTATTTTACATAACCTCTATAGCACACCCAAGTGCCCTTCCTTGGTCGTTTTGTTGGAAGTCATTTGACTGTGTGTGGTCTGTTTCCGGGCTCCGTCTGGCCCTTTCATGGGTTTGCGGGTCCTTGGGCCCCGGGCTGCACTGCTGCAGGTCCCCATGAGGTCTTGGAGCGTAGGTCCTCCAGCTTTGTTTTTCTTTTCAGAGCTTTTTGGCTGCTTTAGATCTTTTGCATTTCCTTATATATTTTAGAATCAAGATGTCCGTTTTAACAAAAAAGCTGGCTGCAATTTTTATCCCATTTGCTATTAACAGCTTAATAAAACTGAGTATTCTGAATCTGAGACGGAAATTTTGGCCTAGTGTTGTGTTTGCAGTGCAGTTTTGTTTGCAGAGACTATTGTGATAACTGATGAGGAAATGGAGAGAGCAGTGTTTTCTCTTTATTAGTGAGTCTACTCAGGACAGTCGGGAGGGGGAGACCAGGTACGATGAGGACAAAAGTTCTTTGACCAGGAAGTTTGGATTTTAGCAGAGTAGCAAGAAAGAAAGCATAATGTTTCACTGGGGTGCTTCTTTCATCTTGGATCGTAGCTGTTCAAAAGCCAGGCCGAGAGTGATGCAGCCGTGAGATCTCTGGGAAGGCAGAGGGGCCGCTGACAGGAAGTGGGAGGGGCTGGTCACCGCCATGCCAGAATGATGGAGTCAGACCCTGATCGTGCTTGTGTGCGTAACGGGCACACATGTTCACATCGGAATTCAAAGACCACTTCCCAATTTGCTTGTGGTCTCCTCTGTCGCAGATACCAACCTGCTGGTGATATGTTTGGATAAAATAAAACTTTGGGTAATTGAAGCAAAACGAATCAGAATTCCTGAGCCAATCAGAATTGCTCTGCATTATTTAAGAAAAGTGAATCAAAGAAAAACAAGCTAATATGGGGAGTTTCTGGAAAGGCAGACACACAGGAAATACTAGTTGTAAGAATCACCTCAGAACCTTGGCGTTTGGTAATAGTGCCGACAGCTAGTTCCTATTCAAGATGGTGTAGTCCCCATGAAGGCTCAGGAGTCAACCTTTTTAATGTGACTGGGGACAGACCGTGGCGAACCTCTCAGATACTGGCTCTGTGGCCGGGCTCTTGTGCTGGGATCTGGGATGTTTCTTGGTTGTTCTCTCTTGCAGCCAGGTTGGGGCTCGGAGGTCTTGAGTCTTGAAGAGCCCTTGCTTACCTGAGTTCCCAAGTGAGGGCTTTCTCTTTTCTCTTGGATTTTTCCCTCTTGGGAACAGTCCGTTTCTGGGCAGGTTCTGAAGCAGATACCTACTAATGGCAGAATTGACCCATGAGTTCTCACGTGGGGAGGGTGGGATACTACTGCCGAGGGTACTGTCGCCCGAGGAACTCAGCGGTGTGGAGGTGTCAGCTCTGTTCCTTGACCTGTTGGCTCCCATCCGGCACCGGCGTGTGGCTGCACACCATCGTCATCCAACTGTCTGTGAGGTTGCAGGCAGCACAGTAGAGACGGTGAATGGTGCGTCTGTTCCTTGGCCATTTTGGTCTTGGCTCGAATCTACTTTTGCGGTGGTTGTGAAATCGCACGGCGAAGCTAGGTGTGCTCGAGTGTTTTGGCAAAGTGGTTTTTGCTGGCGTTGTTGTTAGCACAGGTGTGCTGTTCGGGGTCACGCTGCCGTCGTGCCCTCCCATTCGCAGCCACGCGACCAGTAGCCCGTCTGAGCTGACGCGGGCGGGAAGGGAGCAGGGGAGGCGAGGGAAGTTACAGCCACCAGATGAGGACCAGATGGGTCCTCAGACTCATCACTGCCTTCTTCTCTGGAACCTTGAAAGTACTGCCTCTCACCCTTGAGTACAAGTCTCCGGTCACCCTCTTGCCACCGCACTCAGTCAGTGTTGTCGTTAGTTGGCAGTGGGCTACTTCTCTGAAGCCACCTGCCTCGGGTGCTCGGCTCCCGGCCGGCAGCACTGCGGTGCCCTTTGGCTCCCCAGGACCACTGTGAGTAGAAGCATTTGGTGTCTTTACTCCGATAACTTTTTCAGAAATAGCGAGAGGTGTGTGAGTGGACGTGTCCCCGGAGGGTTCCGGGGGAAGTAATCAGTAGCGTCAGTGGCTCAGAGATGCCCTGGAAGGGGAGGTGTGAGTATGTTCATCTGGATTTTCAGGAGGAGGTCATTATGACCGTGGCAAGGACAGTTGCAGTGAGGGGAGAGCCCTGCTCCTGTGGGCCCGGCTCCGGGGCGGGGTGAGGAAGTGGGGCAGGGGCGGGAGGGAAGGAGGGCTGCGGGGGGACGGGAAATGGAAGCCGAGTTTTGTGGGGGAGACCCTTGTTTTAAGAGTTGGAATGCCTTGAAGGTACTTAAATGCTGATGAAAAAAATCCAGTTGAAAATACTGGGAAGGGGACTGTGAGAGCCAGGTCCTTGAGGAGAAAGCGTGTCCCCATTGGGTATGATCCCCATTGTACAGAGGAGGAAACTGCCGGGTCGGGGTGTTCGCACAGGATTGCCAGCTGAGCAGCGACTGGGACAGGATTTGAACACTTCACCGTTGGAATCTATTTTCTTTCTACTGCCGTTTTTCTCTTGTCTGGCATGTCTTGGAAGCTTGGCCCTCTTCTGTAGGCAGTCGACCACTTTCAGGCAGGACAGCTGTGGCCGCGCAGCAGCTGTAAGGTGGGCGGGAGGGGGCCGGTGTGGTCCTCTGGGCAAACTGGCCCCGGCAGGGAGGCAGCGACGTGCCGGAGGGGCTGCCTGCTGGGGGCCGTGGCCAGAGCTCCCGGGGTTCGGGGGTGGGGGGGTCTCTGACGCGGGGAGTGGGGTGTCCACTTTAGCTTTCTGTGTCAAAACTGGTGCAGATTTTTCTCTTCACTTTTCACATTAATGCACCAAAAGTTATGGTGTTTTAGGAAATTTTTAAGTTATGAGACTGATAATCATAGTTATCATTTTAGAGTTTATACCAAGCATGATACTAATTAGTTGTAATTAACCCTCCCAACAGTGTTATACTGTTTGCTTATGTCAGTGCTTTTTAAAATATGGATTTATTCTAATTTCTCTACAGAAGAGTCACAGTTTCTGATATAGTCATTTAAAATGAGTTTTCTTGGAGTGCCTGGGTGGCTCAGTCGTTAAGCGTCTGCCTTTGGCTCAGGTCATGATTCCGGGGTCCTGGGATCGAGTCCTAGCATCGGGCTCCCTGCTCTGTGGGAAGTCTGCTTCTCCTTCCCCGACTCCCCTTCTTGTGTTCCCTCTCTCACTGTGTCTCTGTCTGTCAAATAATAAATAAAATCTTTAAAAATAAATTAATAAAAAATAAAATGAGTTTTCTTGAATATAAAGATTAGTTCTTTTTTGATTTTGCTCAGGAGATTTTGCTTAAAGTGTTTTATTTATAATTATAGAGACAACTGACTATTTCCTTCTGTGTATGCTTTACATAGTTTTGGAAAATATGCCCCATGGAGCATATTTTGGTTCGTCTGGAATCAGATTCCCGGCCTGTGTCTCGGCGCCTGGTGAACCTTATCTTCAACTCTTTCCTGCCCGTGAACCAGCCCGAGGAGGTGTGGTGTGAGCGCTGTGTCACGCTGGTGCAGATGAACCACGCGGCTGCCCGGAAGTTCTATCAGCACGCCCACGAGCACACCGCCTGCACCAACATAGGTGTGGGGCACCTCAGCGCTGGTCGTGTCGGCTCCTTAAAGCAGAATTAATGTCACGTATCCCCAGTGTTGGCCATTTTCATAAGCTTCACGCTTTAGTGCATTTCTTAATGATTTCCTTTACAATAATACTTTTAGTTGTTTAGGATTATGATTTTACTATTAAATAATTCTGTTGAAGAAACATGTATATTAATTATCGATTGTTTTAAACATTTTAGCGAAGCTGATTCATGTAATTCGCCATTGCTTAAATGCCTGCATCCGGAGGGCTGTGCGCGAGTGCCACGAGGGCCACGAGGAGAGGGAGAAGGAGAACGTGAGTGTGGTCAGGCTTGCCCTGGCCGAGCCGTGTTACCTCAAGGAAGACATGGCCCCCTGGGCCCCATGCTTAGAGAAAGGCAGGACACTGGCATTTCCATAGACTGTTATGTTGGCAATATTTTGACTCCCATTTATTTCTTCAATATTGATAATTGAGTGGATTATTGTAGAGGACCATGAATAATGTTTTTGAAAGAATTGTTCTATATCCTTTGTAGTTCATTGTGGAGTTTGGGTAGGATTTTAATGCACAGGAAAATTTATTGTTGGTAACGCCCTGTCCCAAATTTTCTTGGCCTTAAGCTTCTCTGTATATTTTAATTTGACCTGGGTGTAGCATACACCTGGATTGAATTCTGAATGTTACCATATTTGTAATTAATGGGTGTTAGTGTTAAGGATTTACCCATAGCCACTGCTATGAGATTCTACTAGAAACATCTGGGGGTTGAATTTCTAGGAATGAGCTTTATTTACAATTGTCTTTTCTTCCGTCCTTCCTCCCTCCCTCCCTCCTTCCTTTCTTTTCTTCCTTTTCTTTCTTTCAGAAAGAGAGAATACAAGCAGGGGGAGTGGCAGAGGGAGAGGCAGCAGCAGACTCCCTGCTGAACAGAGAACCTGATGTGGGGCTCGATCCCAGGGCCCCAGGGTCATGACCTGAGCCGAAGGCATTTAACCAACTGAGCCACCCAGGTGCCCCTGGTTTTGTCTTTTAAAAAGTAATTATATTGGGGTGCCTGGGTAGCTCAGTCGGTTGAGCATCTGGCTCTTGATTTCAGCTCAGGTCATGACCTTGGTCCTGGGATTGAACTCGAGTCCACTCTACTCTCAGCTGGGAGGTCTGTTTGAGATTCTCTTTCTCCCTCTCCCACTGCCCCTTCCCCTGCCTGTGTTTGTGTGTGTTCATACAGACTCTCTCTCTCTCAAATAGATAAATCTTTAAAAAAAATACTAAAAATTAAAAAAAAAAAGAGTTAAAGGGATTGGTTAGCTGCGATTTCTTTAGAATCCAGAGTGACCACTTACAAGAAATTTAAGACTTAGACACACTTTACTTATAAGCAGTATCTTAAGCTTATATACAAGCTCTCATGCTCATGTACATCTAAACTAAAATTTGGGGGTAGTTTTATAGTACCCAAATAGATGAGGAAACCGGCCTTTAAAAGCAGTTGCAAGAGACAGTCTGTCCTTTTGCTGAGACCTAGTGCTAGGCCCCAAGGTGAGGTCCTGTCATCAGTCTGACCCTGCCTCAGGCCCAGCCTGCGTCCCACTGCCTCTGACACAGGCCTTTTCTAGGAGAGGCTGCCTGGTCTGCTCACAGGCCTCACGCTGGCCTCCCGACTCCTGCACACGTGCCCAGGGGCTCACAGCCGGAAGGCCGCCACTCGACCTGCCTAGACCGTTCCAACAAGTCCTTGTCTCTTTCTCAGTCAGGGAGGCAGGTGTGGAATCTTCCTGTGGAACCACAGCAAGAGTGGAGCTGGGTTTTATCCTGACCGTGGACCCTGACTAGCAGTCCTAGCCACTCACGGACCTTCTCGGCCTAGATTTGGAAAGCCTTCAGCCCAGGGCATTTGGAGTTGGTTCTGCTTTTATTTTTGGTGGAGTTTAAGTTCCTCTCTTCAGGGTTTTTCCTTCAGTATACAGATCGTATGGGCAGAATTTTTCCGGAAGGTGACCACATTGCACTGCATCTTCAGAAACCTTAGCTGGAGAAGCCGGCCCGGTGGCCTCTCTCCATGGTTCTGGAGCGTGGGGTCTCAGCGTGGGAGACAGATGAAGTGAAACAGGCAGAGAGCACAGCTTCTCTCAGGGCCACCACTGCAAACTCAGAGTGATGGTGAAAATGGTTTTGCAGAAGAGCAAAGATGTAGTTTGTGATGTACTATAGTTGAGAGACTATTCCATTTTGTAAATTTTGAAGGAACCCTCCACCCCTATTATTAAAAACTTGAGAAAGCTTGCATTTTATAACACTTTGGGTCAGTTTCTGTACCCTTAGAAAACGCAAGAGTTTAGAAATACGTAGGTCCATTATAGTTTATGCTAGACAAGTCATGTGGATGGATATTCTCATTCCAAGAATGTTTACGTGGCTGAACGCAAAATTTTTAAAGTTGTTCTTTTACTTTTTCTCATTGTGAACTACTAAAAATCAAAGATGTTCTCTGCTAAAATACAAAGTTGGCTTCCAACTTAGGAACTTAGCACATTTTTGTTAGGAAGTAGTGGTGGCTTTTTCACGAGACTTTAATGATAAGGCTGCTATGCTAAACACTGGAATGGGAAAAATAAAATTAATTGCAGAATGGAATTTTGTCAATCTGTTACTTGTATCGTTCTTTCAGTAGTTTCTAAGCCTTTAGTAGTTTTTATTTCTTTTTAAATTTGTTCATAGCTCATTCACAGTATTAAGTACATAATGAAAAATCTAGCTTTGTGTAGAAAGTACCTTTGCTTTTTCTGTGTACTCCTTAAATTTCTTTTATTTTTTTAAAAGTTTATTTATTTAAGTACGCTCTGCACCCAACGTGGGGCTTGGACTCACAATCCCGAGATGACTAGTCACAAGCTGTACCGACAGCTAGCTGGGAGCCCCAAGTTTGTTTTCTTTTAGACTGTCTTTTTCCATTGTGTTTGCGTAGATAGCAGTACCAACGCCTGAAATGAATCTTCTTTTGCATCTCAAGGTAGTCCCTTTTCAGGAAATTGTCGGTAGTGGTGGTTTGCAGGTCAGCAGGCCGTCTGGGACAGTCCCATTGGAGGGTTGGTCGGCAGACCCCATCAATGTGTGTGTGGGCGTCGGCTGCGCTCTGGCCAGGAGAAGACTTGCCAGAGTGCATTTGGGCTTCAGAGGGGCGCTCCGAAGAACACAGCAGCGAGTATCGCTCACGGCCAGCAGAACCTCTGAAGATGAGAGTGATGTGTTATTTTAGAACAAACTGAGGAAGCCGGTGGTTGGGAGTTGGTCATCATCAGGGCTCACCAGGCCCACAGGTGGAGAGGCTGGCCGACAGCTGGGTGGTCTGATGGGCCGAGTTTGCAGCTGAGTTTGAGTAGCAATCATATCTAGGTAACCCCCCCACCCCCGTCTGTTCACATCAAAGTTTGTGGCAAGAAGTGAAGTCTTGCAACAATTCAGAAGATACAGAAGTTTGCTCTTTACTTGCATATTATGTCCCTAAAGACAATAGTTTATACATTTTGATTTTTAGAGGGTTTTAAATTCATATAAAGTGTTGATTGAAAGTCTATAGGGTTGGGATGCCTGAGTGGCTCAGTTGGTTGAGCAGCTGCCTTCCTCTCAGGTCATGATCCCAGCGTCCTGGGATCGAGTCCCGCATAGGGCTTCTTGCTCGGCGGGGAGCCTGCTCCTCTCTCTGCCTCTGCCTGCCTTTCTGCCTGCTTGTGTTCTCTCTCTGTTAAATGAATAAAATCTTAAAAAAAAAAAAAAAAAAAGAAAGTCCATAGGGTTCATTTAGCATTTGGCCATTTTCATAAGCTTCACGCTTTAGTGCATTTCTTTTTTTTTTTTTTTTTTTTTAAGATTTTATTTATTTATTAGAGAGAGAGAGAGACTCAGAATGAGAGGGGAGAAGAAGGTCAGAGGGAGAAGCAGACCTCCCGCAGAGCCGGGAGTCCGATATGGGACTCGATCCCGGGACTCCGGGATCATGACCTGAGCCGAAGGCAGTCGCTCAACCAACTGAGCCACCCAGGCGCCCATTTTAGTGCATTTCTTAATGATTTCCTTTACAATAATACTTTTAATTGTTTAGGATTATGATTTTACTATTAAATAATTCTGTTGAAGAAACATGTATATTAATTATCGATTGTTTTAAACAATCGTTTAAAATTGTGGGCTTTTAAAGTCATTTATCTCTGCTAGAGATTTTAAAATAAGATAAAATCGGGATGCCTGGGTGGTTCAGTTGGTTGGGCGACTGCCTTTGGCTCAGGTCATGATCCCAGTGTCTTGGGATCGAGTCCCGCATCGGGCTCCTTGCTCCGCGGGGAGCCTACTCCTCTCTCTGCCTCTGCCTGCCTCTCTGCCTGCTTGTGTTTTCACTCTGTTAAATGAATAAATAAAAAAAGTAAAATCTTAAAAATAAATAAATAAAATAAGATAAAATCATTTTCGTGAAATGAAAATAGATTTGTTATGCTTTACGTTTCTGCTTCAGGTCTGGAATTCTGAAATGTACTTTTTAATTTATTTCTTTATTTTTATTTTTTAAAGAGTTTTATTTATTTATTTGACAGAGATCACAAGTAGGCAGAGAGAGGGGGAAGCAGGCTCCCTGCTGAGCAGAGAGCCCGATCCCAGGACCCTGAGATCATGACCTGAGCTGAAGGCAGAGACTTTAACCCACTGAGCCACCCGGGCTCCCCCTTAAATGTACTTTTAAAGGTAGAGTTGTTGTCATAATAGTTATTATGATTTGATTCCTTCACAATCAAATTATTTATATCTTAGGTTCTGGACAAAACGTTGTCTGTAAGCGATGTTGCATCCATGGCTGGTTTATTAGAAATCGTTGTGATTCTCTGGAAAAGTATTCACAGAAGTATGGAAAATAATAAGGAGGCCAGAGTCTACACCATTAACAAGTTTGCTTCCGTGCTTCCCGAGTACCTGAAAGTCTTCAAGGTAAGACTTTTCACACTTACACACTGTGTAAGATCGCATTCGTGCAGAGTTAGCTGAAGTGCCCAGCTCGCTTCCCCGGCGGGACCTGGTCGGTCCCCTGTAAGGGGCTTGCTAAGCCAGTGCTCACCTGGTAGGGGAAGTGGCCTCCTCCCTTTCTCGAGGGCGGAGGCCATATGTCTTCCCGCCTCGTATCCCCAGCACTCAGGGGAATGTGGGGGTAAGTGCTCGGTTTTTCTGTCTTCCATGGTCTGTGACACCATTTGAGAGTTTAGTGTGCTTAGCTGGGAATTGAGAAGGAAGAGTTGGCAAACATGACGCCATAGCAGCTAAGTTTCGTGGGCACCTTTAGGCATTTGATGGCATACTGTGAGCTGATGGGTTTCTGAAGGGTTTGAGTTGTGTCTGCGAGTAGAACTTCTCTTTGGGTGAAGGAAACCTGTTCTTGACTCTTTATTTTTGAGGGAAGTTCATATTTCCAAAACAAATAGAAATAAGGCTGAGCTAGAAATGAAAATGTACTCCCAATGATAAAGAAAGCATGGTTTAAATATAGAATGATCATGGGTTTTATGACCCATCCTTCTCTTGGTGAAGTTTACTTCTGGGCTCTTCCAAAACTGCTTATATGACCTTGACCCCTTAGCTGTTGTGAGCCGCATTTCTGTGACCGTCAAGTTTCTGAGCTTCATTGTGTCCCTGAGATGCAACTGTGACTTACTCAGGAAGGGAAATGATGTAAATTGCCAAAGTTATTAGTACATTTAAAAGCTCAAATAATTACGTTGGACTGAGGAACCGGCATTATCTCAAAATTCTCGGACAATAGCACAGCAGCCCACGGAATACTGGATGAGACGACCGACGAGCAGCGTGGCCCCAGGTGTCTCGGGACCCAAGGAAGGCAGTTAATTAAGTCAGCTAATTTCACATGATTCCGGCCAGAGACCTTCTCTGTGCCCAGTTGCTCCGAGAACATTGTGGTCGTCTTCATAAATGAGTAAACAGTCTATGACCCAGATAGAGTGGAAGTAGTGGTAATTACCAGTCTACTTTGGTAATATTAAGAAGACGTTTTTTGTATTGGGAGTTGCGGGGGGTGGGTCCCCTCCAACTGAACGGGGAGTAAGTGCCGATCAAATTTCCATGTTGCCCCTCGTTCTGTTTCCTGTATGTCTTGGGGAAAATTGTTATTTTTTTCGGTTAGGGTCCACCATCTTACTCCCCCACCAACCAAGGACGTTTTCTATTAACGCGTTTGTGACCGAGCCTGGTCTACTGGCTGTGTTACTGGTGCAGCCGTAGCGACACCGGCGTTACTAAGTGCCACCACGGGTGGGCGCTGTGGTGTGCCTCGCTGTTCCTTCCGGCGGCGCCCTGCCCTTTTGCAAAGGAGAAGTGGAGTCCTGCTTCTTTGCGCTCTGCCGATCCAGCTGGAAAACCGTGCCATCTGGTTGGACCTAGATTTGGCTTGGTAGCTCCTAAGCCTATATATTTTCCACTAAACTATATTGTCTTCCCAAAGATTTTCTTATTTTATGGAAAAATGTTTCTCTGACTAGTTCGTTCTCTTGACATTTATTTAGGATACCAAGTGTACAGAGTTAACTTTTTTTTTTCCTTTAATCGGTATTTTTAAAATAGAAGTCAGGGCCTTGAAAGCAAAGAATTTGTCTACTCTGCATACTGACGTATCCCCTAGGATCTAGGTTGGCAATTCGTACACAGTAGGTGCTTAATAAATATTTGCACCAATTAATACATCACACAAAGTGGTAAAATGTCATTTAAAACTTTGAAATTGCTTCTCAAATATGAGGCTTACCAGTAGGTTTAAGTTTCCCATTGAACACAGAAAGGGGTGCTTTATTTCCTGCTGAGCAGCTCTGAAGACAAGTTATTAGGAAGTTATGTGGACGGCCTTTCAAAATGTCATTGCGTTTAAATACTCTTTTTTTTCTCCCTTTTTATGCTTTTAGGATGATCGCTGCAAGATCCCTTTATTTATGCTCATGTCCTTTATGCCAGCCTCTGCTGTGCCTGCATTCAGGTACCCTCTCTCTCGGAAGGGTCATGAGTGGGAACCTGCCGCCGTCGTGCTGAGTTACTAATGTGACATTCAGCAGACTGTCCTGCTTCAGCTTTCAGTTCACAGTGGTGGCGGGAAAGCAGCAGGATGCAGTTTCCAGGGAGCTCTGGGGTTGCTAAGGAATGTAGGAAGAGCCTACTGGAACTGAAGTCCACTTTAAAGTCTGGGGGCTGTTTTTCAAGGCCAGCATGAAGGGCCTTTGGAGTCAGGCTTCCTGAGTGCGGCTGGCCCGGGCTGCCTGGGCTGAGATGCGCTGAGGGTGCTGAGTGCACCCGGGGCCTGGCGGGGGGGGGGTGGGGGGGGGCACCAAGAGGTGCCCGAGTGCACACGGGCCCGGGGCCTGGCGGTGGGGGAGGGGGCGCCAAGAGCTAGTGGTTTTCTGTCTGTCACACCTGAAGACAACATCGCGGAGACAATGGGTTGGACAAGACATATTACTGAGATTAATTGTACCTGTTTCTCTTTATTTTTTTAAAGGTAACTACTAGAAAATATAAAATGACCTAAGTAGCTTGCTTTTGTGGTTCGTATTGTATTTTTTACTGGATGGTGATATTGGTTATTATCATAGTAAAAATGACTCGTCTTTATTCGTATTTATGAAAAAAAATGTTTTTGAGCCTAAGCAAAAATTATTCCCCAAAAGCTAGGAATCTTTGCTCTAGAGTCTGATGGAGACGCAGAGAAAAGCACAGCGGGGGTTTTATGGGCCTGGCGCATCCTTGGTCACTTAATACTTGCGTCGGACCCCCTCGACTTCAGTGGTCTTCAGGCTGTGTTCAGACTCTGTTTTGTGTTGGAACTTACCCTGTGTAGAAGTGGTGGGAAGCTATTTATTCCTGCAGTGGAGAACGTCCAAGAGTTCCTACAATAAGAGGGCTTATGTACCCTCGGTTTTTAGCTTCCTTATTTTTTTTTCAACTTTTTGAGAAATGGGAAACTGTGACTGAAACGATAGATCTGATTTTACGTATTTGATATTTCAGCTGTGGTGTGATTTCCACATTAAGGAACCCAGAGGAAGGAGCCGCAGACAAGCGCTATTGCACTTTGTTGGACTGTCTCTGCAGCTGGGGACAAGTGGGTCACATTCTGGAACTCATCTGTGACTGGCTGCCCGAGGAACAGCCCCAGAGCAAGGTGTATTTCTCTCATGTTTCTTTAAAATTGCTGAATGAGGATATGTGTGTCTTAGAAATCGTATGCTTTCCTGAGAACATGTGTTTTATTTTTTTTTTAAGATTTTGTTTATTCATTTGAGAGAGAATAAGTGGGGTGAAGAGTAGAGGGAGAAGCAGACACCCATGCGGACCAGGGAGCCTGACGCGGGGCTCGATCCTGGGACCCTGAGATCATGACCTGAGCCGAAGGCAGACACTTAACTGACGGAGCCCTCCAGGCGCCCAGAACATGAGTTTTAACTGTCAGTTTATCTCTCTGTCCTTTCAGAGTAACTCAGCACCTGCACGGAAAGTGCAGATCCACGACACACGCCCAGTGAGACCTGAATTGGCCCTGGTGTACGCAGAGTATTTGCTGACGCATCCGAAGAATCGACAGTGCCTGCTCTCTGCTCCCCAGAAGAAACTTAACCATCTTTTGAAAGCACTTGAAACGTCAAAGGTAACTTTATAGAACAGATATGGACACCATGAAAGTTGAGTGAGTCCATGTAATTAATTGGTACGAGTGACAAAATAAGATGCAAATTTTTCATACTGAGAGTGTAAATTTTTCCTGCTGGAGAGCAGTTGAGGGCTGTCTGGCCCGCCGCTTTACCTTGCAGACGGGGACAGGACAGGTGACGAACGGCAGGGCGAGAGGGGAGCCCGGTTACGGCTTCTGGGCCCGTGGGTAGCCCTCCTTCTCCCAACACACCAGCCTGTAGGAAGACTTCTTCCTACACTTCTCTTGCTGTCCTCCTCACGCGTTGATGTGGGAATACTAGTTTCCCCTCACGATCCTTGGCAGGCTTTTCTAGGAATCTCCGGAGGGTGTTTTCTGTGAATTCAGCATTTCCTTCTTCCTCACTGGCTCTCTGGCCGTCTCCAGGGCCAGCCCTCAGAGGCAGGCTCCGCGACGCCTGCTGACTTCGGTCATGCCGGGGGGCGAGCCGCCGGTGCTCAGCACCCGCATCGGGCGGGGAAGGGAGGGAGAGCTCTGAAGGAGGAGACAGGCACACAGCCATCCAGGGGAGGGCATGTACCAGGACTGGCGGCCGGGCCTGGATAGGAGGTGCCGGGGTTTTGCCCGTGGACTAAGTGACGCCGGGCACTGGCTGTGCCGAAGTGCCGCGTAGGCCCCTGTGGGTTCTGGGGGACACGGGCAGGTGTGCTCCCCTGCACGCTTTTCTAGTGGGGCGCAGATGGTATCCCGACCGACGGATGCCGGCGGGGCCTCCGCTCCGTCCACGTGACCACCAAACACAGGCCCCAGCCGGCCCCCCACCACGGCACTCCTCCTTTTAGGGTCCAGGGTCAGGGGCCGTGGGCCGCCGGGGCTCTGGCTCTGCCTGGGCGGCGGAGCGGCCTGTGCGCCTACGGAGAGGGGCTGGGAGCAGGTGGCGGTGTGCCCCGGGGCAGGTGCCTGGGCCCTCCGTCCTGAATACGCCCTGCGCGGTAACCTGAGAGTGGTTACCTTGTCCTTTAGAAAGGAGGGTCTGCTCCTGGACAAATGTTATTACACCACTTGTTAACTCACTAGAACTTAAATAGAAGTAAGAAACAAAAAATATAAACGACAGGAATGACATCGAATGGAGGATCCGTTGGGGGAGGAAGGGAAGGCTACATTTCTCGGGCAGCGTTACCAAACCCCCTCCAGCTGCAGCTGCCTCGCCGCACGCCGCGCCGGGTGACTTAGTAGTTGGGACACGGCCACAGGTTTTTTATTTTGCAGGCGGATCTGGAATCGATTTTACAGTTGCCGGGTGGGAGGCCTCCCAACTTGAGTGAAGCTGTGGCCCTGCGAGCCTTCAGCCTCCACTGCCGGCTGGGCGTCCACCTGCAGCACCGCGTGAGTCCGTGCCCGCGGCGGGACCGCTCGCGACGCGCGCTGGCAAAGCTGGTTCTGCTACTAATTTGCCTTCTTGTTGTTGGACAGTTCGGCTCAGAAGGGAAAGTTTACCTGTCCGTTTTGGAAGATACTGGGTTTTGGTTAGAAGACAAAGTTCTGTCTTTTATCCAAGACCAAGAAGAGGAATATCTCAAGCTTCATAGGGTTGTTTATCAGCAAATCATCCAGGTTAGAAGTCTTACACCATGTTTGTGCTGTGCTTCCAGATTTTCTGTCTTAAAACTAACTTTGGACAGTAGCGTTGCTCTTCTTCAGCGTAGTGTCATTTCAACATCCAGAGTTTGTCTTTTCCCAACACATAAGCCGCATAATTTTTATGGAATTTTACAGCTTGCATGTACTAGGCTTTCATTAATGTTTGTGGAATGACATAAAATGTATTTCCAGATTTCTTATGGAAATAAAAACAAGAATTAATGTATCTTTATGGAAATTCCTTTGTAAAACACCTTTATAAATACTTGCTTTAGGAGGTAACTAGTAGTACAGTCAGATATTAGAAGCTTTACCAGGCTGGGTTTATTCTCCTTTTTTGGCTCTCAGTTTCTTGGTAAATCGCACCAGCACATCTGTGTCTCTTGCAGACCTACCTGACAGTGTGTAAGGATGTCGTGATGGTTGGCCTTGGCGATTCCAGGTTTCAGATACAACTTTTACGATGGAGTCTCCGAATCATGCAAACAGGTATAGTTCATTCATTAAAGGAGTTGTTTAGAACAATTAATAATCAAGCCAGTCCCTCACACCCTCTCTCACTTTGCTGTTCGGGAGTCTTGCTTTCAGGTGACAGATACGGAACACAGATTAGCTCATACCAAAAAAGGAATTTAGGGGCTGATGCAGCCAGGAAGCTCAGAGGTGTTTCTGGCGTCGGACGTGCCGGAGTCCAGAGTTTCTTTCACAGGTGCTCCCAGTGGTTTGCCCGGTCGTCCGGTGGCCTCGCCGGGGGGCTGGGCTAGTGCAGTCGCAGCCCCGAGCCCGTCTGCTCACCACACGGGGAGCGGAAGTTGTAAATCCCCCCTCAGGACCACTGGGAAGTTGCTGTTACCCTGAGCGCAGCGAGACAGCGGAACCTGCAGTAACTAGCGCCAGGAGGCCTGTGCTCGCTGCGCACCGGGTGCTGTGTTAAGCGTGTGTGGTCAGTGAGTACGAGGTGGGCCTCCTTCCGGCTGGTCCGGGCGGAGCTGGACTTTGTGATGTCCTGCGGAGGCCTGGCCAGGCGCCCCAGGGCCGGATTGTCGCAGCCGTGGGGGCGTGATCCGGGCTCTCTCCGCTGCCTCTCAGAGTTGGCTGAGGGGAGGACTGCTGGCCTGTGCCCCCGCCCCTCCTCGCCACCACCTGCTGGACGTGGAACTGTGTCCGAGCGGCCCTTGCTGTGCGTCCTGACACTACATCTGGTGGCGTCGCCGATATTTATTAGAAACTTGAAAATTCAGTATTTAAGTTTCTTTAAGCCTATATATCTGCTAGAAAACATTGAAAGTGACTTTATCATTTGTAGATTCAATGTGAAGATTTTGGTGAGTTTGTGAGTCTCTAGTTAAGTTTGCAGTTCCTCTGGAGAGGCAAGAACTTCCAAAGTCAGAGTCATCTATTGGGTGTAGCTGTGAATTCTGACTTATCTTCAATAATGTGTTGTATTTTATTTAACCACTATGTATATATTTGGTTATAGGGCACATACTGCTTGAATATAATGAAATAGCTTTGAATTAAAATTTTTAGGTTTTCCGATTTTTATCAGTAATTAAAGATACCATTTAAATGTGTGGTTCCCCCATGCACCGTGACCTTGAGGATGGATGAAAAAGGGCAGCTCTCGTTTGCTGGGCCTTTGGTCTTCAGCACATTGGCCTCCTCTGAGCTATCCGTCCTTGATTTCAGAGCCCAGCGTTCTTTCCTGCCCGCTCCACTGACGTGACTTGCTTGTGTGGAGAGTGTGTGTCCCTCTGCCTTTTAAATAAGAGATTCATTTGTTGAAAGTTCTATTATGTTTGTGGTGATTCTCGAAACTACGTTGATTCTGGTAGTGCGGTAGACCTTCTGAGGGGTAAACTCAACCGGAACATGACCAGTGATTTTACTTCCTCTGGCAGGTAAATTTGGGTTTGGGGTTAGTTTCTTACCTGTCTCAAGCAGAGCTTACTGTATTTTATTAATTTGTTTTCTCGACTGAGGTTCTTTGCGGGATATGCGCAGGTCCATTTTCTGTGTAAGGTCATATGATTCCTATATAAGGTCAAAGAGGTCATACATACCTCTTTGTCACCTCGATAATAGTCTATTAATGAGAAACTTTCTTTCTGTGCTTTCCCACACGACAAGTTTTAAAAATACGGTGCACATTTTATATAGTTTATATATGTGTTTATCTATGTAGTGTATAGTTTGTATGTTTAGGTAGTATATATTTTAAGTGTGGACAAGAAAGAATCACGCAGCACGCTCCTGCCCCGGGAGAGCACGAGGTCTCAATGGGGAGGCGCTCATGCACACAGACCTCAGAAAGGCCAGTCAGTGAGGGTCAGGCATCGTGAGGGCCCGGAGAGAAGTAAGAAACAGGGTGCTTGAGGAGCTTCCCAGAGGGTGAGACCCTGGCTCTGGGTTTTTTTTGTTTGTTTTGCTTTGTTTTAAGATTGATTTATGTATTTGAGGGAGAGAGTGTGTGAGCGGGGGCGGGGGGGGGGGGCACAGAGAGAATCTCAAGCAGGCTCCACACCGCAAGCATGGAGCCTGACGTGGGACTTGATCTCACAACACTAAGATCATGACCTGAGCCGAAATTAAAAGTCAGACGCTTAACCGACTAAACCACCCAGGTGCCACACACCGCACCCCCCTCCCCCCTCGATACTCATAACTCAAAATCAAGGTAGGGTAAAAACTGAAATGAAAATTCAAGATCTCTAGGATAAACTCTAGGATTAAGCTCACATGTAGAAAATGCTTTACCAAGTTATTATTATTATTTTTTTAAAGACTTTATTCGTTTGAGACAGAGAGATAAGAGAGAGAGAGCACGAGCAGGGGGAGAGGCAGGCAGAGGGAGAAGCAGACTCCTTGCTGAGCCAGGAGCCGGACACAGGACTCCATCCGAGGACCTGGAGATCATGACCTGAGCCGAAGGCAGAGGCTTAACCCTCCCAGCCACCCAGGCGCCCCAACACTTTACCAAATTGATGCGACACAGTAAAGGAAGTGATTCAGAAGAGAAAGACAACGATAAACTACAAAATGTCAGAAATTTAGCGGAGTTGGCCTGTGACATTTGTAAATCACATTTGAAAGCTTTCGGGCCATCCTTCTCAGACTTGTTACAATAGAGCTGGTGTTAATGTTGCCATTACCCGAGAAAATGATACATGTCCTCTGATCCACATATTTGAGGGGCCACACTGTCCACATGTGTAGTGAGCCCAGTTCTTAGCGATCAAGTTAAATATACTGTTACTGTTGTTAAAGGTACTGGTGTTATATTTAAAAGGAGCAAGTTTTTAAATCTTATTTAAAACTTCCAGGGGCGCCTGGGTGGCTCAGTGGGTTAAAGCCTCTGCCTTCAGCTCAGGTCATGATCTCAGGGTCCTGGGGTCGAGCCCCACATCGGGCTCTCTGTTCAGTGGGGAGCCTGCTTCCCCCTCTCTCTCTCTCTCTCTGCCTGCCTCTCTGCCTACTTGTGTTCTCTCTCTCTGTCAAAGAAATAAATAAAATCTTATAAAAAATAAAAAAAAGATAGCTGGAGTGACAGAGGTAATTAGGTAACTAATTTAAAAAAATAAATAAAAATAAAACTTCTGTGTGTTAAAATTTAGATTGATCTCATCAACCTGACATTGGCTCACCAGTAACAATTTCTTTCCAGTTACCATAAAATACATGTGTTGTGTGAAAAATGTAATAATTTCAGCTAAATTGTGTGGTTAGATGACTGATTTTTCTAATATTCTTTCTAGTGAAGGGCTTCTTTTATGTGTCATTACTTCTGGGCGTTCTGAAAGAGGTAACTGGCAGTTCCTTGATGCAGAGACCAGACTCAGACGAAGAAGTTGCAACGCTGTTTGATATGGTCCAAAAAGTGTTTCAGAAACTGTTGGAATGTATGGCCCGGAGCTTCAGGAAGCAACCGGAAGAAGGCCTGCGGGTACTCACGCCTTCCCAGGAGGGCTGTTGGTGCGCAGATGTGGGAGCGCGACGGTGTCACCTCGCCATGGCTCAGCCAGCGCTTGTGCCTTGGGGCTGTCGGGCGGGGTGCACCTCAGCGTGGGACCCGATTGCCAAGTGGTGCCCTTCAAGTGGTGCTGGCTGACCTTCAGGGCTGGGCGCAGTCACAGGGGGTACTGTGTGCACCTGGGCTGGAGGGCCCGGAGCCCACCTTTGACTTGTCTTGCAACAGGTTTCAATGAGCCCGGGTCAGCAGGCCAGCGGCGGGAGGGTCCTCTGCCCGGCGGGACAGGAAGCACGTAACTGATGGCAGCGGCTCGTGAAAGCCCAATTGTTACTTCAGAGACTTTCCACCTAGAACACACTTTTGAGAAAGCTGATTCTGATTATTTATAGAGGATGAGGGGAGACGCCCTCTCGTCACATGTGAACTTCGCCCTCATTGGGAGTGAGGGTCACAGAGCGGGAGGGGCTGTGGTTCCCGTAGTGATAAGAGCTCCGGGAAGTGGGATTCCTGAGTACCAGCTCCTGCGGGAAACGCCCATGTGCCACGACTCCTAAAATCATACTCTCATCAGAGGGCGCCGTTCTTTTTTTTTCTAGGTAGTGGTTTAAAAAATGCAGATTAGCTATTTTTTTTAAAATGAAGCTTTAAAAAATGCTTAAGTGGGAAATGTTTATGAAACATTAAAGACTCAATTTTTTCTGTTCTTTGCTGATAGAAGGTGATTGAAAGTCGTTGGCTGTTTTTTCCCTAGCTTACCAGTTCATGTTAGAGTTAATTTGAAATGTTTGTTTTTGATGAGTTGGTTCAAGTGTATGATCTGTTTATTTAATTCAGTTTGTGCCAGAAGCTTTTATTTTTCTCACCAAATCTTTTCCCATTGGCTGTGTGACTTCTTTCAAAACACATGGCCTCCTGGTCTTTTACTGTCAGTGGTGTTTCTTCATCTTTTCTTTATTTACAGTATTGGTACTTACATTCTCAGGGGTTTTTTCTTTGCTTTTGGGGAAAGACTAGCATAACAGTGGTTCCCCGCGGGCTTCGGTCCTGTCTGTCCTTTCGTAGCCGTGGTGCCTGAGGGTCTGAGTCAGCAGTGGGAGGGGAAGGATTGGGCCTTGATAAAGGGCAAACAAGATTGGCATTCCTGCAACCCTGGGGCGGGCCGCGGCAATACTTCTCCTGCAAAGTGTCTTTTTATGACCACTAAGAAACGACTGACTGGTGTGTTTTCTTGCAGCTTCTTTATTCAGTTCAGAGCTCTCTTCACGAGCTGATTGTGACCGTTCAGTCCTGGCACGCGGACACGCCCGTCCACCGCGGCCTGCTCTCCACGGTGATCGCTGCGTCCGTGGTGGAGATCAGCCACCAGCTACGAAAGGTGAAGTCTGTTCATCCCGAGACCTCCGTGTCTGCTTTTGACTGTACCACACGCTCTTCTCTACTGACAGCACGTTGTCATGTTTCCCCAAGTATTTTTTAAGAACTCCGTTTAGGAGGTGTCCTGCTTCTCCAGCCACCGCCCCCCAAAGTGCTAGCTGGTGCTGACTCGAGTCATGTGACTCCTGGGGAATTTTGTTAAGAGTGTTGCCATTTTGATTAAGACCCAGCAAGTCCTTCCGTCGTGAACTTATTTTTTTCCTTCCTGCATCGTAGATATCTGCATGAGTTGATACGTTTCTTAAGACCCTTCTCTCTTGCCGGGGTGGGAGCGCTGTTGTCAGGCGCGCACTCTCAGCCCGCGGTGTCGCTCTGAGGCGTTGGCTGGCCGATGGTTTAGAGCCGGCTTTACTTCCAACGTATTTCTCTACGTGTTCAAAGTGTTTTTTATAATCACCACAGGGGGAGCCTAGTCTTAACGTCTCTGCCTTTCACCTGGGGTGCTTAACCGATTTGATTTTAATGAAATCATTGATATGTTTGGGTTTAATTTGACCATTTTGATGTTTGGTTTCTATCAGTCCCCCTATTTTTCTTCTTCTGCCACCTCTTAATGAATCAGGTGTTTGTACTGTTCCATTTTATTTTCTCCGTTGACTTTATATTGTCCTTTGTGTAATTGTTTAGTGGTTTCTCTGGAGATTTTAGTGTGTGTATTTAACTCATCAGTCTCCCTGAGAAACTACGGTGTGCCTGTGTATTGGACGAGTCTTATAACAACACTCTTCCCATTAGCATTCTCCTACTCCGTGCTGTTCTGTATCTTACTGCTACGTATGCTAAAAATCTCAAGATACATTTTTTAAAAGATATTTTATTCATTTGAGAGAGAGAGAGAGAATAAGCAGGAGGGAGAGGGAGAGAGAATCTGAAGCAGTCTCCTCACTGAGTGCAGAGTGCAGCGCGGAGCTGGATCTGCGACCCTGAGATCAGGACCTGAGCCAAAACCAAGAGTCGGATACTTAACCGACTGAGCCACCCAGGCGCCCCTAGATACATTTTCATTTTAACCAGTCAGTAATCATTTGTCTATATCAGAAATGCATCATAACACTTAAGATGTAAAGCATTTTGGAGCGCCTGGGTGGCTCAGTGGGTTAAAACCTCTGCCTTCGGCTCAGGTCACGATCTCGGGGTCCTGGGATCGAGCCCCGCATCGGGCTCTCTGCTCAGCAGGGAGCCTGCTTCCCCCTCTCTCTCTGCCTGCCTCTCTGCCTACTTGTGATCTCTCTCTCTCTCTGTCAAATAAATAAATAAATAAATAATCTTTAAAAAAAAAAAGATGTAAAGCATTTAATTAGAAACAGAGCTGTTTCAAACATAATGATGACTGGACTTTAATATCCAAGTTAGTATTACAAACCCTCCAGAGGGCATACGGAAAGGCTATTTAGAAGTACTGTGCAGTGTTAGGTAAATGACCTCATCTTCCAGGCTTGAATTCATTTTTAATTTTGATTTTATTTTACATGATGTGTAGACAGTTCCCTTGTTCTCTGCATTTAGAAGTATAAACAATATAAATCTGTTAATTCTGTAAGTAATTTTTATAATTATGATGTAACTCTATCCTATCCTTAAAACATTTAAAATAAACCCTTATGTACAAAAAAAAAAGGTACTGTGCAGTTATATCTGAGTTGAGTCCCCTGATGGGCAAGAACTAGGCAAGAGACAGTGTGGGACGTAAGAAGGTGGGATGGAGTGGGGAGGGAGATGGGCAGTGGGATCCAGGGAAACAAAGACGTAACCCGTCCTCTCCCCCCGGACCCCACCCCTTCCGGAGCAGGGTTCCAGATTTAGATTTTCCAAGGAGCCATTTGCCTGTGGAGTTCATTTGCCACTAATGGATGACTTTACCCCTCTAAGGTTGGGTCTGAGGGGCATAAATCCAGGCAGAGCCCCTTCCGTGAGTGCAGACCAATGTTGCTGCACTGCACATGGTCCTGCAGAGGACGCTGGCAGTGCTGGGGGGGGGGGCCCCTCCTGGGATCTGCTGGGTGGAGGCCAAGGTTGCTGCCCAACCCCTGCAGTGCAAAGGATGGCCCCCAGCAAGGAGTTACTCCATCTAGGATGCCGGTCACGTTGGGACCGAGAAACCCAGCCCTGGATGATTAAGAATAGCCAGTTAGACTTGCGTAAAAACACATTATTTACAGAAAGTGCTACCACATTAAAGGCTATATGACAAAAGGTTGGTTGGGTGTGTCTTTTCACTTCTGTCCAATGAATAATATACTCCTGTCTTCAATAATAATCATAATTATTGTAGACATGTCATCAGTTAATAAAAACTGTTCTTCTGAGTTTCCGGGTGAAAATTCACAGCAGTATAAAACAAGTTATTAGCCCTATCTCAGTCTCAGTTTGGAAATGACTGATTTGGAACTTCTTTTTAGGTTTCTAATACTGAAGAGCTCACCACCCCCGAGGTTCTTTCTGACCTCCCACCATTTTCGAGGTGTTTAGTAGGAATAATAATGAAGTCTCCGGATGTGATCAGGTAACCGTGTTCTCTTCACTGTCCTGAGATTCTCCTTGTGACTGGAAGCTCGCAGTAGATTTGCTGTATTCCTTCAGTGCTCAAAACTTGTCAAAGTTGCTTTTTTTTTTCCATGAGAGAAATGTTTCATAGAATTTTCTCTCATCAGCAATTAAAAATAGTTGCATTGTGCATAAACAATCTTGGAACACTGAAAAAAATAAAATTAAGATGTAAAAAAAAAGTTGCATTATTTTTAAATTTTTCATTATATTTCCACAAAGAGAAATTCTGACTTTGTCAAATGCATCCACCCGAAAAGTCCCTGGTTAGGGTTAGGTTATGCTAATCGTAACTAAAGTTCAGCGAGGGGGAAACTTCTAAAATGTCACTGTGTAGAATACTTTCACTGAGTATACTCCGAACGCCTGCCTGGGTTCGAGGCCAGTGTGGACTTGGGGCACGCTGCTGTCCCCGCGTCACTTGGCTGAAGCCCACGGTTTGTCGTGGCTCACGCAGGGCCGGTGGCGCAGAGAGGGGAGGGTTCGCAGTTGTCTGACAACCTGGGGAACTGCAGTAGTGGACACGGTGAAAACGTGGAAACCATCATATTTGGGAGCCACGAGTTGTTTTTCAGTGATGTGACATCCTTTTCTGTGTGCATTGTGAGTGCAGAGCAGTTTTCTCAGTTACCAGAATGTCCGTGTTCTCTTTCCCCACGTCATCTGATGTTAATATCTGAGCTGTGCTGTGATTCGGCCTGCTTACAGCGAGAAGTATGAGAGGAGTTTACTCAGCTTCCCGTTACCTGCAAGCTCGAAGTCATGGTGGTTGATGATTCTTGGTTATCTTAGTCTTTCTATAAAGGACTAGGATATATACTGTGGAATCATTCCTGATTTTATTAATTTTTTGTGCAGGTCATTTTTAGATGAATTAAAGGCGTGTGTTACTTCTGATGATATCGAAGGCATTGTGTGTCTCACAGCTGTCACGCATATTATTTTGGTTATTAATAAAGGTTGGTGAAACTTTCTCTTCTTCCGTCTGGGATATTGCCGGGTTACGGAATAGAACAGAACTGTTCTGGAACAGAACACAGAACTGTTACGGGGTGTTTGGGAACTCCGTTCCCTGCTGCTGCGTCCCCTGCCAGACAGGCCCCCCGGCTCTCGCCGCTGCCGTCCCATCCTCTGAGCACACACTGGGCTCCCTGACCCCGCACCAGCTGGAAACCTGTCCTGTCCGCCCGGCGCCTTGCCCCTCTGGACCCATTACGTGTCCCTCTCTGTGCCTCAGAATTGAATTTCTGTTAACTTGTCAGGTGTTACCTGTGCCTAACAATCCGCATGTGTTTTTGCTAACGATGGTATGTTTTGGTGTTAATACTTAACGTAGATGCTCTTCTACTTAAGCCTTATACTTGCGTGTTTGGAATATCCCAGCCTGTTGAGCTAGGACTGGAAAAATAGTTGGAGGTACCTGTAAAAGGCTCCTCGGTATAAAATGCAGTAACGTCCCTGCGTATTACTGTTATTTTCTATATTCTTTACTGTTTTACAAATGTTGAAATCATTTTCTAAGATGTAAGGTACCATAGACAGAGAGTGCTCCTAGTGAAACTCGCTGTCCCCGTGAGCCCTCCTGCATGGCGTGTCTGCAGGATTAGGATGATGCTTTGTGACCAGTGTTACGTTGGACATCAGGAAAGACTTCTCTAAGGGACTGTCCCCTGAGTTGAGTCTGGAGAATGAGGGGACGGTCCCCTCGTGAAGGGGTGAGGGTGAGAGGTAGCGTGCTGACGAGCACCTAGTACTTACTGGGTATTTCAGTCTGTGGCACATGATGATGCCGCCGGGACGTGGTAGTTGTTACCGGTGGTGGAGGTGCAGACGGAAGTCACGGGATCGTGTCCACAGGAGCTGTCCCTCAGAGCTACTGAGGTGCTTCTGGAGACGTCAGCTTGCTCTCCTCACGTCCCTGTCAGGGGACGATTCCTGTGGCAGCGTAGGGGGTTAACGGGAAGGGTGAGGAGGCTCGGTCCCCTGAACCTGTACCCACGTCGGGCACGGTGCGCTTGCTCGAACACCACAGTGGTGGTGGCTTCTCTTCTCTGTCTTTACCGTGACTTTCCTCCTGCTTGCAGGCAAGCAGAGGAGTTCAAAAGTGAAGGATGTTGCGGCCACTGTTCACAGAAAACTGAAGACGTTCATGGAGATCACTCTGGACGAGGACAGCACGGAGAGGTAAAGTACGGGGAGTGTTCCGGACGGACTTTCCTGAGAGCCGTGCTGCTCCGTAGGCCCCTGTTGGAGTCTGTCCTCGTTGCTGCCGCCTACAGCCAGGCTGAGAAAACAGGCTTGTGAGCGCGGAAGCGTCTCTGTTGGAAAACCCCTTGAGCATATGTTTAATTTACTCCCTAATTTGTCTTCAAAAACAAAAACAAAATTGTCATCTGGTAAATTCTATGCCAGAAAAGTAAAGGCATACAAACTTATTTTATATGGTTTTTAAACTAGACAGATTATTTTGGCTGGTTTGCTATGTTTCTGAAACTATAGGCTTCAAATTTCTAAGACATAATTGCCCAGTCTCCAGGCATCCACAATGAGGATGGGAAAGGTTCCTCCAGACTTTTGAAGAAATACTGGTCATTTCTTGCTTCCTGGGTGGCCCATTGCCACCACAGGGACTGCTCTGGGGAAGGTGTCCCCTGGGCTCCTCCGGCCCCGTGCCTCCGGTGTTAGGGTCGGCATGTGACACGCTGTACTGATTTCTGTAGACCCTGTTAGCCCTGTTAGTAGTTGTTTTTGATTCTCAGATCGAGAGCAAAAATAGTGTTTTTCTTGCTGTTCTGTGAACTTCATTAGGTTAAGTATTACAGGGCTCTGAACTAGGTAATGGTTTTTGTTTTTAAAAAGATTTTATTTATTTATTTGACAGAGTGAGAGAGATCACAAGCAGGCAGAGAGGCAGGCAGAGAGAGAGGGGGGAGCAGGCTCCCCGCTGAGCAGAGAGCCCGATGTGGGACTCGCTCCCAGGACCCTGAGATCACGACCTGAGCCAAAGGCAGAGGCTTGAACCCGCTGAGCCACCCAGGTGCCCCTAAATTGCTAATTTATGAACACAGAATGTTTTCTTTCTTTCTTCCCTGTTTACCTTTTCTTTCCTTTTCTCACCGCATTCGCTAGGACTTTCAGTGCAGTGTTGAAAAGCAGTGATGAGAGGGGACATCCTTGCCTTGTTCCTGATCTTAGTGGGAAAACTTCTAGTTTCTCACCATGAAGTATGACGTGAGGTGCCTATATCTTGCGGATGTTCAAGTTGAGGAAGTTCCCTTCTATTCCGAATTTACTGAGACTTGTTACCATGAATGGATGTTGGATTTAATCAAAGGCTTTTTCTGCATCTACCGATGTGATCAGATGCTGTTTCTTGTCGAGTCTGCCGATGTGATGGACGATGCTAAGTGGTTTGTGAGTGTCGAACCCTTGCCCACCTGCAATAACTGCCAGCTGGTTGTGCTAAACATGTTACACACTGTTATGAGTTGTATGCAGATTGACGTGCTCTTGAGCTCAGCTGTGTTCTTAATGATTTTCTGCCTACTGGATCTGTGCCTTTCTGGTAAGGGGGGGTTTTGCTTTATCTTTTGTGATCCCGATATTAAGTGCATATGAATTTAGAACTCCTATATCTTCTTGATGAATTGACCCTTTTATTTTTCCGAAGGATCTCTCTTTATCTCTCGTAGTGCTTTACCCAGAAAGTCCGTCTTGTCTGGTGTTAGGACATCCGTAGCAGCCTCCTTTAGCAAGTGTCTCCCGAGTGTTTGTGGCATTCCAGTCGCAAGGCAGAAACCACACAGTGACTAGGACAGGAAAATCACAACGTCAAAGCCTTCTTACCGGGGCGTTGGTGTAACGAGTCACTGTCTGGTGAGGGTTAAAGCGGACTCCGAAGGGGAGATGCAAGGCAGACGTAAGGAGCAGCTCTGCTCCCAGGGAGAATGCCTACGTAGCCCAGGCCCGAGACCGGTCCGTGGACACAGAAGTCCGGACGCCCTCTGGTGGGGCTCACTGGCTCTCCAGTCTCGGGGGGCAGGGGAGGTGCGGGGAGGTGCGGGGAGCTGCCGGAGCCCTCCGTCAGTCCTGTGAGCTTCCGTGTGCGTTCTAGTCAGGAAGCTGCTGGCCGGCCGCTGCCCTGGGCGGCTCGGTGGGGACAGTGGCCTGAGGTGCCGCTGTTTCTGTCGGGGGCTCCTGGAGAAGGCTGGGCCCGGGGGGAACCTGGCACCGCAAAGCCTGCGGTCTCTGCAGTGGTCGGAACTGGGAAGAGAAAGCCCCCACGGGACAGGGCATTGACTCGGCACCGGAGCAGGTAGGGGTTTGCGGGACCTCGGCTGTGAGCAAAGGGAGTCGTTCAATTACGTACTTCATCCCAAAGATTGTTGAATGTTTGCCAGGCGGTTTTAATAAAGTTGGTTTTGCAACTGCATATGTGAAGGAGATACCCAACAGAATCTTAGGTTTTATGAGCTTATTTCTAGATACTTATGGGGAAGAGGGAAATGATCTGAGTTGGAGGAAATGAGGAGTGTGTGTATTTCAGAAAACACATGGCAGTGTAAGTATTTTTATCAGTCACATCAGAATTACAACCTATATAAATCATAAGTTATTTTCACAAGATATAACAATCTCAGAAGTCCAGGCATTTAAAAAATTATTTATTTATTTATTTATTTATTTATTTATTTATTTATTTATTTATTTAGAGAGCGTGAGCTGAGGGAGGGGCAGCGGGAGAGGGAGCATCTTGGGCACACTCCACGTCCAGCCAGGAGCCCAAGGTGGGGCTTCATCCCATGACCCTGAGACCAGGGCCTGAGCTGCCGTCCAGAGTTGGACGAAGCCACCCAGGTGCCCCAGAGGTCCAAGCGTTACACGGGATTTCTTTGTTCCTAAAAATAACATTTGCAAGGATAATTGTTTTGGGCGTAGAATGGTATGTATGTACTAATGTGAAGATGTAAGGGAACAGGGACATTTGCTCCCTCTTAGAAATGTCTTTTATTACCATTTGCACAGAGTTTTAAGGTGAGTACTTGAATCACGTTAGTTATATTGAGAGGGAAAAAGAGGCCTTAGAAGTTCAAAACCAGGGGCCCCTGGGTGGCGAGGTCAGTTAAGCGTTCGACCCTTGGTTTCGGCTCAGGTCACAATCTCAGGGTTGTGGGATCGAGCTTCATGTTGGGCTCCGTGCGGCTACTAATAGCTGATACATAGATGGCAAAGAGTTCCTCCCTTTAAGGAGGAAACATCTTAAGAAAATAGAACTGGCTCGTGAAACTCATGCTCCCTAAATGTGCAAGAAACACACTGTAGAAAACCAGCATCTGAAACAAGATCAATCTAATGGAAAATAGACAAGATTTGAGACTAGATTTGAAAATATTACTGATTTGATGTTGGGGTAGAGACATTAAGGCAAGTTAACATCTTTAAGGCTCTGGGGACCCTGGTCCAGTTAATTTTAGGCAGTGGGGCATTAATTCAGAAGTGAATGTTTTCTTTTTTTTCTTTTTTTTTTTTTTTAAAGATTTTTTATTTATTTATTAGAGAGAGAGACTGAGAATTAGAGAAGGTCAGAGAGAGAAGCAGACTTCCCGCAGAGCTGGGAGTCTGATATGGGACTCGATCCCGGGACTCCGGGATCATGACCTGAGCCGAAGGCAGTCGCCCAACCAACTGAGCCACCCAGGCGCCCAGAAGTGAATGTTTTCTTAACGAATACACTACTTTTCTCTCTAGCAGTGTTAGTATTTTGTTAACTGGTCTGTTGGGTGCTAAATAAAAAATGCTTCTCATTGCACTTCAATTGCCTCACCTGATAGAGCATACTGCGAATCAGACACATTTTTCTCAGGAGGAACGGCATACGTTTGACAGTGCACTGGTGCATTTAAATGCCAAGTATGTTATATTTATTACTTTCATAAATAGTATGAAAGTACCACTAAATTTATAATTAGAAGTTTTAGAAGTATAAATATTTCTTATGGTTCAGGTTATATCATGAATTTTTACCACTGAGTAAATGGATTCTAATCATAAGCAAATTACTTGCCGATATTAATTATGCCTATATGTGGGCAACTTTGAGAGTGTCCTGTACAGCCTCCAACGTTAAACCTTGTTATTAGACCTCGAAGGAAAGGAGTTCTCCCTAACAAAATCACCTCTTTTTGGTTATCAAGTATGGATGAATAATACCATTTTATTCTGCTGCATGAAATTTTAATAGTCTTTTTAAAATCATTTGGGGGGCGCCTGGGGGGCTCAGTGGGTTGGGGCCTCTGCCTTCGGCTCAGGTCATGATCTCAGGGTCCTGGGATTGAGCCCCACATCGGGCTCTCTGCCCAGCGGGGAGCCAGCTTCCCCCTCCTTCTGCCTGCCTCTCTGCCTGCTTGTGATCTCTCTCTCTGTCAGATAAATAAAATCTTTAAAAAAAAAAGATTTTGGGACTGGATGCCTTTTTTTTTTTAATATTTTATTTATTTATTTGACACACAGAGAGAGAGATCGCAAGTGGGCAGAGAGGCAGGCAGAGAGGAGGAAGCAGGCTCCCCACTGGGCAGAGAACCCGATGCGGGGCTCAATCCCAGGACCCTGAGATCATGACCTGAGCCGAAGGCAGAGGTCTTAACCCACTGAGCCTCCCAGGCGCCCCTGGACTGGATGCTTTTTATAGCTCATTTAGAAGCATGCTTCTATCATCATCAATGCCCAGTGGACCTTGGGGTAGATAAATTAAAAGTAGATGTAAATAAAAACAGGCCTTGTTTATCTTACTACTGGTTCCCCCAGGAAGTTGATTCTGTGCCCCTCCTGTGGCTGCGGGCATTTTTCAGCACAGGAGCCCAGCCTGCTGGAGGCAGCGGGGCCTGATTGGGGGCAGGGGGCTCAGCTGCGGTGACTTAAAGGCCGTGAGAGCTCAGGTGAGCACACCCTAGGTTCACACGTCTTGTCACGTGCAAGAACACCGGCCCGGGGAGGTAATTCCAGCTCGCCGTCGTGATGGTGACAGGCCTGTGCCTCAGCGTCCACCAGCCCGTCGGCCTGCGCGTCTGTTGGGCCGCGGGCACTTCGAGGCAGGACAGCCGGTGCTCCGGGGGCAGTGGCGGGCCAGCCGGACAATTAGTAACAGGCGTCCTCAAAGAAAAAAGTGAATTATACCCCAGAAGGATGATGTAGAAGGACAAACCCTCAATTAAAAATGTCGCTGCTGCCCTGGAGAGAGGTCCCTGGTGAGACTCCGATTCCAGGCGGTCTGTCTGAAGGATCGCGCTGCAGGAGGACCTCAGAGCACAGACTCACTGATGAAGAGGAGTCTCGGGGGAGACAGGGGAGAAGTAGGCCCGAGACAAGTAATAGGAGAAAACTTCCCAGAGCTGAAGAAATGTGCAATTTTAAAGATTGGGTTTTTTTGTTTGTTTCTTTCACTAAATTCTGCATGGGATCAATGGAAAAGAAATCGCACCTAAGCAAGTTTGTGGATAAAATTATGGAATTCCAGGGGTAAAGAGAAAAATCTCAAAATCTTTCTAAATCTGTACTGCTCCTGCAGCGGCCACTTTGTCACATGTGGAAATTGAACACGGGAAACGTGGCGAGTCCGACCTGAGATGCGGCCGAGTGTTGGGGGGACGCTGGTTTGAAGATAGTGTGAACACAAGCATTGTAGAGTGTGCTGGGTTATCTTCATGTGGGTTACAGGCTGATGTATTTTGGGTATATTGAGTAAAATAAAATGTGTTGAGATGAACCTCACCTTATTCTTTGGATCTCGTAATGAGGCCAGTAGAGAATTTAGTTACCTGTTTGTAGTGATCCGAGACGGGGCTCTTGCGCGCCACATGCTGGGCGTGTCCACGGAGAGCAGGACACGGGCCGGCCTTCGCCGAGCAGTGAGTCGGCTGAGGCGCTGCTGGCGATGGAGGGTGGTGTTTGTGTCTATGGCCCCATCCCCTGGGGGGGAAGGCCTTGGGGTCACCAGGGGGTGAGGAGGAGGGGGCACAACTTGTAAACGCACGTGTGGGGACTGCCCCACGGAGGCTCCCAAGGGTCGGGGGAGTGTCTGCAGGGGGCTCAGCCCAAACCTGGCTCCACGGGGCCGGGAGGAGCGAGGGAAGTGAGGCGCGTCCACAAGTGATTGAGTAAGCGTCATTGTAATAGTGAGTCTTGCGGCAAATAGTTTTCCTTTATCTCATGTTTTTGTGATGAAAAAGAAAGCCCACGATTGTGAAATGCCCTCGTCACATTTATGAGTCTGTCTTGTATCTGCGTCTTGGTTTAGATGCTCACAAATGAGAGTCCTTCTGAATAGGTACGAGTTCACTATAGAAAACCTGGCCTGGGGACGCCTGGGTGGCTCAGTTGGTTGAGCGGCTGCCTTCGGCTCGGGTCATGATCCCAGCGTCCTGGGATCGAGTCCCGCGTCGGGCTCCTTGCTCGGCGGGGAGCCTGCTCCTCTCTCTCTGCCTCTGCCTGCCTCTCTGCCTGCTTGTGTTCTCTCTCTGTCAAATAAATAAATAAATCTTTAAAAAAAAAAAGAAAAGAAAACCTGGCCTGGTGGCTTGTGGGAACACGAGTGCTTGGGGGACCCTGTGAACCGCTGTGGGCCGCGGGGGCAGTGATGGCGGTTTCCTGGGCATCCGTCCATCCAGTCCCTCCGTCCCGGGGGATTCTTGCTCCATCTTACATGGGAGGAGTAATTGGTGAAAGTTACTGGTTATTTCCGCCTGCTGAGTATGTCTTCAGTTGCAAAACATTTCTAGGTTTATTTTGTGAAAATGTACATTTGGGTATTTTGGTCGCTGATTTCTGTTAATCATCTTTCTTTGTTTCAGGTTTCTCTATGAATCATCCTCAAGAACTCTGGGAGCACTTCTGAATTCATAACCAAGCCAACATCTTTGGTCATGTGAAAACAGAGAAAAGGGACTTAGCGAAAGTGAAATGAATGTGTATTTTCCTAGTGTTTTTAACCTTAGTAACTGGTATCATAGGGTGGGATCTATTTGGGGACTTGTAAGTAGGAAACTCCAGGTTCGTAAGCTTTGCCTGGTGCCTGCATGCGTAATATATTTACTGTAAAGGACTCTAGGTATCAGTGGTGCAGTGCAGAAACTTAGAGCGCGAAGGAAAAAAAACTTTTCTAGCAAACGTGGTTGTTTTAAAAATGACTTTATATATATATATATATATATATACACACACACATATAATGTTGCTTAAACTATGTTAATAATAAAAGTGATGATAACATCTGTTTGTGTACTTTATTTAAAAATGTTAGTACGAGTGTTCCCCTTTAGAGACAAGGGTTGAATTCTGCCAGGAGTAGAAGGTGCTTAAGCAGAGGGAGTGGCCGCACCAGGTGCAGGGAGAGGAGCCACACGCGGGGCCTGGAGTGGCCGCCTCTCCCGGTCTCTGCTGCTCTACAGATGTCAGGATGGGCCCCGTTCCTCTGGAATACGAGGGACGGAGAACTGAGTCCTTCTGCCTGAAGGCGAATCTCCGTTATTTTATCTTTTCTTCCCGGGAGCTGACATGGTGCCAGGGGAGGACCAGCCCCGGGCTTCCTTGCTGCATCGTCCAGGACCCCAGCCTGTCTGCTGTAGGGACCGGGTCTGTGTGTCCCCGTTAGCCACAGGCCCTGCGTTGTGGCTGAGCAGCCGCCTGCGACGATGGGACGCGCTCATTGGGACCTCAGTCCCCCAGCAAAACGGTAAAGAAACACCAATTTCACTGTCTGCTTCTCTAAGAAGGTACAGAAATGGTCTGCTTACCGCAGTTAGGGGCAGTTAGGGTAAAGTTTTGAGAAATGGGAGGTGGGGGTTGTTATTTTAGCTAATTTTGAGCAGGACCTTTTAGACATCTTTGCTGAGATGTATTCTGTATTGGCAAATGTAATTTCTCCTTCCTTTTTTTTGTCCTTGCTGGTGTTTTAGTGTTAAGAAATGAACTGAGGGGCCCCTGGCCGCCTCAGTCGGTGGAGTGTGCCACTCTTGGTCTTGGGGTCATGAGTTTGGAGCCCATGTTGAGGGTAGAGATTACTTAAAAATGAATTCTTAAAAGAATTGAGGAATGCTCCATCTTTGTGTATCGCCGGAAGAGTTTGTGTAAGATTGAAAATAACTCCTTGCATTTGTTGTAACTGTCTGAGCTTGGTGTTTTCTGTGTGGGAAGAGCTTAATTAGTTGTTTAAATTTATATACGAGTTTTCAGAGTAGTCAGGTTTTCTCTTTTATCTTGTGTCAGTCTCGATGGGAGAAATAATCCAATTTGTGAAAAAATAATTCAGTTTCTTTCAGGCCAAAATAGTTCCTAAAGTCCTTCTCTAGGTATCTGCCCTAGAGAAGGCCCTGCGAATGCGGGAAGACGCTCAGAGCACCTGCGCTGGCAGCGGCGGGGGGACAGCTGTGACCCTCGGAGGGTGGCGGCGGGCCGGCTGTGGGGTAACCGTGGCGCCTGCTTCCTTAGGGACGACAGCGCCAGGCGGAGGGCCCTTCGGGAACATGATGCTGAGGGAAAAAGCAAGTCACGGAATAATGTAGTGGGATTTCATTCCGGGAAGTTTAAAAGCACGTGAAGCTGAGTGCCGTATTGGTTATGCTCACATATCAATATGCTATCAATATGTATTGATAACAGCAATAAGCAAGGACAAGATAACAATTCAGAAGACGGTGTGGGAGGGCAGGGGGGCGAGCATGTAAGATTCTTCAGAGGTAACTACAGAAATAAACTGGAAATAGATACTTGTGTGTTCATTTTACTATTCATGACCTTACACGTGTTAGACTCTTTTGTATTCGCTATTTGAGAAAAACAATCAGATGAGAGGGAAAGAGAAAGCGTAGACACCTTTGGCAAAGGATGTGTCATCTGTTTGGAGGGACTCAGGTCTCCACACCTGCGACCACCGCGAGGCCGGCTCCCCGGGGCGCGGAAGGAGTGACGGCCCCACAAGGTGAGGGTGCCAGACCGCCGCGCAGACGGTGGGAGGAGGCTCCGCGACGCGCGTGCTGCCGTGGGCACCGCAGAAGGCCCGCGGAGGACACAGCACTCGCCGAAGCCAGATGGCGGCGCGGGGGCGGGAGAGGCCAGGCGGCAAGAAGGAACGGAAGTCTCGGGGCCGCGTGCTCCCAGCCAACCAAATGCCCTGTACCGCCCACTTACACACGACTGAGAGGCACCCAGCCGCCCTCGTCGCCGTCCCTCATTGTGGGACTGTCTCTCGGAGACTAGTCAGCCCTTTGCCGACTGCAGATCCGTGAGGAAAGGTGACTGCTCTGACACAAAACATTCACACTGCAGGCCGTTTCTAAGGTGAGAACTATTTCTCGAGGTGACCCTCCGGGCTGAGTAGCGAGAGGACTGGGAAGACGCAGCTCTACCACCTTGCTTATTCTGAACAACGTAAAATAGAGTGATGCCTAACTCACGTGCCTTTGTCCTTTGGAAAAGCACCAGTGACAGTGCGCACGGCCCTGACCTGGGACAGCGGGTCGTGCTGAGTGTCAGCGGGGGGAAGGCCTTACTCTCTGTGCTCCTGGAGCAGAGCGGCTGGGAGGGGTGGGCCGAGCACGCCCGTCCAAGTGTCCAGGAGCGGGGCGCCCGGGGGGCTCAGTCGGTTAAGCATCCGAGTCTCGATCTCTGCTCAGGTCTTGATCTCAGGGTTGTGAGTTCAAGCCTCACCCTGGGCTCTGCCCTGGACGTGGGGCCTGTGTCCAGCGTCCAGGAACACACGCTTGCTGCAGGCTCGGCGGCCGTCCCGCCCAGGCCCACGTTCTGGCCCCTGTCACAGCCAACTCGTGACCCAAACACACTTTCTCGAACGGAGGATGTTTCTGAAGGGACGGTTAATTTCAGTGGAGGTGTCTTATGGGGCAGCCATTTTTTGGTGTTTTTCCCAGGAAGGGGAAATTTCCTGATTGACATTTGTCTAGATTGCTGGCACCAGCATCCAGCAGGGAGTCCTGTGTCCCTCGGGACACCTCCGGAGCCTCTCTCACTCGGGACACAGGAAGCCCCTCCCACTGGTGACACAGCGACCAGAACAAATGTGAATCAGCAGCCTGAGTGCACAACAGTCGGGCTCTCCTGCCCCGCGATCAGACTCGGGCTTCGGGCTCTTGCCCATCAGCCAGCTCGCACAGCAGGAGGGGCCCGCGCACCACGACCTCTCCACGTCCAGCCAAGGCAGACTCTACCCCAGCTCCACGGTCGCCCCCACGGAGTATCAGCCGCCACAGTGACCTCATGCGTGATGGCCGCCAGGAAGCGCCTCCGTGACTCCCCCCTCAGCCAGCCCTCCCACTCGCTGGGTGGAGCCCTCAGGGTGAAGAGTTGCCTCGAGTTCCGCGGCGCACTGTGGCAGCGCCCGTTGGGCCCGTCCCGAATCTGCTAGACGGGGCTCTGCTCTCGCCTGGCTGCGGCGTCGATGACCGTGCGGCCAGCGCGTTTATCTGCACAACAGCCCGCGCTGACCGCCCTCCGTATGGACCTACACTCGGTAAGTGCTAGAAAAGAAATGAGTTTTCAGGGGTGATAGCTCCCATTCAGGTACATCTCTGTCTTGCTGAAAGACCGTTGTCGGTAAGTTTCTAGGGGAGATTATTTTACAAAGTAAATTTCTGGGATAAACACAGCATGTGATTCTTGCTCGCTGAGGGGCCCTGTGGAATCCACAACGTGTGGATTCATGGCTCCCAAAATATTTGTTGTGATCCCTGGAGCCTGTCAGTGTTACCTCGTATGGCAAATAGATTTTGCAGACGTGACGAAGTTTAGGATCTTGAGTTGGGGGAGGTTGTCCTGGTTTATCCGGTGGCCCCGATGCCTCCTAGAGGTCCTTATCGGGGAGCCAGGGCAGACTTGTCCCATGCACAGACGGCAGAGTGACCGCAGAGGCAGAGGCTGCGGGGCTGCGGCCACCAGAAGCTGGGGAAGGCCCGGATGGAACCTCCCACTGGGGCTTCAGACCTCGATGCACGCCTCCGGAACTATGAGGGAATGCATTCGCGTTGCTGCCAGCCCCAAAGTTGGTGGTAATTTGTCGAAGCAGCCACGGGAAACTCCTAGTGACCCCGTCTTCTACCGAGACTCACACACGGGTAGGAAATTCAGATGTTGGGCAACTTCTCCCCAAAAGATCCCCCTTCCATGCTGGTGCGCGTGTCCTTGCCCACCCGCTCCCGGCTGCCGTTTCTATTCAGTGCACGCGGAGCCCAGCAGGGTCTCCTGGCCGACCCGGGGAGGCCATCCTGCCTCTGCGCTGCCGTCCCCAGAGGGCAGAGCCTCCGGAGGGAGTTTCTGGCCCTCCTCCAGGGCTGCCTGGGTGCTGTCGGTGATCCGCAGGCCCTGTGCTACCCCCGTCATTAAAGAGCATGACCTGTGTTCAGTAGCAGGTGACAGAGGGAAGAAGGTCAAATGCACAGACAGACAGGAGAGGAACGTGCGGGGAAATGGCCTGGGGCCGCCACGGTTTGGTGGCGGGGGCTCTGCGACACCGTCTTGCCACCCGTTGCACATTCCCCGAAAGTCTGGTGAGGGTCTTCTGCACGGGGGACCCACGTAGTCATCATTTCCTCCAGAAGATGTTAACGACCGTGGAGGGAGCCCACGCTGCGGTGCTCGCGCTCGGCGGCGCGCAGGCCCCGTCTGCACGGAAACCTAGTCCTGCTTTAAGGCACCGGCGAAGCGGTTTGCGCTGTCGTTGGGAAACCTTTTGATTTGGGGCCTCACAAATTTGGCAGCTTTTAGGTGTGTCCAGGAGATGGGCCTGGAGAGTTCCCGAGGACCGCCCTCCCTGAGTGGCGGGGCTGCGCTCGCTCCTCGCGTCTGCAGAGCCTGCGCCACACGGGCTGCCCACGCCGGGTCCCCTCGCCGGCTTCCCTGGCGGGCCACGTGCGCATGCTGGCTGCGGTGGCCGCGGGAGTGACAGCGGCTGGGCGCAAACCCAGGCCCCGCGTCCTCTCGCGCTTGTGCCCGCTTGTGAGGAAATGCCCATTCTCCAGGATTCCAAGACGCCTCTGCCTTCCTGCGCGGGCCATGCAGTCAGTGACCGAGCCACCACCTGGCACCGTTCACATCTCTGACTCTAGAGAAATCGCTATTGCTTTTTAAGAGACGGAGTAACTTCCGTGTGGTAAAACTCACCAATCTTACGTTTGCAGTTTGGTGAGTTTTCAAAAGTCTATTCAACCACATAACCCACACGCCAATCAAGATGAGGACATTCCCTCACCCCAGAAAGTTCCCTCCTGTCCTCACCCTTGCCGGAAGCAGCCACTGTTCCCACCCCCAGCACCACGGGGGCGGGGATGGCCGGTCCTTGAGCTTCGTGAGATACCCTCCCGTGTCTGGCATGTCTTTATTCTTTATTGTCGGAGGGCCCGCGGTGCAGGCCAGAGGGACAGTCCCTGCCCAGTCCCTGCCCAGTCCCTGCCCTGCAGGCCTCGAGGGCTGGTGACAGCTGTGCGGCTCGGGAAGAAGCAGGGGAAGTCTGCGCGCGCGCTGGTCATTTCTGCCTCCTCCCCAGCTCTGTGTGTCTGGTGACTCACTGGGACCGGGGGAGAGGCCTTGACGTCATTGTGAAGTTCCAAGTCACCTTATTTTGCTAGATTTAGAGTTATTTTGCTTAAATAAACCAAGTAAGAATGTAACGAGCTGCCTGGCTGGCTTGGCTCTAGCTTTCCCAGATTCAGTTGGGAACCACACGGCCTGTGAGGAAGTCAGGCTTCCTCAGACCATCTCTGTGGATGTGGCTGCTTCACGCTTGCGTTCTCTAGAGAGGAAACTCTGAACTTTGTCTGGCAGAGTGAGGCCAAGCGCCACCGCCTCCCCTTGGCTTTCTCTGGGAGAGTGCGCGGCGCTCAAGTGTGTGTGGTTTCTCTTGGTCCCGCGGTCCGGCCATCCGGAGAAGCTCACTCCTGTGGGGTGACACATGGGGCCTGTGGGGGCCTGCGGGCCATCTGGGGGGATTCTCAGGCAAGGGGACCCAAGGGCTCACTGGCAGGCCACCGGGGCTCCTCTGTCCCCCCACTGCCCCAGGCCACGCCGCACACGCAGTATTCTATGGGGGTCAGAAGGAGATGTTTCCTTGGTGGCATTGCGCACAACGGGGGCAGCTGGGTGCTCCCTCGCGCGCTCTCTGCCCCGACCGTGCAGGGGGAGTGAGGGACCCAGAAGGGCTCTCTTGCCCTGAGAGGGGCCGGCTTGGGGGAGGGGGGGACACAAAACCGGCTTCCCTCTCCAGTGCATCTGACCGTGAGTAAGAATGAGTAAGAATAATCGTTAGTGTCGCTCTCATCTGTCCAACAACACCCTGGAGCTTCTCCGTTAGACTCCTGGACTTCCAGGAAGCCTGTCTCTTCTGTGGCTGATGGTCAAAGCCGTGTTCTTTCAAGGGTAGGCACTGGAAAACTCTTCTGCCATGCTGATCATGTCCTGCCCCATTTTTGGGAAGTTTTTTATTTTAGTTCCAGAGTAGTTGACATACTCTGTTGAATAAAAGTGGTGAGAAAGGACATCCTTGTCTTGTTCCTGACCTTAGGGGATAGGCTCTCGGTTTCTCCCCATTGAGGATGATGATTGCTCTGGGTTTTTCATAGATGGCCTTTATTATGTTGAGGTATGTTCCTTTTAGACCTAGTTTGTTGAGGGTTTTCATCATGAATGGATGTTGTACTTTGTCAAATGCTTTTTCTGCATCTATTTAAATGATCATATGGGGACACTTGGGTGCCTCGGTCGGTTGAGTGTCTGCCTTCAGCTCAGGTCATGATCCCGGGGTTCAGGGATCGAGTCCTGAGTCTAGCTCCTTGCTCAGCAGGGAGCCTGCTTCTTCCTCTGCCTGGCACTCCCCAGTTTGTGCTTGGCATCTCTCTCTCTCTGACAAATAAAGGAAATCTTTTTTAAAAAATGATCATATGACTTTTATTCTTTCTCTTATTGCTGTGATGTATCACGTTGATTGATTCATGAATATTGAATCACCCTTGCATCCAGAGAATAAATTCCACTTGATTTTGGTGAATGATTTTTTTTAAATGCATTTTTGGATCTGGTTTGCTAGTATTTTGTTGGAGATTTTTGCATCTCTGTTCATCAGAGATGTCAGCCTATGGTTCTCTTTCTGTGGCATCTTGATTTGGCTTTGTTTTCAGGATGCTCATCTCATAGGATTAATTGTTAAGTTTTCCTTCCTCTTAATAGTTTTCGGAATAGTTTGAGAAGAATAGATACTAATTCTTTAAATGTTTTATAGAATTCTGGGGCGCCTGGGTGGCTCAGTCAGTTGGGCATCTGACTTCAGCTTGGGTCATGGTCTTGGGGTCCTGGATTGTCCCCAAGTTAGGCTTTCCACTCAGTAGAAAGTCTACTTCTCCCTCTCCCTCTGCTCCTCCCTTGCTTGCGCTCTCTGTCTCTCTCTCAAATAACAAATAAACAAAAAAATCTAAAAAAATAAAAATATATATCTGATAGAATTTGCCTATGAAGCCATCTGGTCTTGGACCTTTACTTGTTGGGTTGATTACTGATTGAATTTCATTGCTGGTAATCCTGTCTGCCCCAGTTTTTTATTTCTCCCTGCTTCAATTTTGGTAGGTTATGTTTCTAGGAATTTATCCATTTCTCCTTGGTAGTCCGATATGTTGGCTTGTAACTTTTCATAATAATCTTACAATTGTTTGTATCTCTGTGGTGTTGGTTGTTATTTCTCCTTTTCCACTTGCGATTTTGTTTGTTTGAATTCTCTCTTTTTTGAGTCTAACGGTTTATTGATTTTCTTGATCTTTTCAAAGGACCAGCTCTTGGTTTCATTGATCTATTGCTTTGTAGTTTTGTATTTTGTTTATTTCTGCTACAATCTTCATTATTTCTTTCCTTCTGCTGGTTTTGAGTTTTGTTTTTTCTTTTTTTAGCTCCTTCAGGGGTAAGATTAGGTTGTTTATACAAAATTTTTCTTGCCTCTTGAGGTGGGCCTGTATTGCTATAAACATTCTTCTTAGAGCTGCTTTTGCTTCATCTCAGAGATTTTGGACCATTGTGTTTTCATTTGTCTCCATGTATATTTTTATTTTCTCTTTGATTTTGTGGTTGTGACCCATCCATTGTTTAGTAGGTATTATTTAACCTCCAGGTATTTGTGGTCTTCCCAGATTTTTTTCTTGCGGTTGATGTCTACTTTCATAGTGGTCTAGTCAGACCACATCTGGTCAGACTTCGGCGTTTTTGGATTTGTTGACACTTGCTCTGTGTCCTAATACGTGGTCTGTTTTGGAGAACGTTCCATGTGCACTTGGAAAGAATGTGCATTCTGTGTTTTAGAATGGAATGTTCGGAGTATATGTTAGATCCATCCTGCCCTGCCCCACTTTTAGTTACCAACATTTGATTACTGTTATCTTCATCTGTTGTTTCACTAGGAGTTACGAAATGGTGATTTTCTAAATATGTCATTCTTTTGTACTAGTCACCTTGACTTTTTCTGCCAAGAATTTACTTCAAAAATCATTTAGCTACACTGAAACGTTATTCACGCAGAAAAGTCAGGATAAGTGCTTTGATTTCTTTATTTTCCAATTTTTAGAAGCATAAGTCGGTGCCCTGGCAACTACTAAAGGTTATTAACGCTTTCTTAGTATCATTATCAACAGTGCATTCTTATAAGTCTGGCAAACTTGGCCAGTAGGAGCCTTTTACTAGTTTGTTTTTGTGGCCTTTTGACAAGCCTTGATCTCCTTTATGTGTTTCCATACTAGTAGCGTCTCAGTTCTGGATTTCTGTGAGACACCCTTTGGGACATTCTGCTGTGGCTTTGAGATTAACTCCAGCTTTACATTTTGGGTTAGCCTCTTACTATCTGTGAGGCTTGGGCAAGTTATGCAAACTCTCTGAGCCTTACTTTATCTCCAAAATCTTGATAGCAATGCTCCTCTCACGTCAGTGAGGTGTCAGATATGAAGCGCTTCTGACATAGCTCCCCTTTTCTTCTTTCGGGGTGTGTTTCTCGACAACCTCCCCTGCGCCGCAGTGTCTGGCTGAGTAGCCGGGAATGAACGCCCACTGATAATCTACGCGCGCTGAGGCCGCTGAGGCGGCGCTCTGGAAGGCATCATTAACGTCTTCGCTGTTGCGTGAGTGCATGGCATTCTGATTGGGATCTCCTGTCTACCTCATCCCCAGTTACATGGTTTTCAGGTGTTACCTGTGGGGAACTAGCGTCCAAATCAGACGTAAGGCTGTGTTGGTTTGGCTCTGCTAGTAAACATCACTTGAATTCTGATTTGGGACTAATCCGTCACCCCGTGTGGTCTTAGCTCCATTTGGGCGGAACAGTCCCCAAAGGGGACCGTAGTTTAATTAATCGAGGCTTGTAGGGTCTTTTATAATCCTCAGGCTGAAACACAAATCGTAAATGAGGAGGGTCTCTCATTGCAAGTAAACCGATGGAATCTTGCTTTGTGGGAACCCGAGTTCTGAAATCAAATGGCAACACTCACAGTCACGCTAACCGAAAGGGGCCCAAGCACACTCGTGCTGGCACATTTGAGACATACTGGATGGCAGATGCTTGGCCTCTACCCTGGCCTGGACCTGAGCGAGTCAGAGAATGGACAGGAGGCCCAGGCCGTTTGTAACCCTGGTCTCAAGGCCTGGGTTCTGGGCAGGCTAGACCTTTTCTTCAGCCCAGTGGTCCCCGTGGGTCCGGGGCCTGCATGCTGGCTGATAACCTGGGGGAAAGCAGGTGGTAGGAAGAGGTCTCCCAGAGGGGAGGCAGTGCCCAAGGCTGGCTTCATCTTTTTCTGCTGCTTTACTGGGAGTCTTGTAGTTAGGGCCTTGTACCGTTTGTCCATCTAGAACATTCTGGGAAAGCACCATACGATAGGGATCGTCTTTCAGAAATAGACTGATTAGCCAGCTTGTGGGGAGAATGTGACTTTGGGCAAAGCTTAACTTTTGGTCAAGTCGGCCGAAGGCACGTATTTCCTTCTGACTCGAAGGGAAAGAAACAACTGGTTTAAACATGAAGCCCCTCGTGATGCCGAGTATCTCTGGCATAACTCCCCTTCACGGCACCCAGCCGGCGTCTTCGAGGGCAGACCGAGCCCTGCCCTGGAGAGGCCTAGGTGCCGTCACAAGGACTGGCTTCCGGAGCTCTCTCACCAAGCCGTCAGATGGTGAACCAGGAAGGCTGGAAGGGGGGTGTTGGACTCCGCAGCAAGACGCAATGGCTTTGAACTCCGCCCGTGCCGCTTACACTGGCTGTAGGAGCTCGGGAGGATGGCTGGAGTCTCCTCCGCTCGGTCTTGTGGAATGGGGTAATCCCAGGGCCTGTCGTCACTGCGGTCGCTGTCTGGCACCTTGCCGGAGCGCTTAGCTGCCCGTTTCTCTCATTACTAACCACTCACGAGTGCTTCTTGGTAATAAAGAACCAGAGGCTGCAGTTGGAAGCCTGTGAGCAGAGCGACCGAGAGGCATCCAGCAAGCCTGGCAAAGCCGAGGGCCGCGCGGGAGGCAGGGAGCTTGCAGAGCCAAGGAAGACAGGGCTGCAGGCCAGGGGACGGCCCCGGCCTCAGGAACCAACAGGCAGTCCCCAGGGATCAGCTCTGAGCACGAGCGGCCGACGGCACCCCAACGACCCACGTCCAGGATGGGATGCCCGCCTGGGCTTGTCCAACCCCAAGTCTTTACCTGGTGGCACGCGTCGGCAGACGTGTGTGGTGGGGGAGGGCCACAAAGAGCGGAGCGCCGCTGGCCACAGGGAAGCAGTGCCTGCCGACGACACCAGCTGCCCCCACGCAGGGTCAGCTGTAGCTCCTGCCCCTTGGTCTCTGCCGACTGGCCAGCGCACCCAGCAGGCTCAGCCTAATCTTTCCAAGTTTGGGGTCTCGGAGCAATCGGGGGCTGTGGCTTTCCTCTTCCTGCTCGGGGCTGTCACGGTCTGGGGCGCGAGATCTGTGCCGCAGACGCGAGAGGCAGGTGCCCTGGGGACCAGACCTCAGCAGGGGCAGGTGGCTTCCTGGTGACTGGGGGCTGTGGGGGCCTCACCTGGAGCAGTGGGGGTGGGATGGCTCATTCCCGGCCACACGGGCTCCTCTCTGGGGCCCCAGCAGCTGCTTCCCCCCAGGGGCAACTGGGCTAGCTGATGAGCCCTCCGAACAGACACTGAGGCAGCGAGCTGCGTTTAAATGATGCCAACGAGCCAATCGCAAGTGGCCGATCTGGCAGTTTTGACTGTTTGAGCCTATACGTCCAATCTGACCACAGCGTGCCACACTACGGTGACCTTCAGTGAGGACCAAACTGTCTAACGATTGGAGCGTGCTCGTGGCCACATATCCACGTGCCTCTGTTCACACGGAATGTGCAAAAGCTGTCTCTGCTCACCTTGAGTCTCGCTGCAAGTCTCGTGTCCCTGGGAAAGCTCTTCCTGATCGAGGGGGCGCCCAGTGGGCATTTCCAGCCTGGCCCATGGAGCGCCTGGCTTCCACCCAGAGGCCAGGCGAGGCCGGGCGAGGGGAGCTGATGAATGGCGCGAGCCCCGGGGACTGGTGACCGAGCCGCGTCCACGGGCGCTCCCCATCCCGCTTGATCGCCCACAGCCGTCACCTTCTCCGCAGAGGCCCAGCCAGCGCACGGTGCTACTTCATGGCTCTCATCGGGTGGCACAGCGCTTCTGTGAGGCCAGCTCTGAGGCTTCCCAGGCCCATGCGGCCAGAACCGTCGGGATGCTCAGCCGTTTGATCTGGCGCCCTCAGCGACATCCGAGGCCGCGTCGGAACCGAGCCCTGTGTCGGCCCTGGGGGTCCCACCCCGCTTACCGCCTCAGCCTAACAGGAGGTTCCTGGAGAGAGAGGAGGACCGAGGGCTGTGTCCGGCCTCGAAAGTCTCCTTGCATGAGCCTGACCTGCACACGCAAGCGTTTTCTTGTGCGAACTGCGTCACGCACAGAGCAGACCTTTGCACACGACGGGCCGTGTCATCGAGAAGAGCACGTGTGTAATGAATTCAGTGATTTCCTAAGTGGAAGCCACAGAGCGTGAGTACACGGAGGGACACCCAGCATCTGAAGGACTGAGGGGAAAAGCGCGTGTCGGAGTGTTAGATGCCGTACACCTGCACACAGCACTCAGGCCTAGTCTGCCCCACACGCGGGCTCACGCACACGCAAGTGCACACGTCCACACACAGGGGCAGCCACACCCGGACAACCACAAGGACGCGCACATGCATACCCCCTGTGTGTCTGGGTCCTGCACTGGGGATCCCTGCCTGCCGGGCCTGCGCTCCAGAAAGAGCCCAGCACAGCCGGAGCACAGCCCTCGAGGAGGCGGGAAGGCGGGGCCGCTCCCCCTGAGCCCTGGAGCTCCGAAACCAGACTTCCCTGCCTCGCTCCACTCCCTCCCTTCCGCGTGTCCCTCTTCTCTGCCTCTAGCGGCTTCTGTCCTTCCAGCAGAGTGCAGATCTCCCAGCCCAGGGGGCTCGGCACTGGTGAAGCCCCCATATCTCTGTGGGGTTTGTGCTTCTTCCCAGTATTTCTTTTCAAAAACATTTATTTATGCATTTTGTAAAGAGAGCTTGTGTGCGTGCCAGTGCGGGGGAGGGCGGGAGGGAGAAGAGAGAATCTGGAGCCACCCTTGGCTGAGTGTGGAGCCCACCTTGGGACTGGATCTCATGAGCCTGAGATCATGAGCTGAACCAAAATCAGAAGCTGGGCACTTAGCTGAGCCACGCAGCACCCCGCGGCATTTCTGTCACTGTAATTTCCCTTTCCCTTTTCTTGGGCAGTTTTACCTCCAGCCTTCCTCTGACTCTGCCAGAGCTCCAGGCTGCCTCCCTGGGCACAGGGACAGAGAACGAGGGAGGGCCCCGGCAGGGAGGACAGGCGTCAGCAAGGAGGTGAATGCTGGGACCGTTGGGCCCAATATTTAGTCCCAATTGTCAATGGCCTGGGTTGAGCCCTAACCCCCCACATGTACCCCACCCCAAAGTTTGCACACGCCCCCTTGCTGGGGGGATAATGGGCAAGGAGGGAGAGGACATGGGAAGGCTGGCTGACAGAAACAGAGGGCCGGGCAGCAGAGAGAAACCTACAAGGCACACAGGGCAGGAATGAGGGCTGCCCTAGGCCCAAGGACCCACGGGGGTGGGGGGCCAGGCCACCGTCCCTGCTGAGTGAAGCGGGTGGGGACTGGGGCACACAGGAGGATGGGGGTGAGAGAGGCCATCCACACGCAAACCACGCTCACACATCTACTCACCACACACAGCTCACGCCCAGCGCTCACATGCTCTCTCACACACAGCTCCCTCTGAGGCTAAAGGGCCCACCCTCCAGGACCCCGAAGCCCTGCCCAGGTCTTTGGGAAGCAGACGTGTCCCGGGGAGGTCCATGAGGTCCCCAGCGCCCGTCAAGGACCCCCGGACAGTGCCGGGAGGGGCTCCAGGCAGACCCCACAGTGGGTCCTGATCGCGGGCGTGGAGCTCAGGGCGCGGGAGGGGCTGCTCCTCCAGGTTGGGGTCCCACAGTCTCTTCCTTCTCAGGTTGGGGACCCCGTGGCCCACAGCCCGCTCCAGGCCGCTTTCTGATGGGCCAGTGACACTGTCTGTGCTGCGCCACGGCCACTTCTGGTCACTGCCACGGACCGAATAAACTAAAGCGGGCATTCGGTCCTCGGCGACACCAGCCCCACGTCCATGGCCGCCGGCCCCGCGTGCTCGCGGACACCGCGTGGGACAGCGCGGGTGGGCACCTGCCCTCGGTCCGAGCCTTTCCGTCCCAGGCCAAGCGTGCGGCTTAGCTCTCCGCGTCCCTCCGGCCCCACCGCCTCGAGCCCGCGGGCGTGGAGGTGGAAAGAGCAGCGGGCGCGGGGGGCGGGCGCGCGGCGCGGGTGGGGCGGGCCGAGGGCGGGGCGCCGTGGGCGGGGCCGGCGGGCGCGCGGCGGGGCGGGGCCTGGGCGGGGCCTGGGCGGGGGCGGGGCCGGCGGCGCTGTCCGGTGCTGAAGCGGCGGCGGCGCGGGAGCGCGGGGCGGAGCGGTGCTCGCCAGTCGGTCCCGCCACCCCCGCCGCGCCGCCATGGACTGAGCGCCGCCCGGCCGGCCGCCGACATGGGGCCGCAGCCCGCGCTGCTGCTGCTGCTGCTGCTGCTGCTGCCGCCGCGCGCCGCGCCCGCGCCCCGCGCCCGGCCGCTTCCGGGGCTTCTCGGTGAGTGGGGGGCCTGGGGTGGGGGAGGGGCGCGCGGCGTCCGGGTGAGCTGTGAGGGCGGGGGAGGGGCTTCTGGGCGGGGGAGGGGGTCTGGGAGTGAGGGAGGAGGCACCTGAGGGGGGCG
>CM052806.1:92089963-92113349 GCA_028533885.1 Nasua narica | reverse complement strand
CCCCCCCCCCCCCCCCCCCCGCCCACACTCTCTCCGTTTGTGAGCATCTGCGGCCGCCTTCGATTCTCAGCTGCGGTTTAGCAAGTGTTCGGATTCTCTCCGGGTCCCTTAGCCGAGCCTCACAAGACTCGGCCGCTGTTCGTGACCCGGTGGAACCACAGCCCGGTCTCGCAGAGCCCATGATTCTGTGCGCGCTCACCTCGCCTGGGGGCCCAGCGCCTGGCCCTGGACGCGTCCCTCGCGGCCCGGGGCCGAGCGGGGACCGGGGGCTGCGCGGCCGGTGCAGGACGCGCCGGCGGCCGGCGGGGTAACTCCGTCTGCTGCCCTTGGGACGTGGCTGTTAGGCCGCGAGGTCCGCTTCCAGGGCCTCCGGGCAGCTCGGACCAGCGGGCCGGGCCGTGTGCACGTCCGAGAGCACGGGGCTGTGACAGGACTCTTTCGGGAGGGGTTCTGAAGGCCGGTCTCAGACCGGGACGGGACCCCAGCCCCAGGTCCTGGCCGAGCGGCCGCGGACGGACCACTGCCGCCCTCAGCCGCGGCTGCTTCGCTGGAAGATGCGGTTCCGTCTTGCAGGATGTTGTGAGGATTCACCGAGGTCACTTACGGAGAGCACTTTGTGACTGGGACAGTAAATACTGGTCCTTGTGACATTGTCACCAGATGTCCGGTGACCCTAGAGAGATGCAGGCATAGAGCATTGGCCCAGGTCTTCCGAACTATAGGGAGAAGTCAGGCAGTGTTGCTGGGGGAAGGTGTCTGAGGGCCCTCTGCGCCCACGGGGGGGCCGGAGTGGCCGTGTCTCTGCCCTGAAGGCCCAGGGTTCGCGGGCTGCTCCTGTCCCCGGTGAGGGCTGCCTGTCCCCAACGCCGTGCTTGCCACACCCCCGGAGGGTGCGCTTGCGGCCGGGGGAGGAGGGAGCGGCCTCTCGGAGACCCTGCCGCAGCGCGACGGGGCCCCCCCTTCCTCGGGTGGCTCAGGTGGTGCAGGTGTATGCAGCCTGGCTCGTCCGGCCGCCGAGGCCCCGCCTGCACCTGCAGACCAGCAGGCGGGGAGCCGGCCTTCGCCGCCGCCCCGGGAAGCTCAGCTGGCAGCCGGCCCCTTCCGTCTAAGCCCTGGCCGGTGATGGAGGGCAGCAGGCCCTCCCGGGGGGACAGCAGGAGGGGCTGCACCTGCGGCGTGAAGGACCGACAGAAGGCAGAGAGGCAGGAGGCGGGCGCCGGGCCACCAGGAGAAGGAGCAGCCCCGGCCCGTGAGCCTGTCAGCGTGGGAGGGAGGCCGAGCGCCCCGGGGCCGCGGTCGCGCCTGGGCTTGTCCCCACTGCACCAGACTTAGGTCTGGACGCTCACCAAGCGAGGATGGCTCTGCACTGACAGCTCCCAGGCTTCCGGAGCCGACGGAGCAGCGGAGGTGGAGATGCTCGCGCTCGGAGACGGTTCCCCGCGCTCTCACCGCGAGCTGGCCGGTCCGCGCTCACCCTGCGCTGCCTTCTTCCCTCGGCTGTGGGCGGGTCTGCGGCCGCGGACGCCCGCGGTGGGACGCAGGCCGCGGAGCCCGTGGGGAGACCGGGTCAGGTGCCCGGCCAGGCGCGGCATTCCAACGGGTGGTGATCAGCAGCTCACGTTTATTTATCTGTGGAATAACGTGCTTGCTTTTACTTATTAAAGACTTCATTCATTTACTTATTTTAGAGACAGAGGGAGAGAAGCAGTGGAGAGAGGGGACAGCCTGACTATGTGCCAAGCACGGAGCCCGGCGTGGGGCTCCATCCCACGGCCTGGAGATCACGCCCCGAGCCGAAACCAAGAGTCAATGTGACTAACTGAGCCCCCCAGGCGCCCCCTAAAGTGTTAACTTTTTTTTTTTAAGATTTTATTTATTTATTTGACACAGAGAGAAATCACAAGTAGGCAGAGAGGCAGGCAGAGAGAGAGAGAGAGGGGGAAGCAGGCTCCCTGCCGAGCAGAGAGCCCGATGCGGGGCTCGATCCCAGGACCCTGAGATCATGACCTGAGCCGAAGGCAGAGGCTTTAACCCACTGAGCCCCCCAGGCGCCCCTAAAGTGTTAACTTTTAAAGGATCAACCCCAAGGACTTGTTAAGGGCAAGCACACCACCAGCCCTGCGACTTGCAGGGTGAATCTGCATTAACTAAATGCACACAACCAGTATTGCTGTGTTTTGCAGGGAAAGGTGCTTAGAATGTGAATAAGATAAATAGTAAATCCACACCTTAGTGCATTTGAGTATAAATGTTAGGAGATTCTCTGGCTCGTTTGAATTCATAGTCATATTTTTAGATAAGATTTGGAGAAATAGTTTTTGGGGAAATGTGCCAATTGTTCATTACCAGTGTAGTTATCTGCAGTTTCTAACTGGAAAATTAGAGCTGACACTCAGAGCATTATTTTCCCTGAAGCGTTTTTAAATCTGTAATTTAGTTGCTTCAAGAACTTTGAGGGAGTGGAGTGTGATTGTCTCCAAGCTGTGTATTTGGAGAGACTAACCTGCGGGCCTGACCTTGCTTCCCCTCCAGCTTTGGGATGGGACGCCGGGGGTCGGGCCGCCTGGCCGGCTGCCCCCGCTGCTGTGAGTTGGGTGATTTGCCTCAGATCTCTTTGCTCATCTGTAAATGGGAGTAAGACGCCAAGGTCATGAGATTGTTGTTTCCTTTGTGAGATGAGGGTGTCTAGCACGTCGTCGGGGTCCCGCAGGCGGCGGCAGGCCCGACTCGCGCTCCTTTCTGGACCATGCAGTGCACACAGGCGTGTCGAGAAGGACCGCGGCGGGCTGGCACGGCCTGTTGCGAAGGTAGGGCACTGCTTTGGTGCTCACTGCTCAGGGGACGGCGAGGTTCATCCCCTCGGGGTTCCGGGGAGCGCGGCAAAGCATGAGCCACTGCACCTGGAATCGATCACGTCTGTTAATTGGAACAGATACGGTGAGTTATGCTGGACACCTGGAGGGTATCAGAGACATGGAACATGGTTCTTCTCTGGAAACCTGCAGTTATACCCTAATTAGTAACGCGGACACACGAAACCACGGGGCACAGGTTTGAGACAGCCCAGTAATGGGTCTCCGCGGGATGACTTCCGCACAGCAGCGGCACCAGTTGGTGAGAGGGAAGCTACTGAAAATAAATGTTTGTAATTGTGCTCATCAATTATTTGGTAAACAAAAGAAGAGTCTTGAAAAGAGTTTCAAATGAGATGCGATCCGCCCCTGGGTGTGCGCTTTGGGAAGTGTGAAAAGAAAGCAACTTCCACGAGCTCCCTAGAAACTTGGTAGAGATTTTGGTGTCCTCCAGGCCACGACCCAAGGCCGTCTCCTCCCCGCTGCGGAGCCCTGTGGGATTGCCGCGGTGTTTCACTCATTTCAGCCTGGGAGAGCCAGAGTTTTGCCTCTAAAGCTGGAAGACATAAATCTGGAGCAAAGCCACTATTTTCTCTCGCCAGCTCTAAACCGACGACGCTTCAGCATTTTGAGAAAGCGGTTCTGCTGCTAGAATGTGAAACAACAAATAAAAAGCGTGAGGTCAAGGTGAAACCTGCAAATATTATGAGGAAAGGAACATTTATAAATAAAAATGGAGAGACAGTCATTTGTCAGAGAGCTAAATAAGAAGCTGATGGTTCTGGCAAGGGAAGCCAGTAATACCAAGTAATATAGTCCAATAATTTAGATTTCTGTGCAAGAAGCAGTTCAGCAGAAGAGCTGAGAGCCGGCTGGTTGCTTCGCTGGCCTGCTGTCCTCTGTGTGTCCCCCAGGGCGCGGTCTGCTGGCAGCAGTTCTGTGTGTCCTGTGGCCACGGGCTTGGTGTCTGCCCCCGGTCTGCTGGCGACGGGAGCCCCGCAGGCTTTGGGCAGGAGGAAGGGCATCTGAGGTTTCTTCCTCTGGCTGCGTCCCAGTGGCGACATCCTGGGCGGGCCCTGTCCCTGGGCTCCAGCTCGTTGCCCCCGTGGGTCTTGCGGTATGGTCTGCATTCCTCCGTCTTTGGGGGCCTCCAGAAAGCCCATTTACTCCCAACCCGACGTTCCCCTGTGGTCTGCGTGGTTCCTTGCACCCTCCACACCCCCTTGTAGGCGGTGCCTCGGTTCCACGCCGTCCAGACGGCCTTCATCTCACGGGGCCGTCCGTCTGGCCCTGTAGCGGAGGTACCACAGGCAAGGTGGCATAAACAGCAGACGCTCGTTCCTCACAGCTCCAGGCGCTGTGAAGTCCAGGGTCGCGGTGGCCACAGACTTGGTGTCTGGGGGGTCTCTTCCCGGCTGCAGACGGCGGCCGTGGGGCCGGCCAGAGGCTGGACTCCGGCCTCTTCCTCTTACAAGGGCACTGATTCCATTGTGGGCGCCCCCCACCCCCTGTGGTCCAGTCCCCTCCCGGAGGCCCCACCTCCTGACACTGTGGCCCGGAGGGTGGGGACCGGTCAACACAGCAGTTTTGGAGGACGTGACATGCCGTCCGCAGCAGCGTCTGCCTCCGCCCGTGTTCCCGGCGGCCCCAGCGTGTGCTCGCCTCTGTCTGGGTTCGGTGCCCGCGGCCCGTGGATGTGGAGGTCCGTGACAAGGCGACCGCCCGGTGGTCCCCCAGGACCCTGGGGCGGAAGACAGACCCGGCCCGGCCGACTCCCTCATTGATGTTTTCCCTGTTTGCGCGTTGTCTCGAAGATGACGCTGACTTTATGAATCCAGTCGAAGCCTCAAATCTAAACTCTTCTGTTTCCTTCGGCAAAGCCTCCGCTTACCTGTCCTGGACCCTGAGCCGCAGGGAAACTTTCATGTCATTAAGATGATGATGACTAGTTTCAGGATTATAATTTTAATTGACGAGATCAGTGAAATTTTGGGCCTTATCAGCAACAAGCACAACAAAACTCGTCTGGGGGTTGGGTTGGGTGCGTAGTTGGTTTAGAATGTGCTAACCGGGGCGCCCGGGCGGCATGGGTGGTTAAACATCTGCCTTTGGCTCCGGTCGCGATCCCAGGGTCGCAGGATCGAGTCCCGTGTCGGGCTCTCTGCTCAGCGGGGAGCCTGCTTCCGCCTCTGGTCCTCCCTGTCTCGTGCTCTCTCTCTCAGATAAATTAATCTTTAAAAAAAAAAAAAGACTGTCCTAACCTTTTGGGTGTGAGCTAAATCTAATTCTACTTGTTCGTCTTACCTGGTATGGAACTGGCCTTTGAGGTTATTTGTGTCTGAAGTATTTTTTTTCTTTTCTTTTTTTTTTTTAAAGATTTTATTTATTTGACAGAGAGAAAGCTCACAAGTAGGCAGAGAGGCAGGCAGAGAGAGAGAGAGGGGGAAGCAGGCTCCCCGCTGAGCAGAGAGCCCGATGCGGGGCTTGATCCCAGGACCCTGAGATCATGACCTGAGCCGAAGGCAGAGGCTTTAACCCACTGAGCCCCCCAGGCGCCCCCAGAAGTATTTTTTCTGATTTAAAAATAACACAGGCTTGGGGCGTCTGGGTGGCTCAGTGGGTCTGCTGGGAGAAGGTCACAGGCGGGGCAAAGCCAGGTGCTGTCTCTGGGCTCCCACCTTGATCGACAAACCATCAAATCCCTTTTACGGAAACCGAAACGGAGGCCCAGAAGCAAGTAAGCCACTGGCCCAGTTCGCGCAGCTGGAAGGGGGCGGAGTGGGGACTCGGTCGGGGCTGTTCGCCGGGAAGCCCATAGTCTCGCACGGTTTGCCGGGACTCTCAGAGACCGAAGCCGCTCCTGTCTCGGGCGGCGTGTGGAAGGGAGGTGAGGAGCCTTCGCTGCAGGGTCACTTGGAGCGTAAACACGTCCTTAGGTCACACGAGGGAGAGCCACGGAGAAGACCCCCGCGGGCCTGACCTTTCCGTGTCGTGACGTCGTTGGGTGACGCCACAGGAGCCTCGGGGCCTGGCCGAGGGGTTGTGTGTGGGGTGCTCAGCGCCGAGAGGGAGTCGAGTCCCCGGCGACGAGTCCCGCCTGCTAAAGACGCTCATCCCGGAAGCTCTCGAAGGCGAGACCTGCCGTGGCTGCTGCGTTCTCTCCGTCTGCCCTCGGCCCCGACCGCGGAGTCGGGGACGGACGTGGTTTTGCCGTTGGTCCAGCAGCACATCTTTGCCGCCGAGCCGCCTGGACTCGGGAAGCGCGTGAAGAGCGTCTCGTCTTCAGAGAATCTGCGGACACTGGAGGTCAGACGTGGTGCTGAGCGGCGGCCCGCTGGGGCCGGGGCGGGGCGAGCGGACTGGGCAGGGGAGCCTGGGGACGGGCTCGTGGGGCCGCGAGCCCTCTGCTGCAGAGCGGATGGGGCGGCTCTCCGGGGCGCGAGGGAGGCCGGCCGGGCGAGGCCGCCTTTCGGACGTGCAGCGGTGAGTTCTGGCGGGACCCTGCCTGGTGCCCGGACGGTGGGCGGGGTGGCCCGCGCGGGGCTCTGACAGCTCAGGGAGGGCAGGGACCTCTCCGGGCGACCCGGGCGAGGCGTCCCTCCTCGGGCTGTGCGCTGGACCACAGAGGGCCCCCGGGTCTACGCTGCAGGGGCCCCCGAGGCTGGGACGGAGCCAGTGCGAGCGGTAGTGTCGTTGCTTGTGGTGTTGGTGCGTGTGGTCGGCGTACGTATCCGGAGAGGAAATCGCTGGGAACTTCTGTAGGAGCCCATCAGGGGGCCTTGTGGGGCTTGGAACACGCTTCCACGGCGGGGCTGGGAGCCCCCTGAGCAGTCGGCCCGTTGACTGGTTTGGGCCTCCTGGCGCGAGTCCCTGCGAGCCCCTGCTGTGCACACAGCAGCTCGGGGCCGGGGCACTGCAGGCGGGCGTCCCCCGGGGGCTCTCCGAGGAGCTCTCCCCAACACGGGGCTCCAGTTCGTGGACGAACATGTCCCTCTTTCTCTCTAACTTCGTAGTTTTTAACACTGTGAACTGAGGCCCAGACCGGCCTAAGCGTGTGTCTATGGTCTGGGCAGCGGAAGGGCCCAGGCAGCTGTGGTTTGTTGTTCCCGTTCCCGTGAGACGACCACCGCCCGACCCTTGGGCTTCTCGGCCCAGGTAAATCCTTACGCAGCGGGTTCGGGTTCGTCAGGACGGGTTCCAGCTTCCAGATGAGTCTGCGGGGGAGGGGCGGGTGGAGCCCACACGCGTGTGAGCAGGTATGTGTCTGTGTAAAAATGAGCCCGGAGGGCGCCTGGGTGGCTCAGTTGGTTGGGCGACTGCCTTCGGCTCAGGTCATGATCCCGGAGTCCCGGGATCGAGTCCCATGGGACTCCCGGCTCTGCGGGAAGTCTGCTTCTCCCTCTGACCTTCTCCCCTCTCATTCTCCGTCCCTCTCTCTCTCTCTCTCTAATAAATAAATAAAAAGCTTTAAAAAATATTAAAAAAAAAAAAATGAGCCCGATGTGCTCCTGCATAACCCGTCTGCTCTGCCGTCTGTGACCGGCAGCTTTACAGTTGCTTTCACGGGATTCGGATTTCTTTAGTTGTTTTTCCAAAGATGATATTTTCATGGCTCATCGGTTTTATGTTTTCCTGAATTCTCTGGAGGCTGTGCACCTCGTGGCCAGGACTGTTTCTTTTTAGCCACTTCTTTCCAGGAGGGTGTTTATGAAACGCACGTTCCCTTCGCCCGCGGGGGGAATGCTTGTCGGCCTTCACCGCCTCGTCCTCCCTGCCTCTGCGAGTGCGAGGGTCAGCCTGGGCTCTTGGGCTGGCGCGTGGCTCCCAGCCTCGGACGGGTGTGCGAGGGCTCTCTCCTGTCCCCGCTGCTGGCCCAGGGGGCGGCTGCCACCAGCGGGTGCAGTGACCCCATGAGAGGCGAGGGGCTGGAGAGCACGGGTGTCAGGAGGGGCGCGCCCCAGGGTGTTGCTGAGGGGGTCGCACAGTACAGCGGAGGTGACGGAGCTCAGCTCGAGGGCTGTCGTCCGGGGCCCCCGCGTGCGAGCGGCGTCGGATTTCCCGTCTCACGCTCGCGTCTGGAGAGCCACCGGGGCTGCCGGGACCCGGGACGTTAAATTCAGGAGCAGACTTGGGCTTCATTGGCCACAGTACTGCTTAGGCCTTCTTGTCTCAGACACAGTCTGGTTTTCGGTGTTTGTTTCTGTTTGTTGCCGGCCTCTTGGCGTGAGCTCGAAGGCGTGTGTTTCCCGCTGATGGGCTCCCATGCTTGTCAGCGCGAAGGCCACTGTTCACTGCCGTTCTCCGAGCAAAAAAAGAGAAATGAGTTCCATTTGCAACTATAAAGTTTCTTACTGTTTTTTTCCTTTTTCAATTTAATTTTTATTTTTAAAAATATTTTATTTATTGACTTGACAGAGAGAGATCACAAGCAGGCGGGGGCGGGGGGGGGAAGCAGGCTCCCCGCTGAGCAGAGAGCCCGATGCGGGGCTTGATCCCAGGACCCTGAGATCATGACCCGAGCCGAAGGCAGAGGCTTTAACCCACTGAGCCACCCAGGCGCCCCTGTTTTTTCCTTTTAATTCTTTAAACATTGGAATGTGAACAGCTACAGGTTCTTTGACTTTTGGATTCAGTCGACGTTGGTCAAGGAAATAGTGGTGCTCGAACTACAGACTCGACGGTCGTGTGTGCACAAAAGTTGGTTGTTCGTCTGCTTTTCCCGCCCCTCCAGCAGACGCTCTCACGTGTGTGCGCACGGACACACGTTTTGAGGTGACTCGGCCGCCTGGTCACCCCACTGCCGCCATCAGACCGGAGCTGTTAGATGGTGCCGTTCAGAGGAAGCACAGGACTCGGGGTCTTTTTCCCGTCCCCCTGAGAAGGGGGAGAACGGGGGCTTGGGTGGTCAGGTGTGTCTCGGGAGTGTGTGTCTTCCTCTCCCTGTGCCCCCGGCCCTCCGTGGTGCTGATTCTAAGCACCGTGCTTGCTTTTTCGTTCTGCGTGGTCCTCACTTACCGCGTTCCCAGGCTGGTCCTCCTTCCTCCTGGGCCGGCCACCTGCTGACGTCTGTTGGGGGACTCACGGGGTGTCTGTCGGTCAGGAGCCTCAGGGAAGGCCCCGTTCAGAGGCTTCTCGAAGTGGCGATCTCAGACTCTGAAGGATGGTTATTCCCACAAAGTCCCTTTGGGGAGCCTGAGGTGAGCCGGCGGCTTGAGCCGAGCTGCCGTGTGCAGGGGGGAGTTCGTTGGCCCGGAGTATCCTGGGCTTCCAAGCCACAGACGTGGGGCCCGGAGCTTCGCACGCCGGGCACCGGGGGTGCGGTTTACGGTGAGGTGCCCCGGGCGGTGTCCAGGAGGCCTCGCGGGCCTGGCCTCGGGCCGTTGGAGGCGTGGGGATCGCCGGAGGCTGGAGCTCTGGGTTTGGGAGGGAGCGACCGGCAGAGGTACCTGCCTGAGGTCAGGAAGGAGAGGAAGGCCTGTCGGCCTTCTCTGGACCGAGCAGTACTCACCGCGCACAGAAGGAGCTCTGATTCCCCGGAATGCATTTAATTATACTAAACAGTAATTAAACACTGCCTCTGTTAATAGTCACATCCCCGAGAACTTACCGCTAAGGCTCCTCTCGGGGGAAGGAGAACAAAGTGTTGCCTCCTGGCCGCAGACCGCCCGTGAGGACTCCGTGGAGAAGCGGGAGGAGGACCCGTTGCCATCGGCTCGGAGACCTGCAGACAGCAGTAGAGCAGGAGGCAGGTGAGCTCGCCCCGGAGCGAGTCCAGCCCGTGTCTGAGCGGCTTTGCTTCTCTGAAACAGACGAGGGGCCGACAGGGCCAACAGGCCGCGGGTGTGCCCGGCGCGGGCTCCTTGAATTCGCACCCGACAGGACCGAGCCTCTTGTTCCCGGGGCCGCCTTCCGCTGCGGGCACTGGGAGCCGCCTGGCAGTTCTGTGCCTCGGCGGGTAGCTGTGTTTTCCAGCGGGCAGACGGCCGGCTTCCAGAGCAGCTCACCCTGACCTCTGGACGCCCCCCGAAGGCGCTCGCGTCCTGCAGAAGCACACGCTTTGCCCGGACTGTGTGCCGGGCAGCGACCTGGAGCCTAGGGCGGAAAGGCCCTGGGCTGCCCTCTCCTTGGGCTGGGCCTCCCGGGCTCGTGATTGCGGGTGCGCTGGCCATTCTGGCATTTTACTGTAACGGCCTTGCGGGTCGTGAACCACCGAGCGGCGAGGGCTGCCCCTCAGGGGACTCTAGGCAACAGGCATCGGGGCTCCCTTCTGAAAGGGCAGCCGGCCCGTGGCACCGGTCCTGCAGACGCCCGTGTCAGACCTTCCGCGGAGGAAGCGGGCCTGAGTACCGCGCATCTCTCGAGCGTGCCCGGTGGCCTCTCGCTGTGTCCCAGCACCTCGCTCTCTGCTCACGCCCTGCCTCTGTCTGCCCAGGTGGGAGGCCAGTCGTCAGTCCCCTGTGGCCCACTTCTCTCCTTCCTTGTGGGGGAACTTGACGGAAAGCTCTCTGCGTGACCTGGTCTTCTACCTCCGTGTGGGGTTCCCAGGGTTGCAGCGACAAAGCACCTCAGACTGAGTGGTTGAAACAGGAGAACCGTGTCGTCTCGTAGTCTGGGAGCCGGAAGTCCAGGACCGAGGTGTTGGCCAGCTTGTTCCTTCGGAGGGTCTGAGCGGGACCTTTCCAGGCTCTTACCTGCCGTCTGGTGGTGGCCCCGATCCTCGGTGTTCCTTGGCTTGGGGCAGTGTCACAGCACATCTCTGGCTTCCTTTTCACGTGGCCTTCTCCGTGTGTGTCCACATTTCCCCGTGTGAGAACCCAGCCTTACGGAGCGGGGTCCGCCCTAGTGACCTCAGTCATCCGGACAGATGACATCCGTAGTGACCCAGTTTCCAAATTGGGTTGTGTTCTGAGGGACAGCGATTAGGACTTCAACCTGAGAATTTTAGTGAGACCCAATTCAGCCTGTGACACCCCGACTTTCTTCTTACTCCTCAGGGACGTGGTTTGTTTGTCACCTCTCCCATGAGAGTCACGTGTAACGGCTGTGACAGCTTCTCTCTGGCCGATCTCTCGGTGTCCCTCGGCCTTCGTCCCTGGCCTTCTGCTGCCGTCCTCCTGCTCCCTCCTCCTGCGTCCAAGTCTGGGCACCGCACTCGCTCCTGGGTCGTCGTCCTGGCCTCTCCTAGTTTACTCTTGCTGTGAGGTCTCTTCCTGGTCCCCTGGATGCACGCCGTGTCCCCTTCACGCTCGCGATGGGGCCTCCTGTTTCCCGGAGCTGGTGGCCTCCTCGATGCTGGAAAGTCCCAAATCTGAGTGTTGTCTTGTCCTCTCATCTAAGTCCTTGGAGATTCTTGGTGTTCGTCATCATCGGACACACAGCACATTCGAGGGGAGCGTGTCCTTCATTCCTGCTCAGCAGCGTTTCTGTCCTCGGTGTCCCCGTGCACCGTGCTCTCCCGGGGCAGGTCTCGTGTCACAGAGGAGGAAGGCGCACAGGCGCGGGATAAAGCGGGAGGGACGCCGCCTTCTGCGCACACAGCTAACGCTCTGGGTGCTGGGTTGGGCCCGACTCCGGGCCGGTTTGCGGGGGCTGCTTCCTCCCAGACGCCCCTCAGTCGGCGCCGTCCACGCCCACGACGGCGTCGCCTCCGGCGCGGCTGGTGCCGGGCGCTGGTTAGAGGGGCGATCCGTTTGGACGCCCAGTGGGGTGCGCGCCCCCGTCAGCGCGCGGTCCTCCTGCGGACCGTCGTTTGTAAGCCGTCGCCCACCTACGTCTTCTCGACGATTGTCCGTAAATCGATTTGGGGATTGTTTTTGCTTCAGTGTTTCGCCGGGTATGAACGGGTTTCGTTGCTAGATTCAGAAGTGGAGAAGAACCATTTAGTAGAAATGAGGTGACCGGCCTGCTTCTCCATCCAGCCGGGCCCCCAACTGTGGGGTCTCAGGCAAGTCGCCCACCCGTGGAGTCGGTCGGGGTGAGCCCTCAGGGCCGTCGGGGCAGGAGCAGTGGGGCTTCACTTACCGTTAGTACCGTTAGTACAGTGGTTATAGCCCAAGGCATTTTTTGGGTCAAAACCATAGCATATTTAGTTAATTCTCAAGAACCTGTGCTTCCCGGGGTCAGGGCTTTGCCTTCCTCGCCAGCGTCCGGGTACAGTGTTTGGGACACAGTCGGTGCTCAGGAGAAACCTGCTTTATGAACAAGTGAGTCAGATTTTTGTATTCTCTCTTGGAAGGAAATAGGGGAACTGTTAACCGTTTCTCCCCGAGGACAGTGTGGTTGAGTCCCACAGGCACACTCCTCGGCTGGCGTCGAGGGAGAGGGAGAGAGACACCTCTGGGCGCTCCGTCGCAGAGGGGCGCCCGTGACGAGTGCGGCAAGAACCCCGTGTGCGTGCTCGTGTGTGGCCGGAACCGGCAGCGGACCTCGAGGTCCAGATCGTCGTGGCGGCCACGGTAGGAAAGCACGTGCGGCGTCTGGCTGGGAGGTAGCCAGCCGGCAGGCGGCTCCTGCTGCGGCCCCAGAGAACCTTTCCCCTGGTGGTAACGCTTCCTCTTATAAAGACTCCCACGTGCTGGGCTGTGGGGGACACACGTTGGTTCGGGGCAGATTTTGTCTGGGGTCGGGAGAGCCAGAGACCCGTGGAGTTTTAAACGAGATGGACTTTAGGGATTTCGTGCCGTTTGCAGGTGGGAAGCGCGGAGGCCAGATGCTCAGGTGACTGGCTTCAGGTGGTCGGTAAGGGTCCGCGAGGGTCAGAAGCGAGATTCCTGGGGTCTGAGCACAGCCCGGTGCCCACACTCGAGGCTGCAGCATCTGTGGTCCCGAGTGGCTCCCACGGAGAGAGACCGCGCGATCGGATCCTGGCTGCGACCCTCAGGGCCCGTTCTGGGAGGGAGGACAGGAGCTTGGTTGCATTTTCCTCCTCCGTCGAGCTGCGTGAAGTCTCGGTGAAACCAGCAGCGACGTCGCAGACTGTGTGGCAGCTTCTGGTCGCACGGGCTTCCCACACAGTCTCGTTCACGCCTGTGTCAGCCTCTTCAATGCCGCAAATTTGAGTGAGTGCTCACCGGCGCGTCCAGCTCACGCTGTCGTCTGGGCTGTGCGGGCCACCTTTGCGGGAAACGGCCACTTCGGGGACTGCTTTTACGCGGGTCACCGGGGCAGCGAGGTGGTGGGAAGTACGAAGCCGAGTCTCTGGGAGAACCCGGCAGGGGCGGGTGGGCTAGGGTCGCGAGAGGGGGAGCCGCCCGGTGGGCTGAGAGACGCCTTCACAAGCTTCAGGGCCGTCGGAGCTCAGGGGGCAGAGCTGCTGTTTCTGGCGACAGACCTCAAGATGAAGGGCAGACCTCCCAGGATCGGAGCCTTGAACTTCGAACCAGCGGCCACCCAGGGGAGGGCATCCCTTTATTCCTGGAAATCCTGCGTACGGGCCAGGGGGCTGCCGGCCGGGCCCTTCAGGACGGCGTGTGTGTGGCGTCCTCTCATCTGTCCTCTTGTTCACGTGTCTGTTCACCCAGCACGTGTTTCCTCAGCCCTCGCTCTGTGCGGCGCCCCGTACTGAGGGGGCTCCCGGCACTGGGGAACCTTCTGAGCTGCTGGGGGAACAGCCCCCTCCCCCATTATCACGGCACGACGTGATGCCCGCGTGGACGGGGCGGGGGGAGGGCAGGGTCATGCGGACCTGAGAGTGGCTGCAGGTGAGAGCTGGGAGAGGGTTGGGGGCGTCTTCCGCCCAGGACGGGGGTCCGGCGGGGTGGAGGGCACTGCAGAGCTGGGAATGGTGTGTGACCGAGCCCGCAGGAGGCAGCTGCGCCCACTGGAGACGCAGGGCAGGCCCGGGAGCAGGGGGACTGGGTGGTGGCATCGGAGTCCAACGGAAGGCCCTGTGGCTTTTCCAGAAGTGCTGGAGGGCCCTGGAGAGCTCTCTGCATGGGACGCCGTTCATTGCGTGTTGCAGAGAGTTTCTGTGGCCACGGACGTGGACAGGTTTAGGTCCAGGACTGGTTAGGACGCCATGCAGGCAAGAGACGGCGAGGGGAGGGATGGATGTGAGGCCAAAGAGAGGCTCTCAGCGGAGCTGCTGCCGTGGGCAGGGCTGCGGCCGTGGCTGGGACGGGCAGTGAATGTGGACCACCAGGTACGAGGCACTTGCTCCACAGAGCTGGACGCTGCATCTGGGACTCTTGGAAGAGTCTGGAAATGTGTTTAGGAGTCGTGACAGATGAGGGCTGTGGCTACGGAGAGACGACTGGGGGAGGGAAGACGACGTTCGGACGAGAGAATTGGCGGGATGCGTCTGGAGGACATCAGCGCTCCGGTGCCGTGTGGTCTGGAAAGGGGGTTGAGGACGGGGTGGAGGACAGGAGCGGCGTCAGGCGTAGCTCTGAGCGGTCCGGAGAGCTGAGGGTGGCAGACAGCCAGGCCCGGGCGTGGGGGCTGCGAGGGGTGGGCACCCAGCAGCCGGGTCGAGCGCCAAGTGGTTCTCGCTCGGGTCACGCGGTCCCACTGTGAGCACTGACCTCCCAGCAGGGAGAGTGCCAACGGGAGCTGCGGACTTCCCTGTGAGGTCGGAACCCCCTTCTCCGCACACCCCTCGCCCCTCCCGTGACGCTCTTGCGGTTCCCGCTTTCCTGAGCAGCGTTGCCGTTTCTGTCTCTCCAGATGCTCGTCGAAGCTGTTTAGACAGTACCGTGGGGAGGAAGTGGCCGGACGGCGGGGACGGGGCTCCTTTCCTCCCACAGAGACCGTCCCGGCGAAAGCGAGCAGGTCACCCACGCACGTGCCGGGAACAGCCCGGGCAGGTGGAGGGCTATTTTCTTGGGAGAAGCCAACCACGAACCATATATTCGTGGGGTATTTTTCTGCTCCTCTTCTCTTTTCCTTTATTTTTTAAAAAGTGTGTATTTCGAAAGGTAAATTTTTAGAATGGCATATCTTTTACACCTTGAAATCTTACAGAAACTGTTTCTCTTTTCTTTTTAGCTAAACAGATGGGGCAGATTTGTTGTCTTGTGTTCCTTTTTCATAAATATTTTCAAATTATTTCATTAATCTTAAGTGAGGGAGAAGCAAATGCAAGGAAAAGGCAGCTCCCTTGTTGATGGGGGACGCCTCTGGAAAGTACACGTGGTCCTTTTTTCCTCTGCTTCCCTGGCGTCAGCCTCTGGGCCCACGCAGTACGGTCCTGGCTACTGAGCGGGCTGTGCGAGGTCCTCCCGGGTGTGGGGCTGTGTCCTGTCCCTCAGGGAGGCCGGGAGCCGGATGCAGCCGGGACGCGCTCTCTGTGGGCCGCCCTCGCTGCCGCACAGCCCCCCGAGGAGCCCAGTGCCGGCCACACTCACGCGGGGGCCGGGGGGCCCGGGTGGGTGCTCCCGGTTAGCTCCGGGGCTGCTGTCCCCGGCACGTGCCCACGCGGCCCCATGTTCTCTGAGTGTGCCCTCCTCATCCACTGGTGCGTGCCGGGGGGTTTCAGCTGAGAGCCCGCCCTGGGGGAGCCCGCGTACCCGCGGTGGGGCGAGCAAGCCCCCCGGGGACGGGCAGGCCTGCCCAGACATCCTTCTCAGACTTGGGCTTGGAGGCGTAGAGGACGTGATTCTAGCTTCGGATTTCCGTCTGTGCGTTGGTGAATTCAAGGTCGATGGGTGCAGGGTGCTCGGTGCCTCAGAGACGAGCCGGACCTTTCTGGCCTCCTGGGTTGGGGGCAGAGTGAGTGGGCATCACAGCCACACCTTTCAGACTCGGGAAGAAATCAGGACTGTTTCCTGAACCTCCTTTATTGTGATTCTTATAAATCCAGTAACTGATAACGTGTAGAATTTTCTATATTACAAAGCTGATAACTTTCCTTGAAGAAAATTTAAAACACAGATAAAGAAGAAAAAATAAAATGCTAATATAGTCCCACTGTCCAACATGGATGGCCACTGGCAAATTTTGGTACTGTTTTTTACACCTTAAATATTTATAGTTAGCTTATATAACACATGGCAGTTTTGATAGTTTCATAAATTCCATTGTGTGTCCATACTATATATATATTTTAAACAACTTTTTTTGTTTCAAATTTTAATCTAAATTGTTGTTAGTTAACATACAATGTAGTATTAGTTTCAGAAGTAGAATTTGTTGTTTCATCGCTTATGTATAATGCCAATCCTCGTCCTAACAAGTGCCCTCTTTAAGACCCATCACCCATGGAGCCCATCCCCCCGCCTGCCTCCATCAGACCTTTTTTATAACAGTTTAAGATTTACAAAAAAGAATGCTGGAAAAAAAAAAAAGAATGCTGAAGGTTGTATAAAGAATTCCCAAATACCCCACACCTAGTTTCCCTTTTTATTAAGATGTTACTTGAGTGCAGTGTATTTGTTATAATTAATGAACCAATGTTGATACATACCGTGAGTTAAATTCTATACTTCATTCAGATTTCCTTAGTTTTGACTTAATGTCCATTTTCCGTTCCAGAAATCCAAGTAGGATGCCGTATCCCATCACGTCTTAGGCTCCTTTTGATCATGACATTTCTCAGATTTTCCTTGTTTTTGGTAATCTTACAGTTTTGAGGAGGGCTGGTCAGTTACTTTGCAGAGCGTCCCACAATTTGGATTTATCTGGTTCTTTTCTCATGATTAGACTGGGGTTTTGGGTTTTCGGGAGGAAGACCACAGAAGTGACCACCCTTCTAATCACATCACGTCAAGGCTACGTATTGTTAACCTAACTCATCCGTGTGGATGCGGACCTTGGCCTCCTGGCCGAGGGGCGGTGGCCAGAGCTCTCCACTGCGAAGTCACCCTTTTCCCTCCTGTCCACACGGTAGTCCTGGGAAGGAGCTTCCTACGCACAGTCCACTTGTGAGGAGCGGGGGTTAGCTCCCTCTCCTCGAGCTGGAGATTCTGCATAAATTATTTGGAATTCTTCGGCCCAGATTGATCTCTTTTCTCCATTTATTCGATCATTTCTTTTGTTTTTTTTTGCTCACATTTTTCCAGCTTTGGTTATTGGGAGCTCTTCGGTTGGTCCGTGTGTCTCTGAATACTCCCATCATTGTGGGGCCCCTGCTTCGGAGCATCTCAGCTGACCGGGCGCGGAGGGTCGTGTGTGAGCGCGCGCTCACGACGTTCTGTCCGTGATTAGTGGCAGCTCCGTCAGGCGAGGTCAGGAGCCTTCTCCGCGCTCTCCCTTGACAGGGTTTCCGGCGTCCCCAGCGCCGCTGGTTCTTTGTTGACTCTTCATCCCTTCCAGGGGTCCCCTGCCTCCCTCTTGGTTTTGTTGTCGTTAAGTTGGCATTCACGGAGATTCATCTTTGTGCTGTGAAGTGTGCTGGGTTTCAGCAGACTCGTAGAGTCAAGTGTCCCCAGTTCCAGCAACATAGGGAGACGTTTCCCTGCCCGAGAAGACTTTGTGCTTCACCTCCCTCCCTCTCCTTGGACCCTTTGCAACCGGTGAGCTTCTTTTATGTTTTTGCCTTTTCCAGAGTTTTCTGACTGGTCTCTTTCCCTTAGTGCCCTTCGTTTAAGAATGACTGCCTCCAGACCCTGTGATAACAGCCCTGCCCTGCGCGGGGGGCCCGGTGAGCGCACTCCTGCCCACTGGGCGTGCCGGTCCTCAGGGGCCTGCAGAGCCGCCGCGCTGAGCTGGGGCCCGTGAGTGCGTCTGCGTGTCACGTGCGGGCATCAGACTTGCCTGCACAAGGGTTTCGTTTTCTTACTCGAGGCCCAGAGAGGTCAAGGCAAGACGGCACGGGACCTGCTTGGACGGTGTCCATTGTGGCGGCAATGTGGGCTAGCGGAACTGGGGGGACAGAGCCTGTCTGTCCGCTGTGTCCTCGCTCACCTCCTGCCTTCTGCATGAATTGACGTTCTCCGTGTGTTCACATCTCAGCCTGTGACCTCTGTCCTGTTACTTACATGGGGTCCCCGGGCCTTGCTGTTCCATGTAGGCCCTGGGCCAGGCTGCAGGGTGGGACCTGCGGCTGGGGTGGTCCTCCCGAGACCATTGCCAGCTGCCTCTTCAGTCCGGGAGCGGGGGGCGGAGGGGAGGGAAGGGTGCGAGGCATAGGGGTGAGGTTCTGCGGGATGGCACCGAAGAGGAGACGATACAGAGTCCTGAATACCAGAGGAAAAATTAACCTGGCATTTTCTGCCATCCCTAAGGCCTGGCCAGCTGTTTCCACCGTGGACTTGAGAAAAATAAATTGAGAAAAATAAATTCGAAATTGCCTACTAGCTGCGGCTGTGTTACTTAGGTGAGATCCTCGTGAAGCACGTGTGTCCTCACTGCCGGGAGAGGACAGCTCATGGTGGGAGGCGCCGGGAGGCAGGAGCAGTGTCTTGGTTCTTGTCGTCTCCACTGATCTGCTTATGGGAACACTTCTTGTCACCGTTCTCACTACGTAATTGTCTCTGAAAAGAATCCTGTCCCGTTCCATCAAAGTGAGCTTCGTATCCTTTCTGACTGTCCTTCATTCTCACATCTGATCTGCTCATAATTCTCTTTCTCCTTCTGTCCCTTCTCCTCCTCATTTTGTAGAGACCATTGTTCTTTCTCTTACGTTCTAGTGTTCTAGTGTTTTTCACCAAGTGGGAGAATTTCTGATGTCTGAGAGATGTTTTACTATTTCAATACAAAAAAAAAAGAACCTGGGTGGACGAGCAAAAGTTAAAACGGATGGCGAAGAATGGACGAGCTGCTTTTAATAAAATCTTACAAAAGGTGAAACAGCCTTATCCCGAATTTGCGAGAATCCGAGAGACAGAGAGAGGGGGCAGGAAGGAGGGAGGGAGCTCGGGGGAAATGAGGCCTTTATGGGGTGAGGATTTGGGGATTTATTGGCTTACTCCTTTACACACTCTGTTGAGCACCTGCTGTGGGTTGAGTACGTGAAATAAAATTCCCTCAGAGCACCCCAGACATCTAAGTCGTTCTCAGTCATTGGGGCTGCAGGAGACCCCCGAGGAAAAAGCTAAAAATGCAGAGTTATAAAACTGAAAATATATCAAGTGTTTCCTCAGAGAACCAGGCCCAGAGATGTCCCTTCGCACACACAAAACAAAGCGAGTTTATTAGCATGTTCTTGAGACTTTGGGAAACGGGGGCCTTGAGCTACTACTGGTAGGCTGTTACTGATTTAGTATTCTGTCCTTGGGGACTTCCGGGGAGTGAAATACCGTATTGCATCGTGTCTGTCTGTGAAGGACCGGGAATAAACGCCGGCCGAGTGGACTGCAGTTGCCCCGGGCACCCCCCGCGCGGAGCAGAGCGCGGCACGTCACCCGAGCTTCTGTGCAGACCTGTGGACGCCTCCGCTGGCGTGCCACCTTCAGGTCTCTGCTGGGTGTGGCCCCGGGGCCTCGGGGGCCAGCCTGCCACCCCCAGGTGAAGGAAGGGGCTCCTCGCGGTGGCTCTGCTGCCTGCTGGGTACCGGCCGCGGTTTCATCTGCGCCCAGACGGCGGTGCCCGCAGTACCCGTAACGTAGACGGAAGGGAAGCCGCGGTGACGGGAAGAAAGGGGAGTAGGTCTGCAGTGTAGACTTCCACACATGCGCGGCGGTGCTCCTGCCCTCTGCGACCGACCGTACCGCACGCTGGGCTGCCTGGGCAAGTCGCTCTGGTCGGTGCAACGGAGACGTGGGGCTGAATGTTAAGTCCCACGTTAGCCTGAGGTGAGTCTCGGAACGGACCCCCAGCCTTGTGGTTGTGCCCTCCCGTGGGGCGTGGAAGTTACGCAAGCTGCCACTGCCCTGTCCCCTTGCCTGGAGGAAGAGTCCTTGGGCCCGCGCTCCAGGAGCAAGCGGCGTTGGCAGAGAAGGTCGTAGGGGCACGTTGCTGCAGGCTTTTACCAAAGATGCTGGTAACCAGCCCTGGACGAGGTCACGGAAGGAAAGGCCCTCTCTTGGCCATTTGCTTGCGGCTTCTGCCGTGGGCGGTGCTTGTGACCTCCTCTCTCTGACACCCTCCCGTCCCCTTGCTCCCTCCTTTCCCCTCGCCTTCTTCCCTCTCCACCCCAGCACTGTTCTTACCTCTGCAGGTGACACCCCTGTCCCACCGCTCCTGGAGCTCACGCTTCCCCAGTGTGCTGGGCGTTACCTCCTCAAAGTCCTGGCCCTTCACCCGCCGCCGAGCGGGGCTAGGCCCTCACCTTCTGCTCCTCTTCTGGGTTCTCCTCTTTCCCTCCACCTCGTGTGTCTTCCTGTCACTGAGTCACAAGCACACCGGCACCTTGAGCCCACCATTGTCCTCCTTCCTTCTGGCCCGGACCGTCCCCTTGTTCTCTGCCCCCGCCTTCTGACCGGCCCTCTGTACCAGCCACCAGGTGTCTCTTCCGGGACAGCAAGAAGGTGCATTGCCCTTGGCCCTCCTCCAAAGCTTGTGAACAATGGTGTGGCCTGGTCCCCTGCCTCTGCCCATTGTGGGTGTCCCCGGGATGATCCCGAGCCCCACGCACGCCCAGCCCTCTCCCCATGGGGTGCCGTCTGCCATGTGCGGCCTTCCCCGAATGGCTGCGCCTCTCCAGAGGTAGCCCACCCTCGTCTCCCTGCCTTTCCGTACCTACCTCTTCCAGGTCACTTTGTGACGTCCCTCAGCCAGATTGACTAGAGGCTTCTGCCCTACCTGCCTATGAGGGTGGGAGTCCCTTGCATCAGTTAGTGAATAGTACAGAACAAAGCGCCCCAAGACTTAATGCCGTAATCCTTTATTATTTCTTTGGGGTCTCAGCGGCTGTAGGCTGTGCCTACCTGGGGGTGTCTGCCCACGTATCTCCCCTCCTCCTCCTGGCGCCTGCAGGCCGGTGCGGGCAAGTCTTCCCATGGTGATGGAAGCGGGGGATGGGAAACTCCAGCAGGCCTCTTGTGGCCTGGGCTCAGAATTGGCATCCTCACAGTGGGGCTGCCCTGGGGGGCGGGCTGCAGGCCGTGAGAGGACGGCAGAAGGTGTGGCCGGAAGCTGGGCCAAGAGGCAGGTCTTCTCCGCGCCTCCCGCGTCCCCCGTCCCCGCGCGCCTCCCGCACCTGCCGTCCCCCCGCACCTCTGTCCACCGTCCCCGCGCACCTCCCGCGTCCGCTGTCCTCACTGCCATCACAGGGGCGTCTTCTGCTTATTGTCACGTGTGGGGTGAGCGCTTCCAGGATGTCAGGCTTTCACGAAATTTCCATTTGAATAGAAGGGGAGCAACACACTAAACACAGTACTGCTTTTAGAGCTGGTAACTGCTGTGAAGGTGGACGGGGTTGGTCAGTGACCAAAGAGCCCGTATTTTTTTGTTGTTGTTGTTATTGATGTTGATCGCTGTAGTTTATTCTTTTTTCAAACTTAAATTCAATTTGCCAGCTTGTAGTACATCATTAGTTTCAAACATAGCGTTCAATCATACATCAGTTATGTATGATACCAGTGTCCTCCTTCGTGCCCATCCCCCAGCGACCCCGTCCCCCACCCTCTTCCCCTCTAGCAACCCTCAGTTTGTTTCCTGGAGGTAAGAGCCTCTCATGGTTCGTCTCCCTCTTGGATGACTTCCCCTTCGGTTTTCCTCCCTTCCCAGACGGTCCTCTTGGCTGTTTCTCAGGTTCCACATACGAGTGAAACCACGTAACTGTCTTTCTCTGATTGACGTACTTCACTCAGCGTGATGTCCTCCAGTTGCATCCATGTCGATGCGATGGTGGGTGTTCATCCTTTCTGACGGCTCAGTAACCTTCCACCGTGTCTGTGGACCATGCCTCTGTGTCCATTCGTCTGGTGACGCATGTCACCTAACAGCCCGTCTCTAACCTTGCTGGCCGTCTGCAGACCCCGATCCGGCCCCGCGGCCCCGCGGCCCCGCGGCCCCGCGCGCGGACTCGCACCTGTTGCACCCGAGGCAGAGTAGGGCACGCGGGGCGGTTGGAGCCGCTGTGCGTCAGTGTCATTCTTTAATGTCCCTCAGGAACCAGGTCCACGCCGTAGTTCTGCCCACGTTTACAGATGCAGTCACCGAGGCTCGGAGCTGGAGAGGGCTTCAGGGTCTCCAGGGGCACTGTCCTGCTCTCCCAGCTTCTCCCTTGCCTTTGCAGTCTATCCTCTGGCCCTTCCTTTTCTTCGTCTTGCTGCCCAGCTTGGAAAGGAAATGATCTAAGCCGGAGACAGATGCATGAATACATGCTTTCAAATGAAGTGTGCTTTTGTTTTTTAGCTTAGGATTTTATCTTTGACGATTGTTCGAACCTCCCCAGAGTATGGACAGCCTCCTGCAGCGAACAGGAGGACCTGGACATCCCTCAGGTGCTCCACTGCGGACCCGTAGCTTTTACATCAGCCAGAGAACATCCCAGGAGCTGGCCAGCGGACTGAATTCTGCACACAGACCAAGCCTTTAACCCATATTGGCAGCTCAGAATGTGTGTTAAATTGTGCTAGAGATCCTAAAACGTGGCCTTGTCTAGAGGCTTCATTCTGCCGGAAGTGTCTTTTGAGCTTATTTTACGTTATTTATATTTTTTGACTACTGATGTTTCAGGGTCATGCCCCAACGATGTAGAGGGGACTGAAGAGGACGGCACGTCCCAGAGCAGCATAAGGCAGTAACTCTTCCTGCATGCCTCATTTTATAGGATGTTTCAACCCCTGGTGTGTCTCTGGGTTTTCCCAGTGTCCCAGTGTCCCTACAAAATGAGGAAGTAAGGAAAGGTGATATTTAATCCTTTAACAAATCCAGAAGCTGAGGTTTCAAGCCACTTTCATGTTGGTAAGAGGCAATTTTAAAAAATCTGGAGTCCTTTTTTTTTTTAAGATTTCTTTTATTTACTTATTTATAAATTTTATTTTTTTCAGTGTTCTGAGACTCATTGTTCATGCACCACACCCAGTGCTCCATGCAATACGTGCCCTCCTCGATACCCACCACCAGGCTCGCCCAACCCCCACCCCCCTCCAAAACCCTCAGTTTGTTGCTCAGAGTCCGCAGTCTCTCCTGGTTCATCACCCCCTCTGATTTCCCCCCATTCACCCTTCCCTTCCTTCTCACAATGCCCTCCATGTTTTTCCTTATGCTCCACACGTAAGTGAAACCATATAATAACTGACTCTCTCTGCTTGACTTATTTCACTCCACATAATCTCTTCCAGTCCCGTCCATGTTGATACAAAAGTTGGGTATTCATCCTTTCTGATGAAGGCGTGACATTCCATTGTATAGATGGACCACATCTTCCTTATCCACTCATCTTTTGAAGGACATCTTGGCTCTTTCCACAGTTTGGCTATTGTGGCCATTGCGGCTATGAACATTGGGGTACATGTGGCCCTTCTTTGTACTGCATCTGCTTCTTTGGGGTAAATACCGAGTAGTGCAATTGCAGGGTCATAGGGTAGCTGTATATTTAATTTCTTGAGGAATCTCCATACTGTTTTCCAAAGTGGCTGCACCAACTTGCATCCCCACCAACAGTGGAGGAGGGTTCCCCTTTCTCCACATCCTCTCCAGCATTTGTTGTTTACTGTCTTGTTGATTTTGGCCATTCTAACTGGTGTAAGGTGGTATCTCAGTGTGGT
>CM052806.1:92066540-92089463 GCA_028533885.1 Nasua narica | reverse complement strand
GTAGCTGTATATTTAATTTCTTGAGGAATCTCCATACTGTTTTCCAAAGTGGCTGCACCAACTTGCATCCCCACCAACAGTGGAGGAGGGTTCCCCTTTCTCCACATCCTCTCCAGCATTTGTTGTTTACTGTCTTGTTGATTTTGGCCATTCTAACTGGTGTAAGGTGGTATCTCAGTGTGGTTTTGATTTGAATCTCCCTGATGGCTAATGACGAACATTTTTTCATGTGCCTGTTAGCTGTTTGTATGTCTTTGGAGAAGTGTCTGTTCATGTCTTCTGCCCATTTTTTGACGTGATTATCAGTTTTTTGAGTGTTGAGTTTAGATGTAATCTCTACACACAGAGTGGGGCTCAAACCCACAACCCTAAGATCAAAAGTCACATGTTCTACCAACTGAGCCAATCAGGTGTTCCTGGAGCTCTTTTCATAAGAATTTATCCTGAGGAGGAAAGAAATCAGAGTCATCTCTGAGGCCTAACAGTCAGGATTGCTGATTATAGCATTATATTTAATGGGGAAAAATTAGAAACCATGTAAGGTTACTGCAAGAGGGAATTGGTTAAATAGTTGATGTGTATATGTAAAATTAATTATTTTGTAATGATTGAAATTTATGATGGTGAGAAATATCAAGTCTGGTTTACAATGCATTATAAGTGAAAGGTGCTGTTGATAAAATTGCACGTACAGTGTGATCTCAGTTCTTTTAAAAATGCAGGGAAAAATGACTGAAAACCAAAATGAGTGAAAACAGGGATGTTATTTTGTACGAGGAAGTAACTATTAATTTCCTCTTGTGCTTTTCTGCATTTTCTTAATTTTCTAGGCTTTTATGATATGAAAAATCTCCAATTATACTTTTGCCTTAAACAGCTGCAGAGAGAATATGTGGTCGGTCCATGGCCGCGTGACTGGCTTCTAGCCCCTTCTATCTCTAAGCAAGGGTTCTTTCTAGCACCTCAGGTTGAACTTTTGGTGTTCAGTGCTGTCCTTTCTGTTTTCTTATCCCCACGGTGTCCAGTTCACCCCTCTCCCGCGGGGTGCAGGGAAGGGATGCTTCGGTGGACAGGCTGCCCCGGCGGGAGGGGAGTGAGCTCTGTCCTGCGACGCACCCCTCCTCTCCTCAGCTCTCAGCCAGCCCTGCTGCTCTCCAGTCCCCTGCAGGGAGTAGCCTCGACTCAGATACACATGGAAGGTCTGTTTATTCAATCTGCCTGGGATGCACAGCTGGGAGTCCGGAAACATTTAGGCTGGAAATGGGGTCAGGTAGGAATGTGCCCTTCAAGGGAATGGGGACAGAGTCCAGATCTGGGGTTGGGAGGTCGGTGGTGGGAACGATACATGATGGTCCAGGCTGTGGTCTGGAGGAAAACAGCTTGTGTTCTCATGTGAAGTCCGAGTCCCCAGTGTGGCGGGGGACCCCGGCGCTCTTCGGTGGTCGAGGGCAGGTTTGGGGGTGTGTGGCTGCCCCTGGAGAAGCGCGCTGTGGGTGAGGCCAGGCCCCGGCTCCACCGAGCGCCGAGCCAGAGCAGCGACAAGGACGGGCTCGGGCGTGGTGGGCCTGGCGGCCGCAGAGCAGCTGTGTCCTGGGCTGCGGTGGTCGTGGGCCTTCTCTGGTGGGATGCTACTCTGGGTCCTGCCCAGTTTCGAACTCCCTTTCGGTCCCGGGAGCAGCCTGCGCTCCTGATAAGCCAGGGCCCGCGCGGTTCTCCGTCAGTCGCCGGGGCTCTTCAGGCTGCTCCCCCGGCCGCGCTCGTGAGCTCGGCTGCTGCGGGCAGGGGCGGCCGCACACGAGACGTCAGCAGGGGCACGCGGTGGTCCAGGAACCCCTCGTGTACGAACACGTCAGGCCGTGGTTTGCGTGCCCCGAGTGAGCCAGAGTCGGCTCGGGCTGAGTCCTCTCTCTGACCTCAAGGCAGCTCGATGGCCTCCGGCTCTCAGGATAGGAGGCGAGGGTCGGGACGAGGGAGAACGTCTGTCCCCCAGGCGGCTGTGCCACTCCCCGGCCTCTGCTTCATTCTGCCGCGGGCTCCCCGTCGGAGCCCCGCAGTGTTGAGGGCAGGGAGGGTAGACTAGCAAAATGGTGGGAAGCCATATCATGGGGAAGAACTGCGTATACAAGGTGAATAACAAATTTAAACGTTTCAAAGGCTGTCCTGTGGGAGAGGGGATCCGGGGGGACACACATACATTTACTGAGAGATCATGTGGGCTCATCATACCGTGGGGTGGTTGGTTACCTCATTTCAAGAGGGAGAAGCTTTGCTCTGTGAAATGCCAAGTATTGTAAGCATTTGTGATGGAAGCTTCTAGGAGATAAACTTCTACTCAATGGACTGAAACCGTAAAATATTCAGAGCTATCCCCACACGGGTTGTCTCCTCGGTCATGAGTGTTATTTCTATCTGGGCTGGTTTGCCCCACAGGTGAGTGAGTGGCTTAGCCACAGAGGGGGCCCCTTTGGGAGGCAGGCGTAGCTCCTTCAGCCATGGACCTTCTCCTTGGGCATCACTCCAGAGCTCACAGCTGTGCCTCACCCCCCAAAACAACAGTAGCTAGTGTGCTTCCGCTGGCGGGGGAGGGGGAAACCCAACCGTTTAAGCAAATTTGATCTCTTCCAGGATTCCTGCCTCTTGGACCTGGGATGTGGGAGGCCTTGAAAGGACAACACCTTGACCTTTGATTGTATGGAGTGAGCAACAGGGATCCCAACATTTTACTTCTAACCAGCTGCGTTAGGAATGGGGTCCTGGAGCACCAGCATTACCAAAAACTTGTTAGAATTGAAGAGTTTCAGGCCTGAGCCCACATTTACTAAGTCATAAACCAGGAATGGGCCCAGCAACTGCGTTTAACAAGTCCTCTAGTGCTCAAGACTGAGAACCTCTTAGGCAGGATGACTTCCACATCTTTACTGTAATTCTACAGTCCAGTTTCCTCTATCCCACTGAGGGTACCATGTGGTGAGGGGTCGCATTTCAAGTAGTTTGGCAAACATCAGCTGTACGACCCTTCTTTTATCTTATTTATTATTATTTTTAATTAATGTATAATGTATTATTTTCCCCAGGCATACAGGTCTGTGAATCATCAGGCTCACATATTTCACAGCACTCACCATAGCACATACCCTCCCCAGTGTCCATCCCCCAGCCACCCTATCCCTACCCCACCCCCAGCCACCCTCAGTTTGTTTCCTGAGATTAAGAGTCTCTTATGGTTTGTTTCCTTCCCGATCCCATCTTGTTTCATTTTTTCCTTCCCTAACTCCCATAACCCCCTGCCTTGCCTCTCCACTTCCTCATATCAGAGAGATCATATGATAATTGACTTTCTCTGATTGACTCAGAGAAATATCCAGCATAATACCCTCTAATTCTATCCACATCATTGCAAATGGCAAGATTTTGTTTCTCTTGATGGCTGCATAGTATTCCATTGAATATATATACCACATCTTCTTTATCCATTCATCTGTTGATGGGCATCGAGGTTCTTTCCATAGTTTGGCTATTGTGGACATTGCTGCTATAAACATTCGGGTGCATGTGACCCTTCGGATCACTACATTTGTATCTTGAGGGTAAATACCCAGTAATGTGATTGCTGGATTGTAGGGTAGCTCTATTTTACACTTTTTTAGGACCCTCCATCCTGTTTTCCAGAGTGGTTGTACCAGCTTGCATTCCCACCAACAGTGTAGGAGGGTTCCCCTTTCTCCGTATCCTCGCCAACATCTGTTATTTCCTGTGTGGTTAATTTTAGCCATTCTGACTGGTGTGAGGTGGTATCTCACTGTTGATTCGTGTTTCTCTGATGCCGAGTGATGTTGAGCACTTTTTCATGTGTCTGTTGGCCATCTGGATGTCTTCTTTGCAGAAATGTCTCTTCATGTCTTCTGCCCATTTCTTGATTGGATTATTTGTTCTTTGGGTGTTGAGTTTGATAAGTTCTTTATAGATTTTGGATACTAGCCCTTTATCTGATATGTCATTTGCAAATATCTTTTCCCATTCTGTTGGTTGTCTTTTGGTTTTGTTGACTGTTTCCTCTGCTGTGCAAAAGCTTTTGATCTTGATGAAGTCATAATAGTTCATTTTTGCCCTCGCTTCCCTTGCCTTTGGCGATGTTTCTAGGAAGAAGTTGCTGTGGCTGAGGTCGAAGTGGTTGCTGCCTGTGTTCTCCTCCAGGATTTTGATGGATTCCTGTCTCACATTGAAGTCTTCCATCCATTTTGAGTCTATTTGTGTGTGTGGTGTAAGGAAATGGTCCAGTTTCATTCTTCTGTATGTGGCTGTCCAATTTTCCTAACACCATAGGTTGAAGAGACTGTCTTTTTTCCATTGAACATTCTTTCTTGCTTTGTCGGAGATTAGTTGACCATAGAGTTGAGGGTTTATTTCTGGGCTCTCTATTCTGTTCCATTGATCTATGTGTCTGTTTTTGTGCCAGTACCACACTGTCTGGATGATTATAGCTTTGTAATAGAGCTTGAAGTCTGGAATTGTGATACCACCAACTTTGGCTTTCTTTTTCAGCATTTCTTTGGCTATTTGGGGTCTTTTCTGGTTCCATATAAATTTTAGGATTATTTGTTCCATTTCTTTGAAAAAAGTTGGTGGTATTTTGATAGGGATTGTGTTAAATGTGTAAATTGCTTTAGGTAGTAGCATAGACATTTTCACAATATTTGTTTTTCCAATCCATGAGCATAGACTGTTTTTCCATTTCTTTGTGTCTTCCTCAGTTTCTTTCATGAGTACTTTATAGTTTTCTGAGTACAGATTCTTTGCCTCTTTGGTTAGGTTTGTTCCTAGGTATCTTATGGTTTTGGGTGCAATTGTAAATGGGATTGACTCCTTAATTTCTCTTTCTTCTGTCTTGCTGTTGGTGTATAAAAATGCAACTGATTTCTGTGCATTGATTTTATATCCTGACACTTTTCTGAATTCCTGTATGAGTTCTAGAAGTTTAGGAGTGGAGTCTTTTGGGTTTTCCACGTAAAGCATCATATCATCTACAAAGAGTGAGAGTTTGACTTCTTTGCTGATTTGGATGCCTTTAATTTATTTTTGTTGTCTGATTGCCAAGGCTAGGACTTCTAGTACTATGTTGAACAGCAGTGGTGATAGTGGACATCTCTGCCATGTCCTGATCTTAGGGGAAAAGCTTTTCAGGTTTTTCCCATTGAGAGTGATATTTGCTGTGGGTTTTTCATAGATGGCTTTGATGATTGATGATCTGTCCTTACACTGTGAAGAGTTTTGATCAAGAAAGGAGGCTGTACTTTGTCAAATGCTTTTTCAGCATCTATCGAGAGTATCCTACAGTTCTTGTTCTTTCTTTTATTAATGTATTGTATCACATTGATTTGTGGATGTTGAACCAAACTTGCAGCCCAGGAATAAATCCCACTTGGTCGTGGTGAATAATCCTTTTAATGTACTGTTGGATCCTATTGACTAGTATTTTGGTGAGAATTTTTGCATTTGTGTTCATCACGGATATTGGTCCGTGATTCTCCTTTTTATTGGGGTCTTTGTCTGGTTTTGGGATCAAGGTAATGCTGGCCTCATAAAATGAGTTTGGAAGTTTTCCTTCCCTTTCTGTTTTTTTGCAACAGTTTTAGGAGAGTAGGTATTCTTCTTTAAATGTTTGGTAGAATTCCCCTGGGAAGCCATCTGGCCCTGGGCTCTTTTTTGTTGGGAGATTTTTGATGACTGCTTTAATCTCCTTACTGGTTATGGGTCTGTTCAGGTTTTGTATTTCTTCTTGGTCCAGTTTTGGTAGTTTGTGTGTCTCTAGGAATGCATCCATTTCTTCCAGATTGTCAAATTTGCTGGCACATAGTTGCTCATAATATGTTCTTATAATTGCTTGTATTTCTTTGGTGTTGGTTGTGATCTCTCCTCTTCCATTCATGATTTTATTAATTTGGGTCCTTTTTCTTTTCTTTTTGATAAAAGTCTGGCCAGGGGTTTATCAATCTTATTAGTTGTTTCAAAGAACTAGCTCTTAGTTTTGTTGATTTGTTCTATTGTTCTTTTGATTTCTATTTCATTGATTTCTGCTCTGATCTTTTTTTTTTTAAGATTTTTATTTATTTATTAGAGAGAGACTGAGAGTGAGAGGGGAGAAGGTCAGAGGGAGAAGCAGACTTCCCGCAGAGCTGGGAGTCCGATATGGGACTCGATCCCGGGACTCCGGGATCATGACCCGAGCTGAAGGCAGTCGCCCAACGAACTGAGCCACCCAGGCGCCCCTCTGCTCTGATATTTATTACTTCTCTTCTCCTGCTGGGTTTAGGCTTTCTTTGCTGTTTTTTTTTTCCAGCTCCTTTAGGTGTAGGGTTAGGTTGTATACTTGAGACCTTTCTTGTTTCTTGAGAAAGGCTTGTATTGCTATATACTTTCCTCTCAGGACCGCCTTTGCTCCATCCCAAAGATTTGGAACAGTTATGTTTTAATTTTCATTTGTTTCCATGAATTTTTAAATTCTTCTTTAATTTCCTGGTTGACCCATTCATTCTTTAGTAGGATGTTCTTTAGCCTCCATGTATTTGAGTTCTTTCCAACTTTCCTCTTGTGATTGAGTTCTAGTTTCAGAGCATTGTGGTCTGAACATATGCAGGGAGTGATCTCAATCTTTTGGTACTGGTTGAGACCTGATTTGTAACGTGGTTGAGACCAGGATGTGTTTCATTCTGGAGAATGTTCCATGTGCACTAGAGAAGAATGTATATTCTGTTGCTTTGGGATGGAATGTTCTGAATATATCTGGGATGTCCATCTGGTCCAGTGTGTCATTTAAAGCCTTTATTTCCTTGTTGATCTTTTGCTTAGATGATCTGTCCATTTCAGTAAGGGAGATGTTAAAGTCCCCTACTATTATTGTATTATTTTGGATGTGTTTCTTTGGTTTTGTTATTTATCAGTTTATATAATTGGCTGCTCCCATGTTAGGGGCATAGATATTTAAAATTGTTAGATCTTGTTGTTGGACAGACTGTTTAAGTATAATATGGTGTCCTTCATCTCATATTATAGTCTTTGGCTTAAAATCTAATTTATCTGATATAAGGATTGCCACCCCAGTTTTCTTTTGATGTCCATTAGCATGATAAATTGTTTTTCCCCCCTCACTTTAAATTTGGAGGTGTCTTTGGGTCTAAAATGAGTTTCTTGTAGACAGTATATTGATGGGTCTTGTTTTTTATATCCATTCTGATACCCTATGTCTTTTGATTGGGACATTTAGCCCATTTTAATTCAGAGTAACTATTGAAAGATATGAATTTAGTGCCATTGTATTGCCTGCAAGGTGACTGTTAGTGTATATTGTCTTTGTTTCTTTCTGGTCTGTGTTACTTTTAGGTTCTCTCTTTGCTTAAAGGACCCCTTTCAATATTTCCTGTAGGGCTGGTTTGGTATTTGCAAATTCTTTTAATTTTTGTTTGTCCTGGAAGCTTTTTTATCTATTTTCAATGACAGTTAGCTGGATATAGTATTCTTGGCTGCATATTTTTCTTGTTTAATGCTCTGAAAATATCATGTCAGTCCTTCCTGGCCTGCCAGGTCTCTGTGGATAGGTCTGTTGCCAATCTAATATTTCTGCCATTTTGGACTTCTTGTCCTGAGCTGCTTTCAGGATTTTCTCTTTGTCACTAAGACTTGTAAGTTTTACTATTAGATGATAGGGTATGGACCTATTTTTATTGATTTTTGGGGGGGTTCTCTGTGCCTCCTGGATTTTGATGCTTATTCCTTTTGCCATATTAGGGAAATTCTCTACTATAATTTGCTTCAATATACCTTCTGCCTCCCCCCGCTCTTTCTTCTTCTTCTGGGATCTCAATTATTCTAATACTGTTTTGTCTTATGGTATCACTTATCTCTCGAATTCTCCCCTCATGGTCTAGTGGTTGTTTGTCTCTCTTTTGCTCAGCTTCTTTATTCTCCATCATTTGGTCTTCTATATCACTAATTCTCTCTTCTGCCTCATTTATCCTCGCAGTAAGAGCCTCCATTTTTGATTGCACCTCATTAATAGCTTTTTTGACTTCAACTTGGTTAGATTTTAGTTCTTTTATTTCTCCAGAAAAGGATTTTATTTCTCCAGAAAGGGATTCTCTAATATCTTCTATGCTTTTTTCGACCCAGCTGCAACCTTGATAATCATCATTCTGATATCTAGTTCTGACATTTTACTAATGTCCATATTGATTAGGTACCTAGCTATTGGTACTGCCTCTTGTTCTTTTTTTTGTGGTGAGTTTTTCCACCTTGTCATTTTATCCGGTAAGAATAGATGAATGAGAGAACAAATACTAATAGGGTGGCAAAGACCCCAGAAAAATATACACTAACTAAATCAGAAGAGACCTGAAACCAGGGGGACAAAAAAGGGGGGAAATATATATATATTAGACTGGTGAATAGAATAGATCCACCGACTTGATTTTGGGTGTAGTCTGGTCTCTTAGAAGAAACTACCTCCCAAAATTTTAAAGAAAGGAAACTATGTATGTATACAAAAAATAAAGGTAAATATCATGAAGGAATAAAATATAACTGTAACAATGAAAATTTTAAAAAGATTTTTTTAAAAAAGGTATTGATAAGATAAAATAGTTATGTGAGAAGGAAAGGAAGGGTGAATGGGGGAAATCGGAGGGGGCGATGAACCATGAGAGACTGTGGACTCTGAGCAACAAACTGAGGGTTTTGGAGGGGATGGGTAGGGGGTTGGGCGAGCCTGGTGGTGGGTGTGGAGAAGGGCATGTATTGCATGGAGCACTGGGTGTGGTGCATGAACAATTAATCTTGCAACACTGAAAAAATAAATGTATTTGGGGAAAAAAATCTTTTTTAAAAGTACAATTACATTGCGCACTTGGGAAAAAAGAAAATAATTAAAAATGTCAAAATAGGAAAGAGGAAAATTTTAAAAAATAGAATAAGAAAAAACTAAAATAAAAAAATTAACTTTGAAAGGCTTAAGGATCATGGGGAAAAACCCATGAATTCTATGTGCTGCTTTCCCCTACCTCTGAAGTTCTGCAGGTCTCACGGATGGGTGAACTTGGTCTCGGCTGGAGGTTCTTGCTGAGCTTCTGGAGGAGGGGCCTGCTGCCGTGATTCCCGAATGTCTTTGCCGGAGGCGGAGGTGCACGCCCTCGCCCAAGGGGCGGGGCTTAGCAAGCCGCTCAGGTTCGCGCTGGGAGCCTTTGTTCCCTGAGCGCTTTCCGTACCGCCCTGGAGGCGGGGAATGAAGATGGCGGCTCCCAGTCTCCGGCTGCAGGAGCCGAGCGCTCGGCCGCTCCTCAGAGAAAAGCCCTCGGAGAAAAGCCGTTAGTCCCTCCCTGTCCCTGGTGTCGCAGCCGGCCGTGACCAAGCGCTTCTGCCCCTGCGCGCGGCCCCGCCTGGAGTCTCCAAACGCAGCGGATTCTGCAGCCGCTGCTGCGCCGCTCCTCCCGGAGGGGAGGTCAGTCCCTCGTGGGGTCCCCGCCGAAGAGCAGCGGCCGCCGGCGCCTGGGATCGGGTGTAGGGTAAGCCCGAGCTGAGCGCTCACCGCGCGGCTGGTCCCGGCTCCCCGGCTCCCCGGCTCCCCTGCCCGTCGCCTGGGGCTCTGCTGCGCTCGCACACCCTGGTGCTTCTGGGCCCCGCGCTCCCGACACCACACTGTCCCCGCGAGGGCTCCTCCCCCCTCAGCCTGTGGGGCGCCGACCCTGAGCGGGCCGACTTGGGAAAGCCCCGATTGTGTGCCCCGAGGCTCTGCCGCTCGGGAGCCGGGCCCTTCCCCGCGGTGTGTCCTCCCGTCTTTTCGGATTCACTGCTCCCCCGTCCTACTTCCCGGAAAGTGGTTGATTTTCTGTTCCTAGAATTTCTGCTTCTCTTCCAGCTCCTGTTGAGTTTGTAGGGTTCAGAACGGTTTGATAACTGTCCAGCTGAGCTCCTGGGACCTGATGGCATTTCGGTCCCCTGCTCCGCTGCCATCTTGCTACCTCTCCTGTCCCTTCGTCTGTCCATGGACATCTGGCTCTTTCCATAGTCTGGCTGTTGTGGATGTTGCTGCTATAAACATTGGGGTGCAGGTGCCCCTTCGGACCATTGCATTTGTGTCTGTGGGGGAAATACCCAGCAGTGCAATTGTTGTGTCATAGGGTAGCTCTACTTTCAACTTTTTGAGGACCCTCCATCCCGGGTTCCAGAGTGGCTGCACCAGCGTGCAGCCCCACCAACAGTGTAGGAGGGGTCCCCTCTATTAGAAGAGAGTATGAGCTTTTGCAGCATGGAAGGTTGTGAGAAGTCCTGCAGAGGAAAATCCTGTTAAATTTCATCTCACATGTTTTTCAAATATGTCTGACCTCCAACCCTTTCTGAAAAATACTTATTAACATACTAGGGCATGTGTCCTACAGGAAATTATTGCTGGTTGGAGGTTGCTAAGTCCTGCAGTGACTTTTCCTATGATACAATTTTAAATCCTGTTCCTTGGTTCTGTCATTTAATGTTTATCTACAGTGTATAGTGAGATGCACAAACACATCCACACTGAAATGTAACAAGTTAACGACAACAAAAAAACTTATGTTCAAATTCACCTCATACTCTTTGTAACACCAGTCCATCTTATCCTCTGATAAAATTCTTATGTGGCACTTCCAGGGAAGATGACCGAGTTGGAGGACAATAGGCTCACCTTGGCTGGCCAAACAGACTTTCACTTCCCACAGCTACATGTAGAAAAGAGGCCACATTGAAGAGGGCAGGAAGGACGGAGTTGAGGTTGGGAGCCAAATGGACCCATGGGACTGTGCATAGTGGGGAGGGGATGGCGAGAGGGGAGAGGGACCAGCGCTCGACACCAGGCACTCTAGGCACCCCAAGCACGACGGACCCTCACGAGAAGGACAAAAATCTGGAACATTTGGCTTTGAAAATCAGAGAGGCTGGACAATCAATGGGACTTAACACCTGGACCTTTAAAAACGAGCGGGCTCGACTCTGGAGAGCAAGGAGGGCTAGAAGAGGCTGAGTTCCCGCCCTTAAAGATAGCCCAGCAAACAGCCCTGCTGAGATACAGCACAGAAGCCACAGTCTGCAAGACACCTGGGGCCTATGGGAGGGAGATTTATTTACCAATCTCGGAGCATGTGCTGGAGGGCAGGGGTCTTTGGGGCACTTCTCCAAGAACAGAGGAACTGGTGGGCACTGTTTCCCTTCCCCAGCCCCCAGCCTAGATAACATGGACACCAGCAGGAGCCAGTAAGCACCAATGCTCTCCACTCAGCGGGCTGACAGTGAGCCCCACTCCCTCATGCTCCTGTTGGAGAGCCCCTCCATCCTGGCCGGGCAGGAGTTTTCTCAGGTGGTAGCAGGCTTCCTCCCCACAGCAGATAGGTGCAGACCCTGCTGTACCCTGAGCCCTGCCGCTGCATTCCCCTGGGGTCCTGCCCGCCAGGGCACTCTCACCTGGAGCCCGTCCGCATGGTCATAGGCCTGGTAGCATGTAGCAGCCCCAGCAGGAGCCAGCACTAGTCCGGGGTGAGTCCTGCCCCTGGGAGAGGGGAGGAGAACTGCACATACCAGTCTGACTGCAGCCTCCGCAGCGGGCTGTCTGACTGCAGGCCCCGCCCACCAACGAACTCTTCTCGGGGCCACACGGGGGAAGTGCCTTGCAGTTTGGTACGTCTCTGGCAAATGCCTGGTCTGACACAACCCAAGCCCCAAACGAGCAGAGGGCAAGAAACAATAAAGAGTAGAGCCAAAATAAATGAAATAGAAACAAAACAAAAAAACCCCCAGTAGAACAGATCAATGAAACCAGGAGCTGGTTCTTTGAAAATTGATAAGCCTCTAGCCAGACTCAGATAGACAGATAAACAAACAGGAGAGGACTCGAAATCGGAAACGAGAGAGGAAAAATAGCAGTTGCCATCGCAGAAACATGAAGAGAATATTTTGGAAAGTTATGTGCCAACAAATTGCACAACCCAGAAGAAATGGATCAATTACTAGACTCATATAACCTACCGAAACCGAAGCTGGAAGACATAAAAAATTTGAACAGACCAACTACCGGCAATGAAATCGAATTACTAATTAAAACCCCCCAAAAATAAAAGTACAAGACCAGATGTCTTCACAGGCAAATTCTGTCACACGTTTAAAGAAGAGGCCATACCTCTTTTTCTTAAATGATTCCAAAAATTACAAGAGGAAGGAAAACTTCCAAATTCATTTTATGAAGCCAGCGTTACCCTGATACCGAAACCAGATAAAGACACCACAAAAAAGAAAACTGTGGACCAATATGTCTGATGAGCACAGATGCAAAAATCCTCAACAAAATCTTAGCAAACCAGATCCAGTAATACAGTAAAAAGATCATTCAGCACGACCGGGTGGGATTTAGTTCTGGGTTGCAGGGGTGGTTTTAATACTTGTAAAAACAGTCAACATGATATTTCCTGTCAGTAAGAAAAAGGATTAAAGTCGTGTGATCATTTAAATGATGCAGAAAAAGCATTTGATGAAGTACAACATAGATTCATGATAAAAAAAACCCTTAATGAAGTAGGTCCAGAGGGAACATACCTCAACATAATAAAGACCATCTATGAAAAACACACAGCTAACGTCGTCCTCAATGGGGAAGACTGAGAGCCTTTCCTTAAGGTCAGGAACAAGACGAGGATGTCCTCTCTCCCCGCTTTTATTCAACATAGTACTGGAAATCCTAGCCACAGCACTCGGGCATCAAGAAGAAATAAAAGCATCCATATTGGTAAGGAAGGAGTAAAACTTCCCCTATTTGCAGATGATGTGATACATGTATAGAAAACTCAAGATTCCACTGAAAAGCCACTAGCACTCATAAATGAATTCAGTGAGGCTGCAGAAACAAAATCGGTTGGTTGCTTTTCTAGACACTGATAATGAGGCCACAGAAAGAGAAACGAAGGAGACGCCGCAGGCAGGCAGTGCCCCGAGCAGAGCGGACTGAGGCGAGCTTGCCGCCTGCTGGGCTCCGTCCTTCCGCGCAGCTGCCGCACTGCCCCAGCGCCCCAGTAAACACACCAGTCCTGACTGGCTCGGGTCTCAGACCCCGTGTGCTCCTAGGGCCGAGACGCTGTCTTCTTCCTCTAGTGGGATGACCAGGGTCTGGATTGTGGTTTCTGCACCGAGACAGCAGTGGGGTCCCTGCCGCAGGTGGGGTTTCAGTCCCCTCGAATGACCGTGATGGGTGGAAAATCCTGCTCTGAAAGCCCATGGGAGGGACAGCCTGTGCTGCCTTTCCCGTTCCCTTCTTTTCCCTCTCTTTCTCTCTCCCTTCTCTCCCTCCTCTCTTCTTCCCTTTCGTCTTTGAAATCAGGACGACAGCCTTCATCTGGGACCCTGGGGAAGGAAGGAAGACGTGAGCCGCAGCACAGGTTGCTGAGATGAGGGGCGCCCGCCCCGGGGGCGTCCCAGCCTCCCAGCAAACTTGCGCTTGCTGTTCAGGTCTTACTCCAACAGGAGCGGTTCTTGGTGAGCAAGTGGTGTTCCCTCCCTGCTTGGATACCCTTCTGATTAGACGCGTTTTTGCCTCTGATCTGATAGCTCTGTAGTGGGGGTAGGGGACTCATGGTCCTGCGGGTCTGTGCCCGGGGCACGGTGTTGTCGAGTGCTGTGATAGCAAGACGGTTCGCCAGGCCCTGCTGGGCATCTGATGCCACAGCTGCCGCGCGCATGGAGCTCACCCCACTCGCAGATGGGAAGGCTGAGCCAGAGGGGTCTTCGCCAAGGCTGCACACCCACCACGAGGGAGGGCGGGCTACTGCTTCCTCACTCCAGGCGGATGCTAAAAATGCAGCACTATTTCATCATTCTCACCTGTAAAGAATAAGAAAAACAGAAGGTAAATATTCTTACAGAGAAGCGCAGAGGTGTCAGATTCAGTTTCAATTTTAACTCCCTTTTGTTTTGCCAATGTATTAATATTTAGAGGTCTTTTATGCTAATATTATTTATTCATGTTTTTATTTCCATACAGTTAACTAAAGAGCTTTTTCAAGCACCCATGTCTCTAAAAAAATTTTTTTTAAATAAAGTTCTTTTGTTGTAGCAGAAAAAAAAAACAAAGATGACTTTTTAAAAAAACATCTCTTCAAATCATATACCTTCCATTTCTTTGCTAATGCGGTTCCTAGAAGAATATAACTTAATGTAATTCCCCGAGCCTCAGGTTTTCACAGCCCTTGGCGTTTTACACCAGGGAGAGACTGGTAAAATGGCTTTGGTGACAATCACTGTTTGGTAAACTCTGGCATTGAAACCGCATTGATAAGGAATTGCCACTGCTTGGTCAGGATCAATTACTGAAAGGCTGCACTAGACGCCGGGCCTGGGGCTCATGGGGCTGAGGCCCAGTTGCAGTTTAATAAAGGCAGTAACCTTTATTAAAGGTTATCTGGACAGATACGCAGTCAGTAACCTAGACGGCAGAGCATGTGAGGGCCGGTGGGACGTGGGCGCCCAACTGTGAAGCGTGTCGGGAGCAGTGGTCACGTGTCAGTGTCTAGGTCGTCGGGTGAGGCTTCTCGTGGAAGTTAGCCGGGCACGGAGGGAAAGTAGGCTTATATTATTTAACTTTGCCGTGTGTGTGTATTTCTAAGTAAACCCTAAGCCTGATGTGGGGCTCGAACTCAGGAGACCCCGAGTCGCGTGCTTCACTGTCCGAGCCAGCCAGCTGCCCGCCTTATGTTTTTTGAGTTAGGCAGCTGTGTAAGTCCCTGGCAAACGGGTGGTGTTGGAGTATAAACGCCTTCCAGGGGCAGCCGTGAGGGCCGAGCGTCCTTCCTGAGACCTGCTGCGTGGCACTCACGTGAATCTGCTGCGGGCTGGGTGGGAAATGTGAGGACGGACCTTACTCCTGGTGCTTCCCCTGCTGCCGGCCCCAAAGGAGCACCCCGGTGATGGGCTGCCCGGCGGACACTGTGAGCGAGGGCCTCACTGGCGGGCGGGTTTCAAGGGAGACGCGTGCTTGGTGGAGACGGCAGGTGACATTCTGGGCGCACGTGTCCCGGTGACAGCTTTCTTGGGCTTCGCCCAGCGCCGGCGGATGCCAGCTCACGTCACCTGGGTCTTCCAGGCGTCTGTAACGTTGGCCTGACGTCTCCCTTAGAACTTCCCAACAAGCAGAGAAGTGATTCCTCCCTTGTTAAGTGCCCGGTGTACTGCGTGCCTCCTGTGCTGCAGGGACCCCGGGGGCTGGGAAGTCCCGGCAGAGGGAGGACGGGAATGCGAAGATGAGCGGAAGCTGAACGTTCACCTGGGGGAGTTAAGTGGAGCTGACCCAAGGGCGTTTGTGCCCAGCTCCAGGCCTGAGGTGTTAGTGGGGAGCCCCACGAAGCTGTCCTTGCTGGCCCGGCCCCTGGGCGCAAGCACGAGCCTTCATATGTAAAGCCCGGCACATACGCACCGTCTTGAAGCTTTGAGGTTGTTGCTATTTAGATGAGCTGAGCCGAGGACCGGCTCCCGAGAGAAGAGAAATGGTCTGGGTTAATGGAGAACAAAGATTTTAGCAGATCAAGATCCAAATCAAAAACCAACAAAAGAGATGACGTCCCACCCTGGGTTCCCCTGCGGTGCAGCCAAGGGGGGCACCGTGCCCTCCTGGGCCTGTTTGCCGCTGTTTGTTTGGCGCCCTGAGATAGGCCTCGGGTCTGCCGTATCCGGGGCGCTGCTCCTGCCCAGTGTCGGCCGGGTGGGCCTGGGGACAGAAATACTCGGCCCAAGCCTTTAGCTTCTGCCTGTGGCTGAAGCCCCCTGAGTCCAGGCACCGCCCGCTGCTGGCCCCCGTCTCTTCCTGCTGGGAGGGAGCTGCCCTGCGAGGCTCCCGGGAGTGGAGGCAGGGCGTGGAGGCCGCGGACAGAGCCGCTGGAGGCAGGAGTGCAGTGATACTGCCACGGTGGCAGTTCCGTGGTAAAAGGAGTAGCCGTGTGAGGGCTGGCTCGTGCAGTCAGTCAAGCATCTGCCTTTTGGTTTCAGCTCAGGCAACGATGCCAGCCAGGGTCGTGAGATCGAGCCCCGCATCGGGCTCTGGGCTCTGCGCTCAGCATCACTGAGTCTGCTTGGGACTCTCCTCTCCCTTTCCCACTGTCCCTCCACCCCCGCCCTCCTAGAATAAATAAATAAATCTCTCAAGGGAGGAAAAGGAGAAGCAGCGTGCAGGGGCGGGGGCTCTCCTCCCGTCCAAGCGCCCATGCCGGGCCGTCGCTGGATCTCTTCCGGCCCACGGAGGAGCGAGAGCCGCGGGTAGAGGTACGTAGAAGGGACGAGAGCTGCAGGAGGAGCATCTGGACACAGAGCTCCACCACGTAAGGTCCTCGTGGGTCACCGGTCTCAGTCTGCCCAGGTGAACTCCTGTGTGGACACACGCCGCTCTTCCTGCCGGGGACGGCTTAGGATGGTGCAGGAGGCCTGTGTAGGGGGCGGGGCAGACCAGGCTTTAGTCAAGCTGTGGGCATATCATTAACCTCCTTCAGTCCAGGTTTCCTTTTCTGCAAAATGGGAGTAGGCAATGGGGGAGAGTCGTTAGACTGTACTGCTTGTTTTTGGGAGTGCTCCGTGAGAAGAGGGGAATGATCAGGGAAGAGAATCCGTGTATGGGAGGACTTTGTTACTTGTGAAAAATTGCCTTTGGGAAAAGATAACCTACTCGTGATTGACATGCTTTTGCACAGAATCCAAGAGCCAGTTGGATTTTGTCATCATTTTATTTGGCTACAATACTAACCATTTTTGGCTTAGTAGCATTATCGGTTCTCAATTTTAAGAGAATTTCCTGAGAGTACTTGGGTTCTAAGAATCTTCCATTGGCTTTCTAGAAAATTCAGTCCCTGCTCTTGTTCCTGGGGTCCATCTGGGAGAGAAACTGTTTTATTATTGGTGAGAGAGTTCATTTTACCTCCATCTTTTTCTTCCATTATTCCGTCTCAGCACCTTGCTGTTGTGCGGGGGTCCATCTCGCGGCTTCTGCAAACACCTGCTTGTGGGAGGCAGCTGGGAGAAGAGACCCCGCAGGGGTTAGCTCCCCTGGGGTGGCTGGACCATGGCTGCTGGGGCTTGCTGGGCTGCGGCCCTGGATTTTCAGGTCCGTCTCCCCTCTGTGGCAGCGTCCTGGCCTGCAGGGGACCCCCGGGGGGATGGAGGGGCTGCCGCGGGGCCGTTTCCAGTCCCCCGGGGTCAGGGATCCTGCGCACGTGGCCTGTTTCCACCACGAAACAGGATGGCAGGCAGAGGGGCTCTGGCCCCTCGCGGGATTGCTGGATCCTTTATCCGTTTGAGTGGGAGAAGAGAGCGAGGCATCTAGAGGGTGACACAGTCTTCGCCAGTATTCTGAGAAAATAGAGAAGGGACAGGATTTGAACTGGACGGGGTTGGTTCGTGTATCTGTGACTGTCGTGTGAGTGTGGCTGTGGGTGTGGGCATGGTCGTGGGTGTGGGCGTGGTCATGGGTGTGGTCGTGGGTGTGGTCGTGGGTGTGGGCGTGGTCATGGGTGTGGGCGTGGGTGTGGGCATGGTCGTGGGTGTGGGTGCGGGCGTGGTCATGGGTGTGGGCGTGGTCGTGGGTGTGGGCGTGGGTGTGGGCGTGGTCGTGGGTGTGGGTGTGGTGGTTGTGGGTGTGGTGGTGGTCCTGGATGTGGTCGTGGGTGTGGGCGTGGTCGTGGGTGTGGGTGTAGTTGTGGGTATGGTGGTGGTCCTGGATGTGGTCGTGGGTGTGGGCGTGGGTGTGGTGGTCGTGGGTGTGGTCGTGGTCCTGGATGTGGGTGTGGGCATGGTCGTGGGTGTGGGTGTAGTTGTGGGTGCAGTCGTGGTCATGGGTGTGGGTGTGGTGGTCGTGGTCCTGGATGTGGGCGTGGGTGTGGGCGTGGCCGTGGTCCTGGATGTGGGCGTGGTCGTGGGTGCGGTGGGTGTAGTTGTGGGTGTGGTCGTGGGTGTGGTCCTGGGCGTGGTCGTGGGCGTGGCCGTGGGTGTGGTGGGTGTGGTTGTGGGCGTGGCCGTGGGTGTGGGAGTGGCCGTGGGTGTGGCGGTTGTGGTCGTGGGTGTGGTCGTGGTCCTCGATGTGGTCGTGGTTGTGGGCGTGGGTGTGGGTGCGGTGGGTGTAGTTGTGGGTGTGGTCGTGGGCGTGGTCCTGGGTGTGGTCGTGGTTGTGGGTGTGGTGGGTATGGTTCTGGGTGTGGTTGTGGGCGTGGTCCTCGATGTGGGCGTGGGCGTGGGCCGTCGTCGGTGTGGTTGTGGTTGTGTGTGGTGTGTCGGGGGCTGTGTGTCGGTCCGTGTGCGCATGCGTGCCGAACCTCGCGGGCGTGTGTGGCTGCGATGAGTCAGGGGACCCGAGCTTCTCGGCTGTCCTCCGTGTGGTCGGCCCGCGGGCAGGGGGAGCCTTGGGAAGTGTAGCCTTTGTTTTCCTGGAAAGGGTGGATGAAGCCATCGGGATAGAGGCCTTCCGGTCGTCAGCTCCGGCCCGGGGTGGGCTGCTTCATGGGCTTGCGTCCTGGCCGGCACTGCCCAGCTGTGGGTGGCGCCTGGCCTTGAGACCCTCCGTGAGCTTGGCTGTGCGCCTGCAGGTGAGGAGCGGGCTCTGTGCGCCCGCCAAGGGGGGCGGGCGCCCCGGGAGGAGGAAGTGTGTCTGATGGGGAGCCCAGGGCCGAACCCGGGCCTCACCCCGATGTCTCGTGCTTTCTGTGATTTATGGTCATAATTAGGGTTAGTGGGTGGTTGTTACTTAAAATGAAATACGGCCTTTCTTAATTTTAGAGCAAATAACAACACAAATAAACGAGCAGTCTAATTAGCATAGTGGGTGGCCAGGGAGGCCGGCATCACACTTGCAGTTCTGCTGAGGAACTCGAAGTGCCGCTGGTGGACGTCTCCCAGGTGCGGCTTCTGACGGGCTCCTTGCACCCGGCAGATCGAGGCCCACATGGACAGTAGGTGGCTGTTCTAGGGTCGGGACTCAGGAGTTGATTGTGATGCATGTCTCGTTCCAATCGAGTCTCGCCGTCCGCTGTGATCAGAGCGGTGTGGAAAGTGAGTAAAGCGGGCTTCTTCCCGCTGCCTTTCCTCGCGGAACCTGTCATCTGTAATTTCCAGGTGACCCACGCAGGGTTGTTAATGTGAGTGCGTCTTGGGCGTAAGTGTGGGGCTGCCCTTGTCCCTGCGTACAGCCATCCTCTGGGGTCTTCTGCGGGCCCTGGAAACGCATGGGCATGATCCTGGCCACGGAGAAGGGAGTGTCTGGGCCAGTGGGAGGGGTGGCCAACTGCGTGGGCTCCTCGAGAGCCCTCGGGGTTCGCGTCTGGCCTTGCGCCGGAGACAGCCTCCTGGGGCTGGAGTGGTGCCGTCGAGGTCGGCCAGCCTGGCCTGACTGCTGCGGAGGCTGTGCGCGCCCACTGCCTTTCTCGGGCCGCTGCTTCTGTGGACCAGACCGCATGCAGCTCTGGCGACTCCCAGCGGTGGCAGGCTGTCTCTTGGGTGGTTTTGGGCAGTTTGGCTTCCAGGCCATTGAACCTTTCCACCTCCCGGGGCTGGGCTCAAGTTCAGAGGGGAGGGGGTGTGAGCGAGGGGCTCTGGGAGCAGAGCCCGGGGACCCGGGACATGGCAGCCGACGGAGCGCGTGCCTCAGTTCATGGGGAAGTGAGTCGCGAAGTCGTGTGTTCCAACCGGACTAAGACGTGAAGTGAATTTGTCATGAAATGCTGGTCGGGGAAAGCAGCCCCTCGGAGGCCCCAGGTGGCCCGCAGGGAGCAGCTCCTGCCTCCGGGGCCCCTCCCGGGAGACGTGGGTGCTGTGGTCCCTCGTCTCACAGCTGTCGGGAGGCACGCCGGGACCGCTTACCCTCACGAATGCACGGGGACACTCGCTGGCCCTGCCTCTGCTCCTCTGGGTCTGGAATGACCTTTGCTTCCAAGCCTTCCTCAGCCCATGTCTGTTTCGGGGAATGCTTCCCACTGGAAGGATTTTGGAGCAATTCCCTGGTGGGCGCATCAGTAATCAGGGGCCTCACGTGACCCCAGGGGTGGATTTATTCATGATGAGTACCCTCTGAATGCGCATGCTGTCTCCTGCACCTGCTGCCCTTGAGCCTCTGCTGGGGGCCGGACAACGGTACTCGCAGCGGGGGGGCGGGGGGGGGCGGACAGAGGGTGAAGAGAGAAACTTACGTGGTTCCTAATCTTGAGAACCTCATATTTGAGAAGAAGACGTGTGCTTACACAGACAGGCACCGCACATGTGATGAGTCCTGCAATGGTGCCTGAACAAAGCCAATCTGCCAGTCTAGTCGGGGCGGTTCCGTGGGCGACTTCTGAGTTGGGTCTTGGTGGATTAATAGGAGTCTGTCAGTTGGAAAAAAAGGGACGGAGGTATTATGCTTGGTCAGGAATGTGCTCTCCCTGCTGCTGGCAGGTCCGATGTGTTCAGACTACATCGGGCTCTTGTTGGCTTGTGGCCTTCCCCTGGGGTGGGTGTGACTGTAGCATCAGGGGCCTCGGGGGAGGGCCTCATCTGTGTCTGGATCCCCCCTTCCTTGTGCTACCCTCAGCTGACTGGCTCACCCTGTGGAAGGTGGCGGGTTCTCTCCGTGTCCTTTCTCCGCATTGAAGATCCACTTGAACACGGGGCGGAGCGCCGGCCTTCTCTGCGGGACCACTACCCCACCCCGTGCAGAGCGACTACGTTTGGGGTCAGGCTCGCCTCACAGTCTTGTCTGTCCGTCCTGATGGAGGACGAGAGCCTGCTTCCCTCCGCCTTCTTTCTGGGCTCCTGGCAGCATAAGCAGGCCGTCTGTCCACCTCGGGCCTCACGTCGTGGATCTCAGGGACGACGTGTGACGGAAGGACCCAGAGGTCCTATGTTAGTGATGATGCTCATCGAGCCGCGTGGGGCTGGGGAGGTGTCTACACGGACGCCTCAGCCCGCGCTCTCTCCGGAGCTCTGGGGGTGTCGCCGTGATGCGGGAAGGGGCAGGATGCGCGAGAATCCCCCGCCCCCCGTGGAGAAGCCAGGCCACGTGCTTACTTCCTCTCCTGACTCGAGCCAGGCTCCCACATTCAGCTTCTCTCAGAGAAGCCACGTCTCAGGAGCCTGCGTGGGCCTTTGCTTCTCGGAGGCTCAGGAGTCAGCGGGTGTGCAGGCCGTGCAGCGTGGTGCTGGCCTTCGTGGCACTGAGGCCTCTCTCTCGTTTCCTCCGCAGGCTGCCTGTTCCAGGATGGGCTCTGTGGACCATCGGAGACCTGCGTCAACGGTGAGTGTGCGGCCCTGCCAACGCGCAGGCGGGTCTGGGTTTGCCGGGACCGCCGACCACGGCCGGGCTTGCCGTGCGGACCTGCGGGCCGGCTGAGGACTCAGTGCACGCTGGACGCCGTGGGACACGTCGTTTCTGTGCCCGTCCTCGTGTCCTTGTCCGCGTCACGCCTGCGACAGACCGTGAGTCGCTGGCCGCTTTCTGACCCTGGGAGGCGGGGGGAACTCGGGGCCGTGACCCCGGGGGGACCTGCTCCGTCCCTCAGCTCCGACTTGCTCCTTCAGCAGGAGGCCACTCGTCATCCGACCGCCTAGTTCTTCTCTCGTCGGGCAGAAGAGTAGACGTGCGGTGCCCGGCGTTTCTGGCGGGGCTGCGAGTGTGGGAGCCGGGGACCTCCCGGTGTACGGGTCAGGAAGGGGCAGGCGCAGCTGCCTGGTGCACGAGGCCCATGTCTCAGCGGGGACCTGGCGTTCTGTGTGATGGCAGCGGGTCTGGGGCACTGGGCTCGTGGTGGAGCGAGGGTCCCACGCCCGCTGGGGGGTTTGCCCAGCACACTTCCCCTGAACGAGTGCCCCCGGCCTGGTCTGCGGGTGGGCCCGGGTCTCTCTGGGGACACCGGCCTGAAGCACAGAGACCTGCCTGTCTCTCCAGGGAGTCTGCGGGGTGTGTTTGGGGTCGTGCCGACCCGGGGTCCCTCAGCCCCCCAGCTTCTGGGGCCAACAGGGGGGTCTGCAGTCAGGGCTCCATTCACAGAGTCCTTGGGCCCTGGCGGCCCTTCTGGGAGGGAAAGGTGCCTTCTGCCTGACTGCGCTTGGGCTCCGCGGGTCCCTGCTGCGCCAACAGGGGCACCGTGGGAGGGTCGGCACCGCAGGAGGCTCAGAAAGTCAGTACCCAGGGGCTGGGTGCGCCCTGCAGAGAGAAAGTCCTGTGTCCCCGACCGGGGGTTGCGGGACTGGGGACAGTCGTACCTGCGTCCGCTGGCTCCTGTGCCCTGGAGACAGATTGTGGGTTGTTAACTTTCTTTGGGTGGTGGGAGAGTTTTGGGGGAAGAATCCTGTGCAGCTTGTGATAATGGTGACCGAGGCCGGCGGGAGAGTCTGTCAGGACGTCCGGGCCAGCAGGATGTGCAGATCGGAGCTGCGCAGCCCTCCCGGGCCTGCTGACTCTTCCACACGCTCAGGCCTGGCCCTTGGCCTCCCCTTCCAGGCCGCATGTGATCGTATCTTCTGTAGCTTCTATCGGAGGCAGCTTTTAAACAAAGCTTCTGCACAGCAAAGGAAACAGTCCACAAAACAAACAGGCAACCCACAGAATGGGAGAAGATATTCGCAAATGACACTACAGACAGAGGGCTGATATCTAAGATCTATAAAGAACTCCTCAAACTCAACACTCACAAAACAGATAATCACATCCAAAAATGGGCAGAAGACATGAACAGACACTTCTCCAAAGAAGACATACAAATGGCTAACAGACACATGAAAAAATGTTCATCATCTTTAGCCATCAGGAAGATTCAAATCAAAACCACACGGAGATACCACCTTACACCAGTTAGAATGGCCAAAATCAACAAGACAGTAAACAACAAATGCTGGAGAGGATGTGGAGAAAGGGGAACCCTC
>CM052806.1:92054472-92066040 GCA_028533885.1 Nasua narica | reverse complement strand
GCAGATGCAGTACAAAGAAGGGTCACATGTATCCCAATGTTCATAGCCGCAATGGCCACAATCGCCAAACTGTGGAAAGAACCAAAATGCCCTTCAACAGATGAATGGATAAGGAAGATGTGGTCCATCTATACAATGGAATATTATGCCTCCATCAGAAAGGATGAATATCCAACTTTTGTATCCACATGGACGGGACTAGAAGAGATTATGCAGAGTGAAATAAGTCAAGCGGAGAGAGTCAATTATCTTATGGTCTCATGTGTAGAGTGTAAGGAAAAACATGGAGGACATTGGGAGAAGGAAAGGAAGGGTGAATGGGGGGAAATCAGAGGGGGAGATGAACCAGGAGAGACTGTGGACTCTGAGAAACAAACTGGGGGGTTGGGCGAGCCTAGTGGTGGGTATTGAGGAGGGCACGTACTGCATGGAGCACTGAGTGTGGTGCATGAACAATGAATCTTGGAACACTGAAAAAATAAAATAAAAGTTAAAAAAAATAACCTTATTTTTAAAAATATGCCCCTTGCGCTCAGTGGAGTTGGATTATGGAAATAGATGTGTGTGTGTTTAATGAAGTTGGAGACGTAAGTGACACCAGCACAATAACAACTATGGATCTTTCCCTCTCCTTGTCCTTGATGAAAACCAGGCCTGCAAGTCCTGGCCATTCCGGAAGCTTCCTTCTCTGGCCTCAGCTTGCCTCCCTGGCATGGAATCACATTAACGTTCTATACAAGATAATAACTTTCAGTGCTTTGGAACAAAAAAGTCATTTAAATGTAAATATAAATATGCAGCTTTTGATTTCCGGAGACAGACAGTACTTAGTATTTTTTCTCTCTAGTTAAGGTCTAGGAAACAGCACAGTGGGCACCATCCAGTCTCACACAATTGTGTGCTGTCAGCGACAGAGTGACAAGGACAGTGTGCTGCCTGGATCTGCGGCTTACCGCGGTGTCGTTCAGCCTGCCAGGTGGTGGGCGGGGAGGTGGGGCCCAGCAGCTTCGCAGGGACACCCTGGGCGGCTGCCGTGTGGAGTCCAGAACGTTATGTGGTCAGACACAGGTTTCCTCTGTTTCCCTCACCCTCCCCTTCCTTTGCTTGGGATGCAGATAGAAACGCACAGCCTATTAATCTTATCTATGTTCTCAAAGTGCCCAACAGAACTTTTTAATCACAATTAAAATTTAAATTTTTTCATGGGACAAGATACCTTATAAAGAAAGTTACCATCTCACACCCGTCAGGACAGCCGTTGTTGTAAAAAACAAAGCGAAAACAGCAAGTGTCGGCGAGGATGTGGGGAGATCTGACCCCTTGTGCCCTGTTGGTGGGAGTGTTAAGGTAGCACAGCCGCCCAGGAAAGGAGGGTGGAGGGTCCACAAAACATTACACATAGAATTCCCCTGTGATCAGCAATCTCAAAACAATACCCCAAGGAATGGAAAGCCAGGACCCAAGTAGATTTCTGCACTCGTGTTCACAGCAGCATCGTGCACGGCAGCCAGGAGGGAGAGACAACCCAAATGTGCCCTAGCAGATGAATCAGCAAGACATAGTATGCAGGAGCCACGGAATCAGCAAGGCATATGCACAAACCACAGAATCAGTCATAGTACCCACGAGCCACAGAATCAGCGGAACATATACACGAGCCACAAAATCAGTGAGATGTAGTTCTCACGAGCCACAGAATCAGCAGGACATAGTACGCAGTAGTCACGGAATCAGTGAGTTGTAGTCCTCAGGAGCCACGGAATCAGTGGGACGTACGTGTGAGCCACGGAATCAGTGAGATGTAATCCTCACGAGCCATGGAATCAGCAGAATATATGCATGAGCCATGAAATCAGCAAGACGTAGTCCTCACGGGCCACAGAATCAGTGGGATGTAGTACGCAGGAGCCACGGAATCAGCGGGATGTAGTACACCGGAGCCCCGGAATTAGTGAGTCGTAGTACACACGAGCCACAGAATTAGCAGGATGTACACATGAGCCATGAAATCAGCGAGTCATAGTACCTACGAGCCACGGAATCAGTGGGATGTAGTACGCAGGAGCCACAGAATCAGCAAGACATACACACGAACCACAGAATTAGAGAGTTGTAGTCCACACGAGCCACGGAATCAGCAAGATGTACACAGGAGCCACAGAATCAGTGAGTCATAGTACCCACGAGCCATGCAATCAGCAGGACATACCCATGGAATCAGTGAGATGTATGCACGAACCATGAAATCAGTGAGTCGTAGTACCCACAAGCCATGCAATCAGCAGGACATACCCATGGAATCAGTGAGATGTATGCATGAACCATGAAATCAGTGAGTCATAGTACCCACAAGCCATGGAATCATTGGGATGTACCCATGGTATCAGCGAGATGTACACACGAGCCACAGAATCAGTGAGTTATAGTCCTCACGAGCCACAGAATCAGTGAGACGTAGTCCACACGAGCCACAGAATCAGCAGGATGTACCCACGGAATCAGCGAGATGTACACACGAGCCACGGAATCAGTGGGACGTACCCACGGTATCAGTGAGACGTACACATGAACCACAGAATCAGTAAGTCATAGTCCACACAAGCCACAGAATCAGCGAGACGTAGTCCACACGAACCACGGAATCAACGAGACGTATGCATGAACCCACAGAATCAGGGGGATGTAGTCCACACGAGCCACACAATCAGTGAGTCATAGTCTGCATGAGCCACGGAAGACTGTCAGCCCTGAAAGGGGAGGGATTTCCAACATCTGCTGCGATACAGATGAACCTGGAGGACATCGCGCTCAGGGAACTTAAACGAGTCAGAAAACAGCAAATGCTCAGGGGTGCCTGCGGGGCTCTGTCCGCTCAGCGTCCGACTCCTAGATTTGCCTCAGGTCCTGATCGCAGGGTCACGAGATCGAGCCTGGGTGGGGCTCTGTGCTCCGCGGGGAGCCTGCTTGAAATGCTCTTCCTCTGCTCCTCCCTCCCATGCTTGCTCTCTCTCTGCCTCTCTCCCCAATAAATAAAAAAATCTTTAAAGAAAGGGGGGGCATATGCTCTGTGATTCGACCTCTGTGAGGTCCCTGGAGCCATCAGATCCATAGAGACCAGGGGCTGGGGGAGGGGGATGGAGTTGGTGTCTAACGGGGACAGAGTTTCAGTTTGGGAAGATGGAGAGTTCGAGAGATGGCGTTGGGTGCTGGTGGTGCGCGTGCTCAGCGCCGATGAACGGTCCACGTCGAGCTGCTTCAGACGCCACATTCGTGTTATTAACGTTATGGGATTTAATGTCGCAGTTGAAAGGAAAAATGACCAGACTTGGAGAACCATTAGCAACATGGTGGGCCAGAGGTGGTTTTTCTTAATTATGGAGAGCTTCCGCGCCGGTAAGAAAAAGGCACTGCGTAGGAAGTGGGGCAGAGACGTAAGTGATCATTTGCAGAAGAGGAAATGAAAAGGGTCCACATATCATATGAAAATATGGTTATCCTCAATACAGCTGAGGGAGATTTAAACATAAACCACACTCGGCAGATTGCCAAAAATGAAAAAGATGAGTCACAACACATCCAGTGTGGGTCGGAACTCAGGGAAGTGGGCACAGACCCACCCTGCAGGTAAGCACGTGAGCTGGTCACAGTCTTTGGGATGTCATCCGGCAATAGCTATTGAAGGACAAATAGACTGATAATTTGATTTGTTTTGGGGATTCACTTACATAAAAGCAAAGGTCTGCAACAGTGTTTATAGTGGCAGTATTTATAGGTACTGTAGTATGTATAGTATATGTAATGTATGGTATTACATGTCATATATAATATGTAGCGTTACGTATACTGTAGACAGTATTACAGTGCTTCTGGAACGTGCAAATCTACTGACGGGAATGGCTTCATTAATTATGGCAGATCTGTAGTATGGAAAATTACACAGGTACTTACAAACGAGTTGAATGTCTATTTCCTGACCAGGAAAAATGTCCCTTATGTGATAAGTAGAAAAGTAAGTTGCAGAGCAGTAGTTCTAATACGATACTGTTTTCTGGGAAAGCCTGTGTCTGTGCTCCCCACCCCCACGCCCAGAGGACGACCAGAAGGGAGAATGTGACAAGCACCACTTGTGTCTTTGGGGGCATCTGGGGACAATTGGGAGAGGGTATATATGGGGGGATTAACTTGTGTTTAAAGATCGTCATTAAATGAGTGTTGTGTTACTTTTGTCGGAAAACTTACCTGGTCAAGACGCTTCAGAGTCTGCTGAACTTGGAAAGGCAGGTCAGGGTTAGGCCAGCCGCCGCCGGAGCTGCTCGCTACCGGCCAGGACTCCGGCCCCGCTCTCAGCGCCCACAGCGGTGGCCCCGAGGAGCCGTGAGACTCCCGTTCTGGTCTCAGGTGGAAGCTCTGGGGTGGAAACGCCCCAGGTGTCTCAGGTGGGCGGTCGAGCAGATAGTCGGCACCTGGAAGGTGGTCTGCGGGTGGGGTAGGATGGGCAGGGGCTGGATGAGAGCCTGTGCACGGCGTGGCCCCAGAAGTGCAGGGGTGGACACTTGAGGGGCCGTGAGGGCTGGGTGGGCGCTGGGGCTGAGGGACGGGACAGCACCCTGTCCCCACTGGACGGCCTTCCCCGCCAGCAAACGGCGTCTGTCACTGGAGGAGGAGCTTTGTGTGGGGTGAGGCCAGGGCCCGACCTGGCGCGAGGGCCGGCGGGGGTCAGGTCTGAGGCCGCGTCCCGCTGCCTCTTCCTCGTGTCGGCCCTTCCCGGGGAGCTGCTGCGGGCCCTCGGCGGGCACAGGCCTGGAGCCCCCAGATGTGAAGGGACCTCCCTCCTTCCCCTCTTCCCTCCTCTCCTTCCTTCTGTTCTTCTTTTCCTTCCAAAGCTTTCTTGAGGTGTGAGCCGACCAAATAAACATTGTTGTTGGAAGTGCTCAGGACAGTTTTTAATTTTCATTTCTGTGTTTAGCGATCACGACTGGGTCTGTCAACTGTGGGCACGATCTAGGGTCGTACCCAGCATGCTGCGGAAAATCTGATAAAGAGAGCACCTCTGTTTTATTGCTCTGAAAAACTAGAAGCAGCAGCTGTAATTTGACAGCTGGGGGACAAAGGAGAAGTGTAGGCAGTTTGAAAAGAGATTAAGTAGCATTGCATGGAGCACTGGGTGTGGTGCATGAACAATTAATCTTGTAACACTGAAAAAATAGAATAAAAGTATTTGGGGGAAAAAAAAGAGATTAAGTAGTAGCAGTAAAACCTATGCTGTGTGAGTTGTGACCACCGGAGAGCCTGAGAAAGCCTGGGGGGTCTGGACAGCCCGAGGCCCCCTGGCCCCTGGGGGTTCTGGATGGCCCGAGATTTATGATTTGAATATTTTATAGTGCTTCACTTTCGGGGCAACCCCAGTGTTTTCAGGGACCCATGTTGCAGTGGACCGTTGGGAAGCCGTTGTTTCCTTGACCGATTCCTGAATCTTGGGGGGAGGTTGTACAATTTACTGTGTGCCCAAGTGGTTTGGCATTTGTAACCTGGATTGGGGTTTTTTTAAGCGTCCCGGGAGTCCATTTCCCGGGGGCCAGAGAAGTAATTTCTTTAAGGAATCATGGTTCTCCTGCTGTCCTCAGTCCTGAACAATAGTCTGCCCCTTCCGTGGAGAAGAGACCAAGGGACGATGGCGTGTCCCTGCCACGGGGATGAGGGGAGGGGTATCGCTCCGCGGCCTCCTCTGGGGAGCGACCACTAGTGCAGCCACAAGCTGAGGTGTCCCAAGCGCTTCCTCCCGCCGAGTCCCAGAGGGAAGGCTCCGTCCCCTCAGCGGACCTGCAGACCTGCGGGGAATATCCCGGGTCACAGAGCCGCCTCGAGCAGCTGCCCAGCGAGCAGACAGGCCACGCCTCTGCTGCCCTTTTACCACCTCTTGATGTTCGCGTCCCTTCTCCACGCAGACGAGGAGAACTGGCCCTTCGTGGCCCCCATGTGCTCACGTTGGCCGCTGGGCTCCGGCTCAGCTTCCGATGCCTCTGCTGAGGCTCACCCCACGCTTCGGTGCCTCTCCCGGACTGGGGTCCTCCTCCCTTCTGGCTTCGTTACTCTCCTCCCACGTCTCGTCTTCGATGGAGATGTGCTCACAGCAGAAGCTTTGAAAAATGGAAGATAGCAGGGACATCGAAGGCACCACCCTTGAGAGTCTCTGTTGATAGTTTAGCAGTGTTGCCTTTGGCCTTTGTCCCCCCTATTTTGTGCCCCTGGGTTTTCAGCTAGCAGACACCCACTGGCATTTTCTGATGCTGTTAACAACTATTTGCAAACTTCTTTTTAATCTCCGCCTTGTGCTTGAAGTGCGGGAAGTGCTTAAAAAGCACTTTCAACTTTTTTAACATTTAAGATATATTCACGCATGTTAAAATTAGTCTAAATATCACAGCAGAAAAGAGCTTTGTGCTTGAAGTTTTCTTTAGTATTTTGGTCATTTTCCTATAATATATTCTTATAAATCAGATTAGTGGATCATGGGCTGTGGGGGTTTTGAGGCCCATGCCATGCTAGCAAACTGATTTCTACAATGTGGGCTTAGTTTGTGTCCCTGTGGCTTTCATGAAAGTGAACATCTCACGTCCCAGCCTAAGCAAGAGCCTTAAAAAATCTTTGCGATTTTGCTTTCCTTTTTTATTTACGTATGCGGTGGTTGATTATTATACCTTCGGGATCTATTTTTAGGACATAGCGTCTGTTTTTGGTTGTTTCCCATTTAGGGTTATGGGCCATGGACCCAAATCCACTGAAAACGGAATTGGGAAACCTGCTTCCCTAGTAGTTAGGCTACTTACATGACTGCACGGAAACGTTTCTAGGACTTGGTCTAGACTGATGTAATCATCTCTTTCTCTTAAGACGGCACTTCTGGAGCACTTAGAGTTTTTTCCTCTAATGGCCAGAATTATTTGAGTCTGCTTTTGTAAGTTGTCTTTCTTGTTTGTTTACTGTCCAGTCTTGGGGCCGCTCGTGCATAGTAAACCAGTTCCTGGCGGCCCTTCTCCGCAGGGTCTTCCTTTTCTCCGGTTTCCATCCGTTTGTCGTGTCCCCTCCAACCGGTCTGCTTGCCTCGCTCCCTCTCTGCCCCTCTTGCGCTGCAGCTCTGTCGTCTGTGGGTCTGAGACCTTCAGTGTCCCTCTTCCCACGGGATGAGGTGGACCCCTGAGGCTGGCGTGGGCATCGGAGGTCATTGGAGGTCATTCACCAGGTGGCTCCTAGCTCAGGGGTGCTTTAAGGTGAGCTCCCTTTGTCTGGTTGGTCCACACTCTTCCGTGTCCGCAGCCTCCTCCCCCTCCCCCTCCCCCTCCCCAGTTCCACCGCCTCCCACTCCTTTGTGCATTTGTGCCGCGGGCGTGCCTTCCTTCCACTCTTCACCACGAACACTTACGGTCTGTCCTATTCACGACACTCAACGAGTGTTTTTCAAAGTTTGTGTTTTAACTTCCCTTCTGGACTGAATATTTTTTGGGAAATCTTAAAGTAGTACCTTTCTTCTGCTAGTTGTAATGGGCGTGTGGGACCTATTTACTGATTTCCTGACCGTCTGAGTCCCGGGGCGGAAATGAGCGGGAGCAGCTGAGCGAGAGGCCCTTCCTGCCCTTCCCGTGCCTTTCCCCGTGTCGGCGCCGCTCGCCCTCTGGGGGAATCGCCTGGACTCGTGAGAGCATCGCTGGTGGAAGCGGGATCGCTGACGGAACCAACGCACAGACCACCGTGCCCGGCCACCCTCCTCCTCGCCTCTGCCGTTAGGTCCCTGTCCCTGCGTGTCTCCTGCACCCTCACCTGCCTCGTGCCGTCGGCCTGGCCTCTCTCGCTGTCTTGTGCCAAGGATTGGCACGTGGCCGTGTTGGGAACCCCACTCGCACTCCCTGCCTGGTGGTCGGGGCCGGGGGGTGGGGGGGACCTGGCTGGGAATTGACCGCTTTTCTCGGAGAAGCATTTCTGTAGCCCACTTGGGGATCCTGGTGACATCCTGTGACTGGACTGAGTGCGGGTTCTGACAGTTGCAGTTTGGGGAATCGCGGGAGGGGGTGCCCGGGAGGTGTGGTGACGAGTGTGGGGTGCGGGAGCGGCCTGTGAGGAGACAGAGGGCCCTCTTCTTGACCTCGCAGGGTCAGCCTGTGGCTGCAGCGGCCTTCCCGTAGCCGCTCAAGCTGGAGCCTTTTCCACGTGTCTGTTGAGTTCTCAGGAGTGCAGTGGAAGGAGAGAGAGCAGGGCGGCCCGTGCGAGCTCGTGTTTTTTCCTGGAGGGGTTTACTTGATGTGGGGACCCCAAGGCCAGACTGTCCAGAACAGGTGCGGGGCGGCCGCTGCGGTGACCTCGAGCCCTGGTTTCTGTGGCCGAGGTGCTGCGGGTCTGCGAGGGCCCAGGGGCACACAGCGGCACGCGCTCTGTCCTCTTCCTCATGTGGTTTCAAGTGTTGTGCGTGGGGACACTTAGGACCCTTTCCTGCAGCTCGCAGAGCCAGAGCTGTTAAATCTAGTTAGATTTTGAAAAATGTATAGAAAGGAAATGTTATTGAGACTGCAAAGACTTTTGTTTTATTTTGCTTTAAAAGAGAATTTGGCACATTAAAAAAATCAACTCGGTACTTATGTGTGTTGGCTTAAAGCCGAATGGCTGTTTGGAGGGTAGAAAATTAGGACCAAATGTTTTAGGAGCCACCACACACATATTGTGCATCAAGTGTAAAGCAAAATGATCTCTCATATGTGGTGATGGTTTCCAGAACTTTCTGGTGCCCCAGGTCTCCAGAGACATGCCTGCCAGGTTAAATAAAACACCTCTGGGGGCTTGAGAAGGATGTCATGTAGTGAAGTTCACTTAAAAATAAAACTTATTAGGAATAATGATGTGTCCTCTATTCGTCATTTTCTAGCTGACACAAACTATTCTGTGAATGTCACAGTGGTGATACCAAAAGTCTCCTCTGTCAGGAAGTACTCCCGATTGATATGGGATCTCCTCCTTTCTCCCTAGAAGGCAGCGTGTGCTCCTGGGTGCTTACCCCACCCCTCATGAGCTCCTGAGTTGGGGGAATATCTTTGGGGAATATCCTGGGGGTCAGGATGTCACCTGATGTGCAGAAACCATCAGCAGAGGCCAACAGAATGAAGGAAATTGTTGGAGATCAAGGAAGCAACAGGAAGGCATGACTTTGCACTAAGTCATAGCATATGAGTTCTCCCTGCTTATGTTCATAATCTGTTAAATGGATTTTTAAAGTAAAAAGTTCTGTTTTCCTAACTATAATCTAAAAGAGCTGGAAATAAAAGATAAAGGACACACATTACCCCAATGGTAGCACCATAGCTCATTCTAATTCTTCCATTGAGCACATCATCTTTCTTGTCCTAAAATTTGTAAATGTAACATCGATAAGCTCCATGATGCGAGTGAGTGCCGGACAGCACACACCAGCGAGGGCAGCACCTAGCGTGGAAACGGGGCCCGCTTGGGAATTCTTTGGATAATAGAAGACAGTAGCAACGTCTTAGTGGGTGAGAAGAGAACGTGTTAGTCACCGGGGTCTTCCCTTGCTTTTCTCTTTTAGGGTTATCCCCTGTTGCTGCCAAAATAAGTATTACAGTAGTGGATTCTCATGAAAAATGAACGTGGGTGATGTGTAGTTTCCTCCGTGCCCCTCCCCCTGGTGGCCTCCCCCCCCCACCCCGGCAGTGGTGGTGGTTCCACGGCTGTGTGGCTGCCAGACCCGTCTCTGTGCCCGGTGCCACACACCGTGCCAGGCATTTCCTCTTGAAAAAGATCCAGCAAGTAGCACACTCATTGGTCTCGCCCCCTTTATCTCCGTTAATTAATTGTCGCCACAGTGGGTATTGTCGAGGCTGCTCCGCGGGCAGGGTCACGCCCCCTCGTCCTCACAGAGGGGCAACGGGCACCCCGCACGCAGACCAGGGCCCAGTGATGCGGGACTTGATCACCTGGCGTGGCCAGGAGGCTTGCTGCCCTCCCAAATTCCAATTAATCAAACCTAAATGGAATGGAAATTAATTACCGAGTCAAACAGCATGAAGCAAAGTTTAATTTGGCACATTAACAGGAAAAGAGATGCCGTTTTGAGCGTTCGCATTAATGACTTGAGTTAAAATTGATCGTGCTCCCTCTGTGCACGTGTGCACACTCGTGGACGTGCCTGTACACACCCACACACACCCACAAGTACTGCGTCACTGATGCGACCCTGATTTAATCGTATGGGGGCGTCTTCGTAACTAAAATAATCAGCGATGGGGACATCATGGGAGTATATATATCGTTCCCAACAGACCGAGAATACGAGCCCCAGTGCCGGCGAGGGTGGGCTCGGAGCCCAGGGCGCTGCCTGAACTCGTCCTCCAGTCGGGGCGTTAAGGAGCTCAGCTCTGGTGGATTGCATTTCGGCACAAGACGGCTCCAAGGACTCTGATCCCGGCGTCTTCCCCACTGGGTGGGGACACCACCAGGTGTTCCCTGACCCTCACCAGACTACTGTAGTTCTTGCTGCTGGACTCAGTCCGTAGGCCCCACAGAGCATGACTTGCCGTGTCACCTGACCAGTCCCGTTCCCCAGGCCCAGAAGAGGCCTGCTGCGGTTCTGTGGGGCCCTCGCCCCTGCCGGGCCGGGGTCCCTCAGGACGTGTCCTTCCACGGGGTGCAGTTTAGGCGGCCCGCCCAGGGCCTTGGCCTCCCCCAGCCCCTCTCCGGCACTGTTCTCTGAGAGAGCACTTCTGCTGCCATGTGCCTTGTTGGCCCTGGAGCCCTGGCACCCTCCTGCCCTCCCTGTCCTCAGCGGTCATCCGCCCGATGGCTTTGCCTTCCCTCCCACCTTGTGAAGGCCCACCCCTCCCCACGGAGGAGGTGCAACACGCGGGGTCACCCCATTTCCCAGCTGGACAGCCGACCTGGAGGGCAGCGGACGTGCACATTTGTTAAGACATTCTTGAGGTACTGTTTTTCCCTTTTGTCCCCAGTTTCTAGAGTGATACCCTAATTCACTGAATTAACTCCCAAAGTTCCAGTTGTTTTTTTAAAAGATTTTATTTATTTATTTGACAGAGAGAGATCACAAGTAGACAGAGAGGCAGGCAGAGAGAGATGGGGGAGTAGGCTCCCCGCTGAGCAGAGAGCCCGATGTGGGGCTCCATCCCAGGACCCTGAGATCATGACCCGAGCGGAAGGCAGAGGCTTAACCCACTGAGCCACCCAGGCACCCCTCCAGTTTTGAAGTTGGGATAGGACAATTAATTGTGTAGTAGATGAGACTCATTTACATGTTTTCTGTGCCAAATCCCAATGAGAACCATGTAGAGTTTCTCTAGGGGAACCCTAACTCGAAGTTCCAGGTATAGACAGTGCTTCTGGCCGGTCCAGGATCCACCTCCTTCCCACCACTGCTCTGAACGTTTACTGGGCTCTTTGATGAGCGAGCAGCTTCTGAGCCCGGAGTCTCTTCCATCTGCTTCGGGACGGGTGGTCCGCTGTCTGTGGGTGACTCTGCGGAGTCCTGCGTGGGCGGTGACTGCCGGGCTGTGGGCT
>CM052806.1:92040717-92054372 GCA_028533885.1 Nasua narica | reverse complement strand
TGTCGTCCGGGACAGTCCAGTGTTTCAGTGAGAAAACCCAGCCGATTTGATCATATCAGAGCCAAGAATTGTCAGTGGTTGGGGTTAGAGTGCAGTAATTTTTGCTTGGCAAATTTTTCCTTTTTCTTTCAAATGCTTAAGACTTGTTTTTATGATACTTGCAGGCCAACCTGATCTGTCAAATTGGTATTTGAAGCGGCAGCTGATTCTTCCCACATGGTCACGGTCAGCTGGTAGAGGGTCTCTCAAAGCCAAGGTGGCAGTTTCATTAGCGCATTTTAAGCCGCCCCGGATTTTCTGGGGGCGCAGCTGTGCTCTCCGCAGGAGCCCGTGTCTGGGGAAGGCACCGTGCAGTTTAGGAAGCTGTCGCGCACAGAGCTGGGAGCCTATCTTCCTTCCCTCTCAGCCCCCAGCAGTTGCCATGGTGATGAATGGGGGTGGGCCATCGAGTCCTGCCTTCCCGCGGTCTGCAGTGGCCCACGTGGGAGCAGAGAGGACACGGGCATGCGCCTCCGCGTGGGTCGGGGCCCCGTGTGCCCGCCGGCGGACCAGCCCGGTCTGGGGTGCTGTGCCAGCTATCGGGACGCCCACACACGGAAGCAGCTTGTTCCAGGGACAGTTTATTCGGAGAGTGGACTGGGGTTGGGAGCAGGAATGGTTTTAAAGTTTTAACATATTTTCATCGCTGTTCCATCTCCTTTTCGAGGACTCTGAGTCTAGAACTGCTGCCATATTTAGAGAAATCTGCTAAATCCTGATTTAATTTTGATTCGGTTTTGCTGGAAGCATTGGGAGAGACAGGACATTGGCCTTGGGGACCAGAGGCTGTTGGGGGCCTGGGTGACTCAGGCGGGTTTTGGCCGAGGTCAAGATCTCAGGGTCGTGAGATCGAGCTCTGCGCTCATTGGGGAGTCTGCTTGAGATTCTCTCTCTCCCTCTCCTCCTGCTTGTGCTTTCTCTCTTTTTCTCTTTCAAATACGTAGATCTTAAACAACAAAGCTGCTATTTTCAGCTCCAACCGGGAGGCTGGAGGAACAGTGCCTGTCAGTGGTTGTACCACTTCGAACAGCACGCAGACTTGTTATCCTTAGAGCAAAATTTATACTAAACTTTGGTCCTAAAAGAAACCTTCCTTCTTTGGAGTAGAGGAGACTGAGGCCTGAGTCCTGTGGTCAGGCCCGTGGTGTGTGGTGAGTGTGCAAGAGCCTCTCCGAGGGGCGCGGGGAGGCCAGACTCCCGACCACGGCGCGCACTCCCGAGGCGCGGCTTCCGCGGAGGAGGGTCTCTGTGTGGAGCGCCAGTCAGAGGGCGGGGGACCTGCGGTCTCCGTGACGCTCGGACCCGCGGGGTGCTCTCTGCTGCCGAGTTCACGGGATCCAGCTTGGCTCGGGGTTGTTTTGGAAGCTGTCTTGCTTTGTTGCCAGCGCTCGAGCTCGTGAGATGTGCTGCCGAATTAACACCCCACTCGCCTCTCCGGTAACTGAAATAGCATTAAATTGTAATAGCGGGTGTGCATGGGTTCTACTTTTGGGGTGTTCTCACATATGTTGTCTCGTTAGATTTTTGCAACATCCCTGAGCGATTTTTTTTCCTCCCTGAGGTATTTTTGTTCTCATTTAACAGATGGCAGACTCGATCTCTTAGGTGCAGAACGCAGGGACAGAATCCCCTGTAGGACCCACAGTTGACCCAGCCCCCTTTCCCCGACTGAACTCACCCTTTGCTTCTCAGAGCTGCGTGGGATCATGGTATCTGCCTTTAAGATGCACGTTCTCTAGGTTCACCGGGAGGCGCTTGTGAACTCTTTATGAAGCTGGTTGGAGATGAAACGGTCATTTAGGGTCAGATGAGCGCTGACGCGTGAATAAGCGCGTTCCAGACAGCCTCTGCGGGACCGCCGTAACGCCTCGCTCTTGCGTGTCTGTGTTCGCCGGAATGTGATCTCGCCAGTAGAGTGGATTGGAGTCTGAGACGTACCTTTCCCCTGGAGAAGTCCTGTGGCCAGGGACCCACCAGTTTAGGGGGGTTCTTGGTTACTCTGACATCAAGAAAGGAAAGAAAACAATTTGGTGAGGGTTCCCCACTGTCTTCATTCATCCGGCTCGGAATCCATGTTGTCAGTGGGGTTTTAAGCTTGTTCTCAGAATTGGAAGAAATCCCAGAGATTGAAAAGTGGGTAAAGGAGTATGTGTGAGACCCTGTGGAGGTCCTGTGGCCGGCAGGTCCGGGGCCTTTGTGGGTGGCCGGCTGGGGAGGGAGGGGGGCTCAGTCCTGCAGCGGCTTCTGTCACCACCCCACTTGCCCGGCCTTCAGCAGCATCTTTCAGAGGGGAGAAGAGCTGTGCCTTGGCGGCCCTCCGACTAAAAGGCCCTGCAAGATGTGACAGGGGACAGTTTGCTTTCCGGTTCTTGCCTCCGTTTTGGGAAACAAACAAGCTCTCAGATTTTTGCTTCAAGTCAAGCTGATCCTCGGGAGGAGGAGGCCAGAGCAAGGAGGGGAGCGCGGTGGTCGGAGGCGCTCTCGGCGCATGCAGCTTTGCGGACAGACCTCTGGCTCATGGAGGTGGGCAGTCCTGGCGAGCCGAGGCCAGGGCCGCTCAAGGCCAAGCGTCCTGTCCTGGAGCCGTGGGCGCAACGTGGGAGAGGCTAGAGCTGGCCCGAGACGCATGGGTACATTCAGAAAGCCGTCCCCCGGAGCGAGGGTGGAGAGGGGGATGCTCTGGTCGGTTCCATGGCTGGTGGTGCCCACCCTGAAGGAGTCCCCGGGGCTGGGGTGGTGCTTACCTGGAGAGGGAGTGAACTCTCCCTCCCCTCCTGTGACTTACGGCTTCTCCGCCCTCCCACCGAGATGCATCCCACCTCATTCCCTGTATTCCCGGAGACGTGCGCTCACGGTCGCGTGTCTCCCCGGGTGTGGCGGGGCTGGGGGGCAGCTGGTGCGGCAACGGGGTTTGCACCCCGGCTCAGTGACTGGCATTGTCCTTTACCTCAGGCTTCTCTCACCTTTGTCTCCCGCTGCCGCGTCTGTTCATTTGCTCCCGAGTCCTGTTCTGGGGAGGAATGGGCTGCGTTCAGCATGTTCCCGGGGTTTGGCTGTTGTAAGGACGGCTGCTGGGAATGCTCCTGTGTGGGCCTTTGGGGGCCTGCGCTGACTTCCTGGAGAAGTGGAGGGTGGGGTTGATCTCGGGCACCCACCTGGACAATTTCCTTCATTACCTGAGAGCTAGAAAGATGCAGAAAATAGAAGTAGAAGAGAATAGAATAGAAATAGAATAAAAACGCAGGAAATAGAAGTAAATACATGAAAAGTAGATTATGCCATACGCCGCTAGAAGAACACACAGTTGTCTTTGTAAGTGGTCTGCGCTTGTTGACCAGTCTTAGTGTTCTGGCCCAACAGAGTTAATTATCTTCATCTTCCCTGTTGTCGAGATAGAACATTGTAACCATATTTGACCATAACCTATCTCCAAATAGAGCTGTTCCGCTTCTACTTTATTATTTTCTGGTAGGTCAGATCCCATAATCATGGTAGAAAAATCACCATTCCTTATGTTTTCCTTTGGCTAGTTTTCTCTCTCACTTGCTGTGTGGCACAAACAAATGTACTTTGGCTACTCTGATGACCTGGGTAGGATTTTGTTTTTCTTGCTTGTTTCAGGGAAGAGAAATTCCCTTCAGCCTCACTAAGACCACTGGGACCGCTGCGGGTGATGGGGGCGGGCGGTTGCCTTCTCAGTGCAGCGCCGTCTGTTCTCTGATTGGCTGGTGTTGGGACTCAGCCCGCGGAGTCACACGTCTCCTTCCGGCCCAGTGGAGCCCCGGCGGGGGCTCGCGAGCCGCTCAGCCCCACTGTCACCGCGTCCGAGGGCTGCCGGCTCCTCTTTATCACAGACGAAGGCATGTGTGTGGCACATACCTAGTTTCTTCATTCTCTGAAAAGAAACACAAAACAGCTAGACCCAAACTTTATACATTTTTGAGTCTGCTTTTTGTGGATTAATGTTTTACTTTTCTGACTCTGACAGCCCGATGGCAGTGATTCGTCAGTCGTGTGCGTGTGGACGCACACGTGTGCACCTTTGTCTCTACACTGTGGTCGTGATCTCTGGTGCAGACGCGCTGGACCGGAAGTCGGGAAACGGGGGCCAGCCTGGGACAGCAGCCTTTTTTCTCGACCTTCTCTGTTTAAGTCGCTTCTCCATTGAAGGTGCCGATTTCTCGCCTACAGAACGCGTACTTCGGCTCCATCGGTGGTTCTCAGCTCGGTTGCCCGTTAGAAATAGCTGCGAGCTCTTACATGACTCGGTGCGCCGATTTCGCCCGGCAGACTGGAGTCAGACCCTCTGGGGAGCGGGGCCCGGGCACCAGCTTGCTTTCTTTTCTTCCTTTCTTCTTTTTTAAGCTCCCTGGAGTGACTCCGATTTGCAGTTAGAGTTGAGAAGCGCTGGGCCACGTGATCTTTAAAAAACCTTCCGGCCCTAAAAATTCCATGATCTCTGCACTAAAATGCCAGCTGTGCTTTGTGCAAGGAAGCCAAAGGTATGGAGGGAGAATTCAGTCTCCTCATTATTATTTCTGTGGTTTGTTAGCAAGAACATCATTAGCATAAATGATAGTTCTCCGCAGACACACAGATCAGTGCAGATGACTAACTTGCCATTTAACAAATTGCAGATTGCAATGCAGAAAGGTCTTAGGTAAATAAATAATCCTAGTCTAATTGAGTGACAGTATTCTGTTCTTAGTTATTAAGGATATTAGTCCAAGACATAGGAAGACTATGAAAAAGCTAGTAGTTATTACTGATACCTGCATGGTGTTTCACAATCTATAGGAGATTTCATATGCTTTATTTTGCTTGAGCCACAAAATTCCAGTTGCTTCTTAGATTGGCTGCTTGCAAGCCTGTTATTTTGTCACTAGGAAGAGGGGAGGCGAGTGGGGGAACAGGAATGTGAGCAGTTGTCTACAACATGGTCTAATACAACACAACCGCAAGGCCTGATCGGAGGCCTGCAGGATTTTTGGCAGCAGAATTACCTAAGTTATAGAGACCGGTGACTTAAACACGTGCCATGGAACGTGAGGAGATAAACTCTGTCTTGCTGCTTGGGGGTCCTTTTCATCACCGTGTGGGCGCATCAGGCCATGGGAAGACCACTGGGCCACAAGGGAAGGGTCTGAAAGTGCATTTGCAGGCTGAGCCCACATGACCAGGGGCTCTGTGTAGACGCAGGGGTCTGAGATCTGCATAAGTCCAGCGCATGCCTGGCGTGCAGCCAGCTCCTAACAAGCATGTTCTGGAGGCCGTTGGACACCTCACTTAGGGCGGCGTCTGGGGCAGAGACTTGGCATGGCCACGGCCATGAGCGTGTGTTGTGGGGGTCCGTGAGACAAGATTGGGAGCCGGTCTCCTGGGGACTCACAGGGACTGACTGTGTTTGCTTGTCTGTAGAGTGAGCGAGTAAGGTCTTCTTTGTGTAAAGGTGAAGTGGGGTATTGCAGGTAAAGTGTTGAGTACGTATGTGGCGAGTCCTGGACTCCCAGTGAAGGGAAGGTAAAACTGTTGTGACAGTGGGGCCTACACTGAGCATCCCTCTAACGGAAGGAAACAGCAGCACACAAAGTACTTGTATGTGAGATGCAGTAAGGGAGGCTGCATGAAAGAAGAACAAAAAAAGATACGGAGCGTAAGGAGGGGGTGGACAGAAATGGCATCAGTGAGAATTAAGACAGGCTCAGGGAAGAGGAGGAAATTGCGAGGGCTGTAGAGATGCCACTGTGTCTCTTCACAAGAGGTTTTTGAGGTGGGCACTCTTAGTGGCTCCCATGATAGGGGAGGAGGCCCATGACCACACTGCTGATTAGTGCTGGGATCAGGATTTGTACCTGTCTGTAATCCGGGCTCATCTATACCTGTTCTAAGTGGCCATCTTATCCTAAGCAAGTTACTTAACCTCTCGGAACCTCAACTTCCTTAGGTCAAAAATGGGGAGTAACACTCTTTATCTGAAGGTTAAGTGATAATGAGCATAAACGGCCTAACGAAGAACTTAGCATGCAGGTGGTATTTAATAAATGACATAGTAATTCTGCTGATGATGGTGATAATGATGACGATGATGACCATGATGGTGGTGATGATGGTGACAATGGTGGTGGCGATGACAGGGATGACAGTGACGGTGATGATGATGGCCATGATGGTGGTGATGATGTTGATAAGGATGGTGATGTGATCTTGGTGATGGTGGTGGATGATGGTGACAGTGACGGTGATGATGGTGATGACCGTGATGATGGGGACGATGTTGGTGGCCATGATGGTGATGCTGCTGCTGATGGTGATGGTGGTGATGGTGATGACACGTGGCCTCTTGGACTTCCAGGTGTCTACTTGTATATTGAGGGGCATGGTCTGTGGTGCCTGCTGTGAGGGGGTTGAAGGCCTTGTGACAGGTCCTGGTCAAGAGCGTTGGCTGCCGAGGGTGAAGGTCTGCATCCCTCTTGAGAGCTGATAGACAAGCTCGTCCAGGCACCGTCAGGAAGAGCCTGACACTTTGCCTTGTGTTTGGAGAGGTGCGGGGAGAGCTGTGATTTAGGCTTGGGGGCTGGGGTCCTGGCGAGGGGCCCTGTCGTGCGGATGGAGAGAGGGGAGCGGCAAAGGCTGTGAATGAGGCAAGTGGGGGAGGCACAGATGAGGGGTCCAGCTGAGGAGAAACGCACGTTTGAAACACTGTAGCTGTTTTACCAACATCGGAAAGATTTTCACTCAGATGTTCGGTATTTTAGTAAGCTGGGACTCTCATATGCTGCTAATGAGAGAATTAGTTGTTTTTCTTGAAAGTCCTAAATATCCTACTACTTTTTAGACTCAGTAACTCAGATTGGAGGAGGAATCCGCCCTAAAGAAATGTTTTTAAATGTGGAGATGAGTACTCATGTGTAAAGATGTTTAACAGCTTTCTTTCAAATGTGGAAAAACTGGAACCACTTCCGTGACCAGTAGGAGCAGAGAGTGGTCACATCGGTGCGGTGCCGGCAGCGGCTCCGGAAATGTTCCCAGTGGAATGCCAGCGTCTGGCCGAAAACACAGGGGGCGGACTGAGGCTACAGCGGGAACTCAACTGTGTCTAAAAATAAGTAATTATGCGCAGAAAAACAGTAAAAGAAAAGGCGTCTGTAATGATTTTTTTGTTCATGCTTCTCTGCATATTCCAATTTTATGCCGTAAGATTTTATTGCTCATATTACCAGAAAAAGACGTTATCAAAAACTGGGAATTTGGAAATTTGTGGTTTCCTCTCTGCATTTTTACAAGGTGGTCTTCGGACCTCAAGCGAAGCCGCGTGACCGTGGGGCGCACTTCTTGTGTGAAATGCTCTTGCTCCTCGGCACTGTGTCTGGGCGTGAGGACGTCGGTCTGTGGTCTGTGCAAGGAGCTTCTTCCTGGCCGACTCCGTGCGGGGCGGTGGGCTTGCTGTGACCCCTCACGGCTAGCCTACACGGGGGGCCGCCCTCTCTCTGATGCCCTCCATTCGGAGGTTCTCTGCTTTCTTACCCAGCCTTCAGGACTGGCAGCTGGGGCATTGCTCTCAGCAGCTGGGGGCGCTGCCTTGACGTCCCCAGGGACCTTCCAGGACCAGTGTCGGCGGACGGCACGCCTGCCGTTGGTCCAGATGGACTCTCATGTCATGCTCTTAGTCCACGTCATGGACTCTCATGTCAGGACCCTTGTCATGCTCTTCTGCAAGAGGAGGGGCCTGGATTGGCGAGCCAGGATGAGTTTGACCTGGTTTGTTAGGGGCGGCCCCGAGCCCCTGGAGTTCGGTTCCCGCATAGGTGTCCCATGGGGGAGAAGTGGTGGGGACCCAGGACAATGGCAGCCACCCAGAAGCTGGTCTTTGTTGACCGCAGGGTCCTGGGGACCCCAGCCACAGGGCTGCTGTGAGTCCTTTGTGTGTGGACAGTGGGAGAAGGAGAAACAGCAGCCCGTGGTCCCGGTGGGAGGGACGGCCGGGTCAGAGCCAGGCGTCCCAGGGCTGCAGGGGCTCCGGGCCCCCCTGCAGGCGCCTGCGTCCGTGGGGACCTCAGGCACGTCCTCGCCCTCGGTCTGTTCTCAGTGTTTGCCCTACGAGGTGGAGTCCTCGTCACTTCAGAGGTGCAGCGAGTCCCACACCAGGCAGCCAGGCTGAGGCCCTGGGGCCGCCAGGTGATGGCCTTGGTCTGGCCCCGTAGGTGCCGCTCTCTTCTGCCTCCCTGTCGTGTCGTGCGGCCGGCGCTCCCTCCCACACGCCTGCCCACGCTCTCCGAGCTGGGAGCACAGCCGGCCTCTGAACGTGGCGGCCCTGGGGGCCACATGCAGCGCCAGCAGCCAGCCGACGGCCACGGCTCTGGGTTCAGTTCCTGCCCGCGGCTGCGATGAGAGGCTCTGGAGCGCGTCCCCTCTGAGGGGCAGCGGGGAGCTGGCCTGGCTGGTGTTCTCTGGGCCTGCGCTCGGAAGTCAGGCCCATCGGGGCTCGGATGCCAGTCGGCCCGCCTGCTGGCCTCTCTGAGCCTCCCATTTCCTTCCCGGAAGGCAGGGGTTTGCAGGGTTGCAGGGAGCTTGCAAGGAGGGGACGCACTGCTGCCCCGTGGGGGCCCCGCGTTCACCCTGGGGATGAGGGCGGAGGTGGCACACGTGTCAGGGGCGTTTGGAAATCCCAGTGCTCAGGCCACACCCTTGTGGGTTAAATCAGAGCTGGGGTGAGGCCGGGTTCCCGCGGGAGCCGTTTCTGGTCTGGGGGTTGTGCCCGAGCCCCGCTGGGCCTCGGGGAGAGGTTCGCTGCAAGGGACCCACCAAGGGTTGCTTCCTCCCATGTCTCCGCTGAACGGAAGTGCCTGGGGAGGGTTAACCTTCCCTCAGAGCCCCCTTACCCCACTTTCTAGCTGCTGCTCCACACTCCCGATTTCTACGACTAAGACAAGATGCAAAACCCATCCATGCGGCCTTGAGGAAATTGGAATATTTCCAAAGGAAAGAAATTTAGTCATAGATGGGATGTTTTGACCTCGCTGAGAGAATTCAGGATGTGAATAATATACTCCACAGGATTCAAAACGTGATTCTGTTTTTATCTTGCTTTCCCGGGAGGTGGGAGGCGGGAGACGAGAGGAGGGAGGAGGGAGGTAGGAGGAGGGAGGACAGAGGATGGGAGGAGGGAGGAGGAGGGCGGGAGGATGGAGGATGGGAGGAGGGAGGAGAAAGGCGGGAGGACAGAGAACAGGAGGAGGGAGGATGGAGACAGGAGGCGGGAGGACGGAGGACGGAGGACGGGAGGAGGGAGGCAGGAGAAGGGAGGCAGGAGAAGGGAGGTGGGAGGAGGGAGGACGGAGGACAGAAGGAGGGAGGAGGAAGGCGGGAGGATGGAGGATGGGAGGAGGGAGGAGGAAGGCGGGAGGACGAAGGACGGGAGGAGGGAGGACAAGAGGACAGGAGGAGGGAGGACGGAAGGAGGGAGGAGGAAGGCGGGAGGATGGAGGATAGGAGGGAGGAGGAAGGCGGGAGGATGGAAGATGGGAGGAGAGAGGAGGAAGGCGGGAGGACGGAGGACAGGAGGAGGGAGGATGGAAGGAGGGAGGAGGAAGGCGGGAGGATGGAGGACAGGAGGAGGGAGGACGGAGGACAGGAGAAGGGAGGAGGGAGACGGGAGGAGGGAGGATAGAGGACGGAGATTTCGGAGGGGATATCCGCCCTTCTGTGCTGTCCCCTCCCCTTCCTCCCTGTTTCAGCGTCTTCAGTTTTAGGGCCAGTGATGTTCGTCTGGCTGAGGTGGGGGGACCTCCCCTCGGAGGGTCCGGCAGGGCTGCGCGTGAATGTTAAGGTGACAAGGCGACTAGTGACTCCAGAGCTGCTCTGCCAGATGGAAGCGGGAAGCGGAATTAGGAAGAAATGACAGAGCTTAGAATTAGGTAAGGAGGGCTTTACGAAGTTAAGATTCTGAGAAACGATCCCGAAAACTCATCATCAAGCAGTTACAGTTCGTCGGGTTCATGTTGAAACAGTAAATACTATTCTGTCCATTCAGCATATAGAATGTATGGACAGACCTTGTTTGGTTCTTGAATCAAATAATTCAACTACAGGATGATATTTTTATTTTTTTAAAATTTTATAAGATTTTTAAAAAAGATTTTATTTGAGAGACAGTGAGCATGTGAGTGGGGGGAGGGGCAGACAGAGAATCCCAAGCAGGACCGCCCCCCGGCTGGGCTCCATCTCACAACCTTGAGAGCATGACCTGAGCCGACACCAAGGGTCAGACCCTTAACTCACTAAGTCAACCAGGTGCCCCAAGATGACATTTTAAAAAGTCAGCTGGGGAAATTTTTTTCTTAAGATTTTGTTTATTCATTTGAGAGAGAGAGACAGAGCACAAGCAGGGGGAGTGGCAGAGAGAGAGGGGAAGCAGGCTCCCCGTTGATCTGGAGCCCGACATGGGGCTCGATCCCAAGACCCTGAGATCATGACCTGAGCCGACAGCAGATGCCTAACCATCCGAACCCCCCGGGCGCCCCCAGTTGGGGAAACATTAACAGTGATTAGGTATTAGAAACTTTTGTATAAAGAACTGCTGTTCACTTTGCTAGATGTGATAATAGGTTTGTAATTTTATCTTTTATAGGTCCTCTTCTGGGGCTCCTGGGGGGCTCTGTCGATAAGCCTCTGCCTTCTGCTCTCGTCATGATCCCAGGGTCCTGGGATCGAGCCCTGCATTGGGCTCCTTGCTCAGCGGGGAAGCCTGCTTCTCCCTCTCGCACTCCCCTTGCTTGTGTTCCCTCTCTCGCTGTGTCTGTCTGTGAAATAAATAAATACTATCTTAAAAAAAAGTTCTCATCTGTTAGAGTTATATGCAGTATGGTGTGTTAGCTTCTCTTTAACTTCCTCTGACTCCCCCTCTACTTTGTGTGTGTTTGAGAGTTTTCACGGTAAAAACTCAAAATTCGCTGTGCACGCCGCCGCGCTGGTTGGCCTAGCCATAGTGGAGTGTGTTTTGTTTTGTTTTCCCGGAATGTTGCGCATCTGTCCACGGCAGCCCCTGCAGGTGGCAGGGAGGGGGACCTAGGAGGGGACGGAGATTAACCAGCTGTCTTCTGGGTTTCCCCAAAGTGGGCTCTGCACACGGCAGCTTCTGGAGGGAGTGGGACTGCATTTGTCGCCCCCGCGGATGGGGCGCGCGCCCGGCCACACTCGGCAGCGCGAGGGCTCAGGGACCGCACAGTCCACTCCGCCAGACGCCTGCTCCCTGGTCCTTCTGAGAAAAAGCTTGCGGACTCTGGGGTTTATGTCAGCTGTTTTCAGTCTGAGGAGTCGTTTTTCTTTGTTAGCAGATTAAATGAGTTTGAAAAAATACATGTGGACTTGTTACCTCCAGTCCCTGTAGAGGTCGGGGGCTTTCAAACATACGGTGACCTGACCTGCTTGGTATTGAAATGCGTCAGAGGGGGTGAAGGAAGCTCTCCGGGGGCCTGCGGGACCCTGGGCAGGGGCTGCTGAGCGCAGCGTCCTTGCGTGACGTTGGGGGCACGTCTCCTGCACGTGGGAGCCTCCTGGCACACGTGGGCTTCAGGTGTCCACGACGTGTCTGGGGAAATAGACACACAGACATACAGACGTAGATATAAGCGAATAAAAGGATTTGTTCCTTCATTATTTCCTAGTACATTGTGGCTCAATAAACAAAATTATTTATTCCCAACATAGCAACCTAAAGTATATGTTAAAACCATCCTTGTCACAAACAACTTTAAGAATGTTACTCAACTTATATGTTTGTTTCAGTTTCTTACCAGATGCGCATGTTTATTTCCTCGGTCTCCGCCTGAGCCACCTGTAGGCTTCCGCGCACACTCAGGCTCGTAGGTACATGCTCCTGCTTCTGCTGGCCAGGACGTCCTAGTGCTTGACACATTTAGAGACTTTTGGGGGCTTCTGCCTCTGGTTCTGGACAGTAGCCGCCTCCCCTGCACTCTCTCCACCCTGTGTCTGCCGTTGGCTTCCCTGGGGCCCCGCCGTGCCCACGGGGCCCGGCTGCCGGGGCCGGGGGTATCGCTCCTTGTCGCTGCCGGGTCGGCATCTGACCTCTGTTCCGCCTGTGGGACAGCGTCTGTGTAACTCGGTCAGCCGGCTGTTGCGTTACTGGAACTCAAGTGGCCTGCACAAACTGGGGGTGCAGAGAGGGCCTGGGTGCTGTGGGGTGCAGTGTCTCTAAGGGACTCTGCAGTTCTCCGTTGGAGAAACCCTCTCCTTGCCTCTAGGCAGCCCAGGACACACTGTTGGGATCCGTGTATCCGTGTATCTGGTTCGCATGCATTCGGGCGTTACTGTTGCTTCCGTCTCCAGCTCACGAGTCCCCTGGGGCCCTTCTCGGGTCCCCTGGGGCCGTTCTCGGCGGGCGGCTTCTCGGGGAGCCTGCAGGATTGCTCTGCCTGCACCGCGCCCGCTCTGCCGTGCCTCTGTCCACAGCGTCCGTCGCCGTTCCGGACGCGCCGGTGGTCCGTCTGCCGGTGGAATGTGCACTGCAGGGCGGGGGTCTCGCCTGTCTCGCTGTCCGATGTTTCCAGGCACCTGCATGCTCGTCTACAATTAGCATTTATTTTGTGTTTATGATGTATGTAGTTTTACACTTTCCCTGCATTCATCTGATCAGAGTGATGCGTTAAGTGTTGGGAACTTCAGTCCGTGTGAGGTTATGACAGACGCTGCTCGGGCTCACTGCCCGCCCCCAGGCCCCCCAGGCTCCCAGCCCCGGGAGCACCACCTGACATCCGGATGGAGGCCTTCTGTTGGCCTCACGCTTCCACCCTGTTTCCTTAGGGTCCCTGGTCCTTCTCTGTGGAGCCTCGCTGGCGTGCCCGCAGCCTTATCTTTGGCTCCTACGGGGCGGGGACCCCGACCGCTCCCCCCACGTGAGGCTTTGCAGCGTCCACCCCCCGAGTCCTGCTGATAGACACTGGACCTTCGCCCACCTTCCCGCGTGGGCTTAGCGACGGTAGCGCGGCACCCCCGCCTGGTCCGCATGAGCACCTTGAGAAAAACAACCGGCCCAATTCATTTACAAGGCCGTGCCGCCCCCCGAGGGTGTTAACTGGGAGCAGGACGCTCCGTCTTCATTGTCCACCTTGAGGGGAGAACGCACAAGTCAGAGCACGCCATTCGCCGACATTAAGTGTTCTCCCGTAAGTGCTTCCTCTCCTGCGGAGATCGAGGTGCTTTTCTGAGTGTTGTCTTGGACAGCGAGGGCGGCGCGGGGTACTTGGGTGGAGACGGGACCCAAACAAACAGCTAAAAATCCCCACTGACGTTCCTATTCACAGAGATAGATAAAAAGTGTTATACAGATTAATAGCTATTAAGTCATTCAGACTGTTTTTTTCCTATGTAATCCTCTTCTCAAATTATAACTGATGTTTTAAGATTAAAGTTTCCTAACAAGTAAAAATGTACTTTATTCCCTTCATTTACATTTCCCCTAAGGCAGATCCTTTCCCTGGTGTATGAGACTTGCAGTGATCCTGCCCCTGCGGGACCGGGCGTTGGGGGCGGAGTCGCAGTGACCCTCGGGGGGACCGGGCGTCGGGGGCGGCGTCGCAGTGACCCTCGGGGGGGGGGGG
>CM052806.1:92016116-92040217 GCA_028533885.1 Nasua narica | reverse complement strand
TGGTCACCTGGGGGAGGGGTGGGTCGTCTGGGGTGGGGGGTCACCCGAGGGGGATGGGTCACGGGGAGGGGACGGGAGGGTCACTGGGGGGGAGGGGGGAATGGTCACCTGGGGGAGGGGTGGGTCGTCTGGGGTGGAGGGTCACTGGGGTGGGAAGGCAGCAGTCAGCACTCAGGAGAAGACCTAGTCCAAGGGCATCGGGCTCTCAGATGGGTGTCAGGTCAGGTTTCGGAGGAAGGGCAGATGTAGGCCTTGGGTGGGCACCTGTCCTCTGTGGGAAGGGCCTGGTGTAGCTGCTGAAGCTCCGTCTGGGCTGGGGGCAGGGAGGGAAGCGACCCGGTGTCCACGTGCTTCAGCCCCCCTGCAGCTGGGCTTGTCCCATAAGGCCGGGGCGGAGGGGACGGTGGCTGCCGCTGGGCCCACCCCCGTCCCCAGGCTCGGAGCCAGGGCAGAAGGTGGTGGTGCAGCCGTTCCCAGCAGGCCCACTCCTGGCTCGCACTGACCGTGCCGGGTGGGAGAGGGGTCCGCGGCCAGACGGGGGCACCTTGAGAGTGATGGTGCTGTGGTGGTGGTCTGGGACGTTCCCCACCCAGGGGTGGTTGCTTGCACTGTCCACCTCCCCGTCGGCCACCCACGCTGCCCTCTGACCTGTCACCTGGGCTGTGACCCGTAGTGGGCTGTGACCCGTGGGGCCTCACACCTGCAGGATGCTCTGCTGCAGTCCCAAGTGATCCTGGACGAGTGGCATCATTTCTGCTGAGTTTTGCTTTCAGGAAGGCTCCCCGCGGGCGGGCGGGCGGACTGGGGGTGAGGGCAGCTCGCCCACTTGGGGACGAGTGGCTCCTGATGCGTAGGGACGAACAGGTTGCCCGAGCGTGGCCCTTCCAGACTCGACACCTGCCTTCCCCCCTCTTCCTCCGGGGCCTCCTGCAGCTCAGGTACATGATGGATTTTTACAGGCTCCACAGGGGGTCGACCCAGTGCGCAGGGAGCAAGCCCACAGTCCCTAAAGATTTGTGGGAAAAATCTCTTTAATTCTCCCTCGATTCGTTTGAGCCTTTCCCGAGAAGTGCGGTTGATCAGTTCGCTCCAAAGCAGTCCCTGGACTTGTGGCTAATGCAGGCGAGAGAAGGTGACGTGGAAGCCGTGGGGGCCCTCTGGCGATTTCACTTTGGTGGTATTGCTGCAGAGGTAGTGACGGAGACCGGCGTCCTCTGGAGCTCCTGTGGCACCCATCCCTCCATTTCCGGGCTGGCGGGGACCCGCTTGTCCGGCGACCTGGCGGACAGTGGTTGGTCCCGCGCTTGTCGAGGAGAGTTAAACAGAGGAACTCTCTCTCTATCCATCCTGAAAGGGCTCTGTCCTGCTTAGTGCTCTCTTTTATATTTCTGGGCCGATCCCTTTGATACTTTGTGGTTTTTTTTCTTTCCTTTCCTTTTCCTTTCCTTTCCTTTCCCTTTCCCTCTTTCTCTTTCTTTCTTTCTTTCTTCCTTTCTTCCTTTCTTCCTTTCTTTCTTCCTTTCTTCCTTTCTTCCTTTCTTCCTTTCTTCCTTTCTTTCTTCCTTTCTTTCTTTCCTTTCTTTCTCCCTCCCTCCTTCCCTCCCTCCCGCCCTCTCTCCCTCTCTCTCCCTCCCTCCCTCCCTCCCTCTCTCTCTCTCTCTCTCTTTATTTCTCCTTCTTTCCTTCCTTCCTTCCTTCTCTTTCTTTCCTTTCCTTTTCTTTTCTCTTTTCTTTTCCCTCCCCTCCCCTCCCCTCCCCTCCCCTCCCCTCCCCTTCTTGTAGGTTCCATCCCCAGTATGGAGCCCAGTAGAAGGGCTTGAACTCGTGACTCTGAGATCAAGACCTGAGCTGAGATCAAGAGTCAGATGATTCACTGACTGAGCCACCCAGGCACCCTGACACTTTGTATTTTTAGAAATTTCTTTTAACCAACTAATGTGGGAAGTTTGTGTTTGGACCTGCTCCTCTTCTCGTCTTCCATAAGGTGGGAATAATGGAAGTAGATGAAATCTGTTTTAATTTTTTCAACAATGGAAATGTATTATTGTACTTTCAGATAAAAAAGGAAACACAGATTCATTTTCTTCCATGCTTTTTTCATGTGCAGGTTTCTTAAAATTAAAGCATCATACACAATAAAAAAAGGAAACACGCTGAATGGTGACTGTTTCGGCAGTACAGAAATGTATAAAGAATAAGCTCAAAATCACCCACTTTCTCCCAAAACCCCAAAATAATCATTGTGAAGGACATTTGAGTGAATATCCTTTCAGATGCTTTTCTGGGCACAAAAATGGAATCTTATGATTCTTTAGATTTTTCTTGTCACTTGTAAAAAAACAGAGTCCTTTACCCTGGTTTGCTGAAGAGTGTTCCACGGGTGGGCACTGACAGTGCCCATAGTGTGGAAATATAGTTATTTATTGAACCAGCCCTCTAGTAATGAAAACCAATGTTTCAGGGTTTTTCCATTTTTCAGACACTAACCATTAGCGGGAATCTTTTCCAAGTCCGTGTGTATTTGTGTGTGGAAGGAATGGGTGGAAAGGCTTGCGGATCTTGGACTCTGTTCCAGCCCCTTTGATTGGCGTATGATGATGTCCTTCACTTACGTTTGGGGACCATCACTCTCAGGCTTTTAACTCTGTCGGCGGTCAGAGAACGGTCCTCTGACAGTCAGTGTCGGCGCTGAGTCAGTGCGGGTGAGATGTGCTTGTGTAAAGTCTGTGACCCTTACAGGTTCCAAGGTCTCCAATTTGGGGCCTCTGTGGAAAGCATCTCGCTCTTGGGAGCAGGACCTGGAGGTGTTCGCTGCCTGAATATCCAGCCCTTGAAACATATGTTCGAGGCGGTGTCTTTGCCTACAAGGAGACGGTTTTCCACCACGGTTCTTTTTCCACCACGGTTCTCCAACTTCGTGGGCTGTGGCCGCCCAAGCTATCTTGTGGGTTTAATACACGTTCTCTGTTCTTACAGCTGAGTCTGGGGAGAGGGTTGGCTTTGAGTGAGGGCAGGAAGTTGGCAGGACCCATAGGATTCATGTGAACACATGGAAATAAAGCTCTTTCCTAAGTGATTTAGTACATTATGTGTGGGAAATGCGGGTGGGGCCCCAGCGTGACGCCACAGAAGCTGAAACTGCTTTTCCCATGCGTCAATCCTCGTCACTCCCAAGACTCAGTATCTCCACTTTGCAAAATGAGCTCCAGAAGATCTAGCCTCCGTGTGAGTGCTGTGAGAGATACCACTTCAAGTAAGCCCAGAGAGCTTTGCACGCTGGGTAGTTCTATTGCTAGTCTTTCGAAACACGTCTTGCAATTAATATAAAATTATTTCTATATCCTATACTCTGTATCTATTTAACAGATATTTAATATTTATATTAATACACACTAAGAATTGGTATTTAAAAGAATGAGAGATGGCCTTGAATGAGGGTTGGCAAATTTTTCTGTAAAGGGTTAGATGATAAATATTTTTGACGTTGAAGGTCATTGTCTCTTTTTCCTCCTCTTTTCTTCTTCTTCAACCCTTTAAAAAGGCCTTATAAGAAGAGGCCAAGGGCAGGTTTGGGTCTGAGGGCTGTAGTTTGCTCACCTGTGGCCAAAGTCTCTCCTATAGAGTTGTTGGTAATGGAAATTCTGCTGAGCCCCGTGTTACTCAGCTGAACATCCAGCCTAACCAGGTTTTAAAGGGCGTTTTCACACAGTGTGTATTCATATTTGGCAATTTCCAAGAACATTTAGGGTCATAAGGATTGAACTAAAGACTTCCTCTGTCTTGGCTATGATGACCTAGTTTGCAGCAGAGCAGATTTCCTGCAAAGAACAACTAGAAAACCTGGATAGAAGACATAAGATGTATGTTTGAAGGCATTGGGGTAAAGCAACTGGGAGATGCCTAGATCCAACAGAGCTGGGGCCAGTGGAGAGCCAACATCTGCAAGATGCTCTTTCCCTCTGGGCATTTGCAGTTCTTAGAAAAAGATGCTGAGAAGCTGGGGGAGGAGTTGCCGGGGAAAGGCGCGGAAAAGAGAGAGCAGCAGAGTGCTTTGTCATCCCACACAAATGTGCAATTCTTCGGATCCTGAAGAGAGGTGGGCATGGGAAGAGCGTCCAACACCTGTGCCTTTCTGGAGGCGTTTGCCTGATTCTTGAGTTGCACAGCTAATGGCTAATCTGAAGGATTTGGAAAGGAGATCAGAATTTTTGGAGTCTCATGATGCCAAAGAGACAAAACTGGAATTCCAGACTTTCTATGAAAGTGGGGTCAGAGCTCACATCCCAGGTCTTAGCTGAGAGCCCTAATGAGTTATTCACTAGGTGTGTGGATAAACCAGAGATAGAGTTATCCTTATAGTGATGATGAGAGTTAGGCCTTGATCAGACTAAGTGACCTGGCCCTAATCTGGCTGCCTAACCACAAAGAAGGTAAGAAGATCAAGTCATCCAGGGGCTCTGCAGTCTCATAGCTGATGTCTGGCGTTCCGAGGTCAAGGGTGAATGGCCAAGACCACGACCCCAAGATAGAGAATAAAGAATGCTTATAATTATTGTACTTACCACACTTAAATTTTAAAATAACTGTGATTGCTATGTCCAAGGAAATAGATGACAAAATAGATTATTTTATGAGGGAAATGGATAAATGGATTCCTTTTTTTTTTTTTTTAATTTTTTAGAGTGAGAGAGCAAGAGAGCAAGCGCATATGGGAGGGGGTGGAGTGGAGGGGCAGAGGGAGAGGGTGAGGGAGAATCTTAAGCAGCCTCCATTCTCAGTGCAGAGCTCAAGGTGGGGCTCGATTTCACAACCCTGAGATCGGGACCTGAGCTGAAATCAACAGTCACTTAACCCACTGAGCCTTCCAGGTGTGCGCCCAGGGGAATAGACTCTATGAAGAAGAGAGTCAGATGAAAGTGCTAGCGCTGCATTTAAAGACTTAGTGATGGGTGTGACAAAAGATTAGACGCTGCAAAGAGCGCGTCAGTGAAGTGGGGGTAGGCTAACAGGAAATAACCGGGCAGGATAGCGGAGCACGAGCGCCTGGCCGGCTCAGTCAGAGGAGCGTGCGGCTCTTGATCTCAGGCTTGTGAGTTTGAGCCCCACATTGGTGTAGAGGTTACTTAAATGAATAAATAAAAACTTAAAAAAAGGAACAACAGAACAAAGCTGACAAAAACTCTAGAAGGGAGTATATGAATGTGGGACATGCTGAACAGGGCCTCTATGCATGTCGAATAAGTGGGGTCCCAAATAGGAGAGAAGACGGTACAGAGGCAATATTTGAGGAGCTAATGTCTGAAGTTTCTTTCTAAAACTGAAGGAAGTTTACCAAACCTTGGATAGTAAAAGATCTACTAAGTAGCCGTTTTGTAGTTGAATATTGGCAGTTTCATATGGTTCAACATCATAGAATGAATTCAAACCAACCACACCTCTGAGTATCATAGTAAAGTCAGTAAAACCAAAGTTGAAGAGGAAACCTGGAAAGCAACCAGAGAAAATATCTGTCAGCCCAGAAATATAATGCGCTCTGAAGTTAGTTTTCAAATATAAAGGGAAAATAAAGACACGCCCCGACAGAACTTGAAATATTCAACCAGGAGAAGACTCTCACCAAAATATGAAGGGCAGTTCTTCTGACAGAGGGCACTAGGTCCTCCCAGAAGCGGGAGATGCGGGGAGAAATGGAGCGCAGTGAGAGAGGCGGGTGGGTGGACACGCACTGGGTGCTGACTGTGGGGGGACGGTGACCGCGCTGATGCTGGGGCGAGTCAGGGATCCTGCTACGATTTCTAGGAGGGCCACAAAGAGAACTGCTAGCAAGTAGGGGGAGACAGGGAAGTAATAAAAATACTCAAGAAGAAGGCATAGGGAGAGAAACGATAAGACGGTAGGTGCAAACCCCAGTGTACTACTGATAGCGTTGAAAAGAAGTTGTGGGGGCGCCTGCGTGCCTCAGTAGGTTGAATGTCCGACTCGATTTTGGCTCAGGTCATGATCTCGGTTGTGAGACTGAGCCCTGTGTGGGGCTTGGTGCTGGGCATGGAGTCTGCTTGGGATTCTCTCTCTCCCTCTCTCCCTTCCCCTTTGCCCCCTGCCAACCTGGGCACATGCACTCTCTCTCTCTCAAAAAAAAATGGGCTAACTATATATATATATATATATTTGATGGAGAGAGAGAGAGTGGAGGTTGGGCAGAGGGGCAGACAGAGGGGGAGAATCTTAAGTAGGCTCCATGCCTAGTGTGGAGCCCAAGGGGGCTCGGTCTCACAGCCCTGAGATCATGACCTGAGCTGAAACCAAGAGTCAGATGCTTAACTGCCTGAGCCACCTAGGCACCCCTAGGCTAAATATTTCCACTGAAAGTTAAAGATTGACATTGAAAAGCTAAACTGTATTATGCACTCTTACAAGAGGCCATCTTAAATGTGGGATATAAAAGATAGGAAAATAAAAGAATGGAAGAGGATACCGTGAAAACACCTAAAGAGAGCTGGCGTAACTGTCCTAACATACGGAGTTGATTTTAAGGTGGAAGCGAGTTTAGAGATAAAGGGAATCGGTCTGTGGACGAGGAACACACAATGTCATAAATTTAAGGCTCTGATGTAACTTCAAAATACATAAAGCAAAAATTGAGAGAATCAAAGAAAAGAAAGAAAAAATGCACAATCACAGACTTTAGCATATCTCTGTGAATAATGGACAGAACAGACAAAAAACCTCCCCAAAAAACTCGGCCACTAAATGTACAGAAGATCTGGAGAATAAGATGAGCGGACTTAATGTGATCGACACACAGAACTCGCACCCACCCATCCAAATAGAATGTACTTTTCAAATGTAATATTTACTGAATTTACTAAAATTGATCATATGTTGGGCAGAAAATTTTCCTAAAGATCGAAATCATTCAAAATGTTTCTTTGAGGAATTAAGCTAGAAACTCATAAAGTTAACAGAACCCCCCCCCCCCCGGTCCCCCCGGCTCCAGCTCCATGGGGCCCTGCACTCCCCGTTCCCTGCAACAGTGGCCCACGGGAGAGGTTCGCTGCTTGCGGTCTGCACAGCTGGATGCGCTCAGACACTTGTGGAGGGAGCCCACCTACACTTTCTGCGCCCCTGCCACGTGGTGTGGGTTGGCCACTGTGCAGTCTGCACATCACGGCTTCTAGTCTGCAGGATGGTGCCGGAGAACGTGTGCAGGGACTGCCTCCCCGGAGCTGCTCTTTCTCTCGTCCTTCCTGTTGCGTGAACATTCCACCCGGGCTGGGGGTCCTGGGCGAAGGGCCAGCCAGCACAGCAGTTGGGTCAGGAGAGGTCCCGTGACCCATGCCGATCCCGTCAGAGTGATTCGTGGGATTTGAAGCATTCTGGGGAAAGACCCCTTCTCCTACTCAGGTGGCCGGGAAGGGAGGTGGGAGAGTGCGTCACCCAGGGGATGGAGGCGGCAGCGATTCCCTGACACAGTGGGCGCACCGGTGGGGGCAGGGAGCTGGCCACGGGTAACACAGTGGAGCCCCTGGGCGGAGCCCCCCTGAAGTCAGCCGTTTCCTCTGGACGCTTCAGTTAAGTGAATCGACGTGCGCGCTGATTTTAAGCTAGCGTCACTGACATTTTCTCCCGACTTGCCGCTGAAAGCATCCCAGTGGTTACAGAAATGAAGATTTCGATCAGTTCTGATTTGTTCCGAACCACACAGCTAACACATAGCAGAGCCAGGAAGTAGAGCGTATGCTTTCCTCAGTCCAAGCTCCTTTTCCCCCCGAACTGTGTCGGCGGAGCACAAGGAGCTGGCGCTCAGGGAAGCGTGTCCAGCTGGCGTGCGGGGCCGTCCCAGGACCGCGGAGCCCGAGCCGGGCCCGGGCAGGGATACCGCGGAGCGTTCTTGTGAGGTGGTGCGGCCTCACTCTCACTGAACGCACGCAAGACGGACCCACGCCCTCACCGCTGCGGGTCGCAGAGACTGTCCCACGTGGGAGCAGGGGCCACCGAGCAGCCTTTGCGGCTCGTGGGGCGGTTACCGTTCAGTGTGGTTCTCTTGCCTGTTGGATTCCTTACGAAGCATTTTAGTTTAAGCGAATTCCACGTTGCACAAGAGGCTTTGTAACCTCGTGTTGTATTAAGGAGTGCATGGGCTAAGTCTGGGGAGCGTCCTTACGTTTTTGCCCTCAGTGGATCCTTCATATTCTACCCTTTGCTCTTTTCCCTCTAAATGATTGCTTTTCTTTGGAGATTTGGGCTTGACATTTCAGAGCCCATTAGTTCCCAGTCCGTGCCGTATTATGGGAATCTGCTCCTGCATCAATTTGAATTTAAATTGAATTTAAGTGAAAAGCCTGTGCATTTAGTGACAAATCAGAAAATCAGTTTAGCTCCGTCTTCCCGGTCATTTGCATGCTCACAGTTCTGGGCTGGAGTGCGTCCCTCTCAGATGGGACGCTGCTGCTTGAAGGGCAGTTTGAGCACATGTGAGCACTGGGCAGCGCGGGGAAAGGGAGCCGGGATAGGACTCCCGGCGGGAGAGGGCTGGGACCAGTGGGAGCGCCGGCGAAGTCTGTGGGTCAGGACCGAGGACCAGAGCTGCCCGAGCGCAGGTGAAGACCGTCGCGGAGCTGGTGGCGAAGGTGAGGTGCGCGCTGGAGCCCCGGTCAGCATCACGCTGCTGAGCGTCCTCCCGAGGCCGCGGCAGGAACGGACCCTCACGAGGGGCTGTGCTCACTGCCTCCCTTGAGGTTTCTTGGTGCCCAGCCATCTTCACGGATCTGTTAGAATGTGCCACTGGCTCTCAGATAAATATGTCCCCCCGGAGACAGGAGCAGCCTGCCCCGTAGAGAGACAAAGCCGTGTTCTGCGTGGTCCTGGCGCTGGAAAGCCCGGCCCCTGGACCGTCATTGCCCGGGGTGCAGGGATAGCCAGTCACTGACTTGTCCTTGGCATGGGCCACGTCGCCTCTGAGAAGCGTGCACTGGGTCAGAAAGTGGATGCCGCGGCAGCAGCAGTTGGATGACACATCGTGAGTTCGTAGCAGGAAGAGCGGAGCTGGCAGTCGGAGCCTGCCGCCCGGGATGAGGCCGTCGGGTCGGGCTGGGGCCCCCACCTTGCCTCTCGTCTCGCAGCCAGGATGTGCTGGCGCAGGTGGCAGAGCAAGGGTTTAGGCCGCAAGTGCAGGACATTTTTGTTTGACTGTAGCTCCTTTCACTGCCATAAATCCCCACTGCTGTTTTATTAGAAAAGACTCTGAGAGGAGTGAGTCAGTAAAATGCTAACACAGATAGACTGAATTTCCCCAGCAAAATCAGGAATGAAAGTTATGAGTGAACTTCCCTTCAGATTTTACACTTCCTGGCTCTCCAAATCAACCACAGTCCACTCGGGATTTGCTAATTGGAAATTACCCACTTGGCAAAATGGAGGCTTGGCAAACTACGAACAATGATGGATACTGTGTGCCATTAAAAGGATTTAAAAAAATTTTTTTTAAAGTTTTTATTTAAATTCCAGTTAGTTAACATGTAGTGTAATATTAGTTTCAGGTGTTTATAAAATGATATCTTATAAGGCGTTTTCTAAAGATAGAAGGTCACTCTTATGAAATGATGTTAAATGAGAAAGGGAGCTACAATTATATAAATAATGTGATCTCAAAAGGGTTCCTGAGTGGGGAAAAAAAAGGAAATAAATCAGAATGATAAAGGCAAGTCCTCCAGTTGGTGGGTTATAATTAATTTTAGTTTCCTTCTCTATATTTTGAGTGTGTGTCCAAACATTCTTTAAAAGAACAACCTAAACGACTCTCAGAAAAGGCTTTTTTAAGGGTCTCACCACTGCTGTCTTTTTCTGAGCTGTGAGGAACAGACTTTCCCTTTCAGTGCTCTGAATTACACCTTCCCTGGTATATATTCAGCACCTCATGCTTCCCTATTTAAAAAATTACTCTTTTTATTTTTGCCGGAGATAAAATGTTCAGCTTCCACATCTGTCGTACGGGAGCCAGTTTCACATGTGGCTCCTGTTACAAGATTAGTCGGGTTCCATACGCCCTGTTTAATGCTTGATTAGCGGTGAAGAGAACCACTGAAATTTGGGAACCAAGCAGAATGTAAGGCCTAGGCAGTTTAGATTTTGAGTCATCAGCTAGAGAGGAATAGGATTTTAGCTCCTTTTTTTCCCCCCAAATATGTTTATTTTAGTTTTTCAGTGTTACAAGGTTGATTGTTCATGCACCACACCCAGTGCTCCATGCAGTACGTGCCCCTTCTCGATACCCACCACCAGGCTCGCCCACCCCCCACCCCCTCCCCTCCAAAACCCTCAGTTTGTTGCTCAGAGTCCACAGTCTCTCCTGGTTCATCGCCCCCTCCGATTTCCCCCCATTCGCCCTTCCCTTCCTTCTCACGATGCTCTCCATGATTTTCTTTATGCTCCACACGTAAGTGAGACCATAAGATAATTGACTCTCTCCGCTTGACTTATTTCACTCCACATAATCTCTTCTAGTCCTGTCCATGTTGATACAAAAGTTGGATATTCATCCTTTCTGATCAAGGCGCAATATTCCATTGTGTAGATGGACCACATCTTCCTTATCCACTCGTCTGTTGAAGGGCATCTCGGCTCTCTCCACAGTCCCACCATGAGCTCCTTTTCTGATGGCAGATCAGACCGGACTTTTTCCGTGTCTACATCCGGGTCATCGCTGCAGCCCACAGAGCCGTCCTGGTCTCTACAGCGTCTCCTTTGTGGGTACTCCCGAGCAGCTGGTACGGGACGGGGGGCTCCTGTCTTACCCCGCCAGGCCCGGCTTCCTTCCTGGGCGCCAGCTCTGGCCCCACACCTGCGCTCCGTGTGGACCTGCACCTTCCCTTCCGTACCCGACACGTCTGCTCGGTCACCTGCTCGGTCACCTAGTTAGGCCAGCCGACCTGCCCGAGCACATCTCCGAACCGCCTTCCCGAATTCGCGCGGCGGCGGGAGCTTGTTGCTCCTCCTCTGCGGCCCGGGCGTGCTCGGATGTACCTGTAGGCCGGTCTGCGTCTCTGTGGTGTTTTGTTGTGATGATGTAGGTCCCTGTCGGTCTCTCCGCCACTGTGTCCGTCAGGGTTTCCAGAGAAGTGGAATCAGTGCGGACACGCGCGTCTGTGTGTCTGTAAAACGTTTATTTTGAGGATGGCGTGAAGGGCTCGCATGATTGTAGGGGTGTAAGTCCAAAACCTGTAGGGCAGGTCTGAGTCTGCAAACTCAGGCAGGAGTCAGTGTTGCGGTCACGGGGCTGTCTTCTTTTTCTAGACACTTCAGCCTTTGCTCCTCAGACCTTCAACTCCCTGGATGGCGTCTACCACATTGTGGAGGGTCGTGCCCTTCGAGTCGATGGAGGTGGGCGGTAGTCACATTTACAGGATGTCACAGCTACCTGCCCGCGGTAGTGTTTGTTTAATCGGCCGGGTGGGACAGTTTCTCCACGCCGCCTCGCGTGACTGGCCAGGTGGGACCGGCGGTGGACCCCTCCGGCTGCCCGTGCCACGGCCTTCCCGAGGGGGACCCAGTAGGGTCGGCTCGGTAATCAGTCTCGTCTGCAGCAGTTGGGGTTCAGCTCTCTGCCCCTGCGCGGAGCCGTGTGCTCTCGGGCTCCGAGCCAGTGTGTTTGGATTCCGGATTTCAGGGGCAGTGAAGGGTTAGTGGGCAGACCTCCTGAAAGTGATGCCCCTCTTCGCTCCTCGAGGGAATTCCATTATGGCTGAGCAGAAATCAACATGGCTTCTTGTTGGATCAGTGCTTTGCTTCCGCTTGGGTGGCGGCTCGAAGCAGCCACGTGGACAGTGGACTGCCCAGCGGCCAGAACCCGCGAGACCACTCAGCCTGCCGCCTGGGCCCCTGTGTCCACGAGGGGACGCGCTGCACAAGGCACTCCCGGGCCCCGTGGCATCGTGCGTCTCCTCCTCTGAAAACCACTCGGTGCCTGGGGTGGGAAGGAGCGGGCTCGGTCAGCCGGGGGCCGGCCCGGCAGCGGGAGCCCAGGCGGGCGAGCCACGTCGAAGCTCCCAGATGCCGCGCGCGCTCCTTACGCCCTCCGGCTTCATGTTCTTCGTCTATAAAGTGCAAGTGAGAAGTGACTGCTTCAGAGGGGAGTGCGAGGGTTAAGTGAAATAAAACCAACTATTGGACGCAGAGACGCAACGCGTCGTCGCTGTTTGTATGATTAAGTTCGGGGTGGCCTCACGGCTCTGCTCTTAGCCGCATGTGACGTGTCTGCTGCTGGCTCCTGTGACGTCCCCGAGAGGCGGAGGGAGCCCGGCTCATCTCCAGGCCCCGCTCCCAGAGGGGAGTCCGCGCTGAGCTCAGTGCTCGGGGAAGAGCCGCAGTCTGGGACTCAGCCGTGCACGGCGGCCCCCGGGGGGAGGCCCCCGGGGGAGCCTCGCAGACTTGACCGCCCAGAGGGCTCTCCGCTCACACGGCCCTGCAGCCCCTCGGGCAGGTGGCCCGCACTGTCGCCGGGCTGCTGAGGCCCCGCGCGCACAGCCGGCACACGGGACGTGTGGTTGTAGTCATCACCGCTCCGCGCCAGCGGGGCTCCTGTCTCTGCCTCACGGCTGCCTCCCCGCGCGAGCTGTTCCTTCGTTACCTTGAAAGTGACGTCAGTTGTCCTGTGGTCTCCCTCACCTGTGGAAGTCGAGAAACAAGACAGAGGCTCATAGGGGAACGGGGGGAGGCATACAGTCTGAGAGAATCGGAGAGGGAGGGGCCCCTGGGGGGCTCAGTTAGTTGGAAATCTGCCTTCTGCACAGGTCACGGCCCGGGGTCCTGGGCTCGAGCCCCGGGTCGGGCTCCCTGCTCAGCGGGGAGTCTGCCTCTCCCTCTGCCGCTCCCCCTGCTCGTGCCCTGTCTCTCAAATAAATAAACAAATAAATAAAATCTTTCAGAGAAAAAGAAGAAAGAAAGAACATCAGAGAGGGAGACCAACCATGAGACTCCCAACTCCAGGACACGCGCTGAGGGCTGCCGGAGGGGAGAGGGCGGGGGACGGGGTGACTGGGGGACGGGCATGAAGAAGGGCACGGGGTGTGATGAGCACTGGGCGGTTTTATTTTTTTAAGATTTTGTTTATTCATCTGACAGAGCGCGAGAGAGTGTGTGCGCACAAGCAGGGGAAACAGCAGAGGCAGAGGGAGAAGCCGGCTTCCCACTGAGCCGGGAGCCCACGGGGGACTCTGGAGCCATGACCTGAGCCGGGGGCGGACGCCTAACCGACTGAGCCACCCGGTGCCCTGTGAGCACTGGGTGTTGGATGCACCTGAGGAGTCACTCAGCGCAACCCTGAAACAGAAACAGAAAAAGAAAAAAGAAAGTGATGGTGTTTGAGGTAAATTTCCATAAGGACGCCCACCTCAGGTTTTCTTGTTGCTTTGGGCTGCCTCGCAGAGAAGGAGGCTCCGTGGTGTTGGCCGGAATCCGTCCAGGAAGCTGGTCTGTGCCCCACCAGCGCGTCCCCCTTGTCACTTTGTGGTTGGAGCGCGCGCTGCCTGTTAGTCTTGTCTTCCCCTCCACGCCGCGTGCAGATGACATCCGCATACACCAGACGGCCCGTGTGCAGGCGGGCGCGCCCGGCCGAGTCACCGAGACGGGGTCCGTCCACAGACCCGAGTCGCCGTGTGGGGGTCCGCGCCGGGCTCGGCCGCTTCGTCGTGACGGCGTCTGCCAGGTGGTCACTGGGAGGCCTGTGCTTGTCACCTCGGGCCGGGCTCGGTGCTGAAGACCACAGGGTTTCACGGGGCATTTGTTGCTTCAGGTGGAGGAGTGGGTCTCTTCCTCTTCTTTTTCTTCTTTCTGTCTCCCTTTTATCTGACTCTCTCTGAGACGTGCAGGAGTCTGTGTTCGCATCTGAGATGAGGCTCTGGCAGGTTTCGGAATCTTCTAGCTCCCATCCACATCCAGATTTGTAATCGGAGAAGTCAGACATGTTTTAGAGCTGCCGTCGAGGGGATTTGCTGATGCTTCTCCATGTGCCTGTGCCTGTTCTCCCAAAGCAAAGCAGCCCGATTCTCCTTCTGCGCACGCGCGGGCGCTGTCTTCGCGGACTGCACGGCCGCTGCGACTCTTCAGTGTTGAACGTTGTTCTTGGCTGCGGTTGAATTTCCGTGCAGCCAGTGACGACCTCGCTGTCGGTCTCTGAGGTGGGTCCAGTAGGCTGGTGAAATTAATGAATTCCAGCAAAATTGTATGTTTTAATGCCACTTGTTTTGTAGGTCCTCTTTGAATAGTGGATTTTGCTGGGGTGTTTCGGTGCTGAATCTTGGTTGCCGGTGACCACACCGGCTCTTTCAGAGGTAGCCGGCCTGCAGCCTTAGCCGCTGTAGAATCTTACTCACGTCTGGTGATGAAGGGGGACCTAATTGCTTACGGTTAGGACAGCCTCACGGCTGTACCCCAGACCGCGGGGAGGATGGTGATTCTTTATTTTCTCCACAGCTATTGAGGAACATGTGGCGGTGGAATGTTTGATCACTTTCTACATGTAAGAATTTAGATTTCAGTTCCATCCCATTTACATCAAACAGAACATATGGCTCTCAAAGCAGCACAGAACATATTGGAGAGAAACCCAGCAATTTGCTCCACTATTCAGCCTCATTTTTTTTTCCACTTTCATGGAAACCATAAGATTGTTTTTGTGTTTCAGATCAAACATGTTTTTGAGCAAAGAGTACATTACCCAGCTGTCCTAAAAGCCATTACTTATCACTGTTCAAATTTAATCTCAGCCATCTGTTCCATTTCTTTCTTTCCATTTATTTTTGAGGCATATCACAGGAAGATTGCTTCTTGACATATCTCACTTGGAGAAACTACAAAAAGGAAAATATGTCAGAAGCTTTCGATAACATTTTGTCGATGCATTTTGCATAAATAATTAAAAGTTATATTCCACTTAGGATTCAGTAACTCTGTGCTCTTACCCCAACCTAAAATAAATTTGAAGACTCCAAGAAATAGAAAATGAATCTTCTATTAATATTTCATAATGGAATGGGTCTCAGTACTATGCAACAGGTGAAATTCTTCCTTTTAATTGTGATTCAGTTGAATTTTTTATCTGAGGACCTAAGACTAAATTATAGTATGCAGTGTATATACTAATGTATTACTAATTGGTAATTGGTTTTTACCAATTACTAATTGGTAAATGTGTATAACTGGTTTATTTTTATTCTGAAGCTTGAATAAAAATCTGAGCCCCTCAGGCTTAAGGCTGTAGGACAGTTGTGACTCCAGAAATGAGCTTGAATTCGCTGAATTTTATTAGAGAGGGACCTTGGCAAAATTGGGCATGTGGTTACTTTCTGAGAGCTGCCCAGGCTTTGGAAATTTTAAGAAGATAATGGGTAGAATTTCTCTCCATGACTGTTTTGGAACCTGGGGTGCTTCATTCCTGAGGACTGTAGCCCCGTGGGCCATGACACATCTGTGACACGGCCCATGGGGACGTGCTGGGGACGTGGACACATCTCACTACACAGACTTGGGGTGGGGGCTGCCTCCCTCCATCCGTAGTCATGACAGACACCCTGTGGGACACGTTTCATGAATGGGACTGCAAGAGAAGGGAGGCGAGAGTCATCAGCCAGGGCTTATTTTTCTAGAAGCCCATTTGGTTGAGAATGAAGATACTGTTTTTGTGATTTACATTAGCCCCTGTCTTTGGAAAGGGAAAAGAACTCAGAAATCATGCCTACAGGTGTCGATTGATGAGCCATAATATTCGTGAAGCCTTCCTTTCTTGGAAATATCTCTTAAATGGAAAGCATAGGAAAGCTTTGCAAATATGTTGATCTCATTTGCCTTTGATGAGGAGGGAAGAACACATGTCCGCCCCTCTGCTTAAAGCAGCTCTGGACACCCCCACCCTCAAAAGACAAACCTGAGATTTGTGTTCTGAAAAGAGCCCCCAAGAGACCAAAGGTGTGCAGGCCAAAGGGAGCGTGTGGCGGCAGGACCCACTGCATGGAGGGTGATTTTCCTGCCAGTGGTCTTTCCCAAGTTTCTATTTATTGCCACACGGCTCTACTCTGGGTCCTAGGTAAGGCCTGCTCATGTGACAGGAGCTCCTTTTTGCTCCTTTTTCTTCTGGGAAGAAACACAGTGGCTATTTGGGGAGAGAGACTGTTTTCTCTGTTCCTTGCTCACTTACCGAAGTGCCTGTACACACATGTGACAGAAACCCGTTATGATACGGCGTATTCCCACCTCCTGTGACAGAAACCCGTTATGATACGGCGTATTCCCACCTCCTGTGACAGAAACCCGTTATGATACGGCGTATTCCCACCTCCTGTGGAGAAACCCGTTATGATACGGTGTATTCCCACCTCCTGTGACAGAAACCCGTTATGATACGGCGTATTCCCACTTTCCTGTGGAGACTTGTTCCTGTTAAGTTTTCAAAGTTTAACTCCAGTACAGTTGACAGTCTTGTTTGAGTTTCAGGTGTATGATATAGTGATTCAACAATTCTACACACTACTCCGTGTGCTTATCCCGGTAAGGGTACTCTTTAATCCCCATCACCTATTTCACTCCCTCCCCCCCGTCACCATCAGTGTTCTCTGTAGTTAAGAGTCCGTTTCTTGGTTTGCCCTCCCTCATTTTTCCTTTGTTCATTTTGTTTCTTAAATTCCACATATGAGTGAGATCATATGGTATTTGTCTTTCTCTGACTTATTTTGCTCAGCGTAATACTCTCTTGCTCCATCCATATTGTTGCAAATGGCACGATTTCATTCTTTTTTATGGTTGAGTACTATTCCAGAGTATATGTGAACCAGTCTTCTTTATCCATTCATCTGTCGATGAACACTGGAGCTGCTTCCTTAATCTGACTATTGTAAATAGTGTCGCAGTAAACATAGGGGTGCATGTAACGCTTCAGATTAGTTTTTCTATGTTTTGGGTAAATACCCAGTGGTGTGATTACTGGATCATAGAGTACTTCTGTTTTTAACTTTTCAAAGACCCTGCACACTGTTTTCCACAGGGGCTGCACCCGTTTACATTCTCACCACGCGTGAGGGATCCTTTTTCTCCACATCCTCCCCAACACCTGTGGTTCTTGTGGTTTTGATTTTAGCCATTCTGACGGGTGCAAGGTGATATTTCATTGATTTGTACTTTGCTGATGATATGATGTTGAGCATCTTTGCATGTGTCTGTTGGCCATCTGGATGTCTTCTTCAGAGAAATGTCGGTTCATGTCTTCTGCCCATTTTTAAATTGGATTATTTGTTTTTTGGGTGTTGAGTTGTATCAAAATTTTTTAAAGATTTTATTTGACAGAGAGAGGACAAGCAGGGGGAGTGGCAGAGGGAGAGGGAGAAGTAGGCTCCCCACTGAGCAGAGAGCCCAATGTGGGGCTCAATCCCAGGACCCTGGGATCACGACCTGAGCCGAAGGCAGCCGCTTAACTGACTGAGCCACCCAGGCGCCCCAAATTGTATCAGATTTTTATATATTTTGGATATTAACCTTTTAGCAGATATGTCATTTGCACATATCTTTTCTAATTTCCGTAGGTTGCCTTTTTGTTTTGTTGATTATTTCCTGCACTGTGCAGAAGGCTTTTATTTTGATGTAGTCCCAATAGTTTATTTTTGCTTTTGTTTCCTTGCCTCAAGAGACAGATCTAGAAAAACATTGCTACAGCTGATGTCAGAGAAATTACTCTAGGATTTTTATGGTTTCAGGTCTTACATTCAGGTCTTTAATCCATTTTGAGTCGATTCTAGTGTATGGTGAAAGAAAGTGGTCTAGTTTCTTTCTTTTGTATGTAGCTGTTCAGTTTCCCCAGCATTTGTTAAAGAGACTGTCTTTTCCCCATTTATAGTCTTGCCTCCTTTGTCGAAGATTGACTGACTAGGTAACTGTGGGTTGATTTCTGGGCTTCCTATTCTGCTCCATTGATTATGCACCTCTTTTTGTGCCGGTACCGTACCGTTTGATGACCGCAGCTCCGCCGTATCTGCACCTGTGATACGTCCAGGTTTGCTGTGTCTTGTTTTGTCAGGATTGCTTTAGCTCTTCAGGGTCTTTTGTGGGTCCATACACATTTTAGGATTGTTCTAGTTCTGTGAAAAATGATGCTGGTGTTTTGATAGGGATCGCATTTAATGTGTAGATTGTTTTGGGTAGTATAGACATTTTAACAATATTCTTCGAATCCATGAGCATGGAGTGGCTTTCCATTTCTTTGTGTCCTCTTCAGTTTCTCTCATCAGTGTTTTCTGCTTTTCAGGGTACAGGTCTTTCATCTTTTTGTTAAAGTCGGTCACTGGGTATTTTATTATTTTTGGTGCAGTTGTAAATGAGATTGTTTTCCTAATTTCTCTTTCTGTTGCTACGTTATTAGTGCATAGAAATGCAACAGATTGGTGACTCAGTGGGTTAGGCGTCTGCCTTTGACTCAGGTCATGATCCCAGGTCCTGGGATCGAGCCCCACATAGGGCTCTCTGCTCAGCGGGGAGCCTGCTTCCTCCTCTCTCTCTGCCTGCCTCTCTGCCTACTTGTGATCTCTCTCTGTCTCTGTCCCTCATGAATAAATAAATAAAGAAAATCTTTTAAAAAAAAAGAAATGCAACAGATTTCTGTACATTGATTTTGTATCTTTCAACATTACTGAATTCATTTATCAGTTGTAGGAGATTTTTAGTGGAATCTTTAGAGTTTTCCGGGTGTAGTATCGTGTCATCTGCAAATAGTGAAAGTTTTACTTCTTCATTAGCAATCTTGGTGCCTTTTAATTTTTTTTGTTGTTTGATTGCTGTGGCTAGGACTGTCAGTACTAACAATTGACTAAAAGTGGCGAGAGTGGACATCCTTGTCTTGTTCCTCACTTTAGGGAAAAGCTCTCAGTTTTTCCCCATTGAGTATGAATATTCATTGTGGGTTTTTCATAGATGGCCTTTATTATGTTGAGGTATGTTCCCTCTAGATATATTTTGTTGAAGGCTTTTATCATGAATGGTTGTTGTACCTTGTCAAATGCTTTTTCTGCATTTATTTAAATGATCATATGTTTTTATCCTTTCTCTTATGGTGATGTATCACGTTGATTGATTTGTGAATATTGAACCACCCTTGCATCCGGAGAATAGATCCCACTTGATTGTGGTGAAAGATTTTAAAAAATGCATTGTTGGATTGAGTTTGCTAGTATTTTGTTGAAGATTTTTACATCTATGTTCATCAGAGATAGTAGCCTATAGTCTTCTTTTTTGTGGTGTCTTTATCTGGTTTTGGTGCAGTGTGATGCTGTTCTCATAGAATGAATTTGGAACTTTTTGTTCCTCTTGTAATTTTTGGAGTAGTTTGAGAAGAACAGGTATGGCCTCTTCTTTAAATGTTTGATAGAGTTTGCCTGTGAAGCCATCTGGTCTGGGACCTTTGTTCGTGGGTAGTTTTTTCATTACTGATTCAATTTCATTGTTCATTGTCCGTCTGTCAAATTTTTTATTTCTTCCTGCTTCAGAGTTGGTAGGTTATGTTTCTGGGAATTTATCTATTTCTTCTAGGTTATGCAATTTGTTGGCATATAATTTTTCATAATAATCTGTTAGTTACTTGTATTTCTGTGGTGTTGGTTGTTATTTCTGCTTTTCCATTTGTGATTTTGTTTATTTGAATACCCCCCCCTCATTGTTGTTGTTGTCTTTATTTTGTTTTGTTTGTTGTTGTTATTTTTTTGAGTCTGGCTAGAGCTTTATCAATTTTCCTGATCTTTTCAGAGAACCAGCTCCTGGTTTCATAGATCTGTTCTATTGGTTTTTTGGTTTCTATTCCATTTATTTCTGCTGTAACCTTTATTATTTTCTTCCTTCTGTTGGGTTTTGTTTTTTGTTTTTGTTTTGGGCTTTATTTTTTTCTAGCTCCTTTAGGTGTAAAGTTAGGTTTAACTTTAGGTAGGCCTGTATTGCTATAAACTTTTCTCTTAGAACTGCTTTTGATACATCTCAGAGATTTTGGACCGTTGTGTTTTCGTTTGTCTCCATGCATGCTTTTATTTTCTACTTGATTTCTTGGTTGACCCATTCATTGTTTAGTAGGTATTATTTAACGTCCAGGTGTTTGTGGTATTTCCAGATTTTTTCTTGTGGCTGAGTTCTGCTTTCATAGTGGTCTGGTCAGAAAAGATGCGCAGTATGACTTCGGCGTTTTTGGATTTGTTGACACTTGCTCTGTGTCCTAATACGTGGTCTGTTTTGGAGAATGTTCCATGTGCACTTGGAAAGAATGTGCATTCTGTGTTTTAGAATGGAATGTTCGGAATATATCTATTAAGTCCTTCTAGTCTAGTGTGCCATTCAAAGGCACTGTTTCCTTGGTGATTTTCTGTTTGGATGATTGTTCCATTTATCTAAGTGAGGCATTAAACTTCTCTACTATTATTGCATTACTGTTGATTACTTCCTTTGTGTTTGTTATTAACTGTTTTATGTATCGGAGGCTCCCCTGTTGGGTGTATACATTTTTATAATTGTTGTGTCTTCTTGTTGGATTGTCCCCTTTATTATTACATAGCGCCCTTGTTTGTGAAGACCTTTTGGATGAAGTCATGTGCAGAAGAGCATATTAGCAACATAGGGCTTTCAGGGGATCCCTGTTGAAAAAATAACAGGTAGTAAAAGTCTTTTACAGTTTATGAGACTCTCCATAAGGTAGATTTTCTGTCTGTCTATACTGGTTGTAAAGGTTTTCTCTTTTGAAAGTAGGCTTGGAAACAGAGACTATTTCTTGCTTCTAGATTTGGAGATGGTAAAATAATGAAATGCTAAGTTTCCAAAGACTTTAAAACATTATTTGCGATCTTAGAAATCTCTTGTTGGTGAATACTGGCAAAGGAGAGCGATAGATCACGGCACTGCTGGCTCGGAGTGCTGAACACAAACATGTCATTTTAGTTCCGCTTGGCAGTGCATTGCCGACCGGCCTCCCAGCACGAAGCGGAAGAGGAAGGTCTGTGCGAATCAGTACCAATTCTTCAGGAATAACGAGGGAAAGAAAGAGCTGACGCTCATTTGACTTTCCACTTTAACAGTGTTTTCGTGGAGCTGTGCATTTTTTCTGAGTCTTAAGGGCTCCCCAGTGCCCTTGATATAGACTTCCTGCATCTGGGATGCGTAATTAAGGCAGAGAAGGGATGTGGGCTTGTTACAGCGTGTGTGATGTTTGCAAAACAGCCCTTTCCCGAAACGGGGCCTTCTTGGCCGAAAGGGCTTGATGTTAAGAAAATTATCAGGCTTGTGCTGTCCTCGCGGCAATAGCTCAGGATGGCGGAAGCACACGTAGACACTCCCTGTTCGTCAGTCACCGGGAACCACAGCGCCCAAGACCCGGGCTTTTAGTCTGGACGGTCCTTGCCCCCGCACGCGGCCGTGCCGTGAGCGCGCTGAACCGCAGTGTTCCCACAGGACCCTGCCGCGGTGGCGAGGGCAGCAGTCACGCCCAGACCCCGTGCCAGGTCCTCCCCCTCTACACAGAGGCCTAGCGCGTTAGCAAGGACCAGCACGCCGACGTGGGGCGCAGGGATCGCTCCTGGCCCGTGGGGAAATTACAGTGACTCTGTGACGTGCACATTTTTTTGTAAAAACATTATAGACTCTTTTACTGCTGGTCATCCACGTGTAGGGGAGTGAGACACACTAACGTTGGTTTAGTGTAATTTACAACGTCAAAAACATTGAGAGTGAAAGTGCCCCAAGTGCAGCTTGAACTGCACTTGCTTTCTTACATTCTAACTTAAAGATCTGAAGAAAGCGTCCTTACCGTGACTTGGACGTCGTCATGCACCTTTTCTAAGTTGGCATCAGTGGCCTCGGGTGTTCAGTGCCGGGAACCGTCTCCGAGTGACCCTTGAGTGTGTTTGGCTGGCCCCTCCCCCTCTCTGCACCCGTGTCCTCACCACCACATCCCTCATCTGTGACATGAGTCGTCGTCCCTGGTTCCTGCGGTGGCACAGCTCGAGTCTCAGACAAGGCTGGGTCCGCACTCACCAGGCCAGCTGCCTCTTCTCCGAGTCCGTCGGCATTTGATTCGGTGTTCGCTTCCTGCACTATTGGCTTTCACTCCTTCCCTTCACTTTCCCCTTCCTTGGCCAGTTCCCTCTTTCCGAGTGTCCAGTCCTGGGCTTTGTCACCGGAAGGCGAGGAGCCAGCCCACCTGCCACCTCGCTGTCTGTGTGCGAACAGCAGGCGGCACACACGGTGACCGGGCCCCAACGATCTTCAGAAGACGTGGCGTCGCGGGTCGTGGCACACGGCTGGTGCCAGCGCAGCGACGGGTTCCGTGAGGACCTGGCCGCGAACTCTGTCCCGGGAGGACTGAAGTGTGAACCCCTTTGCTGGGTGCTGGGGCCCCGCACGACCAGGTGGCCGAGTGAGCGTTGCCTCCTGCGTCCCATCCTAGCCGAGCTCCCCCATTCGCCGACTGTGGACGCGCGTGGGCTGTCTCGGGACGACTTTGTGTGCTCAGGTTTGGGAGACGCTAACGTGTACGACTTACCGTTCGTGAAACGGTAGCAAAGTCGATATGGAGGAGAAGAAAGCCAGAACTCCGCGGACAGTGGTCGCTACCAGGGTTGGCGGAGATGGAAATGACGGGGACGTTTGCGCCAGGGCGTGGGACCCCAGAGGGCAGCAGGTGCCGGGAGTTCCGCTCCTACAGCTGCCTTTGCGGTGACTGCCCAGCCCCTGTGGCGGCGTTCTCTCACTGAAGGTCCTTGTGGAGGCGGTTTCGTAAACTACTCTGAAGTCACCTCTTGCGGACGAAGTCTAGGCTAAATTGCCTGAATTAGTTCAGTTTCCCTTAAGGCCTTTCTCATTTATCGGGAAGAAGCCCGTTGAGGGTGTTGGTGCAGAGTCCCCGTATGCGTGGGTGCTGATGAGTCGCTGGAAGGCAGGGCAGGAAGGGGGCAGAAATAGTTCTGCGGGGGGACCTGGCATGTAATCTGTGTTGCCAGAGTGTGTGGTGGTGTCTTATTGTTGTCTTTATTGCTTATAGAATCACGGCGGGAGATTTTAATAGAGCGGACGCCGAGGCTGCCCCCAGACCCATCGCAGGAGAGGCTGTGCAGGGCTGGGACCCAGGCCCCTGCATCCTCCAGGTCTCGGGGGGTTTCCGTGTGCAGCCAGGGTTGGGGAGGCTGGTGGAGGCTTTGAGGGGCCAGAGGGCAGGGCCGGGCTCGTCCCCCAGGCCCCGGGGCAGAGCCTCTGGTCTTCAGCCTGGCCACGGCAGGTGGATTTCTTGGGGCGATCTGCTGGAGGCTTTTGTTTGTGTGGCTTTCATTCCCTGGATTTCCGGCTGTTTACCAATGCAGTCCGAGTGGTAATTAGAGAGAAACGAATTTGGAAAGATGGAGTGGAAAGTACGGCTTATGGTCATGGGATCAGTCAGGTCCGAGAACCGGACCCTGGGCTTCTGTGGGACGGGTCTGCGCCGCGAGCAGCCCGTGAATTTCAGTGCCCGTCTCCCGTCGGCTTCGGAGGGTCTCGTTCTTGTCGCGCAGACGCTGGTGACTCGTGCTTGCTCCTCCCGCAGACCGGTGGTCGTTCAGTGAGGGCGAAGGCCGTGGAAAGGTTGGAGAGCTGTCTCTGGGGTTCGCCCCTCCCCCCTCCGGTGCTGCTCTCCACGCCGCCGCCGGTGTCAGCGGGAGTGGACGGGCCGGGCGGCGCCATCGGGACGAGGTGCGGGATCTCGGGCCTCAGCGTGGAGGCCCTGTTGGTCGGAAAGAGCAGGGGCGGCGTTTTCTCAAGGAAAATTCGCGGGGGGCCGTCAGGTGCGTTCCTGGCGGCCGAGCCCGAGAACGCCTCATTTCTTCTGCAGTTGTCTGGTTCAAGATGCAATTACTGTAGTAAAATTTGGTCCAGGAGGGTGTGATGAGAGTCTGTATTAAGGCTGTTTCTTCTCTCTGTGGCGACGGCCGGGATAGCCCTTGTTAACGCCCTGCTACCCCCCGAGCCGTCCTTCCGGGCTCAGTGCTTCAGCCCCGACCCCGAGGTTCTCCCGGGTGAGCTCTCCTCGTCAGCGAAGGCCCTGCGCCGCCCTCCTGGTTCCC
>CM052806.1:91985990-92015616 GCA_028533885.1 Nasua narica | reverse complement strand
AGTATAGACATTTTAACAATGTTTATTCTTCCGATCCATGAGCATGGAATGCTTTTCCACCTTTTTGTGTCTTCTTCAATTTCTTTCATGAGTGTTCTATAGTTCCTCGAGTACAGATCCTTTACCTCTTTGGTTAGGTTTATTCCCAGGTATCTTATGGTTCTCGGTGCTACAGTAAATGGAATCGATTCTCTAATTTAAAAGGACTGTTTTAATTCCAAACTCAACTTTAGTTCAAAATCTGTCTCTCTTGCTGTAGCTTATCCAGTAGGTCTTTAACCAGCTCTCCATGAGATTGGAATAAGAGAACAGGTGTGTACTCTAGGGACCGTGAAGGACTAGCCCTTGAGGGAAAGGCATGGGCGGGGTTGCTGACAGCCCCCCTCCAGGTCCCAACACGTGTGAGACCATGTCACGTGCACAGCAACCTCATGGGATGAGGGTCACACGCGGCCGTACCTGGGGTCACACAGACTCCCTACCCAGACAGACCACAGGGCCCCTGCTTCCCCGGCTGGGTGCCCCCCAGAGCTCCACGCTGACCTCCGGGGCCCCTGCTTCCCCGGCCGGGTGCCCCCCAGAGCTCTGCTGACCTCCGGGGCCCCTGCTTCCCCGGCCGGGTGCCCCCCAGAGCTCTGCTGACCTCCGGGGCCCCTGCTTCCCTGGCCGGGTGCCCCCCAGAGCTCTGCTGACCTCCGGGGCCCCTGCTTCCCCGGCCGGGTGCCCCCCAGAGCTCCGCGCTGACCTCCGGGGCCCCTGCTTCCCCGGCCGGGTGCCCCCCAGAGCTCTGCTGACCTCTGGGGCAGCAGAGGAGTCTGGCTCCTGTTGGACGGGCATGGGGTGGGCCCTGACCTGGGGGGCAGCTGGAACTTTTGGGGTGGCCTGACCTCTGGAGGGGGCCCAACTTCCAAGAGAGCCCTGGCTGCAGAGGGCTCCTGACCTCTGGGGTGGCTCCTTGCCTTGGGCTGCTGCGGTGGGCGACGTAAGCCACCCCACTCGCTGTAGGGGATTGACTGTTGGCTGAGGTCCCAACGTGAAGTACAGAGTGCTTTAAATATAGGGAGAGGGGACCAGTGTCGGTCTTTTCTGACAGCAGCCATTGTTACTGGGGCGTGGGGGTGTGGGGGGAGGTGATCACCTCTTAGGAGTCAGAAGGGGCTTTCCTCAGGCCCAGTTGGACCTTCGCCTGGAGTAGAATTGGGGGTGATGGGGGTGGGTCTCCAGGCCGCCTTGCTGCCCCATTGGGAACTGTGAGTGCATCGGGTTGAAGCTGCCAGGCCCCTGGGGACATCCGGGGGCTTTCCTTGGCCCCCGCGTTCTCAGCAGTCCGGAGGGGTCTGCCTGCAGTGGAACCCCGCCTCTAAGGAGTGGGGCTGACCACCATGTCTTATCCGTGACCTTCTGGTGCTGTGGCCCCTTTAAGGAGAACGCCCAACGGCCGCCAGGCTTGTGCAATAAACAGATTCTGTGTTTTTAAAAATAATGAGCTTCCTGGTCCTGGATAGGACATGTTATTAACAGAGTACACTAATGAGTGCTGGTCTCTTGGCCTGAAAATAGCTGTTTTCAGATGCTAATTAGAGCTGATTACAAGTGTGAGGTTCCTAGCAGCTGCGAGCAGGACATCACTAGGGCCCTGAGATGAGAAGTGCGAGCGCCCCCCTGTTGGTTGCAGACCCAGCGGCTGCAAGCCAGCTCTGCTGTCGGCTCTCACTCGGAGCTCCAGGGAGCTTCAGAGACAGGTCTCGTGGGCACAGACGCAGCGGGAAGCTGCCGCCGCCACGAGCATTCCTCGTGGTTCCGGGCGCCTCAGCCGGGTCCCAGGTACACGTGGGGCTGCGAATGTACGGTGAGGGGTCTGGGCAGCAAGGTCCTTCGCTGCCTCCATCCCAACTCTGGATAAGGCAGGAAGTGACCTTTAAACCCAAGCCCGGTGAGAGGCTTTGCGGGATGGCGCAGCCGGTGGTTTCTGGCAGATGTCGAGGACTCGGTGGCGAGGTCTGACCCCAAGCCTGGCAGCCTGCTTGAGGGTAGACCTGACCCTCTTAGCTGATCAGGGCAGGTGTCCCTCCTGATCCCTGATGTGCTCTCTGGAAGAGTGATGACAAGGGTGCCTGGAAGGACATGGAACCCTCTCTGGGAGGAGCTCAGGTGGAAGAAGGAGAACCCCGCAGCCGGGACAAGGGGGGTTCTGAGTTCAGGCACCCCGGAATTTCAGGGTAGAAACCTTGGGCCTTCACACATCCTCATGCAGGTTTGGGAAGAAACCTCTCCCACCACCAACGGAGAAAGCTCAGAGAAATGTGGGACCCAAGAATAAAGTTGGGTTTTTATCACGGTGTACGTGTTGAGTTAGTTTGCTGGCTTACCACCAAATCTACAAGTTAGTGTTTGCTCCATAAAAAGATTATGCCGGATGCTGGGGAAATGAAGGAGAAAAATGGGGTCTTGGGAGAGCCCCCAACAGTGGAGAAGAGGTTGCCTGAGAGAAGAGGGTCCTGTTTGTATTCGGACAGCCCAGGCTCTCAAGTCGCTGAGGTGTAAACCACGAACGTGGCTTCTCACGCACAGGGTGAGTTCCGTGTCTCGTGGGACATTTGTCCCACACCATCCCATGGGGACCTAATGGCCCAGGGAGGTCACAGGCCTTCTCTTCTGTGCTCCGTGTGTCTCTTCTTAGAAGGACACTAGTCCTTGCATTTGGGGCCTGTCCTAAATCTGGGATGATTTCATCTCAAGATGCTTGACTAACAACATCTGCAAACACCCTATTTCCAAGTAAGGTCGCATTCTGAGATTCTGATTGGAAATAAATCTTGTGGGGACACTATTCAACCCACTGCAGGACCCTATTCCCAAGGGACTAAGGAGCCCCTGACATTGTTTGCACTTCAGGTTTGAGGAAATGATACTTGGAGAGGTCGGCCTTGCTCAGAGCCTTTCGCCTGTTTGGGACGCAGCGGGGCTCCTGGCATTCGTTGGCCACCGTGCTCCCCGAGTCCTGGAGCCGTGGCCAGAGGAGAGCGCAGCTGGGGCTGGACGTCCCCATCCGCTCCGTCACTCTCACTCTGCAGAAGTAGAGAGTCCCGTTAATCTAGAAGTCCCTGGCAGGGCACCGATGGACTCCGGTGTCCCGGCCCCTGGGTCTCCTCCTCCTGCCCCTCCCGCCTCAGGGGACAGCGAACACGGTCTCGTTATTGCGTGAGATTGATGCTCGATGGTGGGGAGAGGACGGTGGTCTTGGGGGGGGGGGGCTGCCCAGAACTTGCTTGAGGGTCAGGGGGTGTGGGCAGAGGGGCCTCGGGGGCGGCCGTGTTTCTCGTAAACGGAGCCGGAGAGGGAAGGTGTTCAGAGACCCGGCAGTCATCCGCCAACACACTCGGGCTAATGGTTGCAGCCACTGGGAGAAGGCAGGGGTGAAATTCGGACCCTGGACCAAGTCCCAGCCCTGCTCGGATGAGCGTCTGTGGAGTGGGCGGGCGGGCCCCATCTTCTGCGGTTTTCAGGAAACTTTGGGAAACAAGTGCGTGGCATCCACTCAAAACGGCAACAGCTTTCTTTCTTCTTGAAACTGGATTTTTTGACAGGCGATGTCAACACATTTTTTTCAGCTCTTCACTTCGGTTCTTAAAATATTTCCCCGATCCTGCAGGAAGTGGTCGGGATGTCTGCACCTCTGCAGGGGCCCCTCTTCTTCCCAAGCTCCGGGTTTGGAGGGGCCCCAGGCCGTCAGCTGGCCCGCCCTGCCCTTGGCCAGGTGAGGAGAAAAGCCAGGTGTTCGCCGCCCTCGGGACCTCCAGAGACGTTCCTGACCTTCTGCTCTGCTCGGTCAGAGGGTTACGTTGTGATGCCTCCCGAATCCTCGTGTGCAGTCGGTCCGGGCAGCTCGCCCCCGTGTCCCCCTCCGTGGAGAGGGGCGGCCGGAGCGGCTGCGGGAGAACCTGCCTGCTGGGGCAGGGAGGGGAGGGCTGCCGCTGCTGTTTCAAGTGACCCACCATCTCCTTCTTCGCGTGCGGGTCTGGGGCTGCCCCCATGGCGCGTCCGGATGAGGCCTTGGTGCTAAGGATGAGGGCTCGCCGCCCAGCCGCTGGAGAGCAGACGCCAAGGGGAGGCGCTGCCCGTCCCCATCCCGCCCGGCCTCTGCCCGGCCTCCCGCCCCTCTGAACGACGGAGTGGCTGCCTGCCCAGCAGCTGCGGAATCCAGCGAGGACCCGGAGCCCGGCGTGCGGAGAGCGGGCCCTGGTGGGGCTCCCTCACCCCCGGGGCGTCTCCTTCTGGGCCCCTGGCGGTTTCGTTCCTGACGGCTCCCAGTGCTCGCGGCTGAGCGGCGCGGGGATTGGACCAGCGGGCCGTTGCACGAACCTTCTCTGTCCACAGGCTCTGCCGGCCGCCCTGGAACACGCCCTCTTTTGGGGCGCGTGGGAATCGTGACGTCGGCTGGGTTTTCTGCCTTGCTGCTGGGGCCCCGGCCATTTCTCCAGAAGCCGCGGAAGCCCCAAGGTCCGAGGCCTGGCCCGAGGCAGAGCTCACGTGCAGTCATAGGCGCGCCAGCCCCCGGCCTGCGTCAGTGGTCCCTGTCGGGGGAGGGGGGCCCAAGGAGCCGTGCTTGTTTCTGGGCGCTCACCTGCCGGGTCCGGGTCCGGGTCCGGGAAGCCTGGTCACAGGCCCAGCGGGCGGCTTCCAGCTACACGTGTTGTCCGGCTGGTCCTCACCATCTCCCAAGTTCAGGACCCCCCTCCGACTGTGTGGGACCCGTGGGTGAGCCGTGCCGCTCATGCTGGTCACGGAGGTGCTCAGGCCCCGCAGGCCCTGCTAACCCCCAGGGATGGTCGTTCGCAGAACGAGTCTGGGGCGCAGGCCTCGGAGAGAGAGGTCGGTCGCTTGCGTACAGGCTTCCCTCCATTTCCTGTTGTCTCTGCGGTCTGGGAGTTGGCTCGCCGGCACCGACAGGAATGATCGTCGGCCGCATTAGTGGGCATGGAGGGGAAGGTCAGTCTTTGGTTTTGTCCTGTGCACTTTGCTCCTTCCAGGTGCCTATTGGGTACCCTGTTGGTCTCTGCGATGACGCGGACATTGCTGTCCAGCCAGAGCTGCTGAGGGCCCCGGCCGGACCGCCCAGTGCTGACCGTGGACTGAGGACTGGCCTCGGACAGCGCAGTAGCAGCTGGTGGGCTGGTGCGTCTCGAGGGAAGCGAGCTGTGCAGGCTGTCGGGGAGGGGGTGGCGGCCCTGAGTGCGGGCCAGTGAGCGCCAACGCGGGGAGCGGCCGCCGAGACGGGGCCCCCCTGGGTGGGGAGTGGCCGCCGAGACGGGGGCCCCCCTGGGCGGGGAGCGGCCGCCGAGACGGGGACCCCCGGGCCAGATGCTGCAGCTGCCGGAGGGCCGGAGAACCGAAATGTTCCTGGGCGCCCCAGGGTGTTCCTCCACCTGTGGACGTGCCGCGGGCTCACTGTAAGACGGAGTCACGAGCGAGGATGTAGCGCTTCGGCGTGCGGTGATGGTTAGATCGTGCGCGATGAGAGAGAGGATGGCTGCCTTGCCACGCCTTTTCTTAAATCAGAGAAACGAAAGTGATTTAGTAATCACTGGGTAGCCACTTAGTACAGTGACTGCTAGAATGGGTGGGCGGTGTGGGGATTAACCGTGTCTTCTGAAGTCCCATTGGACGGCGGAGTTTCGGACTGTCTTTGCCGTCTCTGGGAAGATGCAAACAGATACAAACACGGGTGTTACTGGGGAAGGCCAGTGTTCCCGTTAGCAGTATTTCATGTAAACATAGTCGGCTTCGGGGGCACCCAGCCAGAGACTCCTGATCTCGGGGCTGAGTTCGAGCCCCCCACCCCCTGCTGGGTGTAGAGATTGCTTAGAATTAAAATCTTATACAAAACACAAAACATACTTGACCTTTGATCAAAATCTGAAATTTTGATCTGGCCCCCTCGGCCCCCTTTTACAGAGTCACGAGAGCCGAGCTGCGGAGGGGCGGCCACGCACCCACGCGTGGTTCTGCAAACGCAGGGGAAGCGTCTGTGCTCTGCAGTTTCCTTCTCTTCTCATTTGGGCTCTTCTGAGCCCACTGAGTTGCCCGTTTTATTAATTTAATTGTGACATGTTTAGTAATAAATATCATTCTGCAGAAATAAGTAATGAATATCTACTTTCTCCCAGTTTCCCTCTGAAAGAATAGAAGAGCCTCCTGTAGGATGCGAATGACCAGGTTTCCCAGGAGAGAGACGTGTGGGCTCGTGCCCTCAGGGACTGATCTCTTCTTCTTTTTAAAATTCTCTTTGAAACATTCCACTATAGACGGAGCTCCTTTAATCTAAGCTACTTTAACAGGGTCTGGCCTAGGAAGAAGAAAATCATGCTTTATCCTTTTGCTTCATTAAAATTAAAAATATGCTTAAATATGTTCTTATTAATTTTTTCATTATTTTATTAATATTTTTTGCTGCCTCTGGTGTTTACTCTCAATGCCAGAGAAACCGTAAAGATGTGCTTTGATTATAGAACCAAGAGCATTTCCTTCCTGATACAAAGACCACCAGATGTCAGTGTAACTTAATGAATAAAATCTCACCATGTTGGTGCCTTAGTCATTCTGTCTGCGCATGTTTCTTTCCTCCTCGACTCCTGAAACGCGGGGGAGCTTTAGGGAGCCTGCACACGCCCTGCAAGGCCGCTAGTTGTTAACCGTCGTCGTGGGAGGCAGCTTCTTGCTTTCACGCTCTTGGTGGTTTGTTTGCAAATAGATGGATTCCAAATTTATTCTCCATTGCACTTTGGAACATGATGTTTCAGAATCAAGGTTGTTTTGAGCTGCGAGCACAGGGATCCAGGTCAGGGTCATGGCACTGACCATGGCACTGACCATGGCACCCACGTCTTACTATGGGCCCAGGACCCAGAGGGCTGAGCTTGCCTAGTGTCCAAGCTCCTGGGGTGCTGGCCGGGGAGGTTTCCTGTCACTCCTCCTTCCACGGCCCCCCACTCTGCGACCGGAGGGTTTGCGCTTGTGTTCTTTCTGGAGCCAGTAGCTGAGGATCAACCGTGGGCCGGGACCCACATTGTACATTCTTTGCTCGCAGCGTTTTCTCCGCCGCGTAGCTGAGGAGGCCAAATGATTTACTTAAAGGCCCTTGTCTGTGTGCTTCTGAAACTTGGTTCTCTGGGCTGTTGGACACCAGGTAAAAGAATCAAACCTAAAAGGCAACCAGAAAAATCAGGAATGTGGTTCGAGTGCAGAAGGTCTGCACGGAAATTGAGGGTAGGAAGCAGTTGTCGGTTCAGCAGCGATCTTTCATTTTTTTATTTTTATTTTATTTTTTATTATTTTTTTAAAAGATCACAAGTAGGCAGAGAGGCAGGTAGAGAGAGAGGCCGGGAAGCAGGCTCCCTGCCGAGCAGAAAGCCCAATGTGGGGCGTGATCCCAGGACCCCGAGATCATGACCTGAGCCGAAGGCAGAGGCTTTAACCCTCGGAGCCCCTCAGGCGTCCCAAGCAGTGACCTTTTACAGGTGTGTGGACAGCACAAGCCCTGGGAGAGGGAGCCCGTGCTCACACAGTCACGTGAGCTGTCACACGGCCCGTGGTGTCACCGAGCTGCCACCGGGGTCCCTGCGAGGCGTAATAGTGCTCAGGTATGCTCCAGCTGTATACAGGCTCCTCCTTCGCGTGAACTATGGACCTCCTGGGTCCCAGTTTGATGGAGGGAGTCGCATCACTTCCGCTCGTGGCACACAGCATTTCTGCCTCGCAATTGGGAAGGTTTTCGGTTTCCTGAGCAGAGCCTCCATGGTCAGACGAGTTTGACTTTTTTTTTTTTTTTTTGAGACTGAAAAGAACACAGATTTTGTTGAGGTCAGAAAAATGGATTCTGAGTACATTCAGAAAATAGTGGTTACTGTAGGTGTCGATAAAACCCCGTTCGTTGGAAAACCTCTCGAGAGCCTGTTGTTCGCTCCTGACAGTTAGGAGGCGAGCCTGCAGCTCGGTCGGGGTCCCAGGGAGGCGGGCGTGCGGTGAGGAGCTGCTTCCTCCGGAGGCCGGTCCCGGATGGGCCCGCTGTTCAGGTTAGTTGTAAGTAAGGAGACCTCAGTCCTCGCAGGTCAGGCCCTGGTTTGCAGCCAAACCTCAGGATTCTGAGGTGGATCTTTAGGCAGAGCAGCTCCGGGCCACGTCCAGCCTTAGCTCCCAGCCTCGGCCTCTCCGGGAGGGACGTGTGTGCCCCCACCCAGGGGTTCACCGTGTCCTTTTCCGGCAGAGAGAGGCCTGGGGTGGGAGCGGGGTGCTGACCGTGGGCCTGAGACCAGGCCTCCTTGAGCGTGTCAGCAACGAGCCATCGAGTGGCCCCCGGCGGAAACTCGATTCAGGGAACACAGCCAGACGCGTGCCTGGAGCAGGGGAGCCCCGGGAGGGCCTGTGCTTGCGGGGGCATGGAGGGGGCTCCGTCCCCAACCGCAGGCCTGTCTCCCGGGCCAGAGACAGCCGGCCGAGCCGGGCCGCGTCCCTGCAGAGGCAGGAGGGGAGCCCTCTTCCTCGTGAAAGAGAAGGTGATGGATGTCCTGTCCTCGGCCGTCACACTAATGGGCTGGGACACCTCCTTGTGGTCACTCGTGGTCACCTCTGGTGACCTCCGGTCACGGCCCCCCTCATTGTGAACTTCCTTTGCTGATTCGTCTTGAAGTGCCTTGTGCAAATGCCTGTTTTCTCTGCCGTCATGTTGTTCAGCATCCCGTACTCTCCCTGCCCCAGCGTCCAGATATCACATTACCACGAGTAAAATTGACATTTAAAGTCTTTGGGGGGAAAGTACACTCTAATTAAGTGGCTTTTAGAATACTAATTTTCCTCTTCGTCACAATGGTACCTGCCATTAGGAGGACTTAGAAGACTCGTACAATCAACAGGGTTCAGCTCACCGTGGGCCCCCCACCCCAGTATTTTGCTCTTGTTTTCACGGGTGTCTCGTCAGTTTTTCTCTTCTTGGGCGGATGCCCAGGCATTCACAAACGGTGAACTTGTGACTTTCCCCCTGCTTTTCATGAATTTTTATGTTAACCGAAGAGGTAAGGCAAATATCCATTTGCTCCCTTTCAGTCGTCGTTGATTTTTCCCAAAGTGTATCGTCCTAGAACAGGAACTTCGGAACTCGGGGGAATGCCAAAGCCATCTCAGCTCTGCGGCACTTTCGGGGGTGATTCCTAAGTCCATCGCCCACTGATCTCAGCACGGTTCGTCCACTGAAGCGAATCTCTCCGTGGCGACTAGATTCTCACTCTCAGGAGTTAGGGGCTCACTATGGCCACGGGTCCCCAGAACTGCCACGCGGGGCAACAGAATGGCGCTGCGTGTGGCCGTCCGTTCTCATGGGCAGCCAGGAGGAGAAGCTCTGTTCTTGGTCCCACCCTAGAATCCCTGGCTTTTAAAATTTGTACAGAAAAGGAAATTCCCTCGTAGGTGTTTTGGTGTAATCTGTGTCTTTAGCATAAAAAGCTGCTTCATTTGCTTTGCTTGGGAGGCCCTGCCAACCAAGGTCTAACGTTTGAAGCTTCGCTAGGGCGAGCCTGGCCTTGTTATGCGCCCAGATGTGTATTTTGTCCTGCTTTGCCTCCCACGTGCACATCATGAAGGCACCACAGTGCTTTAGTGGGAGAGTTTCTGAACAGCCTTACCAGAAAGGGCAGGAGGCCCATCCTGGCTGCTTTGGGAAGGGCGCACGTAGAACATTCTAGGACATGGCAAACATGGGGGGGAACAGAGTAGCAGGAAATCCTGAGGGCCCCACATATTTGATGGAGATGCATGAAATCAGGAGTGGCGTTAAGGGAACGAATGTGTCTAATAAACGACTTTGACCGCTCTTCACCTTTTCTGGGTCATGCGCTATTATGGGCTAAATTGTGTCTCCCCCCAAATTTTACATATTGAAATCCTAACCCCCAGTACCGCAGAATGTGACCTTATTTGGAAATAGGGTCGGTGCAAATATGGTCACTTAAGGTGGGGTTAGTAGGTGGACCCTAATCCAAATATGACTGATAGCCTTTTGGAAAGGGGAAATTTGGACACAGAGGCAGACACACAGGGGTGACGGTGCAAGGTTACAGGTAGAGACAGCTGACTGCACACCAGGGAGGGAGGCCTGACCAGAAGGCAGCCCTGTTGACACCTTGAGAAGCCAATCTCTAGTGTGCTAAATAAGCCTTACTACGTGGGACTTTGTTAGGGCACCAGCGGATAACACAGGCTCTATCTCCTGAGCTGAGATTTAGCTCCTGGCATATTTTGGGATGTCAGTTTACTTTCTTGCTTCTCCCCCAGCTCTCCTTGGATCTCTGACCTCAGACTCACAGCTTTTCTCACTCACTCGCTCTTTGCCTTCTTGCTCCACACCCAGAAAAACTCAGCTTTCCATTTGGGGAAAAAAATGCTTATTTAGTTTTGGCTCCAAAGCATCTCTTTTATTTGTTATCTTTTTGAAAGTCTGTGCAGTTACTCTTAAGTGATAGGGATGGGAAAAACCAGGGAAGGAAGTTCCCTGGGGAGCAGAATGCTGTCCCGACAGGGTCACCACAGCCATCCCGCTGTGACGGGAGCTAATCTCCGAGAGCATTTCAAGTGGATACACACAGAGTCCTGCATTCTGAAAGGAAAGAGAAGTTGCAGCTGGGGCTGCTGGGCCAGCCCTGGAGTCTCCCTGGCGTCTTTTGACTCTGAATATGAGGCCATGCGGGCCTCGGAAAGACAGGAGTGGGAAGTCTGGCTTTTCAAGTCACAAGCCGTGTCATGTCACCAGGAAGAGACAGCAGCTACCTGTGTCTTCACACACCCCTCATGTCTGGTGAAGAACTGAAGCCCCCGTTCTGGGACCCAGAGGGGGAGAACTGTGGATACTGACATGCTGGGTCTTTTGAAAACCCTCAAGTTTGTTTCTTATTTGATGCAGAACTCCCAGTTCTCTCTTCTCTTCGGTTACTATAGACCCTGAAATTCACCCAGAGTCCTCAGCCGTCAAGAGAAGATACGAGTGGCACGCTGTAATTGGAAGGAAAGGAACATTACCCCTTGCACACACTTTTGCAAATGGAATGTGGACGTGTCCATGTTTGATCTCTCCAGCGGCCCATGCATGATGTGTGTAGTCCTCTGGATGGCAGAGAGTCCACATGTGTGCACGTCTGCTTGATTGGCAGAGATGTGGGGTGCAAGGGATAAGTTCCCGCTCTCCACCTGCGATTATCTTTCTGCTTCAGATGGCACCTTGACGCTAGTGCTGCACATGCTGAACACACTTGGAGGGTTGAGGTGGATTGAAATGAAAAAGGCATCTGTCACGATAACCTCTTGGGAAGGCTGATGGGATGGAGACCACAACAAGGTAATTGGGTTGCAAGAGGAGCATCTGGTTTTCTGCCTCTTTGCAGTAACTAGGAGTAGTGAGATGGGAAAGGAATTTGGAGGTGGATAAACAGCCTGCACTCTGAATCACCTTCTGGGTCAAGAACCTGAAACTGAATGGGAGCTCCGGCATGCTCTGCCCCATGCACAGTGTGCGACACAAGCAACCACACCGCTGGCTCACCAGTCAGGCTGGAGGCCAGGCCGTCAGTCCACTGTGCGTGGAGCCTTAGAAGGGAATTGTATCTTTCGTTTTGCACAGTTTCCAGCCAGCCTGAATTCGGCCATGAGGTAGGAAGGTGTGTCCTAGGAAATGTCACTAACACAGTCAGGCACCTGAGGATCCTATTTTAGTTCTCTTATGAAGGATAATTACTTATTATCTCAGGAAGGACCCTGTACTGTAATTATATCTGCAATTACAAGATGTGAAGATTCCAACTAATTTTCCAGCAGTCCTGCCTTCAAAGTGTCATTGCAGAGACACCAGTACCTGGGAAGTTCAGGCCATAGTTACTCTCTGTTGGCCCCCATAGTCATGCAGAGGGAGTGGTAGTTCAGGCCAAGGAAAGGGAGATTATAGTTATTACAAGAGTGACTGGGGATCGCTAATGTCTGTCGATAAAAAACTAAGTCATGTAATCTCTAATTACATGCAAAAATTTTGTAGGGCTATTCTGTAGTAAGTCAAGTCTAATAATCCTTGGAGAAGTCCGTTTCAGGTGAGGGGATAAGTTCTATAAAAAACAAGAGGAATCTAGGAAGATAACAGAGCAGGAAGCACCAGGGAATGGTTTCCCACCTGGACAGCAGCTGCACTGGTAAGAATCTGTCTGAGTGACTGTTTCAGAACTCTGGAGTCTGTTGAAGGCTTGAACTTCCAAGGGAAGGCTTGGAGAGTAAATTAGGATTAATTTTGGTCAGTTTCAGCTAAATTTCAATTTATCCCAGCAGCATCTACCTGTCTCCCACCTTCAGTCTCTGGCAGGCAGCTGTGAACATGTTCTGGAAATATTTGCATATGGCTTGTGCCAACCAGGGTGGATAAAAAGGACCCTGTCTTTCAAGTACTGGGGATATGTGTTCTAATGACTGATTGCTCCTTCTGCTCACAATCACACAGACAGATTGGTGGGTGGCCATTGTTGCACCTCCCTCTATTGTTCCAGGTCCCTCTCTGACTCAGGTGACTTACATGGGATTAAAAGGGCCAGTACCCCACCTTTACTCCCTTCATTTGTCACTTTTCACCTTTTCGAAAACAGGTATTAAAGACTAGAATATTCAAAACCAACTAGATATATGGGGAAAATATACCTCAGACTGGTCCTTGGCACAGAGACAGCCTACCACAATAAAAAACCCAAAAACTATAATCAAAAAAGAAAAAAATAACAACAAAAAAACCCCAGAACAAAACCCCAGCAAATTATGGGAAGGAGAACGTGATTTCTAGAATTACCACATTATTAGATTCATATGTCCAGTGTGCAACAACAACAACAAAAATCACAAGACATACAAAGAAACAGGAGAGTATGGCCTGTTCAAAGGAAAAAAAAATGAGTCAACAGAAACCGTCCCTGAAAAAGACCCAATGGTAGATCTATTAGATAAAGAATGTAAAGCAACTGTCTTAATTAAAGATAGTTAAAGAATTAAAGGAAGATGAGGAAAAAACTCGGGAAAATGATGTGTGAACAAAATGACACTGTCAGTAAAGAGAAAATATGAAAAGAAATTCTGGAACTAAAAAGTACAATAACTGCAACAAAAATTTTTACTATAGGGATTTAGAGGCAGACCTGAGCAGTCAGAAGAATGAAGCAGTGAGCCTAAAGACAGGACAATGAAAATTATTGAATCTGAGGAACAAAAGGAAAAACACTTGAGAAAGAGTGAACAGAGCCTAAGGGATATGTAGGGTAGCATTAAGCAGACTAACATACCCGTTGTGGGAACCCCAGTAGAAGACAGCAAGGGGCGAAGAGAGTATCTGAAGAAATAATGGCTTAAAAATCCCTAAATTTGATGAAAGACACAAATGTAAATATATAAGAAGGCCAATAAACTCCCAAGATGAACAACAACAACAAAAAAATCCACACCGAGACACATTATAATCTAATTTTCAAAAGCCAAACTCAAAGAGTGAATCTTAAAGGACCAAGAAAGATGCAGATTGTAGCATATAAGGGATCCTCAATAAGAATATAAGCAGATTTCTCCTCAGAAACTTTAGAGGCCAGAAGACAGTGGGTCCGTATATTCAAAATGCTGAATGAAAACAACTGTCAACCAAGAATTTTATAACCTGCAAAACTGTCCTTCAAAAGTGAGGGAGGATTCAGGACATTCCCAGACAAACAAAGGTTGAGGGGTTTTGTGACCAGATTTGCTAAACAGAATCCTACAAGGTGAAGTGAAAGTAGACAGTAGACACTAGACAGTAACTCTAAGCTGTATAGAGAAATAAAGATCTCGGAAAAGGTAACACGTGGGCAATAGAAAAACTAGTATTCTTGTAACAATGGCTTATAACCATACTTTTTGTGTCTATGTTATATACGAGACTAATACCTTTAAAGAAAAAAACCTGTTACTAGTGTAAAAGCTAGTACTAATAAAAAAGCAGTCATTAGTATTACTATAACTTTGGTTTGTAACTCCAGATCTTATTTTCTACTTAATTTAGGCGACTAATGCATTTAAAAATATTAATTTATTTTTTGGGGCACATAATGTATAAAGATTTAATTTTATGACATCAGCAACTAAAAGGGGTGGGGACAGAGCTATAAAGGAGCAGTTTTTATATGTTGTTGAAGTTAAGCTACTATAAATTCAAATTAGAATGCTTTAGTTTTAGGATGTTAAATATAATTTTCATGGTACCACAAAGAAGATAGCTATAGAATATGCACAAAAGGAAATTAAGAAGTTTAAGTATTTTACTATAAAAAAATCAACTAAATTCAAAAGACAGGAATGTGAAAAGTGAGGAACCAAAAGCTGTAGGTCATAAGGAGACAAATAGCATAATGACAGAAGGAAGTCCCTCCTTATCAGTAATTGCTTTAAATATAAATGTATTAAACTCTTCAATCAAAAGACAAGGAATGGCAGAATGGATAAAACGCCCACTCCAACTATATGATGTCTACAAGAGACTCGCTTGAATCCAAAGACACAAGCAGGTTGAAAGAGAAAGGGTGCAAATGATGTTTCATGTATGTAGTAAACAAAAGATAGCAAGGGTGCTTGTGTTAATTTCAGAAAAATTAGATGTTAAAACAAAAGTATTTACAAGAGACAAGGAAAGACATTGTATAGTAATAAAAAGTTCAATAGGACAAAAAGACACAACAATTATAAACATGCACCTAATGACAGACCATCAAGATGTATGACGCAAAGGCTGACATAATTGAGGGAGAAACAGTTCAACAGTAATTATTGGAGACTTGAATACTACACTCATAATAATGGATAGAACAACCAGACAGAAGATAAATAAGGAAACTATAAACCAAGTAGATCTAACTGACATTCATAGAACACTCCACTCAACAGCCACACACACATTCTTTTTAAGTGTATATGGGACATTTTCCAGGATAGACCATTTTGTTAGACCACAAGTTAAGTCTCAATAGGTTTTAAAAGATAGGGATCAGGCAAAGTATCTTATCCAATCACAAGATGATGAAACCAGTCAATAACAAACCTGGAAAATTCACAGTATTGTGGAAATTAAATAATACATTTTTTAAACAACCAATGGATCAAAGAAGAAATCACAAGGGAAATTAGAAAATGCTTAGAGATGAATGAAAACAAAACCACAACTTACTAAAACTTATGGGATACAGTGAAAGTAGTGCTAAGGGGGAAATTTATAGCTATAAATTGTTACAGTAAAAGAAACTTCTCAAATCAACAAGCTAACTTTATAACTTAGAGAACTAGATAAAGGAGAACAAACTAAACTTAAAGCTAGCAGAAAAGAAGGAAATAGCAAAGATTAGAGCAGAGGTAAGTGAAACAGAATAGAAAAACAATAGAGAAGGTCAATGAAATCAAAATTTTGTTCTTGGGGCGCCTGGGTGGCTCAGTGGGTTAAAGCCTCTGCCTTCGGCTCAGGTCGTGATCTCAGGGTCCTGGGATCGAGCCCCGCATCGGGCTCTCTGCTTGGTGGGGAGCCTGCTTCCCCCTCTCTCTGTCTGCCTCTCTGCCTACTTGTGATCTCTCTCTTTGTCAAATAAATAAATAAAATCTTAAAAAAAAAGTTTGTTCTTTAAGAAGATCAACAAAATTGACAGACCTCTTGCCACAAGGACCAAGAAAAAAAGAGAAGACTCAGATTACCAGAAATGAAAATGGGTTTCTGATTCTACAGAAATGAAAAGGATCAAGACAATACTATGAACAACTATATGCCAAGATATTGGATAATGTAGATGAAATGGACAAATTCCTATAAACACAAAACCTACCAGGATTACATTTCAGAGAAATCGAAAATCTGAATAGAGTTTTAAGTAGTAAGGAGGTTGAATCAGTAGTCAAAAACCTCCCACTAAAGAAAAGCCCTCGACCTGACAGTTTCAGTGGTAAGTTTACCAAGAATTTAAAGAAACACTGCCAGTCCTTCTCAAACTTTTCCAAAAAAAAATTGAAGAGGAGGGAATACTTCCTAACTTATTCTGTGAGGCCACCATAATCCTAATACCAGAGCCAAACATACTGCAGGGAAAGAAAGCTATAAACCAGTATCCCTCATGAACCTTGATGCAAAAATGCGCAACAGAATGCTGGCAAACTGAATTCTACAGCATTTACCAGGATTTATTCCTGGAAGGGAAGGATGGTTCAACCTAGGAAACCCGACCAGTGTATTCCAGCACATCAACAGAATGATGGAAAAAAAAAATCACACGGTCATCTCAGTTGATGCAGGAAAAGCATTTGACAGAATTCAACATTTCATAATAAAAACACTGAACAAAATACAGTTGACCTTAAACAACGCAGGTTTGGGCTGCCCGGGTCCACATATATGCCGCTCTTTTGGACAAATACGGTACAGTACTGTAAATGTATTTTCTTTTTCTTAGGATTTTCTTAATACTTTCTTTTCTCTAGCTTACTTTATTGTAAGAATACAGCATATAATGTAACATACAAAATGTGTGTTATTGACTGTTTATGTTATCAATAAGGCTTTTGGTCAGCAGTAGGCTTATTAGTAAAGTTTTTGGGTGAGTCAACAGTTTTACTTGGAGTTTCAACTGTGTGGGGAGGTGGTGCCCCCATGTTGTTCAAGAGTCATCTGCCTCTACATAATAATATAGGTCATGTAGAAAAATCCACAGCAAACATAATACTCAGTGGTGGAAGGCTGAAAGCTTTTCCTTTAAGATTGGGAGCAAGGCAAGGACGCCCACTTTTGTCACTTGGATCCACTATAGTTCCAGAGCAGTTAAGCAAGAAAGAGAAATAAAAGGCATCCAGATTGAAAAAGAAGAAGTAAGATTATTTCTTTTTGCAGATGATATGATCTTATATGTAGCAAATCCTAAAGACTCTAAAAAAATGTTGTTAGATCTAATAAATGAATTCAGCAAAGTAGCAGGATACAAAAACACACAAAATTTGGTTTCTTTTCTATACATAAGCAATGAACAATCTGAAAAGGAAATTTAAAAAGCAATTCCATTTACAATAGCATCAAAAAGAATAAAATACTTAGGAAATAACTTAACCAAAGAGGTGAAGACTTGTACAATGAAAACTACAAAACATTGCTGAAAGAAATTAAAGGAGACATAAATAAATGAAAATGTATCTCATGTTCATGAATTGGAGACAACATTGTTAAAATGTCAATTACCCAAAGTGATCCACAGATTCAGTGTAATTCCTATCAAGATCCCAATGATATTTTTGCAGATACAGAAAAATTTAACCTAAAATTCATATGAAATCTCAAGGTATTCTGAATAGCTAACCAGTCCTGAAAAAGGGGACTAAAACTTGAGGACTCCTGCTTGCTGATTTCAAAAGTTTGCATTAATCAAAGCAGTTATAATATTGGCATAATGATAGACATATAATATAGACCAATGGAACAGAATATGGAGCCCCAAAATAAACCCTCATATGTATGGTCAAATAATTTTTGACAAGGGTGCCAAGAACATTCAGTGGGGGAAAGGACAGACTTTTCAATAAATGAAATCTGAAAACTAAGTATCCACATGCAAAAGAATGAACCTGGGACCGTTGCTGAACCCCACATACAAAAATTCATTCCAAATGAATCTAAGACCTAAATGTAAGTCTAAAACAATGAAACCCTCAGAAGAAAATACAGGATAGAATCTACATGACGTTGGATTTGGCAGTGATTTCTTGGATATGACACTAAAGGCATAGGCAACAAAAGAAAAAACAGACAAATTATGCTTCATGAAAATTTTCAAAAATTACGCATTAAAAGACACTGTCCACAGAGTAAAAAGGCAACCTACAGAATGGGAGAAAATGCTTGGTGACCCTAGATGGTGAGGGGTTAATACCCAGAATATAAAAAAACAACTACAACTCAACAATAATAACAAAACAACCCAATTCAAACGTGGGTAAAGGACTCGAATATGCATTTCCATAGAGAAGATAGATGAATGGCCAGAACATGCAAAGATAATACCACTAATTGTTAGGAAACGCAACTCAAACTGCACCGAGATCCAGACCCGTTAGTGTGGCTGCTCTCAAAGGAACAGGAACCAGCCACTGTCGGCAAGAACGTGAAGACGTTGGACCCCTCGTGTGCTTTTGGGGGGATGTACAGTGGTGCAGCTGCTGTGGAAAATACTGTGGCCTTCCTCGGAAGGTCAGCCTGGAGTCACCAGTGACCTGGCAATGTCACTTCCGGGCACATACTCCCGAGGACTGAAAGCAGAGCCCGGGCGACAGGTTTGTGCACCTGTGTTGACGGCAGCGTCGCTCCCAGCAGCCGAGATGTGGAAGCCGGCCAAGCGCCCGTGGACAGATGAATGGGTGAGCCAGATATGGGGCAGCCGTACAGTAGAATGTCCTGTGGTCCTAAAAGGAAGGAAATGCTGACACCTGAGGCAATACGGATGAACCTTGACAAGGTGCTCAGTGAAAGAAGCCAGTCAGAAATAGACAAATCCTGTATGATTTCACTTCTCTGGGGTAGCTAGAGAAGTCAAAATCCTAGAGACAGGAAGCGGAGCGGCATTGCTGGGGGCAGGGGCGGGGAGGACGGGCAGTTAGTATTTAACAGGTGCAGCGTTTCCGTGTAGGGGCTGAGCCATGGGGATGGATGGTGGCCGGTCGCCCAGCGGGGTGAACATGGTCAGGACCACTGAACGGCACGCTTCAGGGGGTTAAGGTGGTGCGTTTTAGGTTCTGGGTGTTGTACCACAACAAAGGAAAGGAAGACAAGCGACAAAATCGCTGATGCCATCGTGAGGTAGTGAGAGACTCGGGTTTTAAGAATGGATTTTGATGAATTGCAAAGACAGCAAAGCCATTAGGGAGGAATTGATTTATTTGCTTAATCTGACAGAAGAACTGTAGGTACAATGGTCTTAAATAGGCTCGTGGCTTGTCGTTCATGAGCAAAAATGTAGAAGAGGGAGGGGAAGGGAGAGCGCGAATGAGACCGTCTAATGGGTCCTACCGGCTGCATGGATCCCACCGGACGTGCCTGATAAGGGGTGCCCTATCGGCTGTCACCCCCGCACACGTTATCCCTCTTGCGAGATGGGAGAGCCTTGTACTTAGAGCTTGTGACGACTGACTCGAAGGTCCCGAGAGCCTTCAGGTGAAGCGCCGCCGTGCCTTGCTCATCATCGGTAAAATGGGATTAATAAGACAGACACTCAGTGACTCCCGAGGCCAGAGGGGGGCCCTGGTTCCAGGTCCATCTGGGGCAGCGGGGTGAGCTCGCACACACGGGCACGGGCACTGCGCCTGCATGCGGGCAGGGCCTTCCTGTGGATGGGAAGCCGGCAGTAGGAGAGCGTGCGCGGCAGCCCCTGCTCCAGCTTCTGGGGTGCTCGGGGCCGCCGCGTGGGCCCCCGAGGCCTTGCCCTGAGCCGACCGAGGTTTCTCTGCTCACCGAAGTCTCACAGCGGGACATCAGTGCTTGCACGCCCGAGCAGAAAGAACGTCAGGGGAAGCTGCCCGGCCTCAGGTGCCTGGTCTGGCCCAGGCGGGCCTTGGGAGCCTGCGTGAAGGGCCCCGCTGAGGAGAAGTGCCCCCTGCGGGGTCCCGCGACGCCAGGTGTCGTCTAGAACATTCTGCGTTTCCTGCCCTCATTTCTACTGTCCTCAGAAGTCTGCCCCCAGCTGGCAGGTCACCTGTGGCCTTGGAAACCTGCCACTGCCGTGGAGCGCTGCCGCCTTCCAAGGCCGCGGCAGGTGCGCGGGGAAGGCGGGGCTCTGTGTTGAGCCTGCTCAGGGCGGAGATGTGCGACGAGCAGCTCGCAGCAGCTCCGGCTGGTCTCCAGCCAGCGTCTGGGGCACTGTGTGCGCGCGAGGGGCCCTAGGGAGCCCTGCATGGCCCGTGTTGGTGATGATGGGGGCCCTGCCGTGGGGAGGGCCCTGAGGTCCAGATGGGTGGCTGCCCCCCGCCCCAGGGGCGGAGACGACGTGCAGACTCACGGACACGGGAGGGGGCCGGCTGATCACTGATGTTTGTGCGCTGGGTGTGCGCCTGGCGGCTTCCCGTGCTTCTGCCTGCTGCTGCACGCCTGCCGGCTCTGTGCCCCGGGGCGGCCGCCGGCAGTGTAGGGCCTGGGGCCCGTGCGGGCGGCCCCGCTGCCCCGTGCAGGCCCGGTTCCCCGGCGCCCTCCCGCGTCTGGGTGGGTCAGAGGGAGGGAAGCTGGCGTGGCGGGAAGTGAGGACACTTCCCCCTTCCCTCCTCGTCCCTCTTCCTCTCTTGGCCCTGGAGAGAGTGGAAGGGGCACCGGCTCTGTTCCCACGGCGGTGAACGGACACCTAACTTACGGGACCCATTCAGCAAGGAGGGCTTTAACGTGGGAGGAATTCACTGCTTTTCTCCTGAGGTCAAAGTGTATTTGTTCCTCTGCATTGAGCCCTCCTGAGGGGAGGGGTGTCCCCTCGGGTCCTGTGGGCCCCACGTGGGGCCAGGCTCCTAGGGAGCCCGCGTCTGCGGTGGGTTAGACCACCCCCGCCCCCAGCCAGCCAGGGCACGCTGCTGGCCCTCGGGCGGTCGCTCGTGCCCCTTCTCTTCTGGTCTCCCCTTTCCATTCACACCCCTCCCTCATCCGCTGGGCCTCAGAGACGCGCGGAAGGAGCCGCTTGCCTCTGACCTGTTGCTTCCTTGCCCCACGCTCTCCTTCGTCAAGCCCTTGTTGGCTGTGGCCAGACGGGCTCTGTGCCTGTCCAGCCCTCCATCCGGGCAGCCTAGCCCAGACTGGGCACCGTTAGTCCGTGCCATGGGGATCCTAAACGGGACGTGGGAACTGCAGAGGCCACAGCTCATCTCCAACGAAGCCTTTCCTTTCCTGGAAGGGAAGCGCAGTGACGCACCCAAGGCCACAAGCCAGTTAGCTCAGAGATTCATGATGTGATCCTGTGAATTTTGGAGAAAGATTTAACTTATTCCAGCAAATATTAACTGGGTCCCTATCACGTAAGATGCTGGGATTGCAGGGGTGCCATGATGCTGCGGGCTGTCTCCGTGCTGTCATTTGGAGCCTCACTAGTTCCCATTTGGTGTGGATGCGAGTCCCTGGGACGGAGGGTGCAGGGTGCATCAGCACAGACCCGACAGCACGGGCGCCGCCCCGTCCGGGAGCCCAGTCGGCGCTCGGGGGCAGTGCCTCTGGTCCGTGGGTGACCTGCCCACCCGGCAGATGTGCACAGGAGCTTTTATTGAGTGAGCTCTGGTGTGTCCGCCTCCTGGGTGCAAACCGCCCTGCTCAGCCCCTGGTGCCGGGGTCCTGCGGGGTGTCAGTGCAGTGCTCTCTGTCAGTGGGGCTCTGGATTCGTCTGTGGTCCTGGAGTCGCTGCTGTTACAGTGAGTGCTGGCGTGCCTCGCTCTGCGCCCCTTCTGTCGGCCTTGGGTGCTGCGCATCTCCGTGCCCCTCGACACCAGCCAGACCCTTCTGCCCCGGCTATCTCTGACTTTCCCGGGGGCGTGCCTCGATTTGAGCCCCTACAAGATGTGTTCCACATCCGAGTTCTTGAGCTCCTGGGCGCATCCTGTGTCGGGGTGCCTGCCGGCGCCAGGGCCGTGCACAGCCGGCCCCGCTCCACACGTACCCTTCCCCCACACGGAGTCCTTTCCGCAGGCACAAGCTCTGGGATTTTCAGCGTCTGCCTCCCGGCTGCCACTTCAAGCCATGTCTTAGAGATAATTTTCTCCATTAAAATACATCAAGGTATTTTGCTAAATGCGAATTTTTCCGTAAGAATTTATTCTTCGCTATTAGACTAGCGTTTTCTCCCTCTACTTGTGGTAACAACGGCTCTTCGGAAGAAGGCCGTCATAACTGCGACATGATGTGCCAGGGACCCGGAGCATCACGTGTGCCCTGGGGACACCCTCGGCCCCGACCTGCCTCCGTGCGAGCCCCCCAGTCACTGCCTTCAGTCTCTGCTTCCCTCGTAGTAGCCGAGGCGGCTCTGGTTTATGAAAGACTTCCCGCCACCACAGGGAAGGGAAGCAGCAGAGATAAAGCCACCAAACAGGACTGAAGTCCCCAGCCCATGCCTTCCTGAGCCTCCCAGGCTGGGAGCTTGGCTCTCCCCGTCGGGGTTGTGCCTTGTTAGGGCTGTCGGGACCCTACGAGGTCCAGGCAACTTGAGGCCGCTTAGGATCAACGCTGCCAACTGCAGCACGGATCCTGGTTCCCAACGGTCCCCACCTTCCTCCTGGACGGTGTCCGGCTTTCTCTTCCTAGTCCCAATCTTGCAGCTCATCCCGAGGCCACAGCCCCTACGGTGTGCCTTCAGGGCAGCTAAGCCTGCGGCAGGACCCACGTGCAGGCTGGAGGGAACCCAAGTTTACCGCCCACTCAGCTTTCCTGGAAGGGAGAATATTTTCTGGGATGTGCGGGAGGGGAGGCGTTGGAGTGGGGGTTCCGGGCATTTGGAGGGCTCACCCCAAGCCAGGACCGTGCCTGGGAGACCAGTCCTGGCTCTGTAGCAGGTGTGGGACACGGGACCTTTGTGTTGGGGACACTTTGTGGTGCGACACTCTGTGGGGTCCTGCAGGGTTAGCGAGCAAATGCCTCCGGGCTGCGTCCGTGGCTGGAGGGATGGCCGCCGAGTCTTGTGGCTCATGTCGCGCGTCTCGGCTGCTGGAGAGACGCTGCCCGTGGCCGGAGACCGGAAGCTTGCAAGGACAGTGACTTCCAGTCGCTCTTCAGTTTGTTCTTAATTGAAACCAGAGACCAGAGGTTAATGCGGTTTTGTTGTTTTTACGGGATTTGCATTGACCCACGGAGCACTGTGTCAGGCTTTGGGTCTCCGAGAAATTGACTCGAGTGATCATAAAGGGATCCCGTCGGTTTTGATGGTGGGTATTTGGTTGTGGTGTAAAGAAGTTTTTCGGTGAGGTTTTTGAGGAGTTGTATGTTTGATAAACACACAGCAGTACACCGAAATAAAACACGGAACGAAACACCTGCACAGACCCGAAGGGTGCAAGTGGTAGCACGACGTGCAGGTTGCTTCCGAAGGCCTGCCGCGCGCACAGCGTAGGGGTTCGTGCTCCCGTGCGTCGTGGGGTGCACGGCCCAAAGACGTGCAGGTTGTTTCCGAAGGCCTGCCGCGCGCACAGCGTAGGGGTTCGTGCTTCCGTGCGTCGTGGGGTGCACGGCCCAAAGGCGACCAAGATACTGGCTTTAGGAGAGACACCGACCACTTGTTTTTTCTCTTTGGGCAAAATTCACAAAATTTGGGGGGATTGTTTGCTAAGTAGAATGTCTAAAGGTTAAATTTCAGCTCTCAGAGCAGTGGGTACATTTTTAGAATATTTCCTATCTGGCTCTTTGCTTCGTGGAGTATTTACATGGAAACATCTATCGCATGAAAAAGACATTTGCTTATTTAACCACCCGACATAAAAGGCCGTACAGGTGCAATGCAGATGTGTTTTCATTTTTAATCAGATGTGTTACAATCCAAGTGGCTTTTTGATATTAAAGATGGTTCGGGACACTCGCCTCAGCCCTGCAGGGCATGCCCCTCCCCCACCGGACCCTCCCCTCTTTGCGATCCTTTGATGTGCTCCCTGGTGGGACTTCCCACCCCTCTTGCCCCAGGAGCCCCGACTGGTGGTGTGAGAAAGGGTAATTGGGGTGTAAGGGGTGGGGTGATTCTGATGCCTGTGGGCGTTTGGGTGCCCCCGGTGTCTCCGCGGAGGAATTGTGCTCCAGGCGCCCGCAGTGATAGCTGGCCTGACAGCGTGCTCATTATTAGAGGCCTGACCTTTCTGGTCCCCCTTCCCGGTGCGGTGATTTCTTATTCTGCTCACAGGGAAATGGAAACAAGGACAAAGCTTTGCCCAGTAGAAGCGGCTTCGTGTGCTTGCCTGTGCTGACACTGTCACAATTCCCCAGGCACACAGCTCCCAACGAGCTGCTTTTTGCCTCAGTAAATATTAGTAGGCAGCCCAGGATCATCAGATGAAAGATAGGTGCCCCTCCTGAAAAAACCCCAAAAAACAAAACACCCCCCCCCAAAAGACAACATAAAATCTCCAGACCGCGGAAACCTAGCAAACAAATAAGGCATTTATAACTCTGGGAAAAACAAAAAGGAGTATGAGAAAGGAATACTAATCACGCTATACTGCGTGGCCCAGCTGGGAATAGCATTGACTAAATCATAATGTTGTAAGTGTCTAATATTAACCTGATAAAAACGATGCTAAAACTAAATGGGACTATAGAGAATGTATGTGTGTGTGTGTGTGTGAGAGAGAGAGAGAGAGAGAGAATTGGATATATTGATGAGTGATAAAGAGGTAAGTCCCCATCTTCCATGTGTAGAAAGTCAATAGATCATTCCTAAATCTGGAAACTTGAGAAGTAGTAGCAGAAGTGTGTCATTCAGAGATATGGACACGAAAACCAAAAGGTTCAATTGAAGGCATTGAAAATGCTTTCCTGTGGGGAGTAGGAAAGGTGTGGAGAGGTTTGCTGGTTTTACTAGAAAATCTATACTTTTCAAATTATAGGCAGAATAGTGTTGAAAAATAAATCCCAAGATGAGAGGAGAGTTGACTGTGACAGCAGCAATGACAACAACAAACACACACACATGTATCCACATTCTCTGTGTTGTTCCAGCAAATACGTGGGTCACAACTCAGCGTTCCGTTACTTACGGATAATACCATCTGCTCGTGCATTTTAAAGGGCGCTTTGTTTTGGCCTGTTTTGTCTGTATATACGTATTTGCTTTTATTTCCTAGTTATACTTTTATATGTGGTTATTTACGTACTTTTATTCTGTATTTGTATCATTTTGGTTGAAAGCCCTCAAGAGGCTTTTCTTCTCTTGGGCGTGATGAAACCAGCCCCGAGGAGAGCGGGCGTCTGTGAAGGGCAGAGGCAGGAGGCGCCGAGAGGCGGTTTGTCAGGGCAGGACTGAGGCCCAAAGCCACGCTGCGGGGTTCTACCACCGCCCCTCGACCCCTTCCTCACTCCCTGCTCTACCTCGGGGAATCCCAGCGGCAAGCTGCTGCTACGATGTTGGGGCCCAAGTAAGGTGGCATTTGGGGCCTTTTCGGGGCAGAAGCCTGTTTGGTCCCTCGTCTGAAACTGGGACATGACCAGCTGTCCCTCTGGGGAGGAGGGCAGAGGCGCCGGGGCGAGCGACACGTCTGGGCTGCGGCCCGTCCTGCTCCAAGCACCGTGCTCTGGCGTGCAGGCCCGAAGGGAGTGCTCGGACGCCGGGCCCTGCTGAAATCGCGGGGCCAGTTCCAGGACGCCCGCTGCCTTCGGAGGTAGGATCGGTTTCTGTAGGGTCCGGGGCAGTCCTGCCCCCGCCCCTAAACGTTGGGGAGGTGTCTCTGGCCCGTGACTCAGGCAGTTTCCCTAAGTCTTGCGGGGTTTGAGAATTCATAAGGGAAGGAAGAAAAAAGCAGAGGGCTCAGTTTGGAGAGTATAAGGCTTAGCCTCAGTCAGGGAGAAGATCTTATAACAGGAGGTCTTTTGGAAACACTGAAGAGCCACTGAAAAACCCAACCTCTGCAGGGGACATTCAGGGTAGAGAACCTTGCACTTCGCCCTTTCCTGGGGCTCCAGCTCGCCGAGGGCTGTTTCGGTTACCAGTGTCTTGTTTTGGGAACTGCCGCTTGGTGTTCACCCCCGCTGTGAGCAGAGCCTGGGGTCTGACGCTGGAGACAGCAAGAGGGGACACATGCGTAGGGCGGAGTCGGCTGTGACCTCACGCTTTTGGGGCTTATTTCTAAAGGACTTTCTGTTTGGGACCATTATGCATTTTTGAAAGAAAATATGTACTGTAACCTTTACCTCAACATACTTTTGTTCTTTGTTTCAAACAGCTGCTTTTTTGAAAATGCTCAAAAGGCCTAAGATATAGACGGTGAGAGAACCAGCCTGGTAGGGAACAGAGTCTCTCCTGCACGAGGGGCCCTCAGCCCCGTGGGCCCTGGTGACTTGCCACAGGTCCTGAAGCAGGACAGGGCTGTTCCCGGGCCGTCCCTGCAGCGGGGTCCCCAGCCTGTCCCTGGAGTGGGGTCCCCGGGCTCTCCGCGGGCTGTGTAGGGTCATCACTTAGCCTCCTGTTCCGACCGAGAACTTGGGCAGTTCGGTCCCCTGTGTGGAGGTCACAGCCAGCCTGAGTGTGATGGGGTCTGGGAGGGAACCACTTGCCATGAGGCTCACCTTGGACTTTCTGGAACCACCCGGGTAGCTTGAGACTGTCCCCCTCGGGGCCTTCACCAGAGGGTCTGGTGGTCTGGGAGGGCCCGTGATGGGCACCTTCCCTCCCGCCCCCCCAGCCCCCCCCGAGGGACAGAGAGAGGAGCCGAGTTCTCTTGAGCCTATAGCCCTGTGGCTGGGCCCTGTGGCCCCACACCCACTCTCCCTCCCCACTCCCAGGGAGGGGGGACCCCTGGGAGTGGGGCCACAGCCGCACCCCCAGTGGCCCGGCTCCTCCTGGGGTTTGGGGCAAAGGCCTCTCCATGGTGCCATCTTGTGGCGACTTTGTGGTATTGCGACCTTCCCACCTGCCCCAGCATCCTGCATCCCGTAGGGTTAATTCTACCTTAGCTTCGGGGTGCTGGGGTAGAAATAAATGAAGACCACCCAAATGAGGACAGAAGCTCCTTTGTGCTGGCCGTAGCGGGCAGGGTGGGATGCTTCATGGGGGCAAAGGGGGAGCCCCCCCCCCCCCCCGTAGGCCTGATGGGGGTGGCGGGCCTGAGGCTACGGGGCGGGGCAAACCCCGAGCGGCGCCCTGGGCCACCGGTTGGGGAGCGTGTTTCGCTCTGTCGGGTTGGTCCTGACACAGAGGAAGGGACGCGATTCCGGAAGCTACCGTTGGTGACCCGGTCTGGCTGCTCGGGGCCGTGGCCTGCGAGCCGCGGTCGGGAGGCCGGTCAGCGGGCCTGCTGCACGGGCTGCCGTCCAGGACGGTGGCGCGTGCTGAGGTCTCGGCGGAGAGCCGCCCACCCCCGCTTCTGTCCGCGCTCTGCGGGCTTCGTCGCCCTTTCCGGGGAGCTGGAAGCCTTCCCCGTAGGACAGGTTGTTCTGTTCTCTCGGCTCTGCCGTGTCTTCCTGCTTCCTGTGCGGTGCGTGGGGGGCACAGGGTGGTCTCGGGACCCGTGTGGGAGGGAGGCTGGCACGGTGGCTGGGGCAGTGCGGAGAGCCCAGGGTCGCTCTCCAGCACAGCCTCTGTCTCGGGCCTGGGGGGCGACCGTCACACCCTTGTGCCTTTGCCCTCAGGGCCTTTCCCGCCACCCTGCCCTTGGGATCGGGCTCTGCCTGGAGCCCTGGGCCGTGTCGTCAGGTCTCCTCTAAACCGCTTCCTCCCTCCGAAACCCTCGCCTGCTCGTCCGGACTTGGGGGTCTTGTGTTCGCAGCACCCCTTATTAGGAGCAGCTCTGTGCCCAGTGGGCTGGGAGCCCAGCAGGCCAGCCGGTGCGGAACCCCTGGAGGGGCTGACGGTGGGGAAGGGCACTCCCAGAGCGGCCGGAAGCCCTGGCTGGGATTGGGGTTCCGCGGGGTGGGGGGCACCGTGAGCTGAGCCCGCAGTGCCCCGCGCCGTGTGAGACGCGGGGAACGGGCCGCAGCGTCCCAGCTCCGCGGGGCCGTCACTTCATCTGATGAAAACTACACGTGAATTTCAGTTCCAAGGTCCAGACTCCCCAGAGTCAAACCCACAGCCGGCGTTGAACCCCTCACGGGCGCCCAGACCAGGAGCCGGCTGCTGTGGCCTCAGGGACGTACCTCAGTGCCGCAGACTGTGTGTCACCGTCCACCGTCCCCCGGGACCCATTTCTGCCTCGCTGTGTGGGCGGGCGGGCAGCCCCGGGGGTTCTGCTGGGAAGGCCAGGCCGAGCCCCGCTTTCTGAGACTGCGCGGGAGAGAGGACGCCGGTGCCGGGCCTTCCTCGGCGGGTGGCCACCGCATCTGGGACTCCGGGGTGTCCGCGAGAATTTCAGACTCAGGCCTGGGGGTGAGCGAGGAGGGTGAGGGGGGCGCTGAAAGCTGTGAGGGGTCTCTAAGCCTCTCTGTCCTCCCACCAGAATCAGTGGGTATAGCCCGGGCGCCCCTCAGGGACACATTAGGGCATGGTGGGGGTGGGGGGACAGGAGACGCATGCATGGTCGGGGCTCCAGGTGACTTCCTCTCTCCGCGCCCTTACAGAGGGAGGACAGAAGGCAGAGACAGGCTGAGTGTCTAGCCCAGGGCCACCACCTGGGAAGGCACACACGGCACCTGCTGGGCCCTTCTCACTCTCTCTGCCTTAATGGAAGAGAGCTGCTCCCCCAGTTCCGTGCAAGGGGCCACACCGGCTGGTGGGGCGGGGTGGGGAGAGAGACGCGTCCAGAGGCGTCTGAGGGCGCTTGGGAGTGTAGCAGCAAACGGGGGCAGGGGCCCTAGGCTGGAGGAGAGACGCGGGAAGCCCGGGGGGCCCGAGGTCGGGAAGCCCGGGAAGGGGGGCTGAGATCGGGAAGCCCCGGGGGGCCGAGGTCGTAGGGGAAGCACCTGCGGGTCCCCTGGCTCAGCTCCTAGCCCGAGAGTTTTCAAAGCGTGTTCATCTGTGTTTCTGGGCCTACGGAATTGAGTCACAGGGACCACAGGATGGGGCGCCTTGGTTGCTGGGGGTGCTGGGGCCGTTCTCAGCCCACGTGGGGACTTCCTGGGACTCTAACGGGTGTCTGTCCCTCACCTGGCAGCAGGAGGCCCTTGTCACATCAGGAGTAGTGTCCCTGCAGCTGTCCCTGCCCCCGGCAGTGCAGGACACTGGGAGGAGCCCGCACTCTCCCCCAACTCCCCTCCTGTGGGCAGGCGCTGGCCCAGCTCGCCTCCCACTCTCCCCCTCCCCTCATGCTCATGCGCTCTCCCCTCCCCCGCCCCACTCCCCTCCCCTCCTTTGTCCGCACTCTCCCCCCTCTCCTGTCCCCTCTTGAAGGAGCTCTCCCCTCTCCTCCCCTCCTTTGCCCACTCTCCCCCTCCCCTCGTGCTCTCCCACCCACCCCTCCTGTGGGCGGTCTCCCCCCTCCCCTCCCCTCCCCTCTCCTGGTGCACAAGCCCGCTCCCCTCTCCCCTCTGGTGGGCCTGTGAAGGGTGAGAACCCCGTCCCCCCCCGACCTGTGGGCCTGTGAAGGGTGAGAACCCCGTCTCCCCCCGACCTGTGGGGCTGTGAAGGGTGAGAACCCCGTCCCCCCCGACCTGTGGGGCTGTGAAGGGTGGGAACCCCGTCCCCCCCGACCTGTGGGGCTGTGAAGGGTGGGAACCCCGTCCCCCCGACCTGTGGGGCTGTGAAGGGTGGGAACCCCATCCCCCTCCGACCTGTGGGGCTGTGAAGGGTGAGAACCCCGTCCCCCCCGACCTGTGGGGCTGTGAAGGGTGGGAACCCCGTCCCCCCCGACCTGTGGGGCTGTGAAGGGTGGGAACCCCGTCCCCCCGACCTGTGGGGCTGTGAAGGGTGGGAACCCCATCCCCCTCCGACCTGTGGGG
>CM052806.1:91961785-91985490 GCA_028533885.1 Nasua narica | reverse complement strand
GTGAAGGGTGGGAACCCCATCCCCCTCCGACCTGTGGGGCTGTGAAGGGTGGGAACCCCATCCCCCTCCGACCTGTGGGGCTGTGAAGGGTGGGAACCCGTCCCCCCCCGACCTGTGGGGCTGTGAAGGGTGGGAACCCCGTCTCACCCGCACCCCTCCCTCCGTCCCCCCCGACCTGTGGGTCCGTGGTGAGGTTGGGCTTTGTTCCGGCTCCCGGGATCCTGGGATCTGAGTGTCCCGCGTCTCTTGTGTGCGACGGCCTGTGGGTGCGGGGCTGATGGCTTCAGGAGGGGGACTGTCCCCAGAGAGACCAGGGATGACTAGAGGGTTGGGGCTCCGAGCACCACCCGGCCTGCGGGAAGGGCGGGGGACTGGCGGTCCCTCAGTTACCAAGAGCTGAGGGTTACACCCGCCACGCTGTAGCAGCGGAGCCTCTCGAAAACCCTCAGGAACCTCTAAGTGGGGGGTTCAGAGAGCTTCCGGGTGGGCGAGCATATGGGGTGCTGACCTGGAGGGGGCCCGGACACTCTGGTCGCACCCTCCCTGGCCCGGGCCTCTCCTCCGTCGGGGCTCCCGAGGTGCAGCCTCCGTAGTAAACAGGTCGTCTCGTAAGTGAGCTGAGTCCCAGAGTCCTGGGAGGGGCTCCAGTCCGCTGACCCTCCGGGGCGGGGACCCCTGGTTTAGAGCTGGCTGTCACAAGTGCGGGGGCCATGGGACTTGGACGGGTGTCTCAAGTTGGGGGTGGGCTTGCGGGACCGCGCCTGTAACCTGTGACCCCAGGGCCTTCGTGGGGGCCTCAGTTTCAAAGCCTCTGGTTCGAATATGAGAGTAAATGACAACAACTTATGGGCCCTGTAATGTCAGTGAGGCAGGGCCGGGAACATTCCTCTTAACGGAGCGCCTTGTTCACTCGGGCCCTTGTGCCGCTTTGGAACCAGGAAGGGAGGGAACAGCTGGCGGCGAGAGCACGGGGCCGTCCACACCGGGGTGAATCTTCCAGACGCGCAGGCATGCGGCAGAAGTGGGTTTGGCCTTGCGAAGGTGCTTCCTGGGCTTAGACTGGAGAGGGGCTTGGTCGCCTGGCTTTGCTCACAGGACTCGAGAGGGGCAGCGGCGGAGCACCGCTTTCTTTGGTGTCCGTGTCCGAGCAGCAGGGAGGGGCTTTCAGCGGAGACAGTATTTAGTAAATCAAGAGCCAGCCCTCTGGAAGGCAGTGTGGGCTCGGGGTCCTCCCGGGCGACCCCGGCGAGATGCAGCTATGTGGAAGCCTGCGAGGTCTCCGTCCTTCCAGACTGGGGACTCTGCTGCTGCCGGGGGCTTGTGCGGCCGGGAGGACGCCCGGCACTGCTGCAGCAGGAGACGGAGACACCGAGGGCAGGGCGGAAATACTCTCCGTGTTCTGGCAATACAGAGAGAATTCGGATAGGTTTCGCTGCACTTCGTGCACATTTTTTTTTTAAAGATTTTATTTACTTATTTGACACAGAGAGAGAGATCACAAGTAGAGAGAGAGGGGGAAGCAGCCTCCCCCCTGAGCAGAGAGCCCGATGCGGGGCTCGATCCCAGGACCCTGAGATCATGACCTGAGCCGAAGGCAGAGGCTTTAACCCACTGAGCCACCCAGGCGCCCCCATGCACGTTCTTTATAGGTAAATTTCTCAGCCCCTTTCCTTGGTTTGGGGGAGTACTACAGACAAGTGGGAAAACACGTTCTAAGCTTACATAAACTAGTCTACCACGGGTCTACACCAACAACTGGCAAGAAGGGTAGGGTGGGGTGGTGGCCGACAGGCCCAGAAAAATCCTACTGTGATAATTCAGTAATAGATTTTGTTGGAGGCCATCATAAAACTATAATGAAGAATCAATCAACTATGGAAAATACAAGTAGTTGAGAGAGCTCCACAATCACGGGTGAGGAGTGTTTCAGTTCCACCAAATCACATTTAATTACCCTGTAATACATCCCACTGTAACAACGTGAAGAATAAGGAAAAGCAACAATAAAAAGTTGCTCGTAGTGTCATCTGTGTCCCAGACATCATCAGTGGCCACGGACGAGGTGGTCAGTGCCGATGCCAGGACCCAGACAGCTGGGACTTGTCTCTCACCTCCGTGGGAGCCCGCAGGCTGTAAGTCTACATTTGGGGGTGGGGTTGTTTTTCTTCCAGGTAGGCTGAGGATTGAGGGATTGTTTAAATCAAGGGCCAATGCAGAATTGCATCTCAGAAGACCTCCTTGAGCATGTTCTTGGGAGCCAATGCCTTCTATAGCGTCTGTAGTCTTGTCTCAGTTGGGAGGAGGTTTCTGCATGATCATGTTCTCAGATGAGAAGAATGAGCTGGAATGAAGAGGTGCCCTTACAAAGCTGAGGGGTCACCATGTCCAGACGGAGCTCTGGGGAGTAGGACCAGGCACCCCCCCCCCCCGTAAGCCCAGCAGGTGCAGACAAAAGGAAGAGACGGAAATTTATCAAATTTGGAGGAGGAAATCCATTATATGAATACTTGGAAGCACACTTAATTTGGGGAGAAGATTTTGGTAAGAAACAGGAGATCTCAGTTCTCAGGAGAGTGACCTCAAGTTTCTGTTCCCTTCAGGTGGTGCTTGGATGGCCAGTGTTTTCCTCATGCCCCCCCCATATTGGGTGCGTGCTGATGAAGTGGGGGGCGGGGTTCTCTCTGGTCCGATGGTCTGAGGTCTCCTGGGCCTCAGGAGTGGGCGTGCCCCAGACGTCACCACTCCCTAGCGTGGCAAGACTGTCCTTTTGGGCCACTGTTCCCTGGAAAAGGACACTTTTTGAAACTTGAAAATTAAAGGCGGGATGATTTGCATTCTCGTCACTGGCAATCATTATCATCTTGACGGAAGCGACCTCTGCTTTGTTGGGGAAGGTGCGGTGCTAGAGCAAAGTCGGACTTTCCCCTCGATTTTCCACCTCCAAGCAGCTGTCTGTGACTGCCACACACAGAGGTGTTTTCATGGAAATAAAAATAGAACTGACTCTGTTTTGATGGTTTGGTGTTTCCTTTTAATGTTTTTTTCAAATCTCTGGAATGCTGAAGTTTCATCAGAGTAAATTTTCTTGGGTGCAATTAAAAAATTGCTCTGTGGCATCTCGCTTTAGCTGAATGGGACAAAACCTGGTCTCTGGAGCTGTCCCCAGGACTTTAAAGTGACTTGTTGTTATTGTGGGACTCAGATAGTGCTGGCCTACGTGGGAAAAGTTTAGGTTCGTATCTGTGTTATCAGACGAGAATATATGGTCTCGTTAGCAGTCAGTGTTTCAAAGGTATTAGGGGAGCAGGAGCAGAAGATTCCGAATTAAGAAATCCCTGTTCCGGAATGTGGAAGTCCTGAGTGGGAGCCGCTCCAGTGAACCCCACAGTGTTAAAGATGCGGCGGTGATACTTTCAAGAAGCAAGACCCCCTTGGCGTTTACTGGTGTTTGGTTGGGCTCTGGCTCGTGAAAATGCCTTCTGAGCACTAGTCTTTCAATGTCTGTACTTTTGGTACCTTTTACAATATGGACATAGTCAAGAGTTAAATATAATCATTTTTGGTAGATTAAATTTCTTTAAACATACAGATGGACCTTCTTTATGCATATAGAGTTTGTGGTGATTTTTGGTAAAAGGAAGGTTCATTTTGTCCCCCAAGCAGTTCTCTGGCTAAATGTCTCCTCCAAAGTTGGGTTTTACTATCCGTGCTCTTTTGGCATTGATGTGAGCTGTGCTCTTGCCCACTGTTTTCGTTGTGTGCTTCGATTGGTGTTGCAGAGATCTCTGTCAGGGGACCCTCTCCCTTCACTGTAGGGGACATGCTTAGCTTTAACTCATCTCCGAAGGAAAAGCCCATGGACAGGGAATCATTGCTTCCATAGTCCTGAATTAATGGACGTTATGGCCCATGGTCCCAACAACTGGAGTACTTGCTCCCACTGCTGTTTGTCTCACGACTTTGAGAGACACGTGGGGACTGGCCCAGGGTCCTGTCTGGTCTCTAGGCTGTGGTGGGTCCTCACAGCTAGCATGCTCCTCTGCTTTGAACATTTGTGCCAGTGCAGACTCTCGGCCAGATCTTTGTCCTACATGGTGAGTTCCCAGTGCTGCTCTGTGGGTCATGCGCATGGACACACACATGTCAAATAGTGTTGAGTGAATAAGGGAGAAGGCATAATGGTGGGCACGTGTAAACCACTGGTGTAGATGCGTGTAAATCACTGGTGTAGAGCGTGTGTAAACCACTGGTGTAGAGCGTGTGTAAACCACTGGTGTAGAGCGTGTGTAAATCACTGGTGTAGAGGCGTGTAAACGACTGGTGTAGAGCGTGTGTAAATCATGGTGTAGAGCGTGTGTAAATCACTGGTGTAGAGCGCATGTAAACCACTGGTGTAGAGGCGTGTAAATCACTGGTGTAGAGGCGTGTAAATCACTGGTGTAGAGGCGTGTAAACCACTGGTGTAGAGCGCATGTAAACCACTGGTGTAGAGACGTGTAAACCACTGGTGTAGAGGCGTGTAAACGACTGGTGTAGAGGCGTGTAAACGACTGGTGTAGAGCGTGGGTAAATCACTGGTGTAGAGTGTGTGTAAATCACTGGTGTAGAGGCGTGTAAACGACTGGCGTAGAGCGTGTGTAAATCACTGGTGTAGAGCGTGTGTAAATCACTGGTGTAGAGCGCGTGTAAACCACTGGATAGAGGCGTGTAAACCACTGGTGTAGAGGCGTGTAAACCACTGGCGTAGAGGCGTGTAAACCACTGGCGTAGAGCGCGTGTAAACCACTGGTGTAGAGTGCGTGTAAACGACTGGTGTAGAGGCGTGTAAACCACTGGTGTAGAGCGTGTGTAAATCACTGGTGTAGAGACGTGTAAACGACTGGTGTAGAGTGCATGTAAACGACTGGTGTAGAGGCGTGTAAACCACTGGTGTAGAGCGCATGTAAACCACTGGCATAGAGGCGTGTAAACCACTGGCGTAGATGCGTGTAAACGACTGGTGTAGAGCGCATGTAAACCACTGGTGTAGAGGCGTGTAAATGACTGGTGTAGAGCGTGTGTAAATCACTGGTGTAGAGGCATATAAACCACTGGATAGAGGCGTGTAAACCACTGGTGTAGAGGCGTGTAAACGACTGGTGTAGAGCGTGTGTAAATCACTGGTGTAGAGGCATATAAACCACTGGATAGAGGCGTGTAAACCACTGGTGTAGAGGCGTGTAAACCACTGGCGTAGAGCGCATGTAAACCACTGGTGTAGAGGCGTGTAAACTACTGGCGTAGATGCGTGTAAATCACTGGTGTAGAGCGTGTGTAAACCACTGGTGTAGAGGCGTGTAAACCACTGGCGTAGAGGCGTGTAAACCACTGGCGTAGATGCGTGTAAACCACTGGCGTAGATGCGTGTAAATCACTGGCGTAGAGGCGTGTAAATCACTGGTGTAGAGCGCATGTAAACCACTGGTGTAGAGGCGTGTAAACCACTGGTGTAGAGACGTGTAAACCACTGGTGTAGAGCGTGTGTAAACCACTGGTGTAGAGGCGTGTAAACCACTGGTGTAGAGGCGTGTAAACCACTGGCGTAGAGGTGTGTAAACCACTGGCGTAGAGGCGTGTAAATCACTGGTGTAGAGACGTGTAAACCACTGGTGTAGAGGCGTGTAAACGACTGGTGTAGAGCGTGTGTAAATCACTGGTGTAGAGGCGTGTAAATCACTGCTGTAGAGGCGTGTAAACCACTGGTGTAGAGGCGTGTAAATCACTGGTGGACCAGCAGTGAGAGAGCAGGGAATCCTCCGAGTGAGTCCAGCAGACTTTGTTTGCTATGATCTGTTATCTGTAAAACCACTTATGTTCTTAATTTAAAATGTTCTTTACTCAGAAAATGTTCGGGGCCGGAGTTCTCCACCGAAAATGATGGTACAAAATGGAGAGCGTTTTCAAACCAAGGGTTCCAGCAAAGACGAATCCTTCGGTGCACTCAGACTGTCTGCATGACAGCAATGCTTTTATGTCAGAGGATTTAAAAATATTAGTGACCGTTGCTCGTTAGTGTCTGTGCATTTTTTATGGACTTACGCTTTACAGGAAAGAAGGTTCCAGTCGAGAGAGCGCCGTGCCGCCGTGGCCTGCCGTCCAGGTCCACGTTGGTGTTTTCGTAAATTCACATTCTTCTGGCACTCGAATGGGGATTGATGACGGCTTTCTTTCTTCACCGTTTAAGGTTCTTCTTGTGCCCTAAGCTCCATTTCGAGTATTATCTTGGCTCTTGAACTTCAAATTAAATTTTTGATACTCTGGCTACTTTGCTTTTAAAAATCATTTCTTGGATTCTCTGTGGGATATTTAGCATCTTTGGTTCCGTGTAATTAATAAGCGATGGGGCGTGTGCTGCCAGATGCCGGCCTCGACCCGGCACCTCCAGGGCCCTTCTTTGGAGGGCTGCACTTGAGGGTCTGAAGCGCGTGGTGCTTTCTGTTTGGTGGTGGGAGTGACGCTGTTCGCGTCATCGCCGTGTTCTGAAGCAAGTGCTGGTTCCGTAGATCAAATCAGAAGGGTAGATCCACCAACCGAAAAGAATTGCCTGAGTCCATCTGCCACTTTGCCTGTGAACTTCGGCCTGGGTCGCTTTTTTGGAGTGAGTTGTGACGGTAATTCTTGAAAGCTGGTTAACAAGGACCCTACCTTAGGTCTGCCTCTGGGGCTCTCGCCGATGCTCCGGGCAGGGAGTGCCCGGCCCTAGTCCTGCACACGCTGCTGCTCTACCCTGTAAAACGCTGGTACACAAGAGGACATTCGCGGAGGGCGCATCATTTCTTAATAACTGCGAGGGGTAGAGTAAGAGAGAGACGTGTCTTTCTGTAGGGAGAAGAAGAGGTGTAAGCATTTCTTCTCTTCTGTTGTGATTTCCCGGAGGGAGAAGGGCCGTGGACTGGGCGGAGCAGAGTGGCGCTCACAGAGACGCGGTGGGTCAGTGTGGCCGCGCTGACTTGGTACCAAGAACCCGCGCCCGGGGCTCTGACTCTGGGAGCGGTGCGGCCGGCTTTCCCCAGCGGGGACCGTGATCCGAGTGGGGGACTGTCAACTGTCAACCCTGGCTACGGTCCCCGGTTCTTGTCCTCCTCCCGGTCCCCCCAGGCCTGCCCTTAGCGGGGATTCTGGAGTTGCCGAGGCTGTGGACAGGGGTTCCCGTCAGAGGGGCCAGAGATGGGGCTCAGCTCCCTGTTCCCACTGTGGGGCACAGTTGGCCTCTACTTGCTGTTAGCATCTGTCCCCACGCAACCCATGTCCCCTGGCAAAGCTGTGGTGACTATGTTAGTTACGTTATTGAAACCTGTGTTTGAGATCATTTTATCTGTACCGTTTCTCTCGACGACTCCCCGACGTTACAGTGAATTTGAGTCCAGACCTGCTTTCCCTTTTGAAATAATTAGCTTCTCGCAGATGCTGTAATAAACAAAACTTTCGTGTCTCCTGGGTGAGGAAGTAAGAGCGCAGTTCCTGGGTCACGCGGCAAGGGCCCGTGTGATTTTACGAGACGGCTGCGGCGCGTCCCGGGGCCGCGGTGCCCTGTCCACTCTTTCCCAGTGGCCATAGGGAGAGTGCCAGCCGTTGAGCCGTCTGTCCCGTGCTTTCTCCCTCCTGCCGCTGGGTCCCAGCAGCGGCCCGTCGGGGTGAGTTTTCTTGCGGGTACTGGCGCCCACCATCCCTTCCAGGCCTGACCGGTCATCCCCCCTCTCTTCTGTGGTGACGCCCAAGACATCTAAATTTAACTATTTCCCCACCTTGAATTTGAGAACACGTGCCTGTTTTTAACAGGGACGATCCTCATTGTTAACAGATTCATGATACTTTTCTGAGGGAAATTGTGGTTTTTAGTGGATGTGATGTCTGTGGCGTTTAGGAACACAAGAGATCGTGTCCGATCCCTGCTATTGTTGGGTGTGACCTCCCGTTGGTTTGCGCCTCGTTGCTGCCTGGCTCCTGGGGAATATGGGCTGTGGGTGTGGAGCCGGGGCCCACGGGCACCTCCCAGACGCTCAGTATGCGTTGAGCGAAGGGACCAACGAGCAAATCGGTCCAGGAGCAAGCACCTGCTGGAATGTTCTCACGCAATTATTTTTATGGACTTTTATGTTTTGTTTCTCTTGGGCAAATAGCCAGGAGCGGAATTGCTGGGTTACCGGGTAGGCATCTGTTTGTCCCTTGGGGATGGCGGGGCCCCCAGGGCGGCTGCTCCTGGGTCATCAGGGGTGTGTGGGGCGCTGCTCCCCCTTGTTACCAGCGGGGGTTTCTGTCTTTGTGGCGTTAGCCACTCTTGCTGGTAAGCAGTGGGCCCACACTGTGCTTTTAATTTCCATTCCCAGGGGTCCGTGTGGCTGTGGCCCCCTTTATTCAGCGACGGAGCTTGGGAATCAGGTGCTTTGCGTTTGAAACCTGGACACCTGGGGCCTTGAGTGACTCGCTCGGGTTCAGCCTCCACTTTCTCCTCTGCAAGGCGGGGCCGGGGCGACACGCTGTGGGGACTGGCGGTGTGCGTTGTTGCCTACTTCTTCCTGGGTGAAGCCAGTTGGGTTCTGCTGGTTCGCTTCAGGGTCCAGCTCTGCTCCACACTCTTGCTCCTCCTCGTTTGCTTCATAGCGACGGGCGCTACCTGGTGCAAGACGGGGTCGGCCTGCTTGGGAGGCGAGCCCCAGAACGATGGGTGCGTTCCTCCCCTGCTCTGGGCTCCGAGGGGGCCGTCCTGAGCCTCTGCCCCTCGGGTGTCCGGTCTGGAACGTGATTGTTCTTCGTGTGGGTGTTTCCGATCCCGTTTCTTCTTCCCCTCTCGTTAGTGGGGAGGGGGCTACCCTGCGGTATACGTCTCCATTTCCAAGATGGTCGAATACATTAATCCAGGAGGAACAACAATCTCCAAACCAGAAACCAACCAAATATCTGGGCCAGGAGAGAGAGAGACTTTATTCGATTAGGTGGCGGCTGGTGTATTTTTTACTCTGAAGAGATGAAGGAACTCTTCGTGAATATCTGTCTGTTGCAGAAATGGTCTTGCAGCCTTTGGGTCAACTAGTTTACTAAAAAGAAATATATTTTTCTTTAAATCAATACAACTTTACTTGCTGAAGATAAATATATTTAAGAACATGTGGGTGATGCTATGAAATTAATGTTATTCATACTCAGTTGGAATAGAAATGCCTTCAACCTTTTAGCAAAAGCAAGAGCAAATTATAGCAAAAATTTCATTTCACAAGTCATCTTCATCTAGAATAGGCTGGGCCCCGAGGTCAAGTCATCCATTTCGGTATTCTATTTCCATAATGCAATTCTGCGTGTGCGCGCATTACGATGGAAGCCACACTTGCTTCCATATTAGTTTTATAAATGGCTATGTTAATAGTCTTTTATGGACAAAGCCGCCTTTGGGTCATATCGGCAGAAGTTTCTTCTGCGTGAAAAGACTTGATTTCAGAGGCCTCTGGGTCTGTCTGACTGTTGGAGGTTCTGCTTTTTTCGAGTGCTAGGGCCTCACTGCCCCCGCCTGTGGCCTTGGTCCGGCTTTTGCTTTGACTGGCAGCAGGGCCACCAGAAAGGCACCCAGGCGCCATCACGTTCAGGGACCTGGGCAGCTCCCGCCGCCTGACCACTGACTGAGCGCCGACGGGTTACTTCTGGACACGCGGGGTCATAAACACAGCTGTTCCTGTGTCCGGCTCCATTCCTGTCTCTCCACCTTGTACCACGGAGCTCATCCCCTAAAAGGACAGTGTCTCTGGGAGCGACGGAGAAGGGGACTGGGGACGGCGCACCGGGGACAGCCCAGGTGGTCCAGGTGAGCTGCGCGGCCTGTCTTCCTCCCCGGGAAGCTGGCCTGGCCGCTCCTCGGGGCTCTGCTCACTGGACGTGCCTCCCGTGGTCCAGCGGAGCGTCCGCCGGCTTCCCGGGGCCTGGCACTGCCACCCTCCCTCCCAGGTACTGAGCGAGGAAGGGCCGTCAGGAGCTTGTCCAGGGGGTGCCTCCCGTCGGACCTCTGCCAGGTACAGAATTTTGCCGACGTGATAATAACTACACGATAATTTATCAGCCCACGGCGTGATCCTGGCAGGAATAAGATATTTTTTTGAAGAGGGTTTGAGACAAAACGAGAGCTGTGAGGTTCCTAATAGGAATCAAGATCTGCTTATTTAGAGTCAACTCTTCAGTGGCTGCTGCCCGAAGGAAGCCGCCTCGGCACTTGAGGGCCGCGGTCTGACTCAGCTGCAGACTCGACGGTGTCTGGGTGGCGGGGGTCCGTGAGGTCCGCGAAGAGCTGGCCTCTGGAAGCAACATTCCTGCTCAAGACGTGTCCTGTTGAAACGGTGGGTCCGTTGTATTCCTCGGACCGGGAGCAATCTGGATGGTGCGGCCTCCCGGTGAGGGTCATGTTCTACCACATCCGTGACTTTTGGTGTCCGGACACCTTGTTTGCCCCTCAGCGCACGGTCAGCATGTCAGTCCCTGGGGCACCTGTAGGGGGACGTCAGAGGGGCTCCTGGGGGAAGAGAGCCCGTTCCGATCCCCGCCAGGTGAGGTTGTGTGCCGCCCTCTGGAAATACCCTTCACAGACTCACCTCGTACTTCCCGCTGCCGTGCCGCGCCGACTGCTTTCTCGTGGCCTCGCACGGGAACGGCTGTGACGCCTTCGTAGGTGCTGCGGCTACACGCCGGGGGCTCCAGGGGACTCCGGCCCGGCGAGCGTGCGGACCACGCGATGGCCGTCCTGACTCGTTGGCCTCTCATTGTCCACAGCCCCCCCGGGAGCCCCTGAAGGCCCGGGCGGCCCCTCCTCTGGCCCTCAAGCCCCTGTGGAGTCCAGCCCCGCGGAAGCGCCGGGAGCATCATCAGTGCCGCCGTCCTTTTCCGGGCCAAGCGTCGGAGGCTCCCTGGGCAGCCACAGCCCGGCCGGGGCCAGAACCCTGACCTGCTTCTGGCGCCCTCGCCCCGCTAAGGGAGCCGCTCTCTAACGCGTTGCTCGCCTTGTGACATTTTCAGTTCCTCTGCACGTTTGTTTCCACTCGCAAGGCTCCTGGAAACAGGACTCTGCTAAACGGCAGCCGTGCTTGGGCCTCTGGTGACCAGAGGCGAGAAGAGCCCAGGTCTAAGAGCCGTGGCCGTGAATGGCGGTTGGTCGTAAAGGGAGAGTGTCCTTGAGAGCGGTCCCACCAAACGTGGCAGAAGAAACCTCCCGTGGTGGCGTGGCCTCCCATCCGGCAAGCCGCGTGTGGCGGTCCGTGGACGGGCTGCCCTGGCACCGTGTGCGGAGAAACCAGGAGCCGGCGCTTGTTGTAGGGTTGCGGTGGCGACCCCTCGGGATTGCCAGGCCGCAGAGAGAAGCTCGTGGGAAGTACTGGCAGCCTCCGCGAGTCACGTGGCTTCTCCCGGTGATGGGCGCGGGCGCGGCCTGGGCCCCCGTCCCGTGGGCCGCCGCGTAAGCTTCCCGCCTCAGGGGCTTGGCCCCCGCGGTGCCACTTGGGATGGTCCTTGGCCGCACACGTGCCCGCCGGGGGCCGAGCCGCTGCTGGTGGGGCAGGCTTGTGTCTCCCGCCCTGCGGTTGGCCGACCCGAGCTCGGAATGTCGCGGAACAGAGGTACCGTGACTTCTTACGTAGAAGACAGGGAGGGAAAGGAGGAGAGAAATGAGAAGTCACACTGCTTTGGTTAGAAGGAGCTTAAAATGCGTCGTTTCTCAGAAGTGCTAATTGTATGTGCTCGTAGCCTGGCCTCGTGGAGCTCTGGCAATCCCTAGGGACCGTCCCAGCCAGGAGAGACCTTCGTTCCGGCTGTGCACCTCCCACGAGGTGCTCCCAAGGGCTGTTTTCCACGGGCATGCCTTCCAGTCCCTTCTTTCTGGTCCCCGGTCCTAACTGACTTTAGACCTGGGATAGCGTGGGTGGCATCTGAGGAGTGAGGAAGGTCGTCTACGGGAAGAAATCCCCCTGAGCTGCCCGTTACTGCAGGACAGTGATGTAGTGTGTTTAGTGTGTGTGAAAGAGAAACATGGACCCCACGGCTCCTGTGCCTCAGCGGGGACTCCTGTTCTCTCCTCGGTGAGATCAGTCTTCAGACAGGAGCTCGCCGCAGCGGTGTGTACCCTTGAAGACACACGTCACGATGGTCTGTGTGTGTGGAGGGTTAGAGGTGGGGGTTAGAGCTGGGCCCCCCACGGACGCACGTCAAGGGCACGGATGACGGCTTCCAGCCGTGTCAGCAAAGCTCAAGGGACCGGATGCCTGAGCAGAGAATTCTGCATGGTGAGCCTTACGCACAGTCTTTCAGTGTGAAGTTTGATGTTTAATTGAACATCTACCCGGCTTTAATACGAACTTCTCTATTAAACTTACATGTGACTCTGTGCTGCTTTACTTCTGTTCTCAGATCTTGAGCAATATTTAAAAATTGATTTACCACGACCTGGAAGAATTGATGAATTCCTAGGAACACGCAACCTTCTAAGACTGAACTTTGAAGAATAGAAAATCTGAATAGACTGATGATAAGTAATGACATTGAAGCCTTGATTTAAAAACACCCTCAAATGAAAGTCCAGAACCAGAGTGCTTCACAGGTAAATTCTGCCAAACATTTAAAGAAAAGTTAGTACGTACCCTTCTCAAATTATTCCAAAAAGTTGAAGAGGAAGGAAGGCTTGCAAACTCATTTTTTGAGGCCAGGATTGCTCTAATTGTGAAAGTAGACAAAGATATCACAAAAAAAGAGAACTGCAGGCCAATATCTCTGATAAACATAGATGTAAAAATCCTCAACAAAATATCACCAAACGGAGTTCAACATTAAACATTAAAAGAAGTCATTTATCACAGTCAGTGGGGTTTATTGCAGGGATGCAGGGGTGGTCCAGCATCCACGCGTTCACCAACACAGTACAGCTCGCTAATAAAATGAACATAAAAATCCTGTGATCATTTCAACAGACACAGAAAAAGCATCGACAAAGTGCAACATCCATTTATGATACAAACTGTTAACCGAGCGTGTAGAGAAGGAACATACGTATAACGAAGTCCACATGGGACAGTCCAGGGCTAGCATCACGCTCAATGGAAAGCCGACGTTTTCCCTGTAAGACCAGAAACAAGACAGGGACGCCCGGTCTCACCACAGAACTGGAAGTGCCAGCCACAGCACTTCGGGAGGAAAAAGCAGTAAAAGGCCCCAACTGGAGAAGACGTGAAGCTGCTGCTCTCTGCAGACGGTACGACCCCGCACCAAAATCTTAGCACGGATAGACGCGTCCAGTGAAGTTGCAGGACACAGAATTAACACAGAGAAATTGGTTGTGTTTCTACACATGATGGTGACCCATCAGAGGAATTAAGAAAACAGTCCCATTTATGATTGCATCAAAAATCGTAAAATACCTCAGAATAAACAACCCAGGAGGTGAAACACCTGTGCTCTGAAGACCGTAAGACACTGATGAAAGAAGACAGAAATAAACAGAAAGATACTCTGCTTTCATGGATTGGAAGAACTCATGTTACATCTTAAATCAGGACAGTGACACCGAAATAAGTAACTGCTGTATGAGGAAATGTTCACCCTCATTAGTAGCCGTTGCAAATCAGAAGCCAGATGCAAACTAAAATGAATTATCACCTCACACCCACCAGTTTGGGAAAACGAGGAAGCGTGGACACAGAGTGTTGGCAGGGAGGCGGAAGGGGAGAGTATCTGGCCACTCCCGGGGGTGCACACAGATGGCCTCTCCGGGCAGCGACCCGGCTGGGCCTGGGGCCTTTCCGAACGTGTTCGGTGGTGGCCCTGCGGTCAGTCCTCCAGCAGGGCACGCCCCGACAGCATGTGCTTGGTGTGTACGAGTTCCTGGGGCTCTTGTCAGCCCACCCCTGCGAGTAGGACGTGTTCTCACAACACGGTGGCAGCGAGAGAGGAGAGACAAGCCACGACTTGCCTCCTGCAGCATCAAACCCGCAGACCCAGAGCGTGAGAAGGCGCACCTCTCTGCTCTGTAAGCGTCTTACAGAGCAGCACGTGTACTGTACATTTTCTGTGGGAAACTACAGCGTGCTGGCAAGCCAGGAGCACAAAACAAAAATAACAGCTCCCATTTGCAAATGTGTATTGTTTTCCTATAGGTTTTAAAGCAGTTTTTCTTAAACTACTGAATACTTTCTACAAACCGAGACACTGAATATCTGTCTTACTATTATTATTTGCATGTGATAGCGATGTACTTTGAAGCGTTATTTAAGAAACTTAGAGTAATTCATTAAAACTGCAACCCTTACCCAGTTTTCGTGACTACCGTGTGATGACAGCAGAAGGAGAAGGGAGCTTTCTCTAAGGCTTGTCATGGAGGAAGGTCAACCACCGAGCCCTTCTCGCGCTGCCCCATTAAATAAGTCACAGATTTAGGGCACGTAAATGCCCCAGGTTTGCCCAGATATGATGTTCTGCACACTCGAAGCGCTTTAAAGAAAGGCGGGAAGGTTGTAAAACCTTCTGGTAGTAACGCAGACGCGTCCTTCGGAAGAGACGTGTCTCATCGGCGCCCTTTCCAGCAATACGGTTTGGTGTTCAGGTGGACGAGCCTGTCACGCTCATTACACGGCCCCCACCCAAGTCGTCTTCACACGAGGCCCCTCGCCAGTGTGATGGGCAGAATCGTCCCGCTGCTTAGTGACAGAACGGGTCGTGACACAGCGAGGGAGCTGCTCTTCTCTGCGTGTGCGGGGACGCTGAGCTCCTTGTCTCCGTGTGGTGACCCAGCAGCACTGCACCGGGGGCCCGGGGCAGGGCTCCTTTCCACCCGTCGGTTTTCCGGTTCCATGGCACGCACTGGCGTTTAGGAAAGGCGGGGGCATCAGCGGCCTGGGCATCTGGGCGTCTGAGCTCGGGGCCGTGGTGGGGCCCAGGAGGGGCCGCGCGTGCTGGGCTGTGGCCTTCAGCCCTCTCGTGCTTTGATCTGGAGGTCAGTGGTGGTACACACACAGGGTGACCTCTACACAGAAAGGAAGGCGAGGAGCCGAAGCCTGCTGGGGACAAGCAGCCTGAGCTCCGGGCAGCGAGGCGAGGACAGGATTGGGGTCAGTGGGGAGGGCTCAGGAGGTGGGCTCAGCCCAAGTACAGGGATGTGCCCTGTGTTGGCCCTGGAAACACAGTGGGCACTGGACCGTGCTGGCTAGAGATGCCCGGGGGCCTGAGTCCGTCCACGACTCGGGTGACGACTTAGGCAGCAGGTATGGGGTGACCCCCCATCTGAGGGAGCCACTTCTCAAGGCCCTCGCAGGTCATCTGTGGGGCCTGCAGGGACACCGGTCCAGTCTCTCGGTGCGTGCCCCTCTGCTTCTGCTTCCGGACCCACCTGGAGGGCCGCCCGCTCTGGCCTTCCCCAGGAGGGGTCCGGGCCTGGGGGGCTGTGTCTGGCCGGCGCAAGGCGCGCTCCGGATTGCAGACGTCCTGCGAGAAGCTGCTCTCCCAGGCCACTACGTGGCCCCGAGAGCCTGACGTCAGACCCCAGACCTAGAGAACGCTCCTGGGGGCGCCCATGGCCTCCTGGGCGTGGGAGACGCTCGGCCCCCTCGTTGTCCTGCCTCGGGAGGGGACGCTCGTGGGAGGGCTGTGCCGGCGAGCCTCCCACACGCACGGGGCTGCCCTTGGAGGCTCTGCTTCCAAGTGTCTGCCAGGTCTGGGCTCTGAGAGGACGCACCATCGGTTAGTGAAGTTACTTTATATTAAAAACTGTCAGAGAAGGGAAGGCAATTTCACCAGACTCCTTGGTTAATGAGGGCCGGGGGCGCATCAGGCGCTTGGCTTAGGCATCTGGGCTCCTGCGTGGGCTGCCAATCCTAATCATATTTTAATTTTCAAATAAATTGCTTTCATTATCCTTCCATTTACAATACTGTGTGTGCCTCACTGCTCATTAATGCTTGTCAGCACTTTGCTGTGGTTGGTTTTCACACAGCCATGGCGGCCGAGCGGTAATTCCTTAATTACCGATCTGCGTCGGTTTACAGGAATTACTGTTTTTTTGTCGTCTTTGAGAAAACCACCTTAGCGGGTTGCTGAAATCTGGCCTTTCGACGGAAGCACTTGAAGGCCTTGTGAGGACTGGGACTGTCCTTGACCTTGATGTGGAGAAGGTTTCCGTGCGCCAGCCGGCCCCTTTGTCAGGAAGCCCACCCGGCGGGTCCGGGTGGCTAGGCTCCCCAGAGATCTCTCTGCCAACACGAAACCAAATTAAGTTGTTTTCGTACACCCGTTATTAACGCATTTTCCCCAAGAGCTGATCTATCCAGATTGGAAGTGAAGGTATTTCTAGAGTTAAGTGAAGAGCTCTTCCACTGGATGTGCTTGTTTCTAATGAAGTTTTTGGGAATTGATCACGTATTTCAACCTGTGCATGGATCACTTTGGATTGTTGGGGTTCTGGAGGACAGAGAGAACCTTCTCATTGCTTTGCCTTACGTGCCACAGCCCAGTGAGTTTGTCGGCCTGTCTGCCCATCGCTCTGCCTGAAGTGGGGGCACCTCTCTGCCATTCATTTCTCATCCATTCACTAATTTTTCTATCACTCTTAAAGAATTGCAGTAACGTATACACAGTGAGACCTACCACTCTGGGCATTTTTCAGTGTTGAGCCCAGGGCATCAAGCGCGTTCGCATTCTTGGGCGACCGTCACCACCCCCATCTCCTGAACTCCCTCCTCTTTCCCAGCTGAGACTCTGTCCCTGTGGGACGCTGACCCCGAATCCCGCGCACACCCTCTGCTCTCTGTCCCCGTGGACCCGACGGCTCTGGGGTCCCCGGCACTGGACTCACGCGGCACTCGTCCTGTGACCGGCTGGTTCCACGGAGCACGGTGTCCTCGGGGCTCATCCAGGTCGTGGCAGGGGTCTGCCTCCCTCTCCAGGCTGGACGACAGTCGGTGGCCCATCCTCACCACACTTTGTCTCTCCGCCCGTCCGCCGACGGATGCTTGGCTTGTCTCCCGGCCACTGTGTAGACCGCGGCTGTGAGCGTAGGTTGCAAGCATTTCTTCTGATCCCTGCTGGGGATCGGTAAATCCTTATTAAGTCATTTCCACCGGCCACTGTGGCGAGCGGGACCCAGCCTTCCCTGCCGGGAAGCAGACAGATGGACAGTGGGGTGATTCCGGAATGCAGGGCTCCCTGGGCACGGGGAGGGCGGGGCTGCTGAGGTCAGAGGTGACAGGAGAGTGAGTCTTGTAAGAGGGACTGCAGATCCCACAGCATTCCCAGCCACCACAGACTGCGAGGGACGCTCGGGGCCCGGGCCCGGGCGTGGGCGATCATTCCAGTGCTGGCGGGAACCTGCTTGGAGCCCGGAGAGCAGTAGCTCTGCCTCCTAGTTAAAATTCATTATAAATGCAGAAATGTGCTTTGCACAGGATGGAGTTTCCTATTAAATAAGTTACTGTTTTGAATACTAAAACTTTTCAGTTCACATCTCTGGACAATCTCTCTGGTTTCCACTTTTCCAACTAGTAACCATGCGATGGGGGAAGGCGAGCAAAGGCCGCTGTGCAGCTTTAGAAGACGACGTTTGGGGAAGGACGGGCACTCAGAAATGTTGGCCACTGAGCCGATGGGGCCGTGGGGGACGTAAAAGGCGTGTGGCGGGGTCTTCGGCACACCCGCCGCCCTCTCTGCCCGCGGGGGCTCACGTGGTGCCGAGGACCGGATGGGGCGCCCGAGCAGCTCCAGGACCCGCGCCCTAGCGGTCGGGCAAGGCCACCGCGTCTCCTGGACTCGGGGGCGGGGTCTCCTCGGTGCCCGCAGGCACACGGGGTCTCTGGGTTGCCTGCCGGCACTCTGCAAACACTTGGGGTGGCCGCTGACACTCGAGGGCACGTAGGCCCTCCAGGCCACGCTGGGTTTGGGGGACACATCACCCTCTGACCGGCTCTGGCCGAACACCGGGCTCCCTGTGGGCCAGAGGGCAGGTGTCTGAGGCAGGGCTCGGGCCGGGGGCTGCTCGGCTGCACAGGCTGGTGGCCGCCCAGCCCGTGTCCAGGGAAGGGGCACCTTGACCTTTCCCTGGGGCCCAAGGTTCTCCTTGCACCTCCCCTGGCAAGCTCGGTCCCGGTGTTTCCAGCTTGAGGACTGAGTGGAGAGTGAGCTGGGGAGAGAGTCTTGGGTTGGTTGATGAGGGGTTGGGGACCTCCTTCAGAGTCCCACGCTGGGGGCACGTAGGCCTTGCAGGTCACCCAGCCCGCGGGGGGCTCAGCCGTGTGCTGCCCGGGCCGGAGGGCGCCCAGCCCGTGGGGGGCTCAGTCGTGTGCCGCCCGGGCCGGAGGGCGCCCAGCCCGCGGGGGCCTCAGCCGTGTGCCGCCCGGGCCGGAGGGCGCCCAGCCCGCGGGGGGCTCAGCCGTGTGCCGCCCGGGCCGGAGGGCGCCCAGCCCGCGGGGGGCTCAGCCGTGTGCCGCCCGGGCCGGAGGGCGCCCAGCCCGCGGGGGGCTCAGCCGTGTGCTGCCCGGGCCGGAGGGCACAGACTGGGTCATTCCGAGGGTGGGACCTTCATTCTGAGGAGCTGCCTCAAGCCCACGGGAGCGGAGGGCCTGGGGCGGGGAGTGGGGGAGGAGAGGGCCCCCGGCTCCCTCCCTCCCCCCGACTCCCCGTCTGTGCTACCCCGCTGTGGAAAGCCGGCAGGAGCTTTGCCGTTGCTGGAAGAAGGGGCGAGTGATGGACGGCTGACTCTGAGTACCTGTCCCCGTCCAGATAAGAGGACGGCTGACAGAGAGGATCCCTCTGTCCTCATCCCACATAATGGGCCGTTTTCATTCTGAGCTGCTTACGGCCTCAGTGCCAGGCCTTTCTGTTCCCGTCTGAATAGTCAGTGGAACGTTCCGGGCTGATAAGAGGAGCGGCCTCGGTTACTTGGCAACGGGCTGGAGCAGAGGGCTGCTGATGGGGAGATTAGCTGCACAGACAGACCGCCTTTCTCCCTCCTGCCGCTTATCTGTGGACCCACGGCAGACGCGGAGCCCGGAGCCCGCAGATTTGGGTGGGATCTGAGCACTTGACAGTGAGGTTTGCGGAGCCGCCTTGGGCCAGCCTGGCGGGGCTCCTGGGCCGGCACAGCCCCCCGGCTGGGCCTGACTTCCTGGGGTCGCTCGAGTGTGGCCAGGACCTGGAGGTCAGGGCGACCGCCCCTCCCTTGACCGGGAGCGAGGGGCCCGCTCAGCTCATTAACGGTGGCCGGGACCCCCTGTCGCCTCCAGGAGCAGAACGCGGCTGAAAGTCGCGGGAGCAGTGCTGCCGCGTCCACCGGGTGGAGACCCTGGGCGGGAAACCAGAATGGGCTCTCGCCGTCGCAGCAGGGTCGCCCCGTGTGGGAACAGGCCTGCAAATGGGGTTCGCCTGGGCGGTTTGGGGTGTGCCTTGTCCATCGGTGAAGGGATCCTAACTCCCAGTAGGCGCCCACTTGTGGGGATGAGATCCCTCCCGGCCCCGTGGCTGGGGGAGCGTCTCCTTGCCGGCTGGAAGTGACCTTCAGATCACTGCACTCAGTTCTGTTCAGAAATCAACAAATGGCGCCGACCCCTGAAGACCAGAGAGGCTCAGCAGTGGGGGGAGATAACCCAGCCTGGGGGCCACCACGCTGGGCTCGTCCAGGCCGGGGTCTGGAAGGCGCTGTCGGGGCCGTAGGGGAGGTCTGGAGTGCAGACGCCCAGACGAGGCAGCAGCTGCCTCTGCTCGGCTCCACTGGGACATGAGGGGACGGCCGGGCACCGTGCGGGGAGCAGGGAGGGCCCTCTCTCAAGTGATGCGAAGATGGGGAGTTCCTCGGGGTCCAGTCAATCCTGCTCGTGCTGGCGTATTTTCTACGAAGAGCACATTTGGACTAGAAGAAAGCATCTTAGAGAAGATCTCATTCAATGGTGCCTTGTAGGGAACCAGGGCGCAGGGGAGTGAAGTAATTTGCTGGAGGTGGCCCAGCAGACGGTGGCAAGGCTGGCGCTGGAGCCCCGTGTCCGTGGGCCCCACTCACTGACCCTGCTGTCATCCACGGTGCTCAGATGACCTCGGGATGGCGGGCATGGTAGGTGTGGCAGGCGTGGCCCTCTGGGTAGAACCCGTGCTTCGGCAAGTGCGGGACATCCCCCCGTGGCTTCGGGATTGTTTGCCCGGCCCAACATGTGTGTTGCCTTTTGACTCTGACCCTACGTTTTACTTATTTATTTAATTTTTCTACTGAAGGCAGACTGTGGCTGCTTGAGGGTCTGAGCAGGGCCAGAACGAGGGTGGGGCTGCCGACGGGGTCGTGGGGGGTGCGGAGACCAGGGGCGACCCCTGGCAGCATGCCCCATCCCTCAGGTCCTCAGTTTTCTTGTCCAGAAAGCACAAGGGCCTGAAGAAAATATGCAGTACCATTCTCGTCAGCTCTCAGCAAGCCCCTGTGTTTTCTAAAATCCTCAGCGAGATGTTGACCTTCTCTCTAGAGCCGTGGGATGAGTGCCGGGCGGGTGTACCCATTTCAGGAGCAGAGCGGGGGACCAGCAGAGCCGCAGTGCGCGGGATGGCGCAGAGCAGGCCAGAAAGTTCCCGTCTCGTTCCGAGATGTGTTCCTGCTCTCACCTTGTGGCTGATGATGCTAAGGGGTGAGCTCTTTGCAGGAAGGGCTAAGTGTTATAAGGCTCAATGTGATTCCGTTTTGTGGATCAAAGTTGTGCTGGGGATTATCAACCCCCAGAGTTGTCCAGACCGCTCTGGATGGGGGCAGGGGAGGTTCTAGAGGCTGTCCAGAGGGCTCCGGACAGGGGAGGGGAAGGTTCTAGAGGCTGTCCAGATGGCTCCGGACGGGGGAGGGGGAGGTTCTAGAGGCTGTCCAGACCGCTCCGGACAGCAGCACAGTGAAGCCGACCGTGGGGTCGGCGGGAGATGTGCTCGCTGACGCTGGTGCAGGGTAGCGGGCCCAGCGGGAAGCAGTGCCCCTTTTCTCTACACTGGGCGTCCCACTGCTGGTCGTCTCTAGGTCTCTCCGTGGCCTGACTGTTAAGCACCGGGAACGAAGGTGGTTGGGTCATCAGCGGACCCTCCCCGAGATGCGCATGCATTCTGGAAGCTGGTTCCGAGATGGTTTGATTGTTGTCTGAGGGGTTTCTGGGACCGCGTCCCGCCATTCGTACCTGCGAGAGGCCCAGGCAGCCTGGTGACCCGAGGGCTCGGACGAGGGGCCGGGCGGGCAGCGCCCCCGTGGAACAAGCCAGTCTGGGTCGCAGTAAGCGTCCCCGCGGACCGGTGTGCTCCGGGAGCCGTGTTCTTCCGACTCCGGCAGGGAGGCCCAGGGCACTGGGCACCTTCGGGGACAGGGTCCCGGGCTTTGTCCCTATGACCTAACGCGGACGGGCTGACGGCCGGCCGGCAGAGGACGCTGGGGCACGGAGGGGTCCGAGGGGCCATGATTCCGGGAAGACCCTTGCGCGAAGCAGACGTGTGACTTCTCAGCCAGTGAGGCCCGGCTTGCTCCAGGCCCTCCTCTCTGGCCCCTCACCGAAGCCGCTGACTCGGCCCCGTGCGGCCCGAACTGCGAGCCTTCAGCGTGTCGTGGGCAGCGAGGCCGCGGGAGGGCGAGACACCGCAGCCTCCCGCCCTGCGTGCGGGGCTGCCCTCCGGGGCCGGTCCGGTCGGGGGCTCCCGCTAGAGCTCGGCGGACAGGCTCCCCCCGTGTGTGCGGTTCCAAGTCCCTGCGTGGCGCTGCCACCGGCTCTCTGAAGAGCTGCTGGGGTGGGATTCCCGGCTCCGGATCCCCAAACGCTCCAACCCCAGATGCAGAGCGTTGCGTTAGCTATTTAACCACAGGGCAGGTGACCGTTTAGACGCGGGAGGCGCTTGCCGCGGGGCTCACAGGAAGCGGCCCTGCCTCACCGAGCCTGTGGCCGCGGCTCCGTGTCGAAGCCCGCGTCCCTGGAGTCAAAGCAGCACCACCCAGACTCTCCGGGGACTCGTGGTCTTCGGACGGTCTTGTGGCCGCCGGATGCAGCCCCCCTGGGCGGAAGGCTTCTCCCATGCAGGGGCCTCTCCGCCGTCCTCAGCGGGGCCGCAGCAGTCTCGTGCCCAGGCCTCGCCGCCTCCAGAAAGCCCTCCCTGATCAGCCCCGACTCTCGTCAGCAAACCAGGCCCGTCTCTGGGCCTTGGCTTCCAGGCACTCGTGTCCTGGTGACATCTCGAGGCCCACGTGTGTCTCATCAGATGTGAGGGGCGGGTGTTTCCCCGAATTCAAATGGCTGGGCCTCGCTGTGGACAAGGTGGGTGCCCCTCGTGTGCTCGTTGGTCTGAGCTGCTCTAAATTTGAACTCACTGTGGTGCCTGGAAGCACACAGGGGCCCCACGGAAACTGCCTGCCGGCCGCGGTTCTCATTGGGACCCTACGGCAGGTGTAACTGACCCTCTGACCCACCGCTCCTGGTGGGGGTGGCCCTCGCTGCAGGGGACACGGTGACATCTATTATGTGCTACTCAGTCCTCTCGGAGAGGGGACTGCTTTGTTAGACTTCCATTCTGAATGGCTTTTTGTTAAACTTTTAAATTATGATTAGATACACATAATTAAATTTTACCGAGTTAACCCTTTTTAAAGATATGATGCCGTGTCATTAAGGACATTCAAATTGTCATGCAGCCACCTTCCGCCTGCAGAACCCCGTCCACCTCCCCAGACTGAAACTTGGTCCTTGTTGAACCCTAACCTCCCAGCCCCCTCCACACCCCGTCTCCGTGGGCCCCACTCTTCCGGGGGCCGCGGGGCAGGGCGGTCACCTGCGCCGTGCTCGGGCGGCCAGCTCGTCTCCGCGTGACGCTCTCCACACTCACCTGGGGGCAGGTGCCAGGATTTCCTCCCTTTGACGGCCTCAGTAAGACTCCGGCCTTACGTGGAGGGACCACGTTTTATTTTTCTTTCATCTATTGGTGGACACTCGGGTTGTTTCCGCCTTTTGGCCGTTGTGAATAATGCCGTGGGTGGAAAGGATTTCTTAGAGTCCCTGCTGTTATTTCCTCTGCGTATAAACTCGAAAGTGGAGTTGCTGGATCACATGGTAATTCCGTGTTTAATTGTTTTAGGAACTGCTGCACTGTTTTCCACAGCAGCTGCACTGTTTACATGCCCACAACCGCGCACGAGAGACGGGTTTTTTTAAAATCGTTTTTATATTTATTTATTTATTTTTTCTCCCCAAATATGTTTATTTTAATTTTTCATGTTACAAGATTGATTGTTCATGCACCACACCCAGTGCTCCATGCAGTACGTGCCCCTCTCGATACCCACCACCAGGCTCGCCCCCCCCACCCCCTCCTCTCCAAAACCCTCAGTTTGTTGCTCAGAGTCTACAGTCTCTCCTGGTTCATCGCCCCCTCCGATATCCCCCCATTCACCCTTCCCTTCCTTCTCACGATGCCCTCCATGATTTTCTTTATACTCCACACGTAAGTGAAACCATAAGATAATTGACTCTCTCCGCTTGACTTATTTCACTCCGCATAATCTCTTCTAGTCCTGTCCATGTTGATATAAAAGTTGAATATTCATCCTTTCTGATGGAGGCATAATATTCCATTGTATAGATGGACCACATCTTCCTTATCCACTCATCTGTTGAAGGGCATTTTGGTTCTTTCCACAGTTTGGCTATTGTGGCCATTGCGGCTATGAACACTGG
>CM052806.1:91929694-91961285 GCA_028533885.1 Nasua narica | reverse complement strand
TTCCTTTCTTCCCTCCCTCCCTTCCTTCCTTCCTCCCTCTCTCCCTCCCTCCCTTCCTCCCTCCCTTCCTTCCTTCCGTCCTCCGGATGTCCTTTACTGCAAGTCTCAGGTGAGTTGCATGAGGTAGACTGACCAGAAGCGGTCTCACCTGGAGACCCTAAACCAACCGTTCAAGCCCACGGCTGCCTTGCTGGTCCTACCTGCTGGTTTGGGTCGTTCCCCGAGAGGCCTGGCACCCAGCAGTCCCCAAAGCGACAGCATCCTGAGAGGGAAGGCCAGTGTCAGAACATGAAGGCCCTTTCCCAGAGCAGAGGTCCACTAGGACCCCTTCCTCCGCGTGTGCGGCTGCGAGTGGCTGCGCTGGGGGAGAGCCAGCGCCCGAGGCTAACCCGACTTGAAGGGAGCAGCGGCACGGTGCTCGCTGAGAAAACGCAGGGGCGCACAGCCCTCGTTTGCCGGCTCTGCCTCGAGCCCCCTGGGTTTGGTCTCGGCGATCCCCGGTCCTTCAGCCAGGTCGTTTGCTGGGAGCTGTAGACTTCTAAACCCGTGTGAGGTTCCGGCAAATTAGCTAACGGGGTTGGAGATTTCCGTGGGCCTCTCGGCTCTTTTCCAGGCAGTATTTCCTGAGCCCACAGTGGGTGCAGAGTGTGGCGTCAGATGTGGGAGCTCTAGGACGCGGGGCTGCGACCCTGCCGTCCGGGGGCCCGTGGGGCTGAGGTGGGAGGGCCGTGTCCAGGCCAGAGGGACAGGGGAGGGGTGCGCGCGTGGGCAGGTGCACGCCGTGCCGCCCCACGTGGGGGGAGGGTCCGGGAGGAGGGCCTTGCCGCCGGCCCCCAGCGGTCGTGAGGGACAGTGACGTTCACGGGTCAGAAGGACTGTTGCCCGTGGGAATGAGGGCCCGGGAACACGGGGTCAGGCAGACATGCAGGCAACGTGACCGAGCTGTTCTCTCACGCGCAAATCCAGCGAGAAAGTCCTCGAGGCTTCTCTTCCTCATGGGGGCGTCCCGCTGCCCAGCCGGAGGTCACGGCTCGGGGCGACTCAGTGGGGAGGCGTCGGCTTTCTCAGGACCACAAACGTCCGTTCTTCTTCTGTGTTTAAAACCGTGTGCTCTCTGGTTTCCCGGGGCCGCGGAGGCCCAGTCTTCTGCTCTGCGAGATAAAGAGGGGGTTACCGTTCCAGAAAGTCGGGACTTGGGGACAGCCTTAGAATTCGGCCGAGGCCAGCAGACTCGGGGACGTTGAGTACATGCCGTGATTCTGCCGTCGCTGCGGCCGCTGCCCACAGAGGCCTGGGAGGTGACCTCTCCAAGGAAGGGGGCAGTCTCGCTCCCCTGGGGCCACCGGCCACCTGCCCCCCCACCTCTCCCGCTTGGCAGCAAGGCAGCTGTGCCACTGCTTTGGAAAAACACACATTCTGGGCCATTTCTTCAAATGTTCCCTTGAACCCCAGAACCTTTCTGTGCCATGGCTGGGCAGCATGGGCATCCCGGGGTTCCCCCTGACAAGGCTGCAGATAGTTTCTGTTCTCTAGTTTCTGTGGTGGCCGTCCTCGCTGAACCACCACCCCCTGGACGGGGAGCCCCTTTCAGTCCTGGCCGAAGCGGCCGTAAGGTCCTGGCGGCTCCCGGGAGGGAGGCTGGCACCGCCCGTGCCCTCAGGCTTTGCCCAACTCGCTTCACATCCTGGCGCTCAGTCCCTGGGTCCCGGAGCTCTGGGGGTGGGGTGCTTCCTGCCCTCCCCGTGCTCCCCTACCTGGATGTCCCACCAGCCCCGTGTCGGCAGCCCCGTTGTGTACGTGTCGGGGCCCCGGCTGGTGCCGCTTTCCTGGGGCCTTGGCGTGTCGGACGAGGTCAGCGCGCCTTCTTCGTGCCGCCCTCGTTTGTCGGTCTCTAGCCTGTATCTCAGTTGGGCGCGCACAGTGCATGCCCGCCGGTGGCCCACGTGCGTGTCCCGCAGCTACCCCGTCTGTCCAGCTGGTGGGACGGAAGGGCAGGGCCGTGTGTTTCCTGAGGTTAGGGTGCAGGGCGGAGCGCTGGGGGCCGGGCCGGGGCCGCAAACGTGCAGCAGATGTGGGGCCGGACACAGAAGTGTGTTGGTGAGCGTGTGCGCACAGGGGAAGCTAGCGGAACTGCTCAAGGAGCTGCCCGTGCGGAAGTCGGCCTTCTGGGAGGAGGTGCCAACAGTGTCTGCTTCCCGGGCGAACTCTCCAGGTTGGAGTAGCAGCACCGTTGGGTTCTCACCCTGAGTTTGGCCATTAAGCAAGTGATCGAGGCTGCCTGTGCACGTACACACACACGTACACACACGTCACGCACACAGCATGAAACAACACACATGTAGAGACACAAGTACACGCACACAAACACGTCACACATGCAGCACAAAACACGGAAACACACACATGTAGAGACATGTACGTGCACGCACACAGACATGCGGACACAAACGCACGCATTCATGAAAACAGCACGCGTGCCCACACAGACACGCCTGCACACGTGTCTGCCCAGTCCTGTCCCGTGTTGCTCAGAAGAGTCTGTGTGTAACGTGGACCCGCGGAGCTCCAGGGGCAGCCGGCGGTGACTCTCCGGGGAGGACACGGCGTGGAGAGAGTGGACTGGCCGGCGGTGCCGGGCCTCAGGGGAGCCCAGCGGGTTTTCGGGGAGGGAAGCTACCGTGTCGGATGCCCTGCGGGGGTCCGCGTGTGCTGCGTCCGTGCGGACGCACGGAAGGCCCGACGCCGAGACGGTGCGAACGTGCTGTGACAGCCCTGCAGGAGCGTAGGCTCGGCGCTTGTGGCAAACGTGCCCCTGCAGGGGCTGCAGGTCGCCGGGGACGGCTCTGCGTGTGCGAGGGAAGGAGGTGCAGGGGGCCCGCGCGGGGAACCACCGTACCCTCCCCTCAGTTTTGCGGTGAATCTAAGACTGCTTTTAAAAATAAAGTTTATTAGGGGCCCTGGGGGGCTCAGTCGGTTGAGCGTTGGACTCTTGGTTTCGGCTCAGGTCATGATCTCGGGGTTGTGAGTTCGAGCCCCATGTCCGGCTCCCTCCCCCCCCGCCCCTCCCTGCACTCACGTGCATGCGCGCACGCTCTCTCAAATAAATAAGTCAAGTCATAAGAAAGTTAGCTTAAAAGTAAAGTTTAAAAAAGTGTCCTGGGGAAAGGTGTGTGCTACTTCATCAGCAAGGCTGTGGTCTAGGGGCAAAGAGAATTGGTGGTTAGTTTAGTTTCAACTGAAGTTATTAACTAAAACTAACTTTGAAGGCACAAAAAATACTAAGTATTACGTTATATACATGTGTTTTAAATGCATGTTTAAGAGAAAGATTTCAAGAAAATCTGATACCTATTTTTCTGAGAATATATTTACGACATTGTACAGCATAAACCAAGTTGAAAGAATGATGCCACTATACTCCAGAAGGGAATTAATTCACTTGGGATTCTCCAAAATAGATAGGAAATGTCTGGCTATCCTTCACTGATGAGGACTCTAGCCGGGAGTCAGGGATCTGGTTTCTCTTCCTCCTGTGGCCTTGGTCACGCGTCTGGTAAATGGGGGATGTGACCGTGTTCATGCTCCTTCTGGTCCCTACACACGAAGATTTTACTTTTGAGATTCTCCATTTGTAAAGGAGAGTGAAAGTTTTAGGAACCTTCTAAAGAGTTCTTCGTTTTTCTCTAACCCCCCCAACACCCCATCCCCAGGCATGGAGTTCTTTACGCAAAGTAAAATCAAAAGGACAGGGACACTTACTGCCTGTGTTTTTGCCGAGCAGATGGCCTGTGTCCCTGGGTGGTGGCAAGGGGACGCGACCCTCCCTCCAGGAGCATCCAGGAGCACTGTCGCCGGCCCGGTGGGACAGTCGTGCTCACGTGAGCGAGGGGCTCAGGCTGAAGGGCGGTGCCCCAGGGCCCAGGGCGGTGGAGGTGGCCGGCAGAGGGGTTGACGTCTCCCCACGGCCATTGTCTGCGGCACCGAGCAGCTGCGCAGGTTGTGTCCCCGGGTTCTGGGAGCTTTGCAGAGCCCCACAGAAATGCCCGACGTGCCCTCGACACTTCAGATGATTTCCTGCTAATCACACAGCACTGTCCGTCTTAAGCCCATATGTAGTATCAGACCAGTAATTACCGAGTCGGCCTGGCTTCGGGCAAATGTGTTTCTGCTAATTAAACTTGTTGCATTTGAATGGCTTTCTTCAGCTACACTTGGTGCAGTGAGACCGTCGTGAACAATAGAGACGCGTTTCCCCTCCGTCCGGGCCTGAAACTGCAGATGGCCGCCCAGGGGACGGCACCCGGGCCCTTGAATTGGTCTTTTGTGTGCACGAAAGACAGTAATTTGGGTGTTTGAACCCCTACAGGAAGCTTATTTCAAAGTGAACAGTTTGCTGAATAAAGACTAATTGGGGCCTAAATTAATGAGAAGGTTTGAAAAGATGGGCAGAGCCTCTGGACGAACGGCTCGGAGCTGGATAAAGGGGTCCCTGCCGCCGTCTCCCGCTCCGGGAGCCCCTCTCCTTGGCCACACTGCAGACGGCTCCCCTCGAACCCGGCCGCGTCCCAGTCCCGGGGCTGTGCCCGTCTGCCCGCGCCCCCCACACGGCACCCCCGTGGCAGACGCAGCCACCGTCCTCGTCCGCGTGGCTTCTGCAAATGAGTGTTCCTATTTCCCGGGGGTTCTGTTTCTCGTCTGGAAAACTGGCCCCGAGTGTTATTGATTTCTTTGTCACGGAGCCGTCAGGACCAGAGCTTCACCTTAGGAAGGGGAACCGGGCAGGAAATGATAAAAGTGAGAGGTGGGGAAGGCAGGGAGGCAGGGACGCGAAGCAGAACGGAAAATGCCAACTGCTCTGCATTCACGTCCTTTTCTCCGTACCTTCGCAACTGTGTTTTCCGTGATGCTCTTTTATTTAAACAAACCATTACTTTCCGAGTGCTTCTGAATTCTGATAGCGTTTTGATGACTTTCTAAAGCCGCGTTCCAAAGCCTCGGCACGGTGTGTAATTAGAATATACGGCAAAGACGTGTTTCCTACCTTCTCTCTGAAAATGGAGCGTCACGTTCTCTCTCTTCTCTGCCCCCTCTTCTCACAGATGGAGTGTTTGGAAGGTGCCAGAAGGTGCCAGCGATGGACACCCACCGCTACGAGGTGTCGCCGGGGGCCCTGCAGCACCTGACGGCCACCTTGCAGAAGCTCTCGCGGACAGGTAGGCGGGCTCGGCCCAACCGTGTCCCCGGCCTGGGCACACTTGTGGTGGCTGCGATGCAGGGAGGGCTCTGTGGACGTCCGTGGGCCTCGCAGGAAGTGAGGACTTAGCGGAGGACTACGTTTGCCAGCGTCGCCCGAGAGAGGAGCCGGCTGGGTGCAGGCGGGCTTGCTCCTGGAAGGTTCCAGGGGGAGTGTCCTCGGTGCGCTGGACGCGGCCGTGCCTTGCTGCTGCGTGTGCCGGCGCCCAGCCGTGTCCGTGCTTCGGGGAGTCCGGCAGGTGTGCGGCGTGGCCGGCGGGCCCCAGGCGGCTGCGGGGCAGCCCATTCAAGCCCGCCTGACCGGCCGCTGGCCTCCAGGTACTGTCACCGTGCAAGCTTCCGTCACACGGTTTGGTCACGGGAGACGCCGTTACCTGTTTGCTTCACAGGCTGCTAAGACGGTAACTCTAAAAATTACCATAACCTAGAAATTATTCTACATGTGATTTATGTTGTGTATCTGCTTTTTAAACGGAGGGGAAGCTGCCTGAGCGAGCTTGGCCTGACCGTGAGCGGCTCGCTCTGCCAGCGGAGGCCCTGCTTCCTGCGCCCTCGGGGCCCGGGCCCGGGCCGACCTGCCCACGTGACGCCGCGGTGTCCGGGGAGGGTCGGGGTGACTTCCTGGAGAGATCCCGCAGGTCTCGGGGTCAGTACCTGAGGGGCCCGCTGGGGGCCCGGCCCGGAAGGGAGGACCCGGAGAGCCCTGCATTCTTTCTGCATCAGATCCTATAGGGCTTCTCAGTGGCTCCATGAAGAGAGAAAGGTCTGGGGCCCAATCAGTTTGGGAAACAGTACTTGCTCTGTCCTCCTTTTGCACGATCACAATGTTCACTGGCAGTTAATACACCGGAAAGTTCTACAGGAAGGAATCGTGTTAATTCAGGGGCTCCTGGGGGCTCAGTTGGTGACGCGTCTGATCAGGTCTTGATCCCGGGGCCCTGGGATTGAGCCCCGCGTCGGGCTCTCTGCTCAGCGGGGAGACTGCTCCCTCTGCCGCTCCCCATGCTTGTGTTCCCTCTCTTCCTCACTCTCTTTCTCTCTCTCAAATAAAATCTTTAACAAAAAAGAATTCTGTTGACTCATTTGCTCGCAGTCACTGGACGGTGGCACCCTCTCTGCCTGGGCCACCCGCCGTCCTCGGGTTCAGTCAGGGATGCGGAGGAGACCACGGACGCGGTCAACTCCAGGGACTTGGCCACTACAGAGAGGACAGAGCGTCTCGGCCGGGCTGCTGTTCTTGGTCTGGGGCCTGAATCTGCAGGGTGGGCAGTGGTGGGGGACTGTGGCTGTGAGGTGAGAGGTCAAGGACGGGGCAGACCGGAGCCCGTGGCCGTTCTCAAGGCCTTGACCTTGGTGATGAGGTGACCTGTGAGGTGAGAGGTCAAGGACGGGGTGGACCGGAGCCCGTGGCCGTTCTCGAGGCCTTGACCTTGGTGATGAGGTGACCTGTGAGGTGAGAGGTCAAGGACGGGGTAGACCGGAGCCCGTGGCTGTTCTCGAGGCCTTGACCTTGGTGACGAGGTGACCTGCAGAAGCCAGCCTTCCATCAGGGAGCTGAATGCACACAGTCCCCAGAAGCTGGGGAGGCCGATTGCGGCCCCCGGGCGAGGCTGCCGCCGCCCGCTGCTGCGATGGGAGGCAGTGGGCCGAGGGACAGCGACGTGGTCCTCCCGCATCTAGTTCACGGGAACCACGTCGCAGGGCAGCTTGGAGGGCCAGGGTGGAGGGTCGGTCTTGGCGAGGTCGCGTAGTGGGCCCAGAGCGGTTTCTGGGAAGGAGAGTGGTTATCCGCAAGGACGTCGTGTGTCTGTTGCAGAATCCCGAGGGTCTGTCACTCACCTACCTGCCACGTCCGCGGGCGCATCTGCCACCGACAGCCTGTGGTGCGCAGACGTCTTACCCCCGCACGTGGGTGGTTGCTGCTTCCTGCTCTCAGGGCCAGTCAGCCTCGATGCTCTGCCGTCCCGTGGACGGCGTCCTTGGAGAGGGTGCTAACCAGGGCCCTGAAGCCCCCGCGCTGGCGGGGCTGGAGGGCTGTGGGACGTGGGACAGAGCACGGGGAAGGTGTAACGCCAGCCTTGCCAGGTGAGAGCAACCTGCTTCGTAAAGTCTTTGCTGCGGCTGAGGGGAAAGCGCGCAGCAGACCAGGAGCTGCCCTGGGTGCCGTGGCCGGGCCAGCGGGCTGTCAGAGAGGCCACATCTGCATTGCTGCTGGGTCCCCACCCGGTAAGTTCATGCTGACCCGCTGTCCTTTCCCACCACCCACCCATCTCGGGCACGGGCCAGCAGGTGCGCTGGATGGGGTGTGGGGTCGGTCACTGGCCTGCATCCACCAGGTCCCTGATGGGGGCACTGATCTCCCACCAGTCGCCCCTCCAGGGAGGCAGGACGGCTGGCGGTAAGTCGAGGACGTCCCAGGGCAGCCCTGGTCCTGCTAGTCAGGGAGCCAGTGTGGGGTCTGCCCGCGGCCGAGCGTGCCCCAGTCACACATTCTGGGCCCGGGGACATGAGCGCACGGCGGATCTGTCGCCAGATTGCTCTAAGGCGCCGCTCTGACGGCCAGACCACAGTGATGCGTTGGGTCCCCTGGTACTAGTGTCAGTTCAGAGTCGTGGCGGGTGAGCCCTGAAAGAGCTCATTATTCCCTTTTCCCTGGTGCACGGTCACCCTAACAGAGGCCGCAGGTCCGGGTGCGGGAGGCTAGGAGAGAGAATAACAGTCTCGGTTTGGGGCTTGTGCAGCTTTCAGGGGCCTGCCCCCAGCCTCCACCTTCATCCACGGGGCTCTGGTGTGTGAGATGGAAACTGCCAGGTCTGGAAATTATTGGAAGAGCTGTGACTCTGTTTTGGTGATTCAAGCCAGACCTCAGTTCAGTAACTCTAGAACTTTCCTGCTTACGCAGGTCCCTGAGACTCCAGGAGGCTTCCCATCTCTTCCAGCCGCGGGGGCCCTCGGGTCCCCTCGTCAGGGGCGCAGGTCTCTGCGGCCAGAACTTGTGCTTACTGCTCTGTGGTGAGCACACCGCCGCTGCGTGGCCGTGAGGTGCCCGTGGCCCCTGCTGCTGCAGACTGACCGTCCCCACTGCGCTTCGGGATGGCAGGTGGACGGCAGCGCTCCCCTGTAGTTCCCGACGGCAGGGGTTTCACCACAGGGCTCAGGGAGGAGGCCGGGTCACTCCTGGGAGCTCGTCTCCTGCAGTCTCGGTGAGAGACCCTCTTTCACGTGCTGTCTGGACCCTCCCAAGGCCGTCGGCGGGTTGTACGTGAGGACCCACCCCAATGTCCCAATCTCCATGACCCTTTGGACACTTGCCTCTGGGACGGAAGAAGTTCTGGCATTTGCACTTTGTTTCGTGGAGACGCCCCGTTGGGAGCCTGTCTGGGCCAACCGCTGGTGGAAATTATTGCAGCTGTTTCCAGCCCTTCGGTCTAAAACGTGGGTTGGGCAACCTGTGCTTCGAGGCCGTATCGATAAATTCAGCCTGGTTCAATTTCCTTTCATTGCACCTCGGTCTCACATCCTCAAGAATGACTCCCACGTGTGTTCCCCAGGTTTGTGCTAATTGGCGAGATCCTGCTGGTCTTTGAGGGCTTTGCGCGCTCTCTCTCTCTGAGTCTCCCCAGCCCAGGGCCTGTTGGGACTTGAGTCCAGAAGCAGCTCAAGATGTCGTGAGAGGACGTGAGGGGGGCCCTGGGGAGGGTCAGCGGGGCCACCAGGGCAGTGTCCTGCGCGGCAATACATGTTTTTCAGACAGGGTGAACCTCCTCAACAGGGGAGGAAGGGTGTCTCCTGGCAAAGAAAGGTTGTGAAATGTAGGGGTTCAGTGTCCCCTCCCTTCCAAGCAAGGCGTGAAGGGCCCCGTGGGGCCCGGGACCCAGCGGGCATCGCTCAGTCACACAGGCTCTGCTGTGCGCATGAGCATGAGACGCGCGGACGGTGCTCGGGGAGGTGGTTATACGTGAGGGCAAAGAAGGGTTTAGGTAATAGATGGTTTTTTAGCGCAGTCTCAGATTCACAGAAAGGTCGAGCAGAAAGTGTTGTATGGACAGTTGGCCTACACTCCCTTCCTCCCGCCTCCACAAACATTTCCCTTTATTAACATCCTGCCCTGATACGGCGTGTCCAGTTAATGAGCGCGCGTGGGCGCGTCATGGTCACATACAGTCCGCAGTTTGCCTCGAGGGTGACTCCGTGTTCCGGACACTCCGTGAGTTCGCACAAACGTGCACCGACATGTGTGCATCGCGATGGGGTCATACGGAGCAGTCTCACTGCCCTCAAGTCCTCCGTGCTCCCCCCAGCCCCCCAGCCTGGGTCTTTTACTGTCTCTTAAGTGCTGCTGTGCCCAGCACGCCGGAGCTGGGACCGCGCGGGATGGAAGGGCTCTTCAGCCCGGCGGCTTTCTCGCAGTGACACGCGTGCGCTTACGGTTCCCTCCACTTTCGTGGCTTCAGAGCGCATCTCTTTTTAGTACCGAATAATATTCTGTCGTCTGGAGGGACGACGCTCTGTTCATTCATTCCCCTACTGAAGGGCGTCTCGCTTGCTTCCAAGTTTAGGCAGTTGGGAGTGAACGTCTGTAAACGTCTCCGTGAGGTTCTCTCTCGAGACGTGTTTTCAGCTCCTGTGGGTGAACATGCCAAGGGGCGCATTTCTGGTTCATGGGATAAGAACAGGTTCAGTTTTATAAGAAACTTCCAAACTCTTCCAGAGATGTGGGTGGAGGGGGAAGGGATTATAAAACTTGTCTGAGGCTCCATTTCTTCATCCAGTAAATGTGGACAGTCTAGGTCACCCAGCCTGCCCGAGGTCACCTGGCCCTGCCCGAGGTCACCTGGCCCTGCCCGAGGTCACCCCGCCTGCCCGAGGTCACCCGGCCCTGCCCGAGGTCACCCGGCCCTGTCCGAGGTCACCCGGCCCTGCCCGAGGTCACCCGGCCCTGCCCGAGGTCACCCGGCCCTGCCCGAGGTATGACACTTGGCCCCGCCCCGTGACATCGGTCTTGCTCTAGGACCCCCCGTGCTCCCTCGGTGCTCGCTGACTCCCTCTTGCTGGTCCTGCAGCAGGCTGCACAGGTTTCTCGGGAACCGCCGGACGCCCCACAGGAGCCGGGGGATGTCTGGTGGGTGTGGGATTCTGTCTCGGAGACGGTGGGTCGCTTCTGCTGCTGCTGGCTGTCAGCTGCTTCGCCACAGAGGGCGTGTCAAGGTGACGAACAGGCCCGCGGGTACCCCCTCAATTAGCTTGCACTCGTGATGGCGAATTGCATTTCTTTCTGTTAGTGGCTTGGAAGTCGCGCCCCAGGGAGGCTGGAGGCAGAGGTAGGAAGTGGGGTTTTATAGTCCAGTTGGAAGGAGACTTCCTGGGGAGATTGGTGCTTTTCTGAACCACACTGTTCAGAAGATTTCTGGAATTGACTTTTGTGCATGCGGTCAGACTCGCGAGGGCTCACGCTGGCCCATTCTCTACTGCTCGGCCCTCGGGGGCCGATGGCTGGAACCTCTTCTCTGCTTCCCGCCTCTGTGGGTCGAGACGCGCCTCCAGGCTCCCACCGTCCGTGCGAGGGTCCGGTTCCCGGGGTTGGGCCTGCACTGACGGCGCGGGTCCTTCTTCGGGAAGGCCGTCCTCCAGCGGAGGCTGGCCGGTGTGGGCGCAGGTCTCAGTTAGGGGCTGGAGCCCTGCTTCAGCGCGGGACGGGGAAGGGGCTGCGGGCCTGCGCTTGGCTCCACAGACAGACTCCCTGAGGCCTGCCGCCCCCGCCCGCCCCTCACCCCACCCCTCACCCGAGGGCTTGTCTTTCAGGGGCCCGGGGGTGGGGGTGGGGCAGAAACAGAGGAAGAGAGCTTTCAGATGGCCAACAGTGATGGTTTTTGACTTTGATGTTGCCCCACGCTGCGCCCCCTTCCGGGCCGTGTTCCGGGCGCTCCTGCCCTCGTCTGGGCCCCATCCTGGCCGCGGCCCGGACCCTGGAAGGACGAGGGCAGCCGCCCCGAGAGAGGCAGAGGTGGCCCGCTCTCTGGACTGGCGTGCGCCCCGCAGACCGTCTGATCTTCCTGCCGGCTGCCGAGCCGTGAGATGAGCGTTCGCCGCGCCTGCGTTTCTGGCACACGCTCGTGGAGCCAGGGGGTCCCCGCAGCCTGACGGTGCACAGAGCTGCCCCTCGCTGAGCCCCAGCGGCTGCCGGCTTTGGCCGAGGGGCAGCTCTGTGCAGCCCAGACAATGGGGCGCAGGCGCCGTGCCTGCACAGCCCAGCCTTCTCGCTCGGCTCTGCCCTGGGACTGCGTTCCCGCTGCCGTCTGCCTCCTGACCCGTCCCCTCTCCCTCCCGGGGCTGTTGGCCTCCTCAGACTGGGGACCCTCCTCCTTGGGGCTTGGGAGACGCAGATGCAGGGGCTGGCTCCGGTGGTCCTGCCAGGGCCGCGGCCTGGGTGTCTGCAGCTTCAGGAAGCACGGGAGACCACCTGCAGGGGCTGGTCCTCCTCGGCCCTCCGCTGTGTCTCCGCTGTCCTCCCGTGACTGCGTCCGAGGGCTCCTGCCGCGCGCCCGTGCCCGGCTGTGGGGAGGTCCGTGTGTGCATTTGAAGTTGGGTGACTTTGACTCGGGACGGCCTTGCCCGATGTTGGTGCTCCGGGCGGCCTTCGTGCGGATGCGTGTGGCTGCCACACTGGCACTGCCATCAACACACGTGCACGCTCGCACACGTCCGTGAGCACACACATGAGCACAAACATGCACGTGCGCGTCCATGTGCGCACGGCACACCAGTATGTGCACACGTGTGCCCAAGTCCCTTCGGAGGCCCTCCTCTAACTTGTTTCCGACAGCACCATGTAATCCAGAATGCTTTCTCTGATTTTTTTTCTATCCGTGCCCTCTACTCTCTTTCTCAAATTTTCTTTGGATGTTTTAGGTTTTTCACTCTGGTCATGAAACGCCCAATACTGAAGAACACGCTGGAGGGTTGGGAGTTTATGTCTTACCCTAAGAAAGCCATCTCTAGTCCTGCTGGTGTCCCGAATTTGCCTACACGGATACGAGATGGTTTGGGGGAAGGGAGCTTCTTCAGGATCCCTTAAAACCCGCCCGCCCGCCCGCACGGGCACCCTGGAGGTAGGGTAGGCTGTGTGCCTTACACATGAACTCTGCTCTCCGGCACGCGCTTGCCGGTCTCTCTGACGGCTGCTCGCTCTGCCGGTGGGGACCCATCCTCAGGCAGAAGGAAAGGAAAATGGGATTTAATTGTGCAATTTTCTTTTTCAATGTAAATATATACATCGAGAAAAAAATATGTTCAGTCTCTGTTTACGATTCTTGTGTCCTACAAGAATTCTTTTCATTGTTCTCTCATGTATTAAATTTTTTAAAAATACATTTCACTTCTTCTGACAAGCCATTAAAATTCAGCATTTAAATGTCACTTGTTGGCACGTAATTTGCTGTCATGAAAACAACTATGGATTTATTTCCTGGCAAGAATCTCCTGTTGTATTGAGCTATATGTCAAAACCAAAAGCAAAAAAGCAAAATTAAAAATCTAACACAGTTTTATAATTCCTTAAAAGAGAAGGAAAAGAAATCATCCAATGGTCTGGAACACTGGGATCACCAGAGTGATGTCCAGACCCGATGGCTGTCTGCAGGGAGCTGGCTGCTGGCTCTGCGTTCTGTGCACATTCTAGCACATTCCACACCATGTCAGGCTGAACTTTGGCTTTCTTCTTCCTTTTCCTCCTCGATCAGTCTCTCTGCTTGCAGTCAGCCTCCACTCACTAAGCTGCCTTCTCTCGTTCGAGAACCCACCCTGTGCCTCCGAAGCTGGAGTCATTCCTCCTTCCTGAGGTCCAGATGAGGCCTGCCCCCCCGAGGTCCAGGCAGACCACGCTGTGGGGTGGGGAGAGGAAGACACGCTCGAGGAGGGCTTGTAGTCACAGAGCTGAGACTTGTCTTTTGCGGGATTTTCATTATATTCAGTCGGACGTTCACACGTGGTGGGAATCTGGTGGAGGGGCCGCTGAGAGTGAATGATGGTTGGAGGGGAAAGGAGAGGCCATGAGGGGGCCCGTGGGACTGAGCGGCAGCCAGATCACAAGGCCTAGAATATAAAGAGCACTCATAAATCGGTAAGAAATCAGCCTCACTAGAAGTCCGAAAAATGGAAGTTAAAATCATAAGAGGTTATTTTGTTAACTATCAGATGGCAGAAATGAAGGAATCTGACAACCCCAAGTATTGGCTAGAGTCTAGGGCAAACTAGAAATTCTTAGACACAGTTGATGCAACTGTTTTTGAAGCTGTTACCAATCAAAAATAATTGATTAAGTCAATGTCCTACATCGCAGCTCTCCACTTCCAGTTATGTCCCCCAGATCGTCTGTCTGTGCTCCAGACGTCGGTGCCCTGTCTGTAGCAGTCATCACTGCCTCTGTGGTGGTGGAAACCAGTGGCAACAACCTCCCTAGACCCCGATCAGGCAGGACACGATTCAGTGTTCTGTGTGACCAAGGGGGGCGGACCAGGGGCACACATGTCAGCGTGTCTGCATCTCACACGGGTGTCGCACAAATAAAACCAGGTCCTAGAGAACACATGGGTCTGGGACTATATGACAGAGGACATCAGTACCGTCGGATGTTTAGGAGAACCCATGTGTGCAGTCCACATGGAATGGGGGAAATGGGGGCACTGAGTACAGCCCGAGGACAGCTGTGTTCTCTGGAACGAGGCTCAGAGAGAGACGCGGGCAGAGAGGGGTCTCTCATAAAGCCTTTTACATCTTCCAAAAAACACCGGTTGAGTACAGGCAGTTGATGAGGTTATTTTATTCCTGTTTGTGTGCACAAAACACTTTGTGGTCTATTAAATAATAAAAAGTCTGATGAAGCAAGTGGAAGACTGTACAAAGAAGGAACTCGTGAAAGAAAGAGCAGAAAACAAGCAAGAGACAACGAATTAATGAAAACATTGAGAAAACAAACAAAAAGCTGGGGTCTTGGACAAGACCTATGAAGCAGAGATCTGTCTGACCAGGAGGCATCACTACAGGTGAGCCGCATCTAAGCATCCCAGGGAAATACCATCACCAGTTTTGCTCGGAGGATTGGGAAAAGGCAGTTACAGAGAACTGTGACCCGGCAAGAGTGACTCAGAACTGTATAGACCACTTGGGTAAGCCTCATCATTTGAAAAGCCATGCACCTATGTTTTCAGAAAGTTGGTTTTGTGAATGCGGGGAGCAGCGTGTATGTTCATAGTGGGGAGTCCATTACTTTTCGCAAACCAGCCTCCAGAGGCGCTCCCCAGACAGAGGACCAGCCACGTGTGCAGACGAGGGTGCTGCCTTCCTCAGCCCTGCAAACACATGGTCCCCGAGCACGTGTCACTTTCAGCACTGCCGTGTATGCTGTGTGCACACAGCCACCGAACTCCACAGGACGCTCCGTGGGACTGAACATTGACCATCGTCTCCTATTTTGTAAGAACCTTCCTGAACCACGTTTTCTTTCCGAGTCTGTACTTGCTTGTAATTTCTCCTTGGCTCTACAGCACCCCTCCTCACTGGTGGGTTTTGCCATCAAAGGAGAAATGAGGGGTCTTCATTAAATGAAAACCCTTCCAAGACAAACATTTTCCCTATAAAGGAGTAGAGAGAACGTCTAGAGACGCTTGCAGTATCGTGGGCTGCGGGCTGCTGAGCTAGAAGACCTCCGTGTCCAGCGAAGGCGCTGGCGAAGTCGTTCACGGGGCAGAGTGCCCTCGCTGCCTTCCTGGAGCATTCTTGGCAGATTCCCTTGGATCACGGAGCTCCGCTGGTCCGTTTCAGAATTGGTTTCCAGCTTATCGACAGCAGGACAAACATGCGAAAGCTGAAGAGCTACTTCTAAATGTTGACCAGTCTGAAATGAAGAGAAAATAGTCCTGCAGTTAGAAGAGAAAATATGATCTATTTTTAAAGCTTTATTTTTCGTTGGCTCTTTGGAGCTGTGATACCAGAAACTACTTAGTTCGTGCTTGTCCCTCTAAGAACTCCATTCTGAGAGAATCAGTCTTACTCGGTGCACAGTGTTTTTACCCTTGTCCCTTGAGGAGCAGAGTAACTAGGAAATATATGTCTTTGGGGGTAAAGAGCTCATGTTTTCTGGGATTTTCAAGGACTTCTGGAACGTTGCTTCTGGCCACACTCAGTGGCCCTCACACTGTCCCCTGCCCGTGCCTGGTGCTCAGTGTTGGGTCCAGGAAGCTGCCGTCCTCCCTGGAACACCAGAGGGCCTGGGGCTCGAAGCCTCTGTGCCCACATACCCCAGCTCTCCCATCAGTGGCCCCCAGAGGATGCACACAGCTGGGGACGAGCGGAGGGGCCCAGAGGGCTTGGCCTGAGCGGCACAGATCCATGTTTCGTGGCCATGACGAAAGCCCAGGAAGGCCAGCAGGATGGCGATTTGACAACCGGCACCCGATGCCAGCAGCCCCGTGTCATGGAGGAAGGGCACAGTGGGGCGGGGTTCAGTGGACATGCACGTCTGGCTCTCAGGGTGCTGAGCGAATCACGTGGAGGGACGTGGAAGGAGCCAAGCTCTGCGTCCTGTGGGCGCTGGGCTTCTCCCCGCTCCTCTCCCCCCAGGGGCCTTCCCCCTGGGCGGCCCTCCCCTGGCTCCCGGCTCCACCCTGCCCCATGACCGCTCTGCCGGCCCGTGTAGACACACTTCCAATGCTGCGGCGCGCCCGCGGGAGCTGATGGGCGATGGTCGCCTGACGGGTCCTCAGAGCGGAGAAGAAGCGGAAGACAGGACTCTTCCTGAATGCGTGTCCTCGCTGGAGCGAGTCTTCACCTGACACGGGAGACGCGCCGCCGACGTGGAACAGAAGACACGGACTGCTTGTCCCTTGGGGGCAAACCAGAGCCGTTCTTCAGATGTGTCGGAGAAGCAAAGTTTTGCCTTTAGAAGAAGCTTGGGTATCGAGAAATACTAACAAATGATATACAGTCCTTATAACTAAAAGGTACATTTCTTAACTTTGGACACTGTGAAGCTTGCATTTTTTTTCTCAGACAAACTACATATTTTGCTTTTTAATTTTAAGGCACGAAGCAGGTAGACCTCATCCCTATTAAGACGGGAAAAGCCCAAGGCTCCGGGGGGGGGGGGTGGAGGGTGCCGTCGAGCATTAACGGACCATCTGCCTCTGAGGCCCCGGAACAGCCCGCACGGGCCGTGTCTGCCTCCAGGAGGCCCTGTTCCCCATCACGGAGCCTCCTCCTTCGGGAGACTTAGCTGCTCTCGTGTCAGGGAAGAGCATCCGCGGCCCAGGAAACCTGGGCGCTTCCCGGCAGCTCCGAAGACCTTGCATTTCTGGAGAAGCAGGAAGGCGGGGAGGGGACCCCCTTACGGGCTGTAACTCAGTGTTGAACCTCACTACGAGCTGGGTGGGTCGTGGGCCACTCGGGCTACGGGCTCGTGATTACCCGTCTCATCAGGAGAAGCCTTCGGGCTTGGTGGACAGATGAGTACAAATGGACTCTGGAAATCGTTTTTACCCTCGTCTTTCTCCCCCTCTTTCATCTCTCTCTTCTTGAGTTAAACTTTTTTGTGGTTTTGCAGGACTCTGGGGTGTTAGCGGGTCTCTGAGTCAATGTCGGAGCTGCAACCTGAAGTGAGGGGCCGCGCGGCAGCGTGCGGGAACCCCGGAGCTCACAGAGGGTCTCAGCCCCGCGTGCGTCCCCTGCCCAACGGACCGGTGCCGTCGGCCGGCCCGGGCGGGTTCTCGCCACAGAGGAGTCCGTGAATCTCCCGTTTCAAGACAGACGGCTGGTGGATGAACACCTTTGGTAAAACGTTAGAAACCAACCAAGCTCTAGTTTGTTCACCAAAACTAAGGGGGGGGGGCGGTCCTAGACCTTCGACAGAGAAACAAAATAAAGCAAAACAAAAATGTGCCCAGGCCAGCGGAGTGAGTGCAGTTCTGTACCGCGACTTTGCCGCCTGCGGCACCTCGTACCGTAGCCAGCTGCTCGCCCGGGAAGGTCGTCGTGGAGGTCAGTGGGCTCACGCTGGGGGCCGCAGAGAGGGTTCTAGGCTCCGTTCACGTGGAAGCTGCCACGGGCAAGTGGAGCAGAAGGAGGACAAGCCTTTTTCTGCCTCGTGGCAGCGACCATGCCCACCTCCCCTCAGAACCGAAATGCTTCCTGCTCCTGGCCTGGCGTCCCCCAGTTGTCCTTCGGGGCCCCCTTCCCCGCAGTCCGTCACAGGTGTCCGCACACCCCAGCATTCGTGGAGCGTTCCCGCGGGCGCTGGACGTGGAGATGGATTATCACGCATGTGTTACTCGAAACCAAGTGGTGCAGTGCTCCCCTGGGCAACAGGCCAGTGCTCACCAGACACAGCGCTGAGGGGCTGGAGCAGACTTTCCCGATCCCCGTGAAGGCACTTCTGTGCTTACAGTTTTCCTGACCACGAGGGATGGCTTCCGTGTGACTCGCTCTGTAGAGCAGACAGCCCCGCAGGCTGACCTCCTGGCCTCAAGGCTGAATATGCGTGTCCTTCCTAGGCCACGGCCGGCCCGCGGCCCAGCGTCGTGCACAGACAGGAAACAAGGTGTGGAGCGAGCGCCCTGTTTTGGGGACATTGTGGGTGTCAGCGCCCCCCCGCCCCACGGGGACACGAAGGGCCTCTTCACATCTGTGGCCGCACAGAGAGGCCCCCTGGTGGTGTGTGAGGGGAGGTGACGAGGGGCCACCCGGCCTGTTGCCTGGCCCGGGCCGGCCCCTGGGGAGGAGTTCTGAGGATGGGAGGAAGGCCAGGCCCCCTGGGGGTCCCACCTGCTGTGCCCAGCTCTGGGTGGGGGAGGGGCGTGAAGCTCACACCATCCGTCACGTGGGGCTTCCACGGGGGTCAGGAGCCGGCGGGGCCGGTCGTTGTCTGCAGGAGGCGCGCGCCAGTAGCCCCTGGCGAGTTTCTCTTGCCCCCGTCCCTTCGCAGGAGACCCCCGGCCCAGTCCGCGGGGGGGTGTGCTGCGGGCTGGGCGCCGTGGCTGGGGGCTCCCCAGGACTCCAGGGGATGGCCTGCACTTGCAGCTGAGAGCAAGCAAGGCCCGTGCAAATGCCAAAAGTGAAAACAAAAATGAACAAAACTCGAAAGCAGGTGTTGTCACTGTTCGGGCTACTCCCGTGAGGGGCGAGGGGCACGCGGGCGCGGGGGGCCGTGTGCTGGTGACGTGCACAGAGGGGACAGTGCACATGGGGGGGTCGGGGCCCCCGGGGTAGACGCGAGGGGCGGAGAGCGAGGTCTAAGGCCTGAGCTCACAGCTGCGAGCTCTGCCGCGTAGGCCAGAGGAAACCCACAGTCGGGTTGTAACGCCGCCCGGGGCGTCCGTGGCGGAGCGACGAGGGCCGCGGGCTTGGAGTCTCCCCGCGCGTGCTGCCCGTGTGCCTCCGGTGGGACTCGGTGCGGCCGGCCGCGCTCCGGGGTCCCAGCCGTGCGCAGGGGTCGTCGCCGACCTCGTGGAGTTGTGGGCTGGCTGAGTGTCGTTACTGTTTGGAAATAGAGCCAGTCCTGGGGCGCCTGGGGGCTCGGTCGGTGGAGGGTCTGCCGCTCGGTTTGGGCTCAGGTCTGACGGCAGGGTCGCGGGGTCGAGCCCTGCCCCGGGAAGTCTGCGTGGACCCTGGCTCCCCTTGCCCTGCGCCTCCCGCGCGCGTGCTCTCCGTCTGCGTCTCCGTGGAATAATGGAGTGCGGCCAGCACCGAGTCCTGTGGGCCGGCGTCCGTGTGCGCCACACTCACTGACGGCGGGTACTGGACACGCCCGTGAGCCCCGAGACATGCACGTGCGTGTGCCGGGCACCGCCCAGGACTGCCCAGTGGACGTGCAGGGACCCTGAAATACATTTTGGATCATCTCTTTAAAGCACGTTTTAAACGTGTTGTTGATTAGCTTATGACCTGCTCTTCGTTTCCTTGAAGTAAAAAACGTTCTAAAAGCAGAACACAGTGGTTTTGCAGAACGTGCCGGTGTATACAGTCGGCCATTCCGACGTTTGCTCCCGAGCCGTGGAACCAAAGATGAAGACAGTGCTAGGTTGCTGCTTGGGGTGTACTTTGGTCCGAGTTTCTCGCGTCTCTGCTTTTCTGGGCGTCAGGGACCAGCAGGCGATGGCTGGGCCTTTCTGTGGCTGGGAGACGGCGGTGACAGCCTCCGCGTGTCTCAGCACGGCCAGTGACCGCCCCGGAGCGCTCGCTGGGGGACGGAGGTGAGCTGGCAGCGGGCGCCCACCGCCCATTTCTGTCCTCTCGCCTCGCGGTCTGCGCGGCCGGCTCGGGGGGACTGTTAGTCCCTCAGGTGGGGGCTCGTGTTCCTGGTCGCGGATGCCAGCGCTGTCCGCGACTGAGATGCTCGCTTGTGTCGTCTTGTGAGGGACGTGAAGTCGGAAACGACATGGGCCCGCACGGTGGCTCTCGCGTACCCTCCAGATGAGCGCACACCCTCTTTTCTACGTGTCCGTGTGTCTCCCTTCTAGGACGCGAAGCCCGGCTGTGGGGGTGAGACGGGGGAGGAGGAGGCTGGTCATCTGGGTTCTGGATCCTGCGCTAGCCGCCTGTGTCATCTCCCTTAACACGCAGAAGAGCTTCCGGAAGGAGCGTGATTACCTCAGCTTCACCAGTGTGGCCGGTGAGCCTTAGGGTGTCACCGACGCCGCCCGACGCTCCTTCCTCTCCCCCGAATCTGCCCTCTACAGCTCGGCGATGACACTTCTGTGCGCGGTCGGAGGCCTCACGTTGTTCCCTCAAAGATGTCTGCTTCGCCCTAGATTTCGAATGTAAAATGTACCTTTTCCTCTTACTTTTGGAAGGTAAATCCCTTTTCCCAGGACACTAGAAAAAGTGCTTCCTCGGTTTGTTTTTAGGGTTCTGCGCTCAGATTTTAGGGTGCTGGGGAGGATTTGTTTAGAAGCACCACAAGACGTACCCGGAAGCTTTCTTGGCTGGATGTCTAATCTCTTCTGTTTCGCGGCTCTGAACAAGGACAGAGCCTCTCCCGAGGGCGCTTGGCCGGTTAACGACGGGGACCGTTGTCACAGGCTCCGTCAGACCTGACTCGCGGCTTCTCAGGGAAGATTCCTGAGGCCGCCCTCATCAAAGGCCAGACTGCTTCCTAGAACACAGCCTCCCCTTACCCTCACCCCAGAGGAAACCCTCACCCCAGACAGGTTTCTTACAAGAGGGGGGTTTCCACGAGGCCAGAGTCTGGCTGCCGGGGGCTGGTTTTGAGCTGGGAGCCCCGGCGTGGAGAAATGGCCTGTGTCCCCCGCATCTTCTCCTAGCAGAGAGGAGGGCCGCCTGCGGGTCGTTTTGGTGCCCGTACTCTTCAGGGGCCCGTGGTGGAACGAGGGGCCAGCCCTCCCGCGTCAGGGGAGCCGGGCTCCGTGCGTCCCCCTCACTCCCCGGGGCCGCTCCCCAGTCTGGGTCTGCCCCTTCCTCTGTCGAATCAGGAGACTTGACAGTGAGGCTTCCGTGCTTGCTGCGAAGGCCGTGGGAGGTGGGCGCGCCACGGTGCCGTCTCCGCGGCGTTTCTGGTGCACGTGGCCCTGCTGGACCTCCAGGGTTGCAGGTGAGCCCGCCCCCCGGGAGGGACCCTCACGCACGCGCTCCCGTCCTCTTCCGGGACTTCGGGACTCAGAGCGCGAACCACTGGGACGGTGTGCGTGCTTCCAAAGTGCAGGCACGCTTCCCTCCGAGACGGGATGAAGAGCACGCGGGCCGCGGTGTGAGTGTGTCGGGTGCGGGCCGCCCTCGGGGTCCGGCAGGTGCTCCCCGCAGACGGCCGGGACAGCGGCTGCCCGGCCCGCCCCGCCTGCTTCCCCCTCACCCGCAGGAGGCTTTTGGTTCTCTAATTGGAACTCGGTAGTGAAACCCTCTCTGCCAAAACCACTTCTTGCGTTGCTCAACGTTTGGGGACATTTAGAATTTGGTAAGATAGTCCCCCGGAAGAGAGAGGTTTGGATTGTCCCATTACGGTAATGAACCGGCTCGGAGGATCGGGCGTGGGGGCTTCCTTCCGGCTCTCCCTCCTTTGTCGTCCACACTCCTTTCATCTCCTGCTTCTCTTTTCATCTGCTCTGTTCTCTCTGTAAATCCTCTTCTCTCTCCCTTTATCTCAATACCATAATGAAAGGCCTTCAAAGACGGAGTTTCGAAACACATCCCCCCGAGAGGGCCAGTTAAGTGCACAGAGGTGGTCTGTGTGCGGAGACTGGAATCTTCAGGGCCCCGGGATTGTCGGGGACTTCTGGGTGGGGGGGGCTGGGAGGCCCCTGCAGCTCGCTCTGGCCCCTCCTTCCCGTCCCGGGCCCCACCGCTTGGCCCGCGGGTCCCCGCTGCCCTCGGGGCCTCCCCTCCTTCTGAGCTGAGCTCGTTAGCTGTCACTCAGCGAGCCGAGGACCGTGCGGCCTCCCTGAGCTGGGGCGTCCGCGTGCGGAGGGAGGCTCGGCTTCGGGCTGGGCGCCGCGTCGGGAACAGACGGGCGGGGGCGCAGGGCGCAGGCTTGGGGTCCGTGGTGTCAGCTGTGGAGCGGCCTGTGCGTGCTTCTGCAGGGAAGGCCCTGGACAAGCAGGCCCTGCAGGGGTCGGGCCGCCCGAGAGCGCGTTGGATTTCGGGGTCTTGGGAGGTTCAGGAGCCTCGGGGGAGCAGCTGGGTCACGCCCAGGGTTGCGTAGCCGGGAAGGCTCGTGAGGTCCCCCTCCTGCGTCCGTGCCGGCCGGGAAGTGAATGGCACGGTGTTGGTTATTGACCACATCGATTATCTTTCGGGGTGTCAGTTGACCTTCACCCCCCTCTTCAGGAGTGAGACGGGAGGTCCCCCTGTAGGAGGCAAGAGGTTCCCGCATTCGGTTTCCAGTTTTATTTGTGAGAAGTGGCGTTCTGGGGGCACATTCCCATGTCCTTCTGGAATCGTCGCCTGCGGGGTCGGGAAGCAGGTGCGGCGGGACCATCCCAAGGGCCTCCTGCGGCCACCCCGCGGCCCCGTGCGGGGTGAGGCCTCCGATGCGGCGCACGTCTCTCTCCGGGTAGCACCCCGGACGCAGACTTCCTTTCACTTTGCCGAACATCTGGAGAAAGCGAAAGCTGCTCCCTCACAGAGGTGATCGTGCGCCCGGGGGACGCGCGGGCGGGAGCGTGTCGGGGCCTGCCCTGCGCCACACGTCGGGGAGGGAGGGGAGTGGGGCCGCTTCTCTCCGGCCCCCTTGTTCGGGCCCGAACGGAGTGGACGGCAGAGCCCTGGGCGCTCCTGTCCCCGCGGGTCAGCAAGGGGGACGCGCGGGCGCCAGGAAGGGCAAAACTGTGGCAAGAGGAAGGAGGAGGGACCATTTTTTCCCTTTTTTCCAGTTCAGCTTCGGAGATGGGACTCTGGGACAAGGTGGGCTGTCGGAGTCCCACCAGGGACGGTGCTGCTCGCGCGGGGGCCGTCGGCTTCGGCGTGGCCGTCTCCTTCGCGGCCGGTCCCTCCACGCTGCCACAGGGTGCTGGCTCTCAGCCGTCCAGGGCCTGCTCTGTTGAGGTGGGACCTGGGACAGCCCAGATGGCGTCCCTGTCACGCCCTCGCCTGCACTCCTCTTGCTGGTGTCCCGCCTGGTGTTCACCAGCACGACCCCCACGGCCACAGATCCCGGCCGCTCCTGGAGGACAGAGTGCAAGCCCAGGAGCCCAGGACGCGGTCGCTGCGCGGTGGCCCATGCAGCCGTCGAGGGCTCTGGCTTCTCACACTCCGGCTCTGCCTGCACAGCTGAGGCCCCAGGAGCCCAGCGGGGATCCAGGGGAAGGTCTGCAGGGCACTTGTTCAAGGCCATAGCCTCCTCCTTGACACTTGGTCTTTAAAGCAAACAAATCAAATCACCGAGCGCAAAGGTGCTCCTTCCCTGTCCCCCCGGTGCCTGCAGGGGGTTTCGGTCTGGGGCCCGAGAGAGTCTTCCTGGGCGCGTGTACGTCCACGAGGAGGACCGGGCCAGCCCAAGGGGCTGCGGGGAGCTTGGCTCTGATACTCAGTTGTGGGGACTCGGGAGGGTCAGGCTGGGCAGCGGGCGGGGTGGGCCCCCCACCGCCGGTGCTGCACGCTGTCTGGTCTCACGGACTCTGTGGCCAAGGGCACCTCAACTCGCAGATCAAAACCCTCCATGCACCGAGTCCGGCAGCTCTGGGCGTGGCCTTGTGCGAGGGACTCTGGAGGCTTCCCTGTGGCCGGAGGGGCCAGGGGGACGAGGAGGAGAGGTCCTGAGCTGGTTGTGCCGCCGGGCCGGCATGGAAGGGAACCGGGCCTCGGGGAGGGTCTCCTGGGGCCCCGCGGTCAGGGAGGTCAGGGAGGCATCCGGGGAGGAGCTGTGCCTTCGCGGATGGAAGGGGTTTGCAGGTGGAAAAGCCCCCGAGGGAAGGCAGAAAGCCCTGGATGGAGAGGGAGGAGGGAAGGTGCCCTTGGGGACAGGAATCGGCACCTGTTGGACTTCGCCAAGGTGGCGGCAGGCACGAGTGCAAGGGTAACAAAACCGAAGGGGTTCTAGGATTTTAAGCGGAGGAGGCGCTGACAGGCAGGGTAGTGTTTTCTAGGGACCCTGGATTTAATTGAAAACCCAGACTTGCTCTTCTCCGAACAGAGATGGACTGGAGCCCTTGTGCCCTCTTCTGCAGGGAAGGTCCCCTCTCTCAGGGCAGCATGAGGCGGCCCCCACTCGCTGCGCCCAGGGCTCTCTCCTCTCCTGGGTGGTCTAGCCTCGAGGTTGTGCACACGCGCCTGAGGCCCCCTCTCACCAGAGAACAAAGATTACTCACAATTACACGCAATTAGCGATTTTCAATTATTAATGGTGGTGAAAGAACGTGTCTATTCAACAAGTAATTTGTCGTAATTTTTAGTAATTGAAAGTAATTTCTAGCAATTAAGCCCTAATTTAGTGCATTTTCTGGGTGACGCCCTTATTCAAGGGGCGCCTCTGATCAACCGTTGGGTGCTTTTTCCAGGCACTTTGTTCAGTAGAATTGGCGGGGTGGGCTATTGGGGGAGCAGGATAACCCCATGTTGGAAGCGCAGCGAAAATAAAGGGTGGTCCAGGCTGACCCCACAGAGGGACGTGTGGGCGCAGGCCTTCCCCGCAGAGCCCCCCTCGGCTCGCTCGGGGTCACACACGTGAGCTGGGTCCTGTGACAAGGCCGGAGCCTGGCCGGCACTCGGGGGGCTGCCGGGCCGGTGTCCAGGACGGGCCTCTGGCTGTGCCCGGGGCGCTGGGTCACAGTAAGCCGGCCAAGGCAGCAGGTGGCCCTCGCCGGTGGCCGGGGCTGGTGCGGCGGTCGGAGGGGGGACAGTGGCTGGACAGCGGTGCTGCCCCTGAGAGCTGGGTCTCCCCCCCCCCACCCCCAGCTTTCCAAAGCCTCCCTCGGTGGGCAGGTGTGCTGGGGAGGACGAGAGAGGGCTGCGCCCAGGAGTTAACCTAATCACGGTGGATTTGCATGTGAAAAGCAGCCTGGAGCAGGTCTTTGTCTAGGAGGAGGGGATCTTATCCCTGATGAAATCTGTCATCTCTTTTGTCAAGTAGCAAATAAATATTCTGACTAAATTCTTCAGAAATGAAATGACTTCGTATATCTGGGAATGTGCTTTATTCCCCTTGCAAATTAGTCATTTTAACTATATGCACGACTTCTTCCTGCCGCCCTGGGTAGTCATTGAAACTTGAGTGCGGTGACTGCCTTTCCATATTTATATTCTGTTGGAACCGTGGAAACCCGCAGCCAGAGACACACAGATGCGGGCTGGCCGTGGTTACACGCGTTCCCAGCTTTTCGGCGGCCGATCCGGGACTTCCTGGGCAGCAGCCCTGTGTGTCTGGGACCTGGACCCGGCCCCTCCCGGTGGCGCCGGCCAGTGTGGGTGGAGTCTGGGGCCCTGGGGGTCCGTGTCGCCATGGGAGCCCCTGGGCGCTCAGGGCCGTCTTGCGCCATCTTCCTTCTGTTGCCTGGGATTCTTTGCCCGATCCGAAGGTCCGGCCTCGCCCCTTGGCCTGAGCTCTCCACCCGACCATGTCACTTTGGCTCCTGGGGGGGCGTCGCCACCTTCTCAGACATCGGATCCTGTTCATAGCAGATATTTGGTCATGCTTCCTCTCCTATCCTCCTGTGAAATTAAGAACATGATCCCAACACGTGAGAATTTTAAAAAATGAACCTAGCGCTGTGATATAAAGACAGTTGGGAGAAAAACGAGTGATGATAAAGCAGCACGCGCTTGTGACATGTACGCGCCCTCCACAGGCTCGGCGAGTCTCAGTGGATGGTGAGAGCGAATGCACAACAGTTCCTCCGTGAGCCCTGGGGTCCAGCAGCGCTTCTGAGTTGTGAGAGGTACTCAGCTAGCGATCGGAAGAAGGGAGGAACTGCGTTCTGGACGTTGCCCTTCTGCGCTTCCAAACGAGGACCGGGGTTCTGGAGCGCACGCTTCTGTGGGTCTGTGTCTTTCCTCTGGCCTCCATGGTGCCCAGAGGGGAGAGCATGACGCCGTCTTCGCTTCCTTCTGCTCGCTGGGTGTGACGCCAGGAGCCCTTCCTCGGGTGACTTTCCAGCCTCCTGGCAGAGCTGGTGATGCCGCGAGAGCACGGGGGGGCCGGCGCCGGATGACTGAGCGGCCCACTGGGTGAGTTACACCGGCAGGCGGGGCCTCCCCTCCTGGAGGAGCCCGGGTGCTGTGCTCTCTTTCCTGGATCGTTTGTTACGGGCGGGTCTGCAGGGCCGCTGGGAGCTCTGGCGAGAGCTCCGACCTTTTCAGCGTCCGTCGATCAGGTCTTTCTGGGTGGAAACAGCAACTGCACTTGCCAGCATCTCTTTCGGCAAAATAGTTAGGAGGGTGGGAGGGAAGCCAAGGGCAACAGGTTCCCTTTCTATAGATTTAGCCAGAGAAAGCAGAGGTAAAGATTGAAGATCGCGGATCCTCCGTGCTCTAAACATAACAGAGAAGAAAGAAGAGGTAACGAGTCCTTGGAAGAGCTCGTCACGGTTCACGACCCGCTCCGTGAAGGCCGCGTGGGCAGTGGAATCCGTCATTTTCCCGGGTGCTGTTGACTCCCCGCCGCGGCGTGCCCAGCTCACGTTCCCAGCGTCTGGTGAGAGGCCAGCTGGCAACGGGAGTGACGTCCTGACCGCAGGGCTTCCTCTGGTCCCGACTGTGGCCTGGGGGGCGCATCGGGCGCCCTCCCCTCGGCTTGCACCGCTGGGCGGGGGCGTCGCGGGGAGCCGGGCACGGCCCATGGGCCCACGTACCGCTCTGGCGTGTTAGACGGCGCAGGTGTTGGGGTCTTTGTCGCTGTAGCGTCTCCACGACCTGCCGGGGGCGAAACTCACCGTCCAGGGAAGCGGGCGTGGAAACAGACCGTAGTTTGTTTCGCAGACCGCGGTTGTGCGAGGCTCGGAACAGAAGCCGCGCATTCGTGAGGAGGTGTGAGTTTTGTGAATGCCAACATTTATTAATTAACTCTAAAACAGCATACAATCCACTCTTTAAAACGGTCAAAACACAAGAAGTGAAGGAGAATTTGAGATGATTTGTGGACCCTCTAGGAACAGGACTAAGGCAGCTGACGAGGACACGGAAGTGCAGACCCCGCTGACGTGAGCTACACGGAACGGGTTGCGTCATTAAGTGGACCGAAGGCGTGCCGGCTGCCGTGCACGGAGAGCGAGGGGGCGTCCCTTTGTTCTGCGCGTGGCAGGAGGAGAAGGGGACGCACGTGCGTCGTGCGCGGGAAGCAGGGCGGAGGGCAGGGGGTTGAGGAGCAGACTGCAGAGGTGGGTCGGGCCGAGGCGCTCTCGTCCCGGTCTCCGGTTGCTTCCCCATCTGAACCTGTGGGGCTTCTCCTGGGGCCTTCCAGACGGGCCGGGGCGGTGCACCGGTAGGTGATGGCCAGTGGGGCGTGGGCCGCAGCGTCCCCCGTGGTTCCTGCCCCTGCTGTCCTCCCGGCCGGCCCCCCTGCTTCCCCGCTGGCTCCTCATCCGCGGGTCCCTCCCCAGGCACAATGGGCTGAGTTCCCATTTTCGTTCCGTGAAGAAAACCCCACGAAGGTGGGGCTCCCTGCCAAGGGCTCTCGGACCCACGGACGCCTCGATCTTGCGCTTGGAGATTTTTACGCTTTGTCGTGTTGGTTCAGGTCAGACTCGGGTTGCACTGGCCGTTGTCCCCGTGGGACCCGCGGGCGCGGGCCGTGCTGTCCCAGTGCTGGGACCACACCCTGAGGGACAGTGAGAAGGAGCACGGAGGGCGTGGGGACCACATCTGCACCTAAGAAGGCACAAATTGCGGGTTTTCTGGGCAGATCTCTTCAGCGTCTTTGGTAAGTGATGCTAAAATCCACGGTTCTGACACGGCGTCTCTCTGCTTCTGACTGAACCACGTAGGGAGTCAGTCCATGAAGGATTGCGCAGTGATCCAAGCTAGTAAACACGTGCCGGGCGCTCTCGTTCCCGACCCCTGAAGCCACAGGGTCAAGTCAGGACGGTCAGCTCGAGCCCCGAGGCGCCTTCCCGCTGCCGGGCCCACAGCTCACCGGCTCGGCCGCCGTCCGCAGGGGGGCCCGGGGGCGCGCAGCTCCGGGGTGAGCGATGGCGGTGCGCAGGGGGCTCGGTCACCACCGGCACTCCGCTGGTGTGCGCACGGGCTGCACCAGTAGTGTCTCCAGACGGCCAGCTTCGCGGATGCCGATGACCGTACCCATGCGCGCCCGCGGTGCAGGGGGCAGGCCCGTGGGCAGAGGACGCGGTGCTCAGCGGGGGTTCCGTGGCCGCCCCACCTCTGCCTTGTCAGCTCCCACACTAACACACACAGCGCGATGGTGTCACCGCTCTTCCTGGCGTCTGGCCTGTGGGTGAATTTTCTCTCCGTTTGGCATACTTGAATTCCATCTCACTGACTCTGGAGTCGCTCGCTCAGCGCCTCTCGGAGGCGCGGGGGACGTGGGAGAGGTGGCCGGCCTGCTGCACAGGCCTCTGGGTCTGTAGCCACAGTGTCCAGGCCCAGGGAGAACTGACCGGCCCCGGCGACCCCCGGGGAGCCGCCCTGGCCTCCTGCTCGTGCCCCGGGATGCCCGAGGTGAGATCAGTGGCTGCTGCGTGGAGAGGAGGTCGGGGAAGGGCCCAGGACCTCCACGTCCTTACGGCAGCTCCTGGCCGCTTGGAAAGGGCTGCATTGTGGGGAGTCCATTCTGCCGTGTGACCCCTGACTTCTAAAGTGTCCCGGAAAATCAAACATGAATTCCGTGTGGGGTGTTTCTGGATTTCGAGAAAGGCCCTGTTTAAAGGAAGTGTTTCATCTGGCCGATTGTTTTCTTTACTTATTTTTAACTTATTTCGGCTTCTGAGGGGAGGGGTGAGGCTGAACGGGCCGAGCTGGTGGGTGCAGGCCGGGGGTGCTGCCGGGGCTCCCCTTGAGGACCTGGGTCTCGGTGCCGACGTAGGGAACAGCGCACAGGCCTATGTCCACGGGGACGGGGTTTTTCTTTGGGCCGTGGGCAGTCACCGTGTCGGGCGGAGCTCACAGGGAGGGGAGTGGATGGTCCCAGCCCTTTGAGGGCGTCTCGCAGCTTTGTTCTGCTCAGGGCCCCGGGTCTGTGCAGTAGAACATGGGGACGTGCTGTGCCGAGTGCACTGTGCCGCCCGGCCTGGCTGTGCGAGCCCCCTGACTCTCCGCAGGGATCGGGGCCCCGGTGGTGAGCCGCGGCCCAGACCCTGGAGGCCGGCACCGCCGTGTGTCTCCCGCGGGAGCACTGCACTGCCCGTTCCCCACCCGGGCCGCAGCCTGGGCCGTGCCCGCCGACACCTACAGACGACCCTGCTGCCTGGTCCCGAGACGACACTTACTGCCCGCCCCTTGGAGCCTCCCGGGGAGGCAGCAGGCCGAAGGGCGAGCTCTCCACGGTCTTCCCACCAGGACCGTTTCCCGGGTCCCCGCAAAGAGAGGAGGAAGGACGCCTGCTCGGCGGGGCCAACGAGGGAACCCGTCTCATTCACGCTCAGAAAACGCACCCAGGCATCGGGAGGAGCTGCTCGCCGAGGCTCCCTTGTCTGGTGCGCCCCTCCTGATTTCCTCCTCCCACACGCCGGGCCTCTCAGGAGCCGTGGGTCCTTTCCCGCCGCTGGCTGCAGCTCTCAGGACGGAGGCGCTTGGATCATTTGGAGAAGCCTAAGGACACAGCCGAGCCCGCTGGGCTTCTCCCGTCTCTGAAGGTGGTGCCGCTGGACGCTTGTTAACGTTGGAGACGGCAGCGCTTCGATTTGAGCTGGTCTGACTGGTAGCCCGAGGGACTCGGTGCTCTGGGGGCACGCTGGCCCCACGGGCGTCCCCGGCCCCCAGCAGGGCTCTGCATTTGAGCAGCCGTGTGCGCTCCCACGAAGTCTGACAGAGTAAGGCAGCGTCTCCCTCGTCCTGAGACCCCGCCGAGGAGGAAGGAGCAGGGAAGCCTGTCTTCTGGTTTCTGCTGTGCGGTCTCGGGTGGGTCCTGGAGAAGGGGTCTTGAGGCCCCAGGAAGGTCACGGACGGACGCTCGGGGACAGCATGAGAGTGGAGCAGATGGGCGATATCGCCGGGGGCCCGGGGAACCGGTCCTACACGTGGAAGGGACGCATCCGAAGAAGGCCTGGCGTCTCCTCGGGGAGAGCGCGTGGCCCCCAACGGAGGGGCAGCTGTGTCACCCTGTGTCCGGCCCGCTGGCCGGGACCGCGTCCGTCTTGGTGCCCCTGAACTGACCCCGGGAAGAGAAACCGGGTGAACGTGCCCCCAAGGAGGACCCTGGTTCTGTGTTTCAAGGGCTTTAGGGGGTCTCAGCCCAGCAGCTGTTCTGAGGGAGTGGGTCGCCCCCGCTGGAGCCTTTCCCAGACGTGTGCCCGGCCCCCTTCCTGCGGGTTCCTTCATCCCTCCCTTCCCGCCGTGCCTGTGAGACCGCGCTGGGCCGGGTTCGGCCCTCGTGGGCAACACACGTGTCTTCGCGGGGCCAGCTGCCAGGCCGCCTGCTCCGGAGCGCGCGAGGAAACGAGAGCCCTGGGTCCCCTCTGTCCACGGTCGGGGGAGAAGGCCACCCAGGCCAAGACGGTGGTCGGGCAGAGCGCCGCTCCGCTGGGGCAGACAGGACTCCCCGGGGTCGGCGGGGCCAGCCCCGGGTCTGAGAGTTCCTGGCGGGATGGGGGAGCCAGGCTTGGAAGAACCGGCTCGCAGCGCCGTGTGTGTGGGCCGAGCCCGGTGACGCCCGCCTGCCCCTCGCCGTGAGAAGTCTTCAGCTCTGGGGTCTCGTTTCCTCCGCCAAACCAGCAGGACTCGCCGCAGCGTGACGCACGTGGGAGGTATTGTCCCCTCTAAACAGACGTTTGTTCCCCTCCGTGCGGGTCTCAGCTGTTGGCTCGGGGGCAGTGACGCCCACGGGCTCTGGAAGCAGCAGACTTACGGTCTCACCACGCCACCCCCTTCTAGACGGCTCTTCTCGGAGAGTGCGACGCGGGCGTCCACGTGTGAGAGGTCAGGCGAAGACCGGACGAGCGTGTAAGGGGCGGCGGTAGTGCCTGGTGAAGTCCGGCCCCGGCCCGCGGAGCCTGTGACGGCCGAGCGGCTGGTGACACGCCGGCGTCTGGACCGGCCGTCCTTCGGCTTCCCAGTCCGTTTCCACGCGTCCTTGAACCTGGGCAGGAGGCTGTTTTCGCCCCGTGCCCCTGGGGACCCCAGGGCACCTCAGCGGCAAACAGAGCGAAGCGCCGCTCGGCTTCCTGGAAGGCAGAGCCTGTGAGAGAGGCCGGGGGACCCGGAGCCCCCACAGACCGAGGCGGGACCCCTTGAGCGCCAGTCTCTGCCCTCCGGCCGCCGGGGACCTGGAGCCCTCGGGAGCAGAGCCTGACCCCGGCCCGGGGCCCCGCCAGCTCTCTGCCGGGGGACGGGAGAAGCCCAGACAGTGACTGCCGAGCAGAGCTTGATGGCGGGAGTGGGACCCGCAAACCTGGGCCGCACTGGGAGCTCCGAGGCCATTCTGCTCCAGAGCAGACCCCCGCGCCTCGTCGACCCCCAGTGACCCCCATGCCTTGGCGACCCCCAGTGACCCCCGCGCCTCGGCGACCCCCAGTGACCCCCGCGCCACGGCGACCCCCAGTGACCCCCGCGCCTCGGCGACCCCCAGTGACCCCCGCGCCACGGCGACCCCCAGTGACCCCCGCGCCTCGGTGACCCCCGCGCCTCGGTGACCCCAGCGCCTCGGTGTCCCCTGCCCGCCTCAGTGACCCCCACGCCTAGGCAACCCCTGCGCCTCGGCGACCCCCAGTGACCCCCATGCCTTGGCGACCCCCAG
>CM052806.1:91881691-91929594 GCA_028533885.1 Nasua narica | reverse complement strand
GCCCCCCCCCCCCCCCCCCCAGTCTCACACGCTGATAGTCTTTTCTGGGCAATCTCGTCTCGATTTCACCATCTCGGTCCTCGGTGGCGTCCGGGGCCTCCTCTGCCTGCCGGCCCACTCTCTGCGTGCTCGCTACCCCGGGCCTCTCCCGCTCCCCCCGGGCCACCCTGCTGGCCTGCACTGTGCCCCGGTGTCCCCCGGCCGCCGGGAAGGAAGCCAGCTGTCCCTCTCAGAGGGCCGTCTTGTCAACGACTACCAGAAGGGTAAGCAGCCCAAGCTGGGGTGCCGGCCACTGGGGTTGGACACCAGGTTCCCGTAAGAACGGCAGCTTCTCAGAGGCCCTGCTGGTGCCAGTGCCCACAGCAGGGGTGTGGAGCTGACCCTGGCTGCGGTCTTCCTGCCCTGCTCCGTCTGCCGCCTTCCGGCTCTGCAGTCCCCGGGCCTCTCAGGGGGGCGACCGTGCGCGTCCTGGGCCTTCCCGTGGCCTGCCACCACCGCCACTGCCGCCGCCGTCTCTCTGGACTGGCTTCGGGGTTGTGGATTTTCCGGACTCGTCTTTTCACCACGTTCAGGATGATAAGCCCGTCCGCCGGGGCCACGTTCTGGGAGGTGCTGCGTGGTTGACTTCCCTGCAGACGCTGTCCCCAGGCCGGTGGTCTCGCTGCGGTCGACCCCGTGAAGCTCAGCTAATACGTATTTGTGTGTGTGTGTGTTAGCTGTGCAAGGATTTTAACCTGGTCGTAAGCGCTTGAATGTCTGTAAGAGAGAACGCTACGACCACGTTTTTGGAGATTGTGAGAGAACGCTCTTCGGTTTTATAGCCCTTCTGGGCTTTATTCCAACGGACGTTTTTCTGGGTTTTCAGGAGAAGGACCCTGCCAGATTCATGGGTTCCGGTAACCGTGATTTATGAACATATGCATTACTATGCGTTACTGACAAGTTATTTATGAAGCGAAGTTTTGTGTATAAAAGCTTATTTCCCCACGGAATTACTTAATAAAACTTGAGCTGCGTGCTGAGAAGGCAGTCGTGCAGGACCCGATAGGAGAACTTCAGCCAAGCCGGCCGCAAACACGGGAAGGCAGCTCATGGCCGCCTCCTTGCTCAGGAGCCCTCGGTGTCGGTGATTTGCTGGCTTTGCCGAGTGTTAGAACATGTGGTGACGGCGGGGACTTGTGCCCCGAAGCCCGGTGGAGAGAAAGGCAGGCATTTGCCAGTTAGGCACGTGGGCGTCTTAAGTCTCACGTGCAGGTTGTAATCTCCTGCGCGTGTGTGCACGTGCACACACATGTGAAGATGCACACACATGCACACAACACACATGCATACACGACTTGCACACACATGTGCCACTGAAATGCTTACGTGCACTCACACCCACGGCCGTGCACACATGTGCACACACACATGCAAACCCCAATGCACACACATAAAACGGTGCGCACACGAGCACAGGTGCATACTCACATGTACATACAAATGTACACGCGCGCACACACACACACACACACACACGCAGTCTTGTCTGCTCCCTGTGGCGGTTGAGGAGGTTCATCACCCTCGTCCCAGCCTGGGAGGACGTGGGATCCACGGGAAGGGGTGGTTTCTCCTCTTAACAGGCCTTCTTTTTTTTTTTTTTTCAAAGATTTTATTTATTCATTTAACCGAGAGAGAACACAAGCAGGCAGAGGCAGAGAGAGGAGCAGGCTCCCCGCGGAGCAAGGAGCCCGATGTGGGACTCGATCCCAAGATGCCGGGATCATGACCTGAGCCAAAGGCAGTTGCCCAACCAACTGAGCCACCCAGGCGTCCCTCTTAACAGACCTTCTTCAGCAGCCTTTTCCGAGCCATGAAGCATTTCCCCTGGTGCAGTTTCCCAGGCGATAAAAACACGCAGCTCTGCTCCCCAGAGAGATGTTCTTGCCCTTGGGGAAGGCAGCCTTTGGCGGATGTTATAGGAGCCAACGTCGGTTCTCCCTCTGGCCTCCGTGGGGCCTCGTGACCTTCGTTCCCGGTCCTGTAGCGTGGGCTGGGGGCTACAGGGAGGACAAGAGGTCGCGCGCCGTGTCTGAGCGGACTGCCCTCCTCCCCGCATTTCCCCCCGCCTGCTTCTGCGGCGCGTCCGCTGGTGCCCTTCCCCATCCGTGCACCTCGAGCAATCCTCTGCTTCTACACGTTTCTCTGGAGCTCTGCATGCACCCGACCAGAGTTGGTGGCTGAGGCACGCGGGAGGGCCTTTCAGAGTCAAGTGTGTGTGGTGCTGCCGCCAGGACCTTCCTGGGGTCTCCTGGTCCAGCCGTGTCCTGCTTCCCGGGTCGGAACGATGTCGTTGACTTCAGCTCGTCCTGCACCATCTCCTTCCCGGACGGCGATGCCCGAGAGGACGGTCAACTCAGGCCCGTCAGCATGTGCTCGCGGGAGAGCCCGCATGGCCGGGCCCCTGGACCAGATGCCGTGCGAAGCCACGTCTCACGATATTTCCCCCAAGTTTCACAGTAGGCACAAGCGGCAGGCCAGGAAGACAAATAACTAGGAGTAAGAAAGACCGCTGTTTGGTCCCCACGTCACCCGAAACAGAAATTGGGGGTTGAGTGAGTAAAGCATACAAGTCAAGAGGTTGGAAATAGGACGCGACACACTTGAGGAAAGCATAAGAATTAAACGATAAACAGATGCCTGGGTGGCTCAGTCATCTGAGCGTCTGACTGTTGATTTCGTTCGGATCAGGTTGCAGTCCTGCCGAGCCCGGGCCGTGCTGTGGGCTCCCTGTGCGCCGCCCACTCCTGTCTCACTCTCTGAGCAGCGGGGCCTTCCGTTTGCTTGTTCCGTTTGCTAACTCACACCTGTTTCCCCCACAAGCTACCAGGAGTTAGAGCTGACGGTGGCATCCGCACAGCTAAGGTGCAGGGCCCAGCCTGGGCCTCGCCTGGGCATTTCTGCAGGGGGGCTGGGCTTGCGTTCCTTGTCAGTGACCTCTGGGACACACGGGGTCTGCTTTCAAGAGGTAGTAGGGCTGTGGGTTCGTAGCCAGAGAGGCTCCTTCTACGAACTCTGTCTCCCGGAACAGAAAGCACGAGGGAGCTGGCATGCCTGTGAGCGGGACATCAGTCGTGGGAACAAGTCCCCGGGCAGCCTTGGCACTCAGGAGGGCCACGTGGCCTGCAGCGCGGGCTGGTGAGGCAGCGGCCGGCAGTCGTGGTCGTGGGCTCCCCTGGAGGGCAGCTATCCGGTGGCCAGTTGTCAGGGGCCACGACACGGTGGGCATCGGGAGGCATCGCCAACTCCCTGGAGGCGTGAGGCCCTGCTTCCTCTTTCACGGCCCCCCGACTGCGCCGGCCCCCCGGCCCCCGGCCCCCCGGCCCCCGGCTTTGCACACCTCCAGCAGGAGTGCGCCTCTTCCCCACCTGTGCCCACGCAGAGTGCACGCTGTGTCCCGGGGGTAGCCGTGGTGCTCGTCTCCACGCCCTGCTCCCGTCTCTCTGCCAGGGCGTGGCCGTGGTGCTTCTCGCTGCACGTGCGGCGCATCCCCCAGGGCCCCTCGGAGTCTGAAATCCCGCCAGACACGGGGGTGGAGCACGGCCCGGATCAGGAGCCCAGGTGGCACTCAGACCCCGACCCGGAGCTCACGCAGCTTCCCAGGAGGGGCCGGAGGGTGGGCGGATGGGCGCGCACACGCGTGTACGTGCATGTGTATGTGCGTGGATACACGTGTTTACGTGATGAAAAGGTAGAGCGGACCGTTCCTCTAGTGGTTGGGGTCTTGACCCAGGTGGGCAAGGGCGTTGGACCCCATGACATGGGGCGAGGTGCTGAGCTGTCCACGTGGGGACAGTTTCTTCCCCGGAGAAGGGGAGGGCGGTGGGAGACAAGTCCCGATGTGGGCGGGGGAGGGTGCCACACAGGCTCGCCGACGTCTCCGCGAGCAGCGGTGCCCGGGCCAGGGCAGGGGGGCAGCACGGCTGCAGGGTGTGCGGGCCCGCTGCGCCTTTTCCTGCGGCGGGGGCGGTGGGACGGGGAGAGGCTGGGTGGGGAAGGCTGTGCAGAGTGAAACCCTGAGGGCTGGAGGCCACTCTGAGGACGAAGGTCGCTCAGAAGGTCAGATTCAAGGCCGTAATCTGAGAGAGCGTTTCTGGGCAGATGGCGAAGGAGAGAGGATTGTCCCAAATGATGACGTGCAGGCCGACGGGAGGTCTTTGGGGTGGAAAGGGTTTCCGGAAATACAGTCAAATTGCTGATTGTTGGCTCTTGCCCAAGTAGACCATTGTTATCAGCTGTTCCATTGAAACGCAGCCGGAAGGCTGGCTTCTCCCTTCCGGTTCTCCTTTGGTTCGCAGGGAACATGACCGTGTCCTCGTCGTGATTATTTGGAGCGTGGGGAGCGGAAAGAGGGCTCTCCTCCATCGTGGCTCCCAGAGCTTCCCGAGGGCGGTCGTCTGAAAAGAGCATCCTCTTGCTTTCTGGTCCAGCAGCTCTGGGAGCCGCACGCGGGGGCCTGCGGGTGGGCCCCGCGGGCTGTTTGCAGAGACGGGCGCTGTGGGGTGAGGCTGGGGCCGCAGGGGGCTCCTGGGCGACGCCTGCCGATGGCGCCCTGCAGTCCCCGGGGCCACGGGGGGCGTCTTGGGGCAGCGACACCAGCAAGAAGCACTTCCCCTCCTGTTCCAGAGAGAAAAGCCCAGCGGGTCCTTCCTGCCTCCTTGCCTGCAGGGTGGGGTTGGGGAGAAGCCCTGGCACCCACGGGGCGGCGGGCAGGCAGGCTCGTTGCAAGAATTGGCCCTTTGGCCGCAGACGGCCGTGCCCAGGGAGTGACGTGTAGCCTCTGATGTCAGCGAAAACGGACGTGTGGGAGACCCTGGGTCACCCGGCGGGGCAGTGAAAGGGAAGGGGGAGGGCTGCGGACGGATGCCGCTGGCTGCCCCCCGGCCCATCCCGGGGCAGGCCATGCAGATCCCGGAGCTCAGGAAGTCTGTCCTCGAGGGCTGCCACTATCCCCGAGGGTACCGTGTGGCCGGGGACACTCATTCTGGCGGGGGCGACAGCAGGTGCTGGTGCTCCTTTCTCTTGAGCGGCCCCTTTCTCCCCACGGGGCCAGCAGAGCCGGGGTTGTGACCGGGGCAAGCGCTTGCCCCGGAGAGTGCTGCTGCCCCACAGCAGTCCTCACATCTACGGCTCTGAGCCTTGGCCGGGTATTGAACCCACGGTTCTGTGGGCTGGCCAGCGGCCGTGTGAGCTGGCCTTGGCCTGCAGCCGGTGGCGGGAGGCGATGGGGCCAATGTCCCCGTCTCGCACTCACTCAGGCACTTGCATGGGGGTCTTGAGGACCACACAGCAGCAGGAAGGCTGGTCCTGGGGTGTGATTGTTTATTAAACCTTTGCGTACGTTTACTTCTAAAGAGTCTCCTGCAAGAACCTCGGGGAGGAGAATGACAGGAACCGAGAGCTGGTTTATCTCTGGCTTTCCGGCTGCCGGGCGGCAGGGAGCGCCAGGTCTCCTGATCTCCGCACAGCTGCTCTTCCTTTGCGACGCGATCCTGTTCTGCATCCCCCACCCTGTGAGGCTGACTTCGGCTCTGGGAGCGGGCACACGTGACGCTGCCGGGGCTCTGGGGTCCCGCCTCCTTTGCCCTCCTGCCCCCGGAGGGCCCAGTCCAGCCTGTGGAGGTCGAGAGCTCTGTGTGGACGCCTGGGCGTTCAGAGCCGGAACACAGCGCGGAGACAGATTCTGGGACAAGGAGGAACAATACCTTTACTGCTTCGCTGGGCGGGGAGGCTGCAGCAGCCTTTCACCCCGAGAAAAGTGCGAGCTGTGTGGCGGCAGGGGCCGGGGGCTTACGGCGACATACAGGCTCTCGCTGGCTCGGACAAGCCTCGAGTACTTGCCTCCAGCCTCCCCGTCCTGTCTTTAGGGTGGCATCGGGTCCCTCAAACAGAAGGCCGAGGGAGGAGGGGAGGTATCTGGAAGAGAGGGAAAAAGTGACTTTAAAGGAGATTTGCTGAAACTTTAGGGTAACGACCATTTTGATTTTTACTCAACTTCATGCTTTTTTTGGAAACCTTTTATTTTTCTCTCTCTTATTTATTTACTTACGTTCAGTTAGCTAGCATGTAGTACGTCATTAGTTTTTGATGTGGTGTCAGTGAGTCATCAGCTGCGTATAACACCCAGTGCTCATGGCAGCCTGTGCCCTCAGTCCCCGTCCCCCACCCCCTTCCGTAACCCTCAGGTTGTTCCCCAGAGTCCAGAGTCTCTCGTGTTTTGTCTCCCTCTGATTCCTCACCCCCTTCAGTTTTCTCTCCTTTCCCCTGTGATCCTCTGGGCTATCCTTACGTTCCGCACATGAGTGAAACTATATGATAATTGTTCTTTCTGTCTGACTTATTTCACTCAGCACACCCCCCTCCGGTTCCATCCACATCGATGCAAATGGTGGCTGTTCATCCTTTCTGACGGCTGAGTCATATTCCGTTGTGTATATGGACCACATCTTCTTTTTCTGTTCGTCTGTTGAAGGGCATTGTGGCTCCTTCCACAGTTTAGTGATTGTGGACATTGTTGCCAAGTTTTTAGAACTCATATAGTAATTCAGCAATGTGGCAGGATACAAAATCAATGAATTTCTATACACTGACAACGTAACTGTAGGAAGACAAAATAGGGAATCAGTTCCATTTACAATAACTCCAACAACCATAAAATACCTAAGAATAAACCTAACCAGAGAGGTAAAGGATCTACACTCTAGAAACTACAGAACACTTATGAAAGAAATTAAGGCAGACACAAAGAGATGGAAAAATGTTCCTTGCTCATGGATTGGAAGAATAAATATCATTAAAATGTCTATGCTGCATAGAACAGTTTACAATTTCAGTGCAATCCCTATCAACATACCATTGATATTTTTCACAGAGCTGGAACCAACAATCCTAAAATTTGTATGGAACTAGAAAAGACCCTGACTTGCCAGGGGAATGTTGAAAAAGAAAACCAAAGTTGGCAGCATCATAATTCCAGACTTCAAGCTCTATTACAAAGCCCTAGTCATCAAGACACTATGGTGCTGGCACAAAAACAGACACATAGATCCATGGAACAGAATAGAGAGCCCAGAAATGCACCCTCAGCTCTATGGTCAATGAATCTTCGACAAAGCAGGAAAGAATGTCCAATGGAAAAAAGACAGTCTCTTCAACAAATGGTGTTGGGGAAATTGGACAACCACATGCAGAAGAATGAAACTGGACCATTTCCTTACACCACACACAAAAATAGACTCAGAATGGATGAAAGATCTCAATGTGAGACAAGACTCCATCAAAATCCTTGAGGAGAACACAGGCAGCAACCTCTTCGACCTCGGCCACAGCAACTTCTTCCTACAAACATCTCCAAAGGCAAGAGAAGCGAGGGCAAAAATGAACTATTGGGACTTTTTGAAGATAAAAAATTTTTGTGCAGCAAAGGAAACAGTCAACAAAATTAAGAGGCAACCCACGGAATGGGAGAAGATGTTCACAAATGACATTTCAGATAAAAGACTAGTATCCAAGATCTATAAAGAACTTCTCAAGCCCAATACCCGAAGAACAAATAATCCAGTCAAGAAATGGGCAGAAGTCACGAACAGACACTTCTCCAAAGAAGAATCCAATTGGCCAGCTTTATGCTTCTAAGTGGTTTCAACAGCTCCCCAGCCGAGAGCCAGCATGAACTTCTGAACATGGGAGGGCGGTCGGCGTGGACCCTGCAGCCCCCGTGAGCCGTCGGCTGACCGGGGGCATGTGAGGGGGGCCACCGGGGACGACAGAAGCACTTAATTGCTGACCCACCCGGCGGTGAAGAATCCCGCCCAGGACAGATCTGTCGTGTGGGTTCCTCATAAGGGTGGAGCCCAGGCTTCTCACTGAGGGAGAATCTGTGCTTTGGGAACGTTTCAGGCGCCGGGGATACAGGTCAGTCGGCATCGCCCGGAGACGTCGGTGGAACCCTCCTGGGGCTCTGAGGGCCGTGCGGGGCCTCCAGCAGCACTCCCTGGGAAACACAGCCCGGGCTCAGCAGTGGCTTCAAGCTGTTCTCTAGCATCCGGTCACTGTATTCCAGGAGAATGGCCTCGTGCTAGGTCACCCGCCGATCCGGAGAGCTCCTTCCTACAGGCGGGGCCGGCACACGCGTCTGCTTCTCAGGACCACTGGAGGTTTGGGCTGGTAAGACGGTGCCTGCCTGGCAGAGGGGCCGTGGCCTGTCCTCACGCGTCCGTCCGGTGACAGTCATGCCCAGAAAGCAGATGCCTTCGGGACCCCCACCCGTTGTACCCTCGCGTGAAGCTGGGCTTCCAGCACGGCCCGTGGCATCTGTGTGCGCAGTCCCGGCGGCGGGGTGGGGGGAGCAGGCTGCAGAGACACGTTGCGTGGGGCCTCTGTGGACAGCAGCGTCTGTGGCTGTGGTCTCGGGTGGGCTGTCGAGACTGTGGCGGTCCATGGAAGAGAAGTCCGAGAAAGCCGCCAGCGGAAGGGGCCCGACACGGACCACACAGACACGAGCTGGGATTTCCAAACGGAGAGCCCAAGTCCGCACACATTCCCTCTGCTGCCCCCAGCCCAGCACCGACTCGGACCCCCGAGGCTGCGGCACGGAGACAAGTTCTCCTTGTTTCCGATGAGTCAGCCCAGCTGTGCCTTTTTAACGGGGAAAACTCACGTGGAATTGACCCGTGCGTTCCCGCTAAGAAAGGTGTCCCTTTTCCGAGGCCCCAGTGGGGTCTCCTCTTGAGTCTGCCCCCCCATGTGACTTCTTCATGACCTGGGCCTCGAAGGAGGCTGGCCAGGGCTTGCACAGACAGGTGTAGGAAGACACACGGGTTCCCCCATCTCCCCCAATCCGCTCGAGTGAGACCCACCATTGCTGGTCCTTCTGCCGGCAAATCCTCGCATTGAGCGGGGTCTTTGTCTGTGGACAAAGCCCACATCTGTCTGGGGGGGGGGTTCCCACCCCCGACGTTTCCCTGGAACTCGGCCATCCGCAGCTCCCGCCCTTAGGCCTCTCCGCGGTTCGGAACCCGTGTGCCCGGGAAGCGTGCGGCAGCGATGGAAGAGGCTGAGAAAGCTGGCGCTCTGGGAGCAGCCGTGACGGCAGCCCCTCCCGGTCCGGGGGGTGAAGGTCACTCCTCTCCTGCCCGAGCGCGGGGTCACTGGCGGGGGTGCTGCCATGAGGCGGGGCTCCTCGCTGCCCCTGAACGAAACCTGAGGGCTGCGTTGGTTTGGGTAAATGCGTGGTGTAGGGTGTTACTAGTCTTTGGCCACGGCGTCTGGGGACTTCTATGGTGTTACTTTCAAACTTGGTTCCACCTTCTCTGAACCCTTTTTCTCGGTGTCCTCCTCTTTTCTGGAGATTTTTTGTTTGTTTGGTTTTTTTTTTTTTTTAATTTTAGAGTGAGGGGACAGGAGGGGCCGAGGGAGAGAGAGGGAGAGATCACAAGCAGGCAGAGAGGCAGGCAGAGAGAGAGGGGGGGGAAGCAGGCTCCCCGCTGAGCAGAGAGCCCGATGCGGGGCTCGATCCCAGGACCCTGAGATCATGACCTGAGCCGAAGGCAGAGGCTCAACCCACTGAGCCCCCTGGCGCCCCTGGAATGTTTTTTAACACCAGATGCCTTATTGGCCAGTGAAGGCCCAGATCCTGCTCTGCCCGTCTGGTCTCACGGCAGCTTCCCTCCCTCGCCAGGGTAGGGGCAGGTTCGGTGGGCCAGCTGTCCTGTGTGAGCCGGGCTGGGGGTCCAGCCGGCAAGCCAGAAACCGAGGGGGGCGGTCTCGGGTGCCGGCGAGTCCCGTGTGGGGTTCTCTGCGAGAGCAGCAGGCGTGACAATCCCAGGGACCTGCCAAGAAGAGGAAGAGGAAGGTATGCTCTCCTTCCCACGAAATCCACCCTGAAGGCCGCTCTGTGGTTCATGCCTGGGATGAACTGGGACGGGATGATTACTGGGATGGGTGACAGACTAGCTAGCTCACTGAACTTCCTGGTCAGGGCCCTGCTTCGGCCCCTGGCTCGTCTCTGAGCGGCCTCAGCGCGCGACTGGCAGCGGGTGGGCTGGAGAGCGAAACTGGCCGGCACGGGTGTGCGGACCGGCTGTTTATGGGAGACACAGACTCGCATGCACTTCAGATTGTCCCGGGATTCGTGCTCACGGCCTCTTGGGAGCACTCGTGAAAAAGATAGTTCTTGGTTTTTGTTTTTGGGACAGTTAAGTCCTGTGCAAGGAGGTGGTGCCTTCCTGCCCGTCTCTGGTTCTCCGGTTCCTGAGGGGATCAGGGATTTGGGGTCGAACTGAGTCTTGTGTAGCCGGCTCAGGGCGGGGAAGAGCGATCCGGTTTCCCTGAGCAAACAGTGTCCCTTCAGACAGTGGTTTTGCTTTTCCAGCGTCTGATCTTTCCCATCATTGGGGCACCCCGACTGTGCGCGGCGTGGTCTGGAGCGGAGAGAGGGGAGAGGTCCCGCCCCCGATTGTGGGACGTGTCGCTCCTGTCGGGGAGCCGGCTGCCGGCCAGCCCGCGATCGGTCCAGCGCAGTGTGGTCACGGGCGCACGCGGGGGCTGGCCTGCCGCTGGCCGTGTGCCGGGGGACGTGCCGTCCGGTCCGCGAGTCTTGGGTGATGTGCGTCTCGCTGGCCCGCCGTCACCGGGCAGGCAGGGATGAGGGTGGGAACATCAGGGAGTGCGGGCCGGGCCCTTGGGGCGCCGGGGGCAGTTCACAGATAATTTAGTAGCGATGTGCTCAGGACTGCGGACCCGGAGACCTTCCCACTGCTGTCACCGAGCGTGGAGGGGGGGCTCAGCTCAGCACGCAGAGGCACGGGGAGGATTTTGTCTCTCCTGCACGGACTCGGTGCCGGGAGGCCGGCCTGCGTGGCCCGGCCCGGAGCCGCTGTTGTCCTCCGTCTGCAGCCGAGGCGAGGGGGGACGCGGCCACAGGGGCTCTCGCGCCCGCACACTCCCTCCCCCGCCGCTAAGTGCTGGACACCAGGGTTGCCGCGGCAACGGGAGAGGCCGCACTTCAGGCAAACAGCAGAGGGAACTTCGCTTTCCATTAGCCTTTTATTTTTAGTGAAACAAGAGCGTTGTGTGGATGAGGAGGCCAGCCTGCTGGGCTTCCAGAAAGCTGTTTGCAGCCTTGATGACGGTGCCGACCTTGCCGGGGCGGGGGGGGGCGTCTTCTCCCCCCTCCCCCCAGGCCAGGGGCCCCTCTGTCCGCAGCTCAGGGAGCGGCCGGGGCGGTAGACCCCGGGGTCCCGGGGTCCCACGCTCGCGTTCACGGGGTGTATTCGGAGTCTGTAAATGTCTGCAGAGGGATCGCAGCCACGGCATCTACACTGAGAGGAGAACAGTTGTCTCGGTTCCCTGGCCGGGGACTGCTCGTCCCAGCAGGACGTTTAGACGGATCCTTTGTCCCCAAGGGCGCTCGATTTTGGTTCTCCCGTGGTGCACATGTTGCCCCTGCCGTCCCTCCGGGTCCCCGCGGGTCGGCAGAGTGACACCGCGCTGCCTGGGCGTGCGCCCGAGGTCCCGCTGGAGCCTCCACGTGAAATTCTACAGACTCGATTCCGGCACCGTTCCCACCGAGACTCCAGTGGGGCTGCGGTACCAGCCCTTGTTACAATCAAGTCAAAACGCGTTCACATCACTGTCCATGACTTCGCCTTTTCGTTAAGAAAAATTTCCCACGAGCCCTTTAAGAAGTGATTGTTAATTTTTTCTCGACCAGATAGCACGTAACTGAAATTGTCCTTCATGACAACACAGCTCACAAGATATGTTTGTAACTGGCTGAAAATGATATAAAAGAATGGTGTCTTTGTACGAAAATATCAGGGGTATGGATCAAAAATTAAATGTGTTTTGCGTCATGTCAAGAAACAGACGAGGGTGAAAACTGTAAGAATTCAGTTCAGAGTCAGTGTAAGAATAAACTTCCTTTTCATTTATTTATTTAAAAATATTTTATTTATTTATGGGAGAGAGAGAATGAGTGAGGGGGATGGAGAGAGAGGGGGGGACGCAGGCTCCCCACTGAGCAGGGAGCCAGACATGGGGCTCAATCCCAGGACCCTGAGATCACGACCCAAGCCGAGGGCAGAGGTTTAACCAACTGAGCCACAAGGTGCCCTAAATTTCTCCGTTAAATTTTTCCCAGGAAGCTCTTTCTTTTGTTTTATTTTTCTGTGCAAATGCATGTGTGTTATGTGTGCATGTGTGTGTTCTGTGTGTGCTATGCATGCATGTGTGAGCCATGTGTGTGTGCATGTGTGTGCTCTGTGTGTGCTGTGTGTGCGTGTGAGCTGTGTGTGCTGTGTGTGAGCTCTGTGTGTGTGCGTGTGTGAGCTGTGTGTACATGTGAGCTGTGCGTGTGTGTGAGCTCTGTGCATGTGTGTGTGAGCTGTGTGTGTGCATGTGTTAGCTGTGCATGTACGAGCTGTGTGTGTGCACGTGGGTATGTGTGAGCTGTGTGTGTACATGTGAGCTGTGCGTGTGTGTGTATGAGCTGTGTGTGTGTGCGCAGGAAAAGCAGAACCCTGACTCTAGGCTAAGAGCAGATTGTGAGGGGAGCAGGGAGGCTGGTCCCCTTTTTCTGCTCGACCAAACTTTTGCATTATTTTGGCTTAATTTTGTCCAGTACATATGCATTATGATTTTCACTTATGAAAATAAAGAAAAATAATAAGTGTTCATCAGAAAATACAGAGAAATGGAAATCAGAGCCTGTCCACATTCACTTCTCCCAGCGGTAGAGACTCCTGGTGCCTTGCCCTGCCTGCGCCTCGATGCAGGGGTGCGGCCGCCCACACGGCCAGCTGTGCGCTGTCTAAGTCACGTGGAGGGGGGGGTGTTTTCTCTGTTATTATGTTGTTTCGTGACCATCTTAATGACTGTGAGACATTTTGAATAGACATCTGATAATTCACATAACAATTCGTTGTCAGGCATAGAAAAAAATTTTTTACTTTTATAAATAGTATTCACTGTACACCTCAAGAGTAAGTGTAGGAAATTTGTGTGTGTGCACGCATGTGCGTGCGTCACACACACACACACCCTGGGTAGGCGGGTCCTGGCTTAGCTCATCAAATGAGAGTAAAAGTGCTTACCGTCCGGTAACGAGTGACTGCTGGGGCCGCACGGTATCAGCTGCCGACCACTGCCCGGTGCGGACGTCCCCGAGCGCAGGCGACTCGCTGTGCCGTGGCCCTTCCAGCCCCGAGGAGCGTGGTTCGCGTCCTAAACCACAGCCCGACCGACCCGAGAAAACCCTCTTCACGTTTTCAGGTGCGAAGAACTCACAAACCGGAGGCTTGCCAGCCAACTCAAATCACAGGTGGCAGTGTGCACACACGTGTGGGGGCATGTGTGCGTGCATGCGTGTGTTTTTGTCTTATTTTGTTTATTTGATCTTACATAGTGTTTTAAAATACTTGGCTTCATTGCAAACATTTAAAAACCAGCATCCAAGCAGAAATCCATTTCTGGGAAAGCTGGCTTCCTGAGCCCGAGCCCCTCCACAAGAGAAGGGTCCTCGTCGGCCCGGTCCTCACCCCCGCTGGTGGCTTCCGTCTCTGAGGCACGTGCGTTTCCGCTCCCCGCTGTCAGGGAGCTCGTGGCCCTGCTCCTTTCTCAAAGGAGAGACAGGACAGTGAACCGTATCTTTAAGCTTTGTTTTTAGCCAGAAGGCCTCGAGTCCCAAGACCGCAGGAGGTGGGAGACACGCAGTCAGGCTGTTTTACATCAAACCCAGCGCCTCCGTCCGGGTCGAAGCGCGCGTCCTGCCCCCACTTTCCCTGTGCCTGTTGGCCCTGCAGGCATCGGAGTTGAGCTCTTGCTTCAGGCGTTTATCTTAAAAGCGCGTTGAGGCATTGTCCCTTTTCTTACCTTGCAAGGGGATCTCTAATTCTTTACCCTTTGAAATAATGTGTGTTGTCATTTTATTAGGTAACATTTTAGTATTTCCTGATAATTGTGGCGGTAGGACTGTTTTCTCCTCTCCCCTGACCGTTCCGTGTGGGTTGGGCACCCTGAGCAAAGTGTAGTTAAGAACACAGACATCCGAGTCTACCCCGGGGCCGCCTCACAGTGCTGCTGTTCCAGGCTGTGTGCCTCAGTTTTCCCGTCTGCACAGCCTGTCCCCTCACGTGTGGTGTTGGGAGCGATGCCTACTGGGGGTGGGGCACTCAGAGAAGCGAGAGCTGTCGGTGCCGGGGGTCGCGTGCGGACGGAATGCGTGGGTCCTGAGCTGTCGGCCAGTCTTCAGCCTGCCTCCCTCGGACCTCCTTTGCATTTTCCTAGACAGGCTTCCTCCAGTGGTCGGGGCACGGTTCTCTGCTTCCTCCTCCTGCCATGCAGCCTTCCCCAGAAGGAAAACTAGCGTGTGGGGGGCGCCTCCCAACAGACCAGTGTGCCTTGAGCTTCTTTCCCATCTCAGCGTCGGAGTCCAGCATTTGCCTTAGAGGCAGCGCCTCCCAGACCTCCCAGACCTCCCAGCGCCTCCCAGCGCCTCCCAGCGCCTCCCAGACCTCCCAGGGCCTCCCAGACCTTCCTGCGCCTCCCAGACCTCCCAGCGCCTCCCAGACCTCCCAGTGCCTCCCAGCGCCTCCCAGCGCCTCCCAGACCTTCCTGCGCCTCCCAGCGCCTCCCAGCACCGCACTGGGAGTTTCCCTCCGTGGGCACGCACGGCAGGTGCTCTTGGCAGAGAGGCAGGAGCGCTGTGTAGGGTGCTATGCTGCTTAGCCCGGATGCCGGCGCCCTCTCCCTGTGGTCTCACACCAGGAACAGCGGCCTGGACCCCTCCTCAATCTTCGTCACGGGTTGGCCGGCTCAGGCGTGGCCCTGACACTTAGTCCCCGTCTCCCCCTCGCAGATGTCCCCGCTGTCCCTGGAAGCGTGTGACTTTGGGGCAGCAGTGTTACATCTGTAGCTCTCTGTCATGTTATTAGGACCCGCCGCACCCATGGTCGCCTTGTTGTTAGCTCTGTGGGGCTGACTTCCTAGTAAGACCATATAATTTCGGTTGCCACTTTCTGTGCAAGTCCTTCAGTGAGGTCAAAGGAAAAAAGCAAATGCTTTAGAATGTGGGTTGTCCTACTTTGAAAAGTCTGGTGAACAGGAGGACCCCAGGGGAATGGGAAGGGCTTACACTTGCAAATTCAGCTTCCGAAATCCAGCGATGGCCGCCGTGGGTCACAGCACACTCCCTCCCAAAGGAGGTGCCGTCTTCTTTCAGAGCACACGTGGGTCTGGAAACAACCTTAGCTGAGACCTGAGTTCCTGGTCAGATGAGTGTGTCGATGAGACTCTCATCTTGCGAATCTCTACTTACTGACGTCCGGGTCTGCAATCTAAGCGGGGAGACCCTGAGCTGAGAGGTGGGGAGTCTGTGCACGGTGGACAGAGGCTGCGGCTCAAGATGGCAGCTGGAAAAGATGTGTGTGAGATAGATGGACGGGCAGGGGGGCGGTTCTCGACAGAGGCTCTGTAGGCCGCCCGCCCCTCACCGGGCTGGGGGACCCCCTAGCCTGCTCAGGAGCCATTAGGACGCACCATTAGGACGCAAATTGGGTCAAATCAGACTCAGTTAAGACTTGAAAACAGGGCACCTGGGGGGCTCAGTTGGTTGAGCAACTGCCTTTGGCTCAGGTCATGATCCTGGAGTCCCGGGATCGAGTCCCACATCTCCCCCTGCTGAGCGGGGAGCCCGCTTCTCCGTCTGACCTCTCCCATCTCATGTTCTCTCTCTCAAATAAATAAAGTATTAAAAGAAAAAAAAAGACTTGAAAACAAACAGTAGCAAAGCCACCCTCTCAGTGGGACTCTGGGTGCCGTGTTGAGACCTCTTGTGCCAAACCTGGGATGAGCGATGGGAGGTTTCAGCACGGCCAGAGTCCACGGGCCTCTCCTTTCTCAGCTTAAGATGCACCTCTAGGAACATGGAAGCCATATGTGTTATTCCCTTGACTTAAAAAAAACCGCCTCCAATTATTTTCTTACTCCGTCAGCTCTAGGGGAGGACCTCAGCAGGGTGACACGTCATCGGGAGAGCCACGGGCTGTAGAAGGTTAATTTAAGGTCAGTTGCAAGATTAGGGTAGGATCCGAGAGACAGAGGCAGACCAAAGCCAGAGGGAGTAAGCGTTTCAGGACACGAGATCATTACGGCCGAGTGTGGGTGGGATGATCTGTACTTTGAAGTCTGTGTCAGGGGAAGTGGAAGATTTTAATTAAAAGGTAAAGGTCGTCAAAAAATCCATTATGAAAGGAAATAATACTAAAACCGGGGCTGGGGTTAGAATCGACCCGGCACTGGAAGGAGCCACACAAGGTCACGGTGGGGGGAAACTTCGGAGGCTGTCCCGGGTGCTTGCTGGTCTGCGGCCTGGAGGCCGAGGTCCCCTCGGGGTCTCTGGGGTCAAGGGCACTTGCTCTGAGACTGCACCTCCCACCTGCCGGCACGCTTGGGTCCCAGTGTGCTTCCTGGGGTCTGCCCCGGCCTGTGCCGGGACTCAGGCCTCGTGTGCCTTCGCTCTCCTGCTCATGGACAGCTGGCGCGTAAGGCTGGAGTCGGGGACCACGGGCTCTGGGTGCCTCGCTGTCGGCCGGGTGCGCCTCCGGCGGGGTGGGCGGGCATTGGACGGAGTGAGGATCCGGAGAGTGGCGTCAGGAGACGAGGTGTTTGCCCTCGGCGCCAGCAGCCTCTCTGGCACGGCGGCTGTCGGCCTCTGTTTGGGCTCTTAGTAGCCTTGCACGTCCTTCCTTGTCCCGCTCTCTCTCCCTTGTACCCTTGTTTAAAGGACCAATCTGCTGGTTTGATGCGCTTGTGGCTATCCCCCCTCTATCTTATGCTCCGCGTCATCTGACTGTGGCCTTTTGCTGGGAGAGGCCGTTCTCCTAAGCCGGCCCCCGCCGGACTCGGAGATGGCCAGCTTGCGACAGGAACACGCTGTCCGGCCGCCAGATGCATGTGGCCCCCGGCGGGCCTGTCAGGGGCCTTGTGTTTGCAGCTGTCTCTCGCCTCACAGCAGGACGGATCGTGGCGCTTCCTTCTCGTGGCACCGGGGCTTCCGCGCTCTGCGCCTGCTCGGGGCCGTCCCCACTGCCTGCAGCCCCATTCTGCACCCACCTGGGACCGTCCCCACTGCCTGCAGCCCCATCCTGCGCCCACCCGGGACCGTCCCCACTGCCTGCAGCCCCATCCTGCGCCCAGCCGGGACCGTGAGAGAGGCCGCGGCATGGAGCAGCCGACGGAGGACTAAGGCCCGTTTTCCTCTCTGGGAGCCAGCTGGCGCGTCTCTGCCAGCATCCAGGGCGGGAAAGGCAGTGACTGATCACGCGAGTCTTACTTCATGGGACGGCCAGGCGGTGACACGGCGGTCGCTAGGAGAAGAACATGAAATGACACGGACGCCATCTGATGTGTCCTTGGGCTCTGGTGATGGCCATGTGAGACGAGAACAAGTGTGATGGCAGGGGACGCAGCAGCCTCCACAGGACCGTCACGTCCTGCTGTCCACCTGGGGTTGTGAGAACGGGGAAGAGTGCCTGTCACACGCCGTCCTGACCCGTCCTGCCAGCGAAGGGAGGCATCAGCGATTTGCAGCGCAGGATGTGAGGGGCTGGGATGCTGGCTCTGCGAGGGGCCCTGGCTTCCGGCCCGAAATCCAGCCCTGAGCACCGAGGAGGGAGAAGCTGCAGAATCCGCAGCCCCCGAGACTCCTGGGATGACAGAGAGCCCGGTGACCTTCCGGGGCAGCAGACCCGCTCCTGCCTGTCCAGACAGGGATTCGGCAAGCCCAGGGGGCCAGGCTGAGTGTTTTTCCTTCAGGAAGTTTCTGCACCGTCCTGCTCTCGGGAGACTACGCGGCTCGGGACGGACCTGGAGGAGGTCGCGAGTCCTGCGACACTGTGTCAGCACGATGGTGACATAGTGCACGTGAGTGGAGCCCACCCAGGCCGACCGGGCCTCCAGGGCCAGCCCAGCCTGCGGTGTCAGCCTGGCACCCTGCCCCGGCTCCCTCGAAGGCCCCAGCGTCTCTGAGCCACGCGCACCTCCTGCTGTCGCTCCTTCGGGAGAGACCGTCAACAGGTGCGACCCCTGGCGTCACACTTGGCTTCCATCGTCGTCCCGCAGCCCTCGGCCCTGGCTCCCAGATTCTGCCGCCTCTTCTGAGGCCCTTCCTCACCCAAGACCTGCACCGGGGTCCCCCTTTCTGGACCCGCCAGGCCAGCCGAGCCCACTGCTGTCACTGGGCCATGTGTGCGGCTCCCACCTCACCCCGCCAGGGAGCTGGCAGCATGATCCCCAGGACGTTCTCATTTCAGAACATGAAAGAAAGAGGTCTCAGGTGATGCCGAAGAAGACCCGAAGTCTGGAATAAGAGAGGTTCCAGCCCACAGGGGCACAGAAGCCGAGTGGGGTCGGATCGAGGGGCGGGGCCCATCAGGTGGGTAGGCGAGATGCGCAGGCTCCAGGGCCGCGACCTTCTGACTGTGGCCGCTGAAATATCTATATCTGCAATGTTCCTGGTTTCTAGCTTAACTCCATCGTGATTAAAGGATTCACTTCAAATGATTCTGATTCTTTTAATTTTGCCGTGCTTTGTTTTTTTGTCCAGGACATCATCTCGTCCATGTTTTATGGGTATTGAGGAGTGTGTGTTCTACTCTTGTTGGGAGGACTGTTCTGTAAATGCCAATTAGAACCGTTGATTGGTGGCATTGTTTTCTTCTCCAGCTTTGCTGATTTTCTCTTTATTTGTTCAGTTGCTAAAAAAGTGATGTTGACGTCTCCAGCTATAATTGTGGGTTTGTCTATGTCTCCTTTCACTGCTCTCAGTTTTTGCTTCACATATTTGCAGCTCTGTTGTTTGGTGCATACATATTTAGGTTTCCTATGTCTTCTTGGTGGACTTACTCGTTTATCATTATATAATGTCTCTCTGTCCCTGGTAATTTTGTTTGTTTTAATGAGTAATTTATCTGTTATTACTGTAACCACTGCTACTTCCTTTGATTGATGCTTGTGTGATACATCTCTTTTCAAACTTTACTTTCAGCCTGTCTGTAGCATTATATTTGGAGTGAGTCTCATATAAACAACATATAGTTCGATCATGTTTTTTTAATCGACTTAGTCCATGTTTTTTCACTGAGATATTTGGCCCTTTTAGATTTATTGTAATTATTGATATGTTAAGGCTTAAATATCCCATTTTACTATTTATTTATGTTCTATTTTTTTCCGTTTTCTTTTTTCTGCATTCCTTTAGGGTTATGTCAACATTTTTTAGAAATCCTTATTGATTTATCTATAGGGTTCTGAGTGTATCTCTTGATAGCCTTTTTAGCGGTTGATCAAGATGTCACATTATATATACAGAACTAGTCACAGTGTATGGTCATTATTTTATAGTTAGAGTAGGGTGTAGCCCCCTCACCTCCCTTTATGGCTCTTCCCCTCTGTTTACTGTAATTACCTTGAATGTTTCCTGTACGTACATTTAGAAGCACAACAGACGGTGTTGTCATTTCCGCATCAAGGGTCAAACATAGTTGAGAAGACTCCAGAGGAGGAAAACTGGTGGCCTTTCCTTTCCACATTCTTTTCTCCTTCCTGATCTTCCAAAGATCTTTGCCTTCTGTTTTAGTAAGTTTGTTTAACAGTTGTTTGGGGGCAGGTCTGCTGTAAACAGTGCTCTCATTTTCCCTTTTTTGAGAATGTCTTAATTTCCCTGTCATTCTTGAAGGGAACATTTTTCTTTATTAAAGATTTGTCTTTCTTTATTTGTCAGGGGGAGCACACAAGCAGGGGGAGCGGCAGGCAGAGGGAGAAGCAGACTCTTCACTGAGCAGGGAGCCCGATGTGGGGCTCGATCCCAGGACCCTGGGATCATGACCTGAGCCAAAGGCAGATGCTTAACTGACTGAGCCACCCAGGCATCCCCTTGAAGGATATTTTTGATGAGTATCTGGATCGGTAGATGTTCAGGATTCGGAGCTGATGGTTCCTTTCTTCCAGCACTTGAAGGATTTTGTGTAATTTCCTGTGGCCTCTGGTTTTGATGGAAAACGCTTTGTCATTGGGTCGTGTTTCCCTCGTAGGTAAGGTGTCATTTTTCTCCGGCTGCCCTCAAGATGTTTTCTTTGTGTTTAGTTTTGGAAGTTTATGCGTGTGTCTTGGAGGACACCGGGTTTACCCTGTTCAGATGCTCAGCTTTGTGAATCTTTAGGCTTGTATCTCTTGCCAAAGTTGGCCTTTCAGCCCTGCCTTCCTTGTCTCCCCGTTTAATGATATGAATGTTAGATCTTTTGTGACAGTCCCACACTCCTGGAGGCTCTGTCCATCGTTTGTTTTTTTTTTCTTTTTCTTTGAGACTGCTTCTCTCTGTTGTTAGAATTGGGTGATTTCTGTTATCCTCCTAGTTTATGGATTTTTTTTCCTCTGTCCCTCACCCTTCCATTTAGTGCATCTACCCGAGCTGCTTCTTTTGATTAGTGTATTTTTCAGTTACAGTATTTCCATTTGGTTCTTTCTACATTTGCTGAGACTTTCTATTTCTTTGCCAAGCCTTCTAGTTTTTCATTTCTTTCAAGTGCTCATAATTGTTCATCGAAGCACTTTTCTTAAGGCTGCTGTACAGTCTTTGGCAGGTAACGCTAGCATCTTCCAGCCTCGGTGTTAGAGGCGACAGACTGAGGTGGTCCCAGTTCTGTTTGGGGGCAGGTGTGACAACTGACTTTCTTTTGGAACCTGGACAATTTAGCGTTCTCTTCTGCAACTCCGGATCTCATGTAAGCCTTGTGGTTCGCAGCTTTTTCGACACTGCTCTGCCACGGTGTGTAAGGGGGTTCTCTCTTCCTAACATGGAGGTGGAAACCCAGGTTCCCCGCTAGATTTTGCTGACACCCGAGGGAAGGGGTCTTGTCCGTACGCTGGGCAGGGTGGGTGGTGGGAGTTTGAACCCCCCCGTGTGGTCTCCATGGGGGCCACGGGGGTGGGTACACCACCCACTCCCTGCTTGACTGCCCCGCCGACCCTGGCAGGGTCAGGGGAGGTCAGGGGCCTCACTCCAGCTTTCTAAGAGAGGACGCCCAGGGCCCCCTTGGCCTTTGTTAGCATGGGTGTGGGTGGGCTATGCTTGTTTTGGGGGTTTTGATGGGAAGAGAGCAGTTACTATGTAAAATGTGCTAAGTCAGTCCCTTCCTAGCCCTCTGGCTGGGGAGAGGGGACCTCTGTCAGGCCTTCTGCTGCCCTGGGTGCTCCCGGGTCACTGCCCCCAGCTCCAGTGTGAGGTGCGCAGGCCAGAGCACAACCGGGGCACCCCGCCTGTGTGGCCCCTCCGATTCCCTGGGAACCCAGCAGCCTGTGTCCTGTCCTCCCTTCGCAGCCTTCTGTGCAGATCATCCCTGGGGTGTTCCTTGGGCCTGCAGGGAAGGGTGGGGAGCGGACCTCTGCTCCATCTGCTGGAAGCGGGTTTCTCTTCCCAGGGCGTTAGCTCCTCCAGGAGGCCTGGGAGAGGCCGTCAGAGAGGACGCCTAAGCCCTAGGGTAGGCATTGCTTTGGTTTCCATATCCAAGGGCCCGGTTTCCGCCTGTTCCCAGGAAAGCTTAGAAGCCAGTCTGGGGGCTCAGGGTCCCCCCGGATTGGCTGTATCGGACACCTTTATCAGTTGGCCAAGTGACCACGTCCTCAGAATCGACATAGCTCAGACTTTTCTGCTCTTTACGTAAAAAATATCAGTGATGCTTTGTTGTTTTAAATTTTACAGATGAAAGTGTTTTATAGGAACTTCCTTTTGTGCTCTTGGTTTTTCTGTTTCCCGATAGATATTAAGACCATCCTTTTGGGAATGGCATGTTTAAACTATGCTTATTTTCTAAATCCACAGTGCTAGGTATTATGCTAATATTGCGACTATGCCCTCGGCTGAGGAGACTCCTGGGGATGACGCAGTGGCCGGCACCACACGAACTTACACTTCCTGTGGGTGGTTTTTTAGCTGCTTTTGGCAAATGGGAGATTCTTGCTTATTATGAGGTACACTTAATCCTGAAGTAAGGGTAACGGTGACTGTGGTCGGGCTCCCCGCCGCGCCCCCTTCTCTAAATGTCGTATTCTAGCAGAGCAGCATAGAACAAATTACCGCAGGAGGCCAGCCTGTTTGGTGAACTTTCCCATCCACTTCCCTTCTGGGTGGCACCATAGAGCATTTTGAGATTTAGAAATGTTCCAACTGTTTGGATTTTGCTATTTGTAAGTGTAAAAAAAAAATGTTAGATTTGCGTTTGAAAAAAGAATTCACGTGTGTTCACAAAGGCGGCTTATATCTGCTGAGCCCTTCTTTTTACTCCCTGGAACATGTGGTTCTCAGCAAGTTCTGGACCTCCATATTGCACACGCACACACGCATGTAAACAGGCACAGATTCGTCCTGATTTGAAGATTTTGGTAACGTGTTTTTGAACAGGGCATAAAAATATATCTCTGTAATTACATGATATTTAGTGATTAGATAATTATGGATAATTGCATGGGGTAGTTCTAAGTGCTAAAGTGTTACCATAAGATCTAAAATGTACAAATTGCATAATAATTATTCTTGGGAGTTATTTGGTAATTCTGAGCATAATTATCATGTGATCTGCAGTGCATGTAATTAAAGCATAATCGCATGGATTTTGCCTTCGTAACTACTTCGCTCTTGTTATAAAGCTCTTTGTCATAACATTTGAGGATAAATATACTGTAATTGCCCAGACACAGCACATTAAGCCCCGTGATAACCGCCTTCGCAGCCACAGTACCCTTGTTTCCTTACAACCGTGCGGCTCTGGAGTGGAGGCTGGAGTTAGAACGGGTTCCCGAGATGTGGCGGTGCGCAGGGGCTCGCGGCTGAGTGGTGGGGAGGTGTGCGCATGTCTGGGTCAGGAAAGTCTCCGCTGTCAGCAGGGCGTCTCTGTGAGAGCGTCTGTGTTGCTCACGGGGACGCCCCCCTCTTCCAAGTGCAGTGTGCCCCTGGCGGCAGGTCCTTGCGTCCGGCCACGGCACCCCGTGCCTCGTGCTTTCCATCCGGCAAAACGCTCGTCCTCTTCCTGGTCGAGTTGTCTCGGAAGACGGGGACTTGTGGGAGGGGAAGACCTTATTAATGAACCGCGGTGAGGGAGACATGGGGGTTGACGGTGTTGAGGGCAAACTTTGAAATGGCAGCAATTTATCCTGAGACTGAAATAAGGCCTTTAACTCAGCTTCTGGGTTGATAACATGGCTTTTCGACTTCCCCCAGGCTTCACGTGGCAGGACGACTACACCCAGCACGTGATGGCCCAGGAGCTCTCAAACCTTCCCCACACCTACCCCCGGCGTCTGGAAGCTTCCGACGCGGCCAGGTAAGTAGACCGCTCTCCGGCCGCGGTGCGCACCCACCAGGCCTGTTTTTGTCTGAACCCGTTGTCTGTAGCGTAGACGGTCCGTCAGCGCAAAAGTCCAGTAAGGAGCAGATGGCGCTGCCCTCTCCCCGGGGCCTCGCGCAGGGTGCAGGACGCGCTGGTGTGACCTCGGCCAGGTGCCGTCCTCACGGACAGGCATCCGTGCGGTCTTTCCCCTCCCTCTCCCAAGAACTCTGGAAAGCCTTGTATCTTCGAGCCCGGGCCGAAAGCAGAAGAGTCAAGATCTCTCATTTCCCAGTAAGAACTTATGTTCACTTGAGTACAAAAAGCAGAATTAAGTCATGACGGTTTTCCTGTTGCGCAGACAGAGCAACCTCTACTGAGCTGTAACTTCTCATTTACCGTCACTGCACACTCAGAGGAGCCCCTGGTGCCTGGCCTGGCCTTGGTGGGAAGGGAGTGGAAACTCGGTGCAAAGACGGACCACAGGGAGCCCCCGTTGGGATCCTCCCATTCCTCAGCCCTGGGGCTAGATTCTTCAAGTTTATCGAATGCGAAAAGGGCCTTCCCCAAAGGCTTAGGGAGGTTTGGAAGGTCCATTTATCCCCCTAAAAGAGAGAGACTATTCTGAAACTGTAGTTAGAAAAACCTCAGTAACACAAAAACGTAGGTATCTGCCTTAAGCTGGTGTCCCTCTAGTAAGTGAAGCAGCTAAGCCACCAAGAAGTTTGTTTCCAGACGTGGGGACAGCGAGTGAGCACATGAGTGAGCGAGCACCCCTACAGGGTGTGGACTCACCGAGAGCACACGCACCATGGTAGCCCTCTCGCCGGCCACGCTGTGGGTTTCTCGAGGGTCGGAGGCGCGTCCATCGACCTCTTGTGCCCACCTGCCTGCCTCAAGAGCCTCCTTCGCCAGAGAATGCGCCGTGGCGGTCGAGAGTGTGGGGGAGGAAAAACAACCCAAACCAAAGTCAGGCTTTCTTGAATTTCCGTTTTCATTTTGGATGGTTGCATCCTCTTTGGACTGGTCTTTCCACCTGGGCGTTTCTGTGCTGCCCGCTGCTCCCTCCTGAGTGAAGGGTCAACCGAAGCGCGCTGGCCCAGATAGCCTTGAACGCCACCATCAGCAAAGGATACCTCCCCGTCCGGCCGAGAAGGGAACGACCAGAGCACGGAGCCACCCAAGGCCAGTGTTGGCAGACGAGGTTGGGCGGTGGGCAGACCCCTAGATGACGGCCTTCTTACCAGCATCAGGACTGTCATTCTTAAATTTGCCAGTTTCATTAGGAAACTTACCTTTGCTGTTTTTTAATCAGTGAGATTTAAAGTTTAAAAATATTCATATTTGAGATTGGAATTTTCTTCTCTATGAATTTCTTATGCACGATCTTTGTCCGTGTGAAAGCATTGTTTATGTTTTTCTGTTTATTCAGTGTAGAGCTTTTATATTTAAGGCTAGTAACTTCTCATTTGTCGTGTTTCGGAGACATGTTTTTCGGGTCTGCACCATGGACGACACTCGGTACAGCTGCTAAAGAAAACGGTTCTCTTAGCCACCTCGGGACTGGGTTCTTAAGTCCTGTCTTGGACAGGGTTGAGCCTAAGTCAGCCAGTCGCCCCAGCTCTAAACGCAGAGCCCGTCCGGGAAAGACTTGATGGGATGTCCCCAGGGCACTGTCTGCCCTACTCCGGCTCAGGGCCTGAGGGGCAGGTGCTCAGCTGAGGCGGGGTCGTCAGTGGGATTCACCCCGGCTTCCAGGGCAGAGCCGAGGGCTCGGGACGGCAGTGGGACCTGGGCAGAGGCTCCGATCCCGTGACCCCTCCCCCCTCATATGGGCTCATAGTTTTTGTGTGCAATCGAGGCATTTGTATTTTTACAGAGAACGATCATCCTTTTCGTGGGGATCTCGAGATTTGTTAACTTGGTATGATATTTAGAATTGTGTTGTGATGTAAAAACCATTCAACGTACGTGTAGTTGTCAGTCACCCTTACCACTTTTAATGTATGTATTTATGTATTTTTTACTTTATTTTATTTTATTTATTTGACAGAGAGAGATCACAAGTAGGCAGGGGGGGGCAAGCAGGCTCCCTGCTGAGCAGAGAGCCCGATGCGGGGCTCCATCCCAGGACCCCGAGATCACGACCTGACCCAAAGGCAGAGGCTTCAACCCACTGAGCCACCCAGGAGCCCCTGTATTTATGTATTTTTAAACGAGGCCCTGTTCACTTTTTTGAGGCTCAGAGGTAGAACTCAGTGACTCGTCAGCTGTACACAAGCCCCCGTGCTCGTTCTGTCACGTGCCTCCGTCACGCCCCACACTCCAGCCGCCACCCAGCAACCCTCCGCTGGTGCCCTGTTTTCAACATGATTTTTAAAATTAATTATCTCTGGATTTCCTTATTACTACTATGCTTAGACCTATTGTTTTTTCTTTTTTTTAGACCTATTTTTTTGTTTTTTGTTTTTAAAAGATTTTATTGAGAGAGAGCGTGTGCACGCACAGAGGCAGGGGGAGGGGCAGAGGGAGAGGGAGAAGCTCAGCTCCCCGCTGAGCAGGGAGCCCGATGCGGGGCTCGGTCCCAGGACCCTGAGATCATGACCTGAGCCGAAGGCAGAGGTTTTAACCCACTGAGCCACCCAGCACCTTAGACCTATTGTTTTTTAATAAAACTTCTTGTTTTATTTTGTTCATGTTTTTATTTATTCATTTTTATATATATTTTGACTTATTGAAGTTTCTCAGAAACTGTTTCTGTAAATTTTCCTTTTGTTATTAATATATTTTGCCTTAAACACTTGGAGGCTCAGACATCAGGCGCGTACGGGCCGCTGGGCCACATCTTTCTTGGCGATGGCCACACCCTCGGTCACTTACAGAGGGTGACTTGGTTGCCTCAGTGCTTTTTGTCTTGGCTTCCGTTTTGCTAGCATTAGTACTGCTGTTCCGTTTTCTGTCTTTTCATTTGCTGCCCGATGAATCTGGCCGTCCTTTAAAAAGTCACCCCTCGGACTCCGTTTTCTGCGCGGCGCTCCTGAGCGATGTCGGGCGGCTGTGTTTACGGCCCCGGGCAGCTGGGTGAGTCTCTGCCCACTTCCCTTTCCTCCGGAGTGTGACTGGCTTGAGGTCCCGCCTCCTGCCCCCCGGTGCTGCTCCGGGAGCGGCGTCTGGCCCGGAGAACGCCAGCGCCCGGCACGGGCCGCGAGGTTGACATTTGGAGGGTATTTGTTGAGTCAGGGAAGGAAGGACAGAACGAGTGAACTACCGACGCTTTCGAATTATATGATCCGGGCAACCGCACGGCCCAGAACCCCTCCTCGCTTCCTTCGCTCCGCAGGGTCGCGCATTCCGTGTTTTGCTCTCCAGAGCACTCTGTTCTTGATGGATTTGTAAGGACCCACCCCTGGCGGGAGACACACTCAGCATGCTTCACACAAGACCGCTGACCTTTAGAGAAACGAACTGGCTGGATGGGCTTAGAACCGTCTTCAGGGTGCCCGGCCCCCCTCGTCTCCTGACCGGAGCAAGCGTGTGTGAGCAGCAGAAAGTGGGCCCGGCAGTGACTGCAGATCCTGAGGGCAAGGGACAGAGGGGAAGCGGGAGGGGTCCCTGAGAGCTGAGCCCGCCGTTTGCGGATGCCCCGAGAGCAGGAGCCAGCAGTGTGTCCGGGCTCCCGCGAGCTCACCGCAGACTGTGCCCGGAGCATCGTGTCAGGCGGCTTAGTATGTGGAGGGTAAACTGTTGGCAAGTACGGTTACTATTGCCGAGAAAGGGGTGAGGGCCAGCTTCACTGTGCGCTCCGTAAAGATTTTCTTCCTAGTTCGGGGTTTTGTGTTTTTTTTGGCATATCGGGTGACAACTGAAGGCATCTCATATTGTTTGGAGCCAGAAGGTCAGTGCACGCAAGTGGAAAAGGGAGTAGTAAACATTTTTAGTGTTTTTGAGGGGAAATATGTGCTTACCAAGTTCTGACCTACCTCAACCAGAGGGACAGGCAAAAGCCCATTTGCAAGTTAACAGCTCCAGGATTTTGCCCAACAAAGGAGAGCCACGCCTGTCCCTCAAACATCTTAGACCGTCACAAAAACCCACCAGCAATAGACATGTGGGGAACGAGACCGTTTAGAGGCACTTTTACGAGGTTAGCAGTTAGTGCTGAGAAAAGACAGACCAGTGGAAAAGTAAATCGACCTCAGTTGGAATACACCGTGACCCTGCACAACACGAGAGTTCATCCATTCGGTGATGGTCCCGGAAACTCTAGCCGTGGTTTGAGATCAAAGAACGGTGAAGTCCTCATCACTGGCAAACGTGTGAGGTCCGATTCGGTATAGCCTGAAAAGGCGCTAAAAATAAAAACCGGATAACTTTATCAGTGAGATAATTAAACACAAATAAGAGGCTTTTCTGTGAGTCCTATGTTTTATGAAAAGATCCACAAACACCACACCTTACAGTAGTTATCCGTTCTTGAAAATCAGACGTCCTACATGAAAAAACTAGCTGGGACCCTGGTTTCCACCACTTTAAGTGGAATCTATGATGAGTTACATACCCGCCTAAAGCCCGGGAATTTCCTGAAGTGTGTCACACTCACACTAAGCCCCAAGTAAGTAACAAACTATCATGTTGAAACAAAGTACTTACGGTACTGGTTCCTGGACCCTGAAAGTAGGGGTGGTGATGAGCGGATTGGGTGTTTTATTGGCGGTAACACACCTAACCCGGCCTCCGAGACACACACACACACCAGAAACACAAACGTGGACACACACGTGCACAAACCCACGAGACACACCCAGAGACACACAGACCAGCAGACGTGAGTGGGGGAAACTCCATGGCCCCCTTTCCCTGCATTTATGGCTTTTTCTACGGCCTCACCGCCATGCTTGGGGAACTGAGGGCCCTCCTATCGGCACCTCAAAGCACCCTATTTCTAGAATTCTCATGAAACTTTATCATAGTTGGTATACTTGTAAGTAAAAGTGAAAAACAAATGATTGCTTAAAAACAAAGTCTCTCCAAATTAAAAAAAAAAAAAAAAATCACCCCAGGAAAGATGGGAAGAAATGAAAAACAGCAGATAAGTCCATGACTGTCGCCTGCACTGTTTTTCTAAACCTCATTCTGACATCGGTGAACTGTTCTTTCTAGCGGTCTGGGTATTTTTGTTCCATGTCAAGGGTACTTCTGGCAGATAATTAAAAAAATACAAATTTTGAAACCGAGTATTTACTTACACGAAGGTCAGATGCATTTAGTATGCGAAAAAACCCACTTACATATATTGCTATGTAAAGGTCAGAGCTATAATTGCGAACAATTATTTATTCGAAAATCAGCTGCCGCGTCATACGGCGTTGTCGCAGGAAACGTGTGTTCTTTGTGCACAAACAGTATTGGTGGTTGTCGAAGGGGCCTGACAGAGAATTGTGTTTTATATGACTTAAAATCTAATTTTCCTTTTAAAAAAAAGGAAATAAGATGTTTTTTTAAGATTTTTATTTATTCGACAGAGAGGAAAGAGATCACAAGTAAGCAGAGAGGCAGAGAGAGAGAGGGGGAAGCAGGCTCCCCGCTGAACAGAGAGCCCGACGCGGGGCTCGATCCCAGGACCCTGAGATCACGACCCGAGACGAAGGCAGGGGCTCCAACCCACAGAGCCACCCAGGTGCCCCGGAAATAAGACATTTTTCTTTCAAATTAATGCATAACTGATCACCCCACCACGCCACGATGATCAGTTTTGGCACCTTGAACTCACTTTCACTGATAGTTTTTAGGTCTCACAGGAAAAGTGTCACTTAACAGGTTAATAACGTGAAATGCTAGCATTTTGGGCTAACTCTGCGTTAACGCGGAATATAATGGACGTTATCTGAGTTCACTCGCTGAGTCCCTACGTACGCTCTCTGGGGTTGGAGCGGAGAAGAAGAACAGAGAGAAACACGATCCCTTCTCTCAAGCAGCGTACATTCTAGCGAAAGGGTATCTAGGAACAAAAAGCGCATGGTAAGTAAAGAAGGTAATTTCAGCTAGTTCCAGCCGCTATAAAGACCGTAGTTCAGGGCGCCTAAGAAGCAGTGACTGGAGCACGCCTCCGGTTGGATGGTCGGGGAAGCGGGTCTACGCTGCGCAGTGAGCGGGTGATCAGGGAAGTGGGATGTGACCGAGCTTTTACCCGTCAGTGACGGGACCCGGGCGCCTTCCCCAGAGGCCCCCTGTGGTTCCGGGCAGTGGCGGGGACAAGCAGGGGCGCAGGCTCTGTCTGTGTCCCGGCCGCCCAGGCCTGACTGCACGTGACCTAGACAAGGCCGCGGTGCAGGGCGGAGACGCGGGTGGACGCGGGACGTGTTTCCAGGCCAGCCTGAAGGAGTGCGGGGCACGTGCGGCTAAGAGAAAAAGGAAGGGGTATCGGCGAAGCCTGCGGCCTGCGGCCAGAGCGGCGTTGGTGGCGTTGCCGCCTGCCAAGGTGGCTGGTCAGTGGGCACGGCAGGGGCAGCCGTGGGCAGCACAGCGCAGGAGAGAAAAGAGACGAGCTTGGGAGGAGACGGTCTGGGGAGCGCTCGGCGGCTCCAGAGTGCCCGGGGCGCCAGGGCTAGGGATTCGCCGTCAGGCGCGCCCTTCTCAGGGCCCTGGGGCCGGAGAGCGTGACGCCAGGGCGTCCGGCTGAGGGGTGTCCTGCCCCATTTAGGGTGCATCTTGGCCCTGAGGGGACAGGTGACGAGCACACAGCGGAGGTGTCCGCGGGCGGGGGAGCTCCGGTCGTGCGTCCAGGCTGCGAGGGGGTGGTCCCAGGTCAGCTCCTCACCGCGGGGTCGTGAGAGGGGAGGGAGCCGATGAGGACAGGAGGCCGCTGAGGGGCCGTGTGAGTTCTCGCGTCCGTGGCCTGACGCCCGTTCAGACCCGTGGCCCCGGACGTCTGCGGGTAGCAGCCCACCGGCCACTCTCTCGGCACCTCCAGTTTGGGCCCGACATCTGGCCTCCAAACCACTTCCGTCTCGCCTCCGTTTGCAGGATAAATGGGAGGCGTCCTCCGTGACATCACTCTGACACCTCCCACCTCCTCGTCCTCTTTCAAGGGCCTGTGGTCACGCTGGGCCACGGGGGGAACCCGGGATCACCTCCCTGTGTTAGGGCCAGCGGACCGTGGACCTCCTGCCCCCGCGGCCCCCGTGCCCGGGAACCCAGCACGTTCACGGGTCGTGGGGGTTGGGGGGCGTCTCTGGGTCACCGTCTGCCACGAGCGCGAGACACTCGCCAGGTGTTTCCCTGCTTCCTTCCTGTGGTGCCTCTGAACGGTTGTGATGTGCGGTGTCTGCGGAGGTTCCGGAGGTGGTGGAACCCGGGGGGCTCGGTTTTCTTCCTGCTCTTCGGCGCTAGGCCTCCATGCCCAGGAGACGCGCCGGCTCGGTGCACTGGCTCGGTTCCGCGGCCCCACCGGCTCTCCAGCCGCGAGGCGCGTGCCGGCCGGTCCTTGGCTCTTTGTTCTGCCTTTGTCTCCTCTGCCGCGACCCGCCCCCGCCGTCCCGCGTCCCCAGACCGCAGACCCCCTTCCGTGTAGGCCCGGGCCTCCGGGCCGCTGCAGAGCCCGCTCTCTGCTGCTCAGATTCCTGCGGACTTGCAGGAAGTCCGTCTGGTAGCCTGTCTCCCGTCCCCGGGGCTCCGAGCGGCCGGGCTGGGACCCTCTCCAGGGCTCAGTCGTCAGGTCCCCGCCAGGGCTCCGGGGCGCGTCAGAGCAGTAGGCTCAGCGGATGCGTGAGAGACTCAGGCCCGCGGCCGATGTGCGCCGGGGGGCAGGAGCTCACCCTCCGGCCACGAGGCCCATGTCCTTGCTCGGGCACCGGGGCCACCCGCGTGCATTTCTCTGGCGCGAAGCAGATGCCCGGGCGGCTAAGCCACAGGAACAAACGTGTGACTGGCTCCTGGTTTTCCTCGTTTTCAGGAGCTCGAAGCTGAGCACGGAGAAGGAGCGGAGGCGCGGCCTGGAGGAGGACGGCGCCCTGGCCAGGGCTGTGCAGCGCTACCTGCCGTACCTGGAGGCCCTGTCGCAGGCCTCGGCTCCGAATGCGCGTCCCAGGACCCGGGAGGACAGACCTGCAGCTCAGGTGACCCTCGCCGCTCACCCTGCAGGCCGGGCGTGTCTTCCCTGCCGCACACCAGGGCCGACTTCGACGTCCTGGGCCTTCCCGGGTTTCTCTCCTGCGTTTCTCTCCTGTGCCCCGTGCCGGCCGGGGCCCACGCACAGAATGGCCCCGGACCCTTTACAGTCGCACGCGTGTGCTCACAAGTCCGGCAGCGGCGGCCCACCCGCCGTCCGTGCCAAGCCAGTCGGTGGTCCGGGTCCCCGCGCGTGCGGTGCGGTCAGGTTAGCTGGGCGCTGGGAGCTCACACCGTCACGTTCCCGCCCCGGTCGTCGGCCCGTGTCTGCCGCGCCCGTGGGGTCTGAGGGGTCCAGGAGCTCTTCCTTCAGGCCTCAGAGGGAGCCCGGGGGGGGGAGTCTGAGCGCCGGGAGGGCACTCACGCTGCACTTGGCTGGAGCCCGCTCTGGCCCGGACCCGTGGACCCTGACCCAGGTGGGGCCAGGGTCCACTTAACGCTTGTTTTAGTGCGAAAATTTTTCACTCATCCGCTGATAGTGACTAAGCACTTTGTGCGAGCCAGCCACTCAGCCGGGCGCCGCGGGCCTCCTCCCGGGGGAGTCGGCGGCGGGGCACGCGGTGGGCGTGGTGCAGCGGATTCAGGCCCAGTCCCGCCAGCGCTCTGTGGCCCTGGGGAGGCTGCTCAGCCTCTGGGCCCCGCGGCCCCGGCCGTGAGGGTGGGCGTGACCGTCGTTTCTGCTCGTCGTCAGCAGTCTTCAGAAACGCGGTGGGAGGAGGTCAGGAGTCTGGAAACCAGCCGCTGGTTCTCGCTGGAGGCCCCGTGTCCTGAGCAGGACCGGGGACGCGGCTGTGCTCGACCACACGGTGCCCCCCGCCCCGGCCCCGCGGGCTTGCCTGCTGCACCGCGCACGGGAAACCCGCATCTCCCCAGGCCTGGTGGTGGGTAAAGTGCATACAAACCACAAACCTGAAAGCATCATTTGTCTGCCTCCTTTGTCCCCTGACGTGTCGCTATCAAAAGGGCACAAAGCGTCGTGCTCCGCGTCGGCTTGGGCTGCCGTGAGGGAGCCGTTGCCTCGTGTCCCTGCGTGTTGGACCCGGAGTCGGTTGTGGAGGGCAAACGGCCAGAGAGTCGTTAAAAGTCCCAGACTCGGAAGACAGAAGATGCCGGAACGGAGGACGCAGCTGAAATTTCTCTGTGAAGCGGCTCAGCACGTTCCCTCAACCCAAGCCTGGCGTCTTCGCCGCTGGCCGCGGAGGCAGAAGGAAGGCGGTGGGCTCCAGGGCCGCGGCTCACCTCCGTCCCGCCCGGCATTGGCGAAGCCTCGTCGCTGTCCCCGCTGGTGCGGGGGGAGCCTCAGCCTCACCACATGTCCCCTTCAGGGAACGAGAGTCGGGTTTAGAATGGCGTCGGCCCCTGCACGTGGAGGGGGCGGCGGGGAAGGTACCCGGATCCTCTGCCATGTCGCCATGCTGTCAGCGCCCTGCCCCGAGGACCCCGAGGACCCCGGGGCCAGAAATCGGCTGCAGCCAACGGTGGAGCCTCGTGAAGGGGACCTCGGGGACTCCCGCGGTCTGGGCCGGGAGTGTTGGGAGGGACGGTGGCCACGCCGTGGGAGGGGGCAGACAGCAGCTTCTGGGGGCTCTCGGGCACGACCTCCCGGGTGGTGAATGACTCCGCCAGGTCGGTCTCCGTGGGTCCCGTTAGGCCGGAGGTGGGGGTAGGGGTGCATGACTGTGGAGCTTCCTTACGCCGCCCAGGAGGATTCGCCGCGGTGTCTTTCCAGCCCTGGCTGCCGGATGCCGTGTCTTCCACTGAGCGTCTGGACACACATCCTGGGATTGCTCTCAGGGCAGCCTTTCCGTTCCAGAAGACAGTGCGTCTCGCATGGACCCCAGTTCCTTCAAGAGCCCGTGTCTGAGAGGCGGGGCCGTCGCCTGTGACTCTCCCCTGGGGCCGCTGGACGCACGGGGAAGGGGCATCCGCCGCGGCCCACACCCCACGGCAGAAGAGGGACGGGCGCAGCGCCGGGCGCAGCACACGGGCCGTCATCCGACGCGGCCGGCTGTGGCTTCCGCAGTCCTTAAACGTCCGGCAGGAGGGCCGTGCACCGGAGTTGGGGCGCTGTCCCTCACAGATGTCCCCGTTTAGTCCTGGACTCTGCCGTCATCTTCACACATGGCCATTTTAGCGCCACAGTCACAAGGATTATTCAGAAAATGAGCAGTTGGAGAAGAAAAGAAAATGGGCACTTGGTGGCATTTTTGGCCCAGGCTTTTTTCTTCGATGTTGAAATAGATGCTTCTCAGTGTTAAAAACCCGTGAAAACCTAGTCCTTGTTATTTTCTGTGTCCAGCGTCATCTCTCTCATGAATGAAGAGTCGATAAAGCAGAAGAAGTCCGTGATCACATGTTACCAAAGCCACCGTGCCGACTTCTTTGCCACAAAAGTACAACCAGGCACGGCCTGCAGCAGTGTTTTCTGATCTCTGGCCCCTCAAGTGATAAAAATCTAAGTTAGAAATTTAAGTTTTATAAACCCATGGTCTTTCAAAGTGCAACCAATTTCCAATGAATTATTTTATAAATGATCTTTTTCTATGTATCTTCAAAAATCTTAACTGTAGCATAGGGTCAGAGAAACATTGTGAAGTTATTACCTTCAGAGGCTTTAATACGAATCACGTCCTAGCCGGAGTCAGAGGGCACTGCTGCCCTGACGGACGGTTGAGCTCGTCTCACTCCGTGTCCTCGCTGCCCGTGTGCTGTCGGGTGGAGGCAACTGCTGCTGTTATTACCTTGGCAGCATTGGCTACATGTCCTTGTCGTCACTATAGAGAACACGGTAAATTCTCAACTTCCAGTATGCTGATGGGGAGTTTAAAACCGAAATTCATCACTTGGAAATGCTGTGAACGGCTGATTTATTTTGGAAACGTCTCAGCACGAGCATTTTCCTGTTCATTCGGCTGCACCGTGTGCCGGGTTAGAAAGGCAACCCCTAGTCCTGCTGCTGGGACCTCACAGGTCCTCCCCGGTGGGAGGCATGGCTCTTTGGGGAATGCTCCAAAGAAAGGAGGCCCGCGAACCACACAGTGGAGTGGGTCAGTGAGGGCTTCTCGGGACACGGGTCCTGGAGGAGCGACGAGAGGTCAGCAGATGGACTCAACGTGCAGACCGACTGGCCCGAGTCCCACCTGAACAGCATGAACAGGCCAGGTGAGCTAGCAAGCCCCTGGATTGCTGATGATACAAAGAAACCCAAATGGATTGAATTCCCGAAAGTAACGAGGTCAGTCTGGGACAGAAGAGGCTCCACTCCTCTCATATAGGCTGCGACAGCAGGAGGGGAGCCGGCGGAGGGAGGGATGGGAAGAGCGTGGCCCCAACCTTAAGGGACCGTGGACAGTGCATGGGGACTGGCGTGGGGGTGGGGGTCCCAGCAGCCCCGCACAGAGCGCCGAGTGTGCAAGAAGACAGTATGCTCTAGGGGAGACGGGGGCACCAGACCCTCTGAGCACTCCTGTCCAGACGCTTGGGACAGGGCAGAGTGGTGGGAGAAGACCTACCCTACAGGGAGCAGAAAGGTGGGGCCCACACACTGGTATTGGCTATAAATCAGAGACCACCCCCATGCTCAGAAGAGTGGCAGCCGCCTGCAAAGCGTGAAGCCACCCTCAGAGTCGCGCTAGGACTGAGACCCCAGCGCTGCCGGGGGAAGGACTCGATCCCACCCTTGGCGTGACTATAGCCCGGAGTTACTGAGTCTGACTCTGCAACAAAACCATCGCCCGTTTCAAGCACAGCACGCACGAATTCAGCCCCGCGATAGCAGACTGACGGAGAAGGACTCGTCATTTTCCAGGGGTGAATATTCCTTCCTTCATTCTCTGTTATTCTTCATTCAGAACCTAGCTTACCGTAAGAACTGGGAGGCACGTGAAGGGACAGGAAGAGGTGACTCATGCTCAAGAGAAGAAAGAGGCAATAGAAGAATAAAGACGTGACTAGGGTGTTGTAATGATTAGAAAGGGACGCTTTAATAAGGAAATATATCAAAGGATTGGGTGGGAAAGGTGACAAACATAAATGGACAAATGGAAAACTGCAGCAGAGACATGGAAACAATAAAAGAACACCAATGGAAACACTAGAATGGAAAGCAGTAAGATCAGAAATAATTCATTTGACGAGTTTAGTCACAGACCAGGCACAGTAGAGGAAAGAATCTGTGAATTTCAAGTCAGGTCAATAGGAATGATAAAAAATGAAGCATAAAGTACATAAAAGAAGCACAAAAAATGGAACAAAACATCTGAGATACATGAGGCAAAATTAAGTACCCAACATACATGTAATTGTCATCCCAGAAGGAAAAAAGATCTCGTTTGTACTTTTTTGTACATCTCTTTGATGGAGTAGAAGACGTTTTTGAAGAAATAATCCCTGGGATTTGCCCAAAATTGATAAAAGACATCAAGACATAGATGCAAGAAGCTTAATGAACCAAAAGGAGGATAAATAGAAAACACAATCTAGGCATATCATAATCAAACTAAGGAAAAGCAAGGATAAAGAGAAAATCTTGAAGGTATCCTGAGAGGAAGAAAGACATTATATCTTGGGGAATAATTATCAGAATGACGTCTTACTTCTCATTAGGAGACTAGAACACAATAAAACATCTTTAAAGTAGTGAAAGAAAAGAAAAAACCCATCAGTTTAGAATTCTGTGTTGTTCAAAATTAGATGAAACAGGGAAAAATCTATCTCTGGAAGACCCCCTACTACAGAAATGGTAAATGGAGTGCTTTGGCTTAAAGAAAAATGATGTCAGAGAGAAACCCATATCCAAGAAAAAGAATGAAAATGACCAGAAACGGTAAATTTGCAAGTAAATATAGAAGATACATATACATAAGAATATAAGATACTGATAAAGACTATTGGATATTTAAAAGAAAGTAATGAAAAGGTATTTTGGGGTTTGGGGCACCCGGGTGGCTCAGTTGGTTAAGCATCTGCCTTTGGCGCACGCAGGCCACGGTCCCAGGGTCCTGGGGTGGAGTCTGCTTGTGGCCCCCCCCCCCCCCCGCTGCTGCCCCCTGCTGCTCATGCGTTCTCGCGTGCGCGCTCTCACGTGGATAAATGAAATCCTTTAAAAAAATGCATTGTGGGGTTTATAGCTTCTGTGGAAGAAAAGTACATGGCAATAGGAGCACAGGAGTGATTTTTGAAGTTTTGTAATATTATATGAAAGTACACTATAATAAGTTAAACATAAACATTATAATTTACATAGAACCATCTTAAGAAATAAGCAAAAATGGATGTAATTAAAAGTCAATTCAGGGATCAAATGAAATGCTGAAAACGCTTTATTTATCCGTATGAAGGAGAGAAAGGAGGAAGTAAGAGAGGAATAAAGATCCCGTGGGCTGAACATAAAACAAATACCGAGAAAGTAGACTTAATTCCACCCGTATTGATAATCGTATCATACAAACGGACTAAGCTCTCCAAATGAAAAGCAGAGATATTCAATTTTAATAAAAGCAGAGAACAAATAACTGTATTCTACGAAAGCCGAATTACGTGAAATTAGAAAGACATATGTAAGTTGAGGTAAAAGTATGGAAAATATATACAAAGGAAACTTTAAATAAAGCTGCTATGTTAGTGACCATGTTAATATTCAGGTACACTTCAAGACAGCATTATCAGAGAGAGAGCATTTAAGAATAACTAAAAGATTGATTCATTAAAGGATATAAAAGTCTTTTTTATGAACCTAATGTCAGCACTTCAAATACATAAAGCAAAAATATGAGAATACTAAAAAGAGAAGTATATGAGTCCATAGTCATTTTTAGATATTTTAACTCTCCTTTCTCAAGAACTTCTTATACAAATAATCAAAATATCGTTAAGGATATGGAAGATTTGAACAATACCAACAAGAATCTTAACCTAATTGATATTAATAGAATGATAGTATCTAAAAAGTGCTGAATATACATTATTTTCAAGTATACACAGAACATTTCCCAATATAGATCATGCCCTGGGCCATAAAATAAGCCAATAAATATCAAAGGATTAAAATCATACAAAGAAAGATAAAGGAAAAGAAAACTTCAGATCATTATCCCTCGGAAATAAGGAGCAAAAATTCTAAACAAATTTTAGCAGATCAAGTCCAACATTATATAAAAAAGGATAATACGTGATGATAGAGACCAATTGTCTACATTTGAAAATCATTGACTATAATTCACCACATTAACAAGAAAAAGGAAAGCGATACAGTAGTTGTAAAAGATGCAGAAACAACATTTGACAAAAGTCATCCTCGATTCATGATAGAAATCTACAACGAGCAGCACACTGAAAGAAGACCGAGTGCTTTCTACTGAAAATCTGGACTTGGAGTAGGAGACGACTCTCACCTCTTCTATACTGGAACGTTTAGTCAGTGCAGTAAAGCAAGAAAAGGAAAGAAGTGACATCCAGATCACATGACCACCTGTGTGGAAAATTTGGTGGGATCCACAAAAAAGCTACTAAAACTAGTAAGTGAACATGGAACCGGCATAGAATGCCAAGTAAATGTGCAAAAATCAATTGTATTTCTACGTACTAAGCACAAACAGAAGAAATCATTTACAGTAGCATCGAGATTATGAAAGAAGAAAAGCAGCAGAATGTGTAAAGCTTTGTACACTGAGAATTAAAAAACAAACAAACAAACCATGAGAGTAACTAGAGAAAGTCCAAATTAATGGAGACATGATCATGTGTGAGAAGTCTTAACGGTGTCGAGGTCCCCGAACTGGCATGTAAGTGTGCAGAGTCCAGAAGAGAGGAACTCACGCGTTGGACTTCATAAAGATTAACAAGGCTCTTCTTTGAAAGACTGATAGGAGAATGAAAAGACAAGTCACAGACTGGGAAAAAGAATTTGCAAATAATACACCTGAAAAAGTACTTTTCTCTGTGATGTCTAAAGAGCTCTCAGAACTCATTAAAATGAAAAAAGACGAGGCAAGTAAAAATTCGAGCACGAGATTTGAAGACAGCTCACCAAAGAAGGTAAACGGTGGCAAGTAACCTCAGGTGAAATGTCCGGCAGCGCTCCTCAGCGAAATAAAATGCAACCGCGGGGAGCTGCCACCTCGCACCTGCGAGAAGGACAGAAATGTAAGGGCCGCCACACCGCGTGTTGGCGAGGGGCTGGGGAAACGAGCTCTCACCCGCTGCTGGTGGGAGCACGCCCCCTCCACGTCCGGCCGCCACGCTCCCGTCCGAGGTCCATGCCCGGACTGTCCACGCGTTCTCACGGCCGCTGCGGGAGTCATTCCCAACGACTGGAGAAACTCCAACGTGGCCGATAGGAGCGAGAGCCAAGGGGAATGCTACTCCACGGCGTTGATGCTCGGATGACCTTCCAAATCATTACGCTGCCTGACGGAAAGGAAGTGCGCGCTGTCAGGGTTGTGTTTGCACGACGTAGGATACAAAGTGGAGTATGAGCGACGGAAGGGAAATCGGTGGTTGCTGAGGGTGTGGGAGTGGGGAGCTGGGGAAGGGAGTGTTGAAAAGGGGACAAGCCGACTTTCTGGGTGAGAGTTCTGTTTGTTGCTTCACGTCTGGTGATGGTTTTCACAGGTGCATAGTTGTGTCGAAACAAATGCGTCCTGATTATTGTGTGCCAATTATACCTTAATAAAGACGAGAAAGGAAGACAGCTGGGCAAGCCAACACAAAAAATATGTGAGAATTTTGAACAGGTATTTTCCAAGAAAAAGAGCTACGAATGGCCAATTAGGGCTTTAAAGGTGCCAAACACCGTTATTCATTGGGGAAATACGGCGTAGCTCCATAAAGGACCACTACTTCCTGTCCACAAAATTGGCTAAAATAAAAACTAAATAACTATGGCATCAACTCTTGAAGTAATTAGTGGAAACACACTTAGAGCCAGTGTGTCAGGAGTTTCCTTCCAGTGGACCGTCCGTCTTGTGACGCACTGGGGACAGGGCAGGTGTGTCCACAAGACCTCGCAGCCCCAGGCTGGCCACCAGCCAGGCGTCCTCCTTTCTGAAGAGGTGCCGCCTTCGGAAGTCCTGTGTGGGGCTCAGGGTCGCCCCGCCCCTACTCGGTGCTGCTGGGCATCACGTGTGCCCAGGGGGCCTTGTGAGACCAGGGCCACGACGCTGTGTCTGACCCACACCAGTGAAGGTCATTGGACTTACACTTGCCTTCTCGGGCTGTTCTTCCCCTGACCTGCGGCGGGAGGCCGGGATCTCACGGCACAGCCGCTCTCGGGGTTTGTGTCTAACGTGTGGGAAGGGATTATCACGGTTACTCCGAGTGCCGTCCCCCATGCCCTGCTCGAGAAAGTCCTGCCTGCGGAAGCCGGCCACCCCGGTACAGAAGCCCGAGGTCCCAGTCGGCGCAGACCCGAGCTCCGTGGGCAGCCCAGCCTGCCATCCAGTGTCCGTCTGCTTACCCCACGGGTGGAGGGTCTGAGCTGTGAGTCACGGGGGCAGGGGTCAGTGTGCGACCTCACGCAGCGATCGCACGGGCACCTTCTCTCCCAAGCCCGTGCCCTGTTCCCCTCCTGGCTCACGGTCCTGCCTTCCTCCTGCCGGGCCCAGGCCGGATCCTACAGAGCAAGGCGGCCCTGCCCTCCCGCGGCTGCCTTGCTGGGGGGACAGAGGGTTGGAGAAACACACACAAGAAGCCACAGAGGAGCTTTGTGAGAAGTCCTTACTTCCTGTCTGTCTTTTTTCTTTTTAATTTACATTCGGTCAGCCCGGGGTCATACATCATTGGTTTTTAATATAATCTTCGGTGATTCATCCGTTCGGTACAGCACCCGGTGTGCATCACATCACGTCTTGTGTTGCATCCATGTGGGCAGAAGACATTCTCTCTTGTGTCTTCATTTTTGATCTAACTTCTCATGTCACCGTGTGTGAGAAGCTACTTGGGATTCTTTGCCAGTCGTCCACTTCTCCCCTCTGGACTCTTCTGAGCTGATTGGACAGATAGAAAGAAAGCCACAGCCTCGTCGCCTCGGGCTGGATTGTCCTTTCTGTAGACTCACACTTTACAAGGACGAGAGGTTCCCCGAGACCTTCGGGCGTCTCCAGAGGGGGACACTGAGGCCGAGGAGGTGGAGTGTCCACTTTCCAAGTGCTGGACCCCACCGCCCGTTAAGTCAGAACTCTGAATTCTTGTCCAGGGTTTTCGGCTTTATCTTTGAAGCGAGGTCAGCAAGTTTCCTCCTCCAAATTCTGTCACTTAGCTCCAGACGGACCGCAGGGCGAACCTGCCTTTCTGCAGCGCAGCCTGAGGTCAGATGCGCGGGCCGAGTCCAGCCCTGGTCCTCCCGGAGCCGGGGCTCTGCAGCCGTGGAATGCCGCGGTTGAGTCCACCCCATGGGCTTGTTGAGAGGGTCAGAAGGAGTCAAAACCTAGAAAACCAAAGAACAGCCCGGCACCAGCACTCAGCAAACAGGACCCATTTGGGGGTGGTTAGCGCAGTCGATGGCCTCGAACTCCGGGCTCCATGCTCACCGCAGGTGGGCAGGAAGACGAACTGGGACTCTCTGCTTCAGTCCCTTGCTTTTAACCTGTTACTTGCTGAGCGTGAGGCCGTCGGGGCCGGTGCTGGAAAGGACAAGATGCAAACCAGACGGCAGCTGGAGCGGACGTGGCGGGAGGGGAGAGGTTGCGTGACCGCGGTAGAGAGGGGGAGCTGCGACACTGGCTTCGCGCCCTCCACTCTCCAGGAGCGTTCCGAGGGAGCCGGCACGGCATCACCGTGGACGGTCGTAACGTAAAACCCGCAGCTCATGTTACTGGCAACTCTCTGCAGAACTCCTTGATCCCGAGGTTAGAACTTAACGTCTCTTCAACCACGTAGATTTTGTGAACTCTGCAGAACACGTTTGAGATGAATTTTTGTGATGGAAAGCTCTATGTCTCGGCTGCAGAGAAAGACAGATGGGGTGAAGCTGCCCTAAAGGCAGACATTTCTTTCGTCCCGGCACCAATGCTGTGGGTAGGAATGACACCTGCGGTTTACTCCCTGCCCGTGGCCAGGCCAGCCGTCTGTCTATGTCGGGACGGACAGAAGGAGGGAGAGACAGGGAGAGGGAGAGAGTAAACGCCGCACCAGCGTCACCCTCTTGCTGGGAGCACAGAGAGGCTCAGCACGGTCGTCCCTTCCTCGCGTTAATGAGGTGGAGGTGGAGGGCTCCCGGACCCCCTTCCGGGGACCCCGGATGTTGCCCCACCCGCGGCATCGCGGGGCCCTCATCAGGAAGCCTGTGGACAGCCCGACTGCCAAGTCCGTTGTCCCCAGCAGCAAGCACGTGGTGAGCAACGAGCGTGTCGAGGCCGCCTTCAGGCGGAGAGGGCAGCAGGACGGAGTGCTCTGTGCCCAAAGGGTGGCCAGTGCGAGCTCCCTGATTGGTTTGGGTTTGGGTCCTTGGCATCAGAGGACACCCGAAGAGCATCAGTGCTCGCGTGCGGGCCTGTGGGGCCTCCAGGCCTTCCCGGCAGGCTGAATTCCTGGCGGACCGCATGAGAGGACGGGGCCCCTGGCCTGGGGAGCTGGCGGGAAGGGCACAGGCCAGGCCTGTTTCATGGTGGGGCAGACAGGCTCTAGGAAGCGTGTCCGCCGGCTCCAGGCCGCGGCTCTGGGTCCCTCTTCCCTCTGGCAGGGTCACCGAACCCCTTTCCGTGTAAAATACACTTTCACTAAGGGTCACACGGGCCCGGGACCTAACTCCCATTTCCGTCGGCGGTGTGGCTCAGCTCCACGTTTGAGACCTTCCACCCCATAGAACGTCGTCCAGAGCCTGGCACACCAGTCTCCGTGCTCGAGCTGCTGCCGGGCTGGTGCAGTGGCCGCCAAGCTCCTGGTGGCGATCCGGGTGGTGACGCTGCTGCCCAGGGGGACGGGCACAGCGGGGGTCACGCCGACAGAGGTGGTGACGCTGAGGGGGACAGGCACAGTGCCCAGTATTTGAACCCAGATATTTTTGAAAATAGCCAGACTTGGGAGTCCGGACCGCTTGTCTTAAACTCAGTGCTGGCCGACTCCCCATGGACTCAGCACTGACCCTGTGCTTCCAGCGAGGTGCATTTCGACAATATGATGGGCAAGCTTTTAAAAACTTACGGTTCACAGGCCCTTTCGACACCACGAAGGGAGCTCTGAATAAGCCCGCTGGGCAGCTTTAAGTTTCCTGAGAGTCACCGTGTGGGAAATGTCCACGTTGGCCATGACGTTTGGATGGTCCACGGTCAGGAGGACATCGAACGACCAGGAGAGCTGTTCCAGACGGGAGGACGACTGGGTCCTGACTTGTCGAGAGGCAAAAACCCTCCTGGGAAAACGGACTGAGTGAGTGAGGGGGGCCCCCGGGCGGAGGCTCGCGGAGTTGGGTTACGTAGAGGTAAACAGAGTGACGCTGCCGGCTTTGCCGCTACTGGACATTGCTGTTGAAGGAGCAGGAGGAAACGTGATTTCAGTAGTTGGAGGAAGGGGCCGCAGAGAAACGGAGACGGTGGGATGGAGCCAGGTGCTTCTGCTCGGGGGAGAGTGAGTCGCTCACGGCTGGGGAGCCGCCTTTGCAGCCGTGATCAACACCTGGGGACGGACCCGGGGAGACGTTTCTCCACGGAAGACGAGAAGCCCGGGAAGAGATGCTCAGCATCACTGACCGGCAGGGAAATGAGATCAAGGCCTCAGCGAGCCGCCACCCTCTAGACGGCTGGAGGGAAACAGATGGCCCAGAGGAGGAGGAGAAGCTGGGGTCCTCACCTGCGGCCGGCGGGAGCGTGCACGGTGCAGCCGCGTCGGGCAAGGTCCCGGGGCTCCCCGCACGTCGCGTGCACGGTCACCCTGCCACCCAGCAGGTGCACTTCCAGACGTGCGCCCGAGAACCTCGTCGCGGACCACTCCCGGCGGAGTCCGCCGGCTGATGAGCAAGCGCAGGCTCTCTGTAGAGAAGGCAGCTGGACGCGCGGCCGGGTGCTCCCTGAACACGGCGCTCTGGGCAAGAGGCACGGCGGCGCACGTGGCGAATGAGCCCACGGACAGGACCCGCCCCAGATGGGCGACCCCGCGGACGCAGGGGTAGAGCGGCCGTCGGCTCGGGCTGGGGGCAGGGGCGGAGTTCGAGGTCCGTGGCGGTGACGTCCGCACCACGTGGGCTGTGCGGGAAGCACCGGGGCGGGGAGTTCCGTGGCACGGGAGTTCTGAGGCCGCCAAGCTGCTACGAGAGGAGCGTGGACCGCAGAGTCCGGTCTGTCGGTGGTGGGGGTTCGGGGGTGCGTGCGGAGCTCCGGGCCGTGTCGTGCCCTGAGCTTCCGAGTGGCTGAGGTGGAGGCTCACTTGCTGTGTCTGGCCCTCGGCCCCTGCAGGGTGAGGACCCCCGCGCCGACGGCGTGCTGACCTTCGTGGCGCAGACGTCCGCTCTGACCTACGCTCCTGGGCCCTGGGCCGAGCGCCCCGGGGGCCGCCCTTTGCGGACCCACGACCGGCTGCAGCCTGACGAGCTCAGCCCCAAGGTGGACGGCGGTGCCGAAAGGCAGAGCCTGGTCGCCGCGCTGGGCACCGCTGCAGCTCGGAAGCCCCCAGCGCCCCACGGGGAGGGCGACCCAGGGCCTCGAAACCTGCCGCGTGGACCTTGGAAAACAGCAACCGTCCTTTCGGCCCCGGCGGCCCTCCGGAAATGGTCTTCGCCTCCAGGAGACCCTGAGGAGCCCCCAGCCTTGGGCGATGGTAAGTCAGCCCCGCAGTCCCCCGTGGTCTTCTTGTTTCTGTGTTTCCGTCCCCTGCCCGGGGCCAGCCCCTTGCAGTCTGCCCGGCTGCAAATGGCCTGTGGCCAGCAGCACTGCCCCCTGGGTCAAGGCCACAGCCGGTGTGTGTGAGGAAGGCTCTAGCACCCTCCCGTCCCCTGGCTGCTGCGGGAGAGGAAGCAGGTCGTCGTCAGGCCCCACAGCCCTTCTGGGGGTGGCGGGAGCCGGGGGGGGGGAGCCGCCCACAGAGTCTGTGGCATTACTGATGAAGGCGCTGAAACAGGCTGGGGACGGGACCAGATTGGCCCCCAAACTGTGCTGGCCACAGAGCTTTCTGGGAGGTGGAACATGCAGGCTTTTGGGCTCGGTGTATGTCCCCCCTTAGCACTCCTTACAGTCAGACTCGGGCCCCTCACGGGTTATGGTGGTTTGCTGCCTCCCGGAAATCCCAGTGTGAGGCTCATGCCACACAGTGCAGTGAGGGCACGTGTGTCCTTTGAAGTGACCGGCTTTCCACACCGCTCCTCCGCGGTCTCCGAGGGCCGTGGGCCTGCGGTGTCTGCCCGGGGGGGGGGGGTGTGGACAGGCCCCCACTCCTCTGTCAGGTGCGGGGGCCCCGGGGTCTTTGTCTTCTAAGACGTCACATGTCAAGTGAGACTCTGATAAAACGTGACTTCGTCTTTGAAGATATACAAATAATAAAATTGAGCAGATAGCAGGGTTTCTAAAAAAACGGACCAAGAATCACATTAACATCAGCAGAGTCTATTTCTGTCAGTGACGCCCTAATTGGATTTGCTCTGACAGTCTTCTTTTCTACATGTTGCTGCTTTTCAGCTAAGTAGCTCTCTTGTTCTCTCGCGCTCGGTCCACAAAGCCATTACGGCCCCTTCTAAATGGAAGGAGGCAAAGTTATAATTAGAGGGAGGCCTGTGTGGCCATTACTAATGCTTTCTTCTCGTTCTTGTCTCGGGAAAGAAAGCTGTGTGAGAAAGCAGACTGTGCCCTTGCCTACGGATTGTTTGCCCGTAAATACGGCATTGTGCGGCCGGCCCCGCAGGGGCGCCTCTCCCTCCTGGGGGGCTGTGGTTCTCTGCTTCAGACCGAGCACTGCTCTCAGAAATCCCTTTTCCTGGCCATAATTACCAGACTCCATCAGAGGCCTTTGTCTGGCGATTTGGCTTTCATATTGTCACTCCGCTTCCCATGTTCCCGGGCGCAGCGTCCCCTCACACCTGGCGGCAAAGGCGCCATGGAAGGCCACGCCCCGCCGTCCAGGGCCCCAGCGGGGCCTCTGCTCCCACTTCCAGGCCCTCTCCATGGTGCTGACCGCCCCTCGTGCTTTGGTGCCTCCGGTTAGGCAGTGGGGCTGTCTCCTCTCTGTAAGCACGCCCTCTCTGTCTCGTCTCCTCTCCCACATCTGAGAAAATCCCACGCGTCAGCTACTTCTGTCCGGGTTTCTGGAAACAGGAAGCCCCTACGAAGGGACTCTGCAGCCGTTAGAGAGCTAGGCGTGTTCACAGAACGTGACGCGCTTCAGGGGTCTGCTACCCTCGGAAGGGGTGTCCTGCCTCCTCATTTCTTGGGACCTTCCCATTCTTCTTTACATCCCCCCAGGGACAGATCCTTGGAAACATCCTCTTTGAAAATGCTCTTCACTCTCCAATGACCCTTATTAACTGCATAGTTTGTTTGTCATTTTTTTCTGTGCTAACTTGCAATGTTGGTATCTTTTTATATATACTGTCTTCCTAGCTGCACTTTATGCTTTAAAAAGAAACACATGGAATGTCAATCACAAGACAAATCGAATTGTAAGATGAACTTTGTGCTTTGCGTTGTGGGGCTTGGGCAGAGGGCAGCGCCTGCTCCCTCCCGTCCTCGGAGGCGTCCGTAGCGCTGGAGGGTGAAGACCCCTGTATAACCCTAAACACAAGAGTTCCACGCGTATAAAAATTAATAGTAATTCTTTTTTTTTAAAGATTTTATTTCTTTATTTATTAGGAAAGAGAGAGAGTGAGAGAGAGCAGGTCAGAGTGAGAAGCGGACTCCCCGTGGAGCTGGGAGCCCGATGTGGGACTCGATCCCGGGACTCCGGGATCATGACCTGAGCCGAAGGCAGTCGCTCAACCAACTGCGCCACCCAGGCGCCCAATAGTAATTCTTAATATCGTTACCTAATCCGTGTTCACATTTCTTAGTGGTCACAAGTTTTCTGTACAATTTTTGGTTTTTTTGGAGGCAGGATCCAAAAGGAGAGCCATTGAACTGGCAGGTCTATCTGTATAAACTTGTAGAAGTGTTCTCCCCCTTCTTCTTCCTTTTCTCTCAACATTTTTAGAAAACAAATTCACTTGTAGCGGTTTTCGCATCCTGGACTTTGCTGATTGCATCCTGGAGATAACATGTACCGTGTTCGTTTGCTTTGTACTTTGTAAACCTGGAGGTACCCGAGCTCGCCCGGAGGTTTGACTGTGCTGTTCATGGCTCAGCAAGAAGGCTTCAGAGGCAGTGACAACATGCCCTTCTGTGCAGAGGACACGGTCTTGCTGTGTTGTTTTAGGCCGGCCCTCGGTAACCAAGGGCCACTCACCTCGCCAGCAGGCTTCGGCTGCGCTGTTGGAAATGCTCCATCTCACAACAAGATGAGCAGGTGCCTCACCCCAAAGGAGAGGCTCGAGGCACCCCGTCGCTTCCCCAAAACACATCTCACGGCGCGCAGGCTGTGTTTGTGCGATTGTTCGATAAACGCTTCTCTCCCTGTAGACCGTCAGCTTAGGACGATGGCGCACCATCTGCTTGTGACTCCGTGCAGCCCAGCACCCGGCACGTGCCTGGTACAGTGTGTGCTGAGGGGACGAACCACCAGATTCGTCCATAAAAATGGCCTCGTTTGACTTTCATATCACCCGTACACATGGTATTATTTTGAAATTCATTTTGCAGGTGAGGAAGCTGCAGCTCATACGCTACATAGTGGCACGTCCCCCAATGTAGGTCGGGTCACCGCAGGGTCAGGTCGGCGAAGACGGAGTCGGGTCACCGCAGGGTCAGGTCGGCGAAGACGGAGTCGGGTCACCGCAGGGTCAGGTCGGCGAAGACGGAGTCGGGTCACCGCAGGGTCAGGTCTTGGACTTAGTGCACTACTGGGATTTAGCTGGTGGTCACTAACAGCAGATGCCCAGGTGGGCTGCCCGTGGCTTGTGGCCTGGCCTTCTGCAGGCCTGTGTGGAAAGTGCCTGTAGATTCAGTGCGTCGTGAGTCTCTATGTACCATCCTCTGCGTAAACCCAGGTTCATCTTGGAAGCAACAGGAAGCAAGTCAGAGGGAGGCCCAGAGGGTGGTGTGCGTCCGTTCAGGGTGGCACAGCCTGGACAGTGGCGACCTCAGACGTCCAGCGTGCTGCTCCCTGGAAGGGGGACGCTGCGGTTGAGCAGAGCGCGTGGAGCTCCGTGTGACTCAGGGAAGGTCGAGGGACTCTGCGGCGCGGTCGAGTGGGACACGGGTTCAGTTGCACACCCATCCCCAGAGAAGTGGTGAGGAAGTCGACTTGATG
>CM052806.1:91866595-91881591 GCA_028533885.1 Nasua narica | reverse complement strand
CCATTGTATAGATGGACCACATCTTCTTTATCCATTCATCTGTTGAAGGGCATTTTGGTTCTTTCCACAGTTTGGCTATTGTGGCCATTGCTGCTATGAACATTGGGGTACATGTGACCCTTCTTCTCCCAAATCTGTATCTTTGGGGTAAATACCCAGTAGTGCAATTGCAGGGTCATAGGGCAGCTCTATTTTTAATTTCTTGAGGAATCTCCACACTGTTTTCCAAAGTGGCTGCACCAACTTGCATCCCCACCAACAGTGGAGGAGGGTTCCCCTTTCTCCACATCCTCTCCAACATTTGTTGTTTCCTGTCTTGTTGATTTTGGACAGCTGTCGTCTTTAGAGAGCTTTAAGGCCAGGTGTGAGACCGGATCCCGGGAAGGAGAGACAGCACACAGCAGCCTGTTAGTGGGGAATTCAAGCTTCGCCGCGCTGGCCTCCGGTTTAGGGGCAGTACCTGGTTTCTGCCCACGTGGGAACTCCTCTGGGGCCTGTCAGGCAGTAATTTCCATCGCAGTCTGTGTCCTATGGGAATCGATTTGTGGAGGATTATTTGCTGTGCCTTTTACCAATTACAAGATAAGCAATGGTTACTATGCAAAGTTTGAATATTAGCTGTGGAGAAAGAAGAAGACAAAAGTCACGTCAGGCTTATCTCCTGAGCTGAGCGCACGTGCACGTCCTCTCGACCCGAGTGCGCATCTGAGGCCTCGTCTGACCACGGCCATCTCGCTGGGCGGCCCTTCTTGTCCCTTCAGTGCACTCGCCAGGCCTCATGCGTCCTCTCACTGGAGGGTAAACCTCAGGCAAGCCCTGCAAACTCCGGTCATTCGTACATAGCAAAGAGTTCCATGTGCACTTTTTACATTGAAATTTTTAGAAATTGTCGGGAAATATATGTGACCTAAAATTGACCATCTTCACCATTTTATGTGTGCTGTTCACGGCATGAATTCACATTGTTGGATAAGTGTCGCCGCCATCTGTCTCGAGAGCATTTTCATCACCCCAGACTGAGACTCTGTCCCCAGGAAGTACTAGGTCCCTGTCTCGTCCCCCAGCGCCTGGCACGCACCCTCCCCTTTCTGTTTCGGTGGGTGGATAAGTTCAGCCTCGCGGAGGTGGAATCGCACAGTATTTGTTCTTTCGTGACAGCTTTGCCCCTCTCCGGGTGCTGTCCTCAGGGTTCTTCCGTGTTTAGCGGGTGGGAGCCGTTCCTTCCTGTTTACGGCTGAGCGAAACCCTTGTGTCCACACACCATAACCCCACACTTTGTCCCTCTTCGGATGGACGCTTGGGCTGCTTCTGACTTTGGGCTATTGTGAATGCTGCTGCTACGATACATTAAATTTCTAAATTAACTTTTGCCTTACCAAATTATGATAGGCGTATTTTAGAAAGAGCTAAATCGTACAGCATGTGCAGAGAGAAATCTGACGTTTCCTTGCCCACGGTCAGTCCTTCGACGACTGCGCCACGGTCAGAGGTGAACTGCCGCACTGCGTGTGTGTCCCTGAGATTTCCCACCCACAACCACTGATCCGTACGTGCACCCGGACATCTGTGTGTTTACAAATGGATCGCAGTGCGGAAAGATACTGGCGCTTTCCTTCTGAGCTGTGCGTAGTTTGGGTGTCCCTGTGTCGGTACCTCCCTTGCTGGAAGATGCAGATGTCCTTTGTCTCGCTGCTCCATCGTCCAGCTAATGAGCTTGTCTCGTTGCATCTATCGTTGGCATTTGCCTGCATCATTAAATGCATTTCTGTTACATTTTTTTATGGGGGCATAATTGTCTACATATGTGTGTACCGTAATACATTTAAACCAGTGCTGTGTCTATGCAGTTGAGCCTTGAGCAATGTGGGGATGAGGGCTGCCGACCCTCTGAGGGGTCGAAAGTCTTCACGGAGCTTTTGACTCCCCAAAACCTCAACGAAGCTTCCTGTTGACCAGGAGGCTTCTGTGTATTACACACTATATTTTTCCAATGAAGTAAGTTAGAAAAAGGAAATGCTATTTAAGAAGACCATAAGGAAAAGAAAGCATACTTGCAGAACTCTGTGCTATAAAAACCCGTGGGTCGGTGGACGCGCACTGCCCTGGGCTGCGCTGTGCGAGGGTCTGCTGCGCACCTGTTAGCATATATAGCGTTCGTTGGTCTTTGCTCTTCGTGCAAGACCATGACTGGCATCCTCGTGCGTGAATCAGACCATAGAACCCCGACTGTAGTTTTCCCCAGGCTCCACGGTCACTGAGTTCTAACAAAGCCTAAAGTCACTCTTTTTCCTTTTTTTTGAATAGACTATTTTTCAGAACAGGGTTAAGTTCACAGCGAAACTAAGTGGAATGTGTAGAGATGTCCCCGGTCCCTTCCGCCCTCACACACGCAGAGCCTCCCCCGGAAACAACACCCCACCGGAGCGTTCAGGTTGTTACAGCGGGAGAGCCCCCCTTGGCACTTCATTGTCACTGTAGTTTAGGGGTTAGTGAGGGTTCATTCTTGGTGGTTTACGTTCTGTGGGTTTGCACAAATGTACACTGACATGTATCTGTCGTGCTAGGATCCTACAAAGTAGCCTCGCTGCTCTAAAAGTCCTTTATGCCCCTCCATTCATCCCTCCCCCTCCCGGCCCTCCAACCACTGATCTTTTTTCTGTCTCCACAGTTTTGCCTTTTCCAGAATGTCTTAGAGTTGGAATCACGCAGTGTGTAGTCTTTTCAGATGGATTTCTTTTACTTAGTAGTGCGCATTGAAGGTGCTTCCCTGTCTTTTCACGGCTTGACGGCCCCTTTCTTTGTAGCACTGAATAATATTCCACCATCTGGATGTATGAAAGTTCAATTTATCTGTTCACCCACTGAAGGACATCTTGGTTGTCTCCGAATTTTGCCAGTTATGAATAAAACATCCATGTTCAGGTGTTCGTATGGACCTAGGTTTTCAGCTCCTTTGGGTAAATGCCGAAGAGTGTGGTTGCTGGATCTAGGAGTTTGATATTTTTGTGTCGTGCAGTTAGGCTTGTGATCCATTTTCACTTAATTTTTGTGAAGCATGAAGGTCTGTGTCTAGATTTACTTTTTGCAGGTGGACGTCCAGTTGTTCCAGAAACATTTGCTGAAAAGACTGTCTTTGCTCCATTTTATTGCCTTTGCACCTTTGTCAAAGATCCGTCGACTGTTCTTACGTGGGTCTGTTTTGGGGCTCCGGATCTACATGCCTGCTCACTTACCAGTGCCGTACTGGCTCGGTTTCTTTCCTTTTTTTAAAGATTTTACTTATTTATTTGACAGAGAGAGAGAGAGATCACAAGTAGGCAGAGAGGCAGGCAGAGAGAGAGGGGGAGGAAGCAGGCTCCCCACTGGGCAGAGAGCCCGATGTGGGGCTCGATCCCAGGACCCTGAGATCATGACCTGAGCCGAAGGCAGAGGCTTTAACCCCCTTAGCCACCCAGGCGCCCCCCCCCATACTGTCTTGATTCCCGCAGCTTTATAGTAACTCTTGACATTGAGTAGTATCCATTTTCCAACCTTTTTCTTCTCCTTCAATATTAGGTTGGCTATTCCGGGTCTTTTGCTTCTCCATAAACTTTAGAATCAGTTTGTCAGTATACACAAAATAACTTGCTGGGAATTTGATTGGGATTGCAGTCAGTTATAGATCAAGTTGATAAGAAGTGACATCTCGTCAATATTGAGTTTTCCTATCAATGAATACGGAATATCTCTCCATTTATTTAGTTCTTTGATTTCTTTTGTCAGAGCTTTATAGTTTTCTTCATCTAGGTATTTGGAAATATTCTGGCTAAGGTCATTCTTTAAACTCAAGTCTCAGTGACGGCAGGTAAATAGTAACGGAAACCACCTGAGGAGATGACGCGTCGTGCGTGGTTTCTAGACACTTAACTAGGGCTGATGACGGTGACGTCCGCCGTGGAGGCTCCCAGTCTGACTTGCTCACTGAGAACACTCGAGACCAAACAAACAGGAATAAAACCTCGATCTGTTGGAATCCCTTCTTTATCATCTTGATTCCACACCTTGTGGAGTCTGGACTAGGAAGCAGGAGAATTTAATTCATGTTACTGCTCAGCTAACCTTTGGCCCAAGTATTTCATATGCCAGCTTCTTCCCCAACGCACCTTGTTGCTTTCCTCGTCTGCTGTCTGACTGTTTTATAGGGCGAACGGCCAAGCTAAGGAGTGCTGTCCACACACCCCTGTCCCCCACCATCTGCACTAAGACGGATTCTGTTGCGCTGATGGGGGATGTTCACTGGGGCGGAAGTCGGAAGCACTTGCTTTCCCGGCGGTGCAGTTTTCTAACCGTGTGACTCTTAGCGAGTTTCCTCATGAACTCACTCCATTACGAGCACCCGCTGGGCACCAGCTCGTCCAGACCTCTCTTACCCTCTTCCCTCATTCAAGATGAGAACGTTGCGAGAGGGGTGTTTGGGGGTCTTCCTGTTTGAACTTCCCGTGATCGCGAAGTCCTGTGTTCGCCAGCTATGTTGTTTACCTGCCTGTTCATGTTGACGGCGGGGGTCTCAGCCTGAAAACTCATACGGAGCAGAGAGTACACCCTGCACCCCCAAATCTCACGAGGGCACTGAACCAGGACTTTTCAGGTGACAGTGATAGAGTATAATATTGAAAAACCAGATTCAAGTGCTTCTATTGTCCTGGAGAACATATGCCCACATTTTGGGGTCATTTCACTTGAAAGGAAGCACTTGCTGCTTTTTTCATTTTTGAAAAAAATCCATTCACATTTGAGTGAAGGCCAGTGTCGCTCTGAACACTTTTGATTTAAAAAAAAAGGACCAAATCGACCACGTAGTCACTAGAGTAAAGAGGCTGCCCCTCAGAGCCTACCCCGTGAGGAACTGTGAATACGTTCTTCATGCCCGTCCCTGGGGTTTATGGGCACCTTCTAGAACACGAGGAAGAAGGCAACTGTGTCATCAAAGTACCTCTCCTTTCAGTGAAATTTGGTCCCGCATTTGGTGTAAATGCCTACAGCGCTCTGATGTAGCTCATCAACTCAATATTGACGAGATGTCACTTCTTACATCGCACATAGCCGGCCCGTTCCCAGGGAGGAGCAGCAGCAGGCGGGGGAGTCTCCGGGTACCGGTCTGTGGCTCACGCAGCAGGACGATGGCTCCTCTCGTCTTGCCCTGCGACCCCACACCCCCTGTCCAGCATCCCTGACGTGGATGCCCCTGAGAGGATCGCTCGGCTGTGCAGCGAGAGCAGCTGTGTGCGACCAGGGACCCTGACTCTGCATCGCCCCAGTCCCAGGCCTCCGTCCTCGCCTGGGAGGTGGCTTTCCTGGACTCCCGCACCAGCGAAGAGTCAGGGTTCAGAGTTGAAAGAAGCCTGCGGACTTGCGTACTCTGCTCCCAGAGTTAAAGTCCCTTTAACAGCATTTCTGACAGATGAATTTTCAGCCTTCCCTTCAGTACCTGTGACCTCATTGCTTCCCTGGGAGGTCCGTTCCGTAAGAAGCCTGATGTGTTTTCTGGAAAGTTCTCTACACAGGGTAGTAATGAGTTACAGTTTGCCTCTTTTAGATGGAGAGTGGGTAGGGCCCCTAAAGATAACTTACTGCAACCCTTGTTCCTGTTACTTTCCACCAGGAAGGCCTCCTGGAATCGCACAGAACAAGCGCCCTCTCCTAGCTGCCTGCCACCCTCACACAGTGTCATCTTCAGGCACGTTTCCAACCTGAAAACTCTGGGTTAGTGGAGACCACGGGTAATTCTTGTCTTCCAGAGGCAGAGAGTGGGTCTCAGAAAAGAGCGGAAGGGTCAGAGGCCTCTTTCCCTGTGAGATGTGAGGGCCTCCCCAGAGTGGAGCTGGGATCTTGAGTCCCCAGGGCACTGTGGACAGTGATGGGTTTGGATGTGAGCGTAAGCTGAGCTCTTAGCTACACTATTAACCCCGCGCACCTCGTCCTCCACCAGATGGAACTTGGCTGCTAAGAGGGAGTTCAGAAACTCTTGCCATTTGGAGGGGATTTCTATGACTGGGGTCCAAATACTCTGCTGGTTTAGCATACATGGCTAAGGTGGAAAATATTCAGTTAATACTCTTGGCCGTCTCTGGAAAGTTTTATATTCTAGGCTGGCATTTACTGTCCAGCACATGTCCAGGCCACCTCCCCTTGTCTTAAGTCAGTTAACATGAGTGTGGAGATTCATGTTAATGGAATTTCAGTGAAACATCCTTTAGAAAGCAGTTTGTCAACGCTGCCACCAACTGAAGTGACAAAATTAATGCCAAACCTAATTTGATTTTTTTTCTTCTTTGTCTCCGTATTACATGTACTAGACTAGGTGATGGCGATGGTAATGTGATAGTGGTGATGGTGGTGGTGATGATGATGATGGTGATGGTGGTGGTTGTGACGACGGTGATAATGATGGCGGTGATGGTAATGGTGGTGATGACGGTGGTGGTGATGGTGATGGTGATGGTGGTGATGGTGGTGAAGGTGGTGATAATGATTGTGGTGGTGATTGTGACGACGGTGAGAATGATGGCGGTGATGATGGTGGTGATGATGGTGATGACGATGGTGGTGATGGTGATTGTGGTGGTGATTGTGACGACGGTGATAATGATGGCGGTGATGATGATGGTGATCATGATGATGGTGGTGGTTGTGGTGATGGTGATGGTGGTGATGACGGTGGTGGTGGTGGTAATGGTGGTGATGACGATGGTGGTGATGGTGATTGTGGTGGTGATTGTGGTGATGACGATGGCGGTGGTGGTGATTGTGGTGGTGATTGTGACGACGGTGATAATGATGGCGGTGATGGTGATGGTGGTGATGACAATGGTGGTGGTGGAGAGGATGGTGATGTGTGTTTACACATGGCCAAGTTGTGTACTTGCATATACTCCTGGTGATAAAGACATTTAAGAGCAAAAGCTGTTAGGCATGAACCTTCCTTGTTAGAGCAGTTTTGTAGTGAGGTTATCGGTGCAGCATTGCTTATTCTCTAACGTGTAGAACATTTAGTCCGGGGACCCTAGTGAGACATATAATTGTGGTGGGTCAGGTTTGCAGCAGTCATGCTTGTGAGTTGATCTCCTACTCCAGGCCTTACGTATTTGATGTCCTGACATTTGTGTAATTGCTCTGCCAGAGCCCACTTGGAGCCTTGAAAGCTACTTAAAATGTCATTATAAGCTGCTCGGGTCTCAGAATTATATGGTGCTGTTGATGGAACAAAAGAATGTTCCACTTTGATGCACGTGGTATTTTATTGTGCTCCGTGCCGTGGTCCCTCTTCAGTCCACCAGGGCTAGCTGGGCTTTTTAAAAAGGATCCCTTGATTTATGTTCATCTTCGCATGATTGACAGCAGGTGGCTTTGAGGTGACTCAGTGTGGTTTATAGGGGTGGCATGGCAGATGATTTCTGACATGTGCTAATTGTTCTCATTTAAACTGGTCAGCCGCTAGGAATCTGCCATTGTGTTCTGAAGGCTTGTTGTTGTTGTGAAAATAATTCTTTTTTTAAGTTATTTTTTACTAATGAAACCTGAAAACTGTCTTTTTTGGATGAAAGGAGACAATTTTAGGAATTATATTTTACTCATTTTGAAGGTCGGTATTTCTTATTAGAGGCATTCTAAGAGACCCAAGGAAAGTCTCTCCTGCTCTCTGATCTTTACCTTAAAGAACTTGAGTTTTATCATGTGGTGATCTATTCCTGTTCTTCTCCAGATAACGATAATAGACTGAAGGAAGCTGAGGAAAAACGATGTACAGTAACAATACGAATTTCTCTGAGTTCTTAGATGTTGGAACAGATTATTAGAAGAGGAGCACAATTTCACATTCACTGTATTGATTATTAGAAATATGGTAGAAAATCTACACACTAATTTGTTTTCGTAGTAAACCCTTCAAGTGGGAATTATTGGCTTCTCGTCCCCCGTCTTCCATACCCCAGACTGTTTACCCCCGTCAGCATCAGACATTCTGTGTGTTTTCAGTTGCTTATTTTCTTTCTCTTCTGATAGGGATGAATGTTTTGTGAAAGCCTGGGCTTTGTTAACTGCATCATTCCTGCACCTGGGAAGTAGCTGTGCATAGAAAACGTGCAAGGAAGGAAGGAAAGAATGGAGGGGAGGTGGGAGGGAAGACAGAGGGTATCTCCTGAACTCTTCTGTTTAAATTCAAGGGCCTCCGGGAGGCATAAATCACTCTCTGATTATCAGTCCCCTTAATGAGACCTGGAAGGAGCCGCCCCCACTGTGAGCCGCACAGAGAGGCTGCCTGATGAGCAAGCTGGTGGGGTATGTGGGGGTGAGAGGGAGGGGGCGCGTGGGGACAGGACTAGACCCTGGACTCCTACACGGAAGACGGCACCGGGAGTGAGGGATACAAACATTGCCATGCACAGGCAGGGACATGCAAATCTAGCTTCATCCAACGCCAGTTTGCTGCAAACCAGCATCTATAAACACCGTGATAACTCTTGTGGCCCCTTTGCATTGCAGTTCCAGCAAAATAATCCCATCAGGTTGCATTTGTACATCTGGAGACAGTGGGATGCTGGAACCTGGGGCTCCTAGCAGAAACATTCTGCCAGGGTAGGTAGCAAACCTTGACCTAGGGGCTTAACTTTGACATGTTGTCATGGGAGGTGAGCGACATCCTCTGCCCACCGAGTGGGGTAGGGCATGGACTCCACTTTGTGAAGCCCCCTTAGGACAGACACCGTGGCTCTGCAAGATGAGTCCGGTGTGACCGAGATGGGCCCACACCCTCGGTTGGCTCCAGTGCGTAGGAATGGAATGCTGTTGTCCGGTGATTTTCCTGGTGAAGTTTGCATTCACCGGAAACACATGTTTGATTCAATACTTGTTAAACATTTCTCATAAATGTATCCATACATTCACTGCCTTGGTGAATGTCTGGGGGCATGGTGGTCCCCAAGGGGACCATTCACTTAGGGCCCCCGCTGTGACAGGTCTTGGCCAACTGCAGCATGACTTCTACTTTGAGGTGCTTACCTTTTGTCACCTTCTGTGCCATCATTGCGACGATGAAGGGCATTTGAAGTGGATGTGTTTAGGCTGTTACACATGAAATAAACAGCAAAGGTTTGTGCTTACTTTTTATTCTAACTTATTTTTTCATGTATTTTATTATTTTTCTGTTTGAAATATATTCTTGAAATTTTTATTGAAAAAGTTTTGCCCAGGGTAATTCAGAAACCAAAATTATACAGTAAGATTTTTTAAAAGACATAATTTGGGTTTATCTTTCTAAAAAATCAGTAAATTAATTGGATTGCCTTCATTAGAAATTATAAACAAAAAGAATTTTTAAAATATTCTTAGCAAAAGTTAAGTTTTATATTTTTATATTTTAAAAGTTTTATAAGTGACATTTGTCAGATCTAAATTTGTCAATGTAATTGTTAATTTCTGAGGGTAAAATGTAGGGAGTAATTTACAAGTGAATTTCTTTAATAGTATGAATCTCATTTATTTACATGTAGATTTAAAGTTTGGAGGTTGGTTGAATTTCAGGAAAGACATTTGCCTACAGATAGGGTAATAAGTGACAGTTTGAAAAGCGTGTCAGCTCAAATACTTGTCTGTTTCAAGAGGAAAATGAAATGACTTCTTGAGTTGTGCTGTCATTTGATGTTCTTGCAGGGTCTCTATGGTTGGTTTGTCCCATATGTTGAGTTTGCTTAATACTATTCAGTAGTCAGGTCTCTTTGGCTTCTAAAACATTTTGATATGTTTGTGTCAATCCTATTGTAGCTCTGCAGCAAACCATGCCTTTAATTCTATATCCTTTCTAATGGTGATCCCTACTCCTAGGTTTGGAACACAGTGAATACCCAGTACCAGTTAGTGAAGTGAACAGGTGGATGGATGGGTGAATGGGAGAGTAGATGGATGGGTGGGGAGGTGGGTTGATGGATGGATGATTGATGGGTGGGTGGATGAATGGGTGGGTGGACATGTGGTGGATGGATGATGGATGGGTGGGTGGATGGATGAGTGGGTGGGTAGATGGATGGATGGGAAGATGGATGTGTAGATGGATGGGTGGATGGGTGGTTGGATGGGTAGATGGGTAGATGGATATATGGATGGATGGATGGATGGATGGATGAATGGATGAATGGATGGATAGATGATGGATGGGTGGGTGGATGGATGGATGGATCAGTGGATGAATGGGTAGATGGATGTGTGGATGAGTAGGAGGAGTGGGGGATGGGCAGGTGGGTGGATGTGTGGTTGGGTGGAGGGTGGATGGATGGGTAGATGGATGCTTGGATGGATAGATGGGTTCATGGATAGGTGGATGTTTGGGTAGGTATGTGGATGTATTGATGGGTAGATGGATGGATGGATGAATGGATGGATGGATGGAAGATTGATGGGTAGGTGGGTGGATGTATGGGTGGGTGGGTGGGTGGAGGAGTGGATGGATGGGTAGATGGATGTGTGGATGGATAGATGAGTGGGTGGATGGATGATGGATGGGTGGATGGGTAGATGGATGTGTGGGTGGGTGGGTAGATGGATAGATGGATGGATGTGTGGATGGGTAGATGGGTGGGTGGACAGATGATGGATGGATGGATGGGTAGATGGATGTGTGGATGGGCAGGTAGATGTATGGATGATGGATGGGTGGATGGATGTGTGGATGGGTAGTTGGGTGGGTGAATAGATGGAGGATAGATGGATGGGTGGATGATGGATAGGTAGGTGGATAGATAGATGATGGATGGGTGGATGGGTAGATGGATGTGTGGGTGGGTAGTTGGGTGGGTGGATGGATGTGTGGATGGCTAGATGGGTGAGTGGATGGATGGACTGTGGGTAGGTGGATGGAGTCTAAGGGCTGATTTTAGTAACTGAGGTTAACATTTTTTAAATGAGACTAATACTCTGGCAAGGAACCGTCCCAGAAAGCATAATCTTAAACTGAATGTTGAACCAAGTGGGAGGCAGTAGTCACCTGGAACCACCAAGCATCCTGATGGGCAGGCGGCATGTTCTCTGGATTTTGCTTACAGATTACGCTGAACTGTAGCCAGAGCTCACCATGGAGATCCAGGGATAAAAAACAATGGAGGGCAAATAATTCCTGACTGTCACCTCATCATCATGATAAAAGCTACAGTTGTTCAGCACTTCTGGTCTGCCTGCCCCTGGATGAGTGACGCCCACGCCTGTCTCACCCTGTCTCACTTGTCCCCATGGCACATGAGGAAATTGAGCACCAGGGAGATTAGGGGGCTTTCCCAAAGCCACACACGGGAGTGCTAGTGGGCAGGCGAGTCTGTGCCTCTGTGGGCCCCGGCCATGTGCCTGCAGCCCCCTCGGCTCTCGGCTTCCTGAGCGTTGGGGTGTAGTGCGCTCTCTCCTAAGTGACAGCAGTGCACGCCCCGCTGGAGAGAAGTCGGTGTTTCTTCGTGGGAATTCAGCTTCACGGCTCGGCTGATACAGTGACTGATGAGAATTTTAGATGTGTCCTTGGAAACCAAAGTCTCAGCCACCACGTAGCCAGTGAAGGAGAAAGCCCCTGTGGATTCTAGAATTACGTGGCTCGAGAAAGAGCCACCGCCCACAGCCGTGGGGGTTGCGGCCGACGCCAGGCAGCGGACGTGGCCGGGCCCCGACCTCCGTCTGTCGCGGGGGGCCAAGTCTCTGCTCACCGTCTCCTCCCGGCTGGGCCAGCCGCTGTGCCCCCCGGTCCCACAACACGTGCTCCTCGTGCCCTCCTGTCCCTGCGTCTCACGGCTGGTCAGGTCTGCGAGCAGCGAGTGGGCGGGAGTTGGTGACACGACGGCTGTTGGGATTGAGTCTCTTTGTCACTGTGATGAAAGGGAAGGCTTCCCGGGGTGGATTCGGCCAGCGCGGGTCCCTGCGGACTTCCTTCTTTCTGAAAGTTCAGAGCGCGTGCTCCGCGTGTGTACCCGTGCGAGGGCAGGTCTGCGCATCTTCCCGCGCATCTTCCCTCCCAGAGCGCAGCTGCCGCTCCGAGGTGAACGCCCGCCGTGCGTGTGGGGTCTCTCCGGAGACGCGGGAGAGCTCTGTGGCCGGCGCAGGGTCTGCGGAAGGGGTGCGACGTGAGACCTGGCCGAGATGCGCGCCGGGAGAGACACGGCGTCTGGTGGGAGGGCTCTGCAGGAGCCAGAAGCGGAAGCTGGTTCTCGGCTTGCTGACCCCGGACTGTTACGGGGGGCTCCTGATTTTGAAAGCTGTGGCGAACAGTAGTTTGTTCAGAACAGCAACAAGGGCTGGGACAGCCGTGCACGTTCAATCCCGGGGCGCATCTCGGTCTTCCCCGTGAAACAGCGGGCGCCTACGTCCGCCCGGCGCGGACGCTCTTGGTGTGGGATCGCTCAGCTCTCCAGCCTCCTGTCGCTTCTGCACCGGGCGAGCCTTCCTGTATTTTTAGGTATGTTTTGTCTGTAAGGAAGTGGAATTAGTGCTAGAAGTTATTTTTGAGGTGAAACACTCAGTCCCTGACCGTTGGGGACCGGGCGAGGCTCTGGGACGCAGGGGGATGGCCGCAGGACGGCCTTCTGTCTGCCTTCCCTTTGACGGCAGGTGGCTCGCTCTTGGTCAGGTATGGCAAGACTGGGGAAGGCCGTTTCCCAAGAGGAGGCCGCGCCCGGGGCCCACACGGGGAAGCTGCGGTTGGTGCCGAGGCAGAGGGGCCTGCGGGGAGGAGCAGGCGAGGCGGGCTCGGTCGGTGAGGGACGAGGGAGCAGGCGTGTCTGCGGCCGGGGGCGCGGGCCCTGGGGTGACGAGGGCTGGCGGGTGGTGGCCTGCCGGTGACGCCCAGGAGAAGCCGAGATCGGGGTGGGCTTGGGCTCGGTTGGCTGGCACGTGAAATGCAGTGTTCGCTGTTTCTGGGGTGCGGGTTCTCCTGGGAAGCTCCGTGCCCCGAGGGTCAGTGAGGCCACAGACGTCAGAGCCTGAGGAACCCGTGCTTGCTGCCGACGCTGAGGCCAGGGCGGTGCAGAGACGTCCCGGCCCGTGTTAGTGCGTCCGGCTACCGCGTGGGCCTCACGGTGCCCGCCCTGCTGTGCGGGCAGTTGCAGTCCGGTCGGGACCGCCAGGGTCGACGGCTTGTGCCACACGCTGACTGTCCCCCTTCCAGGCACCCCGCCTGACGCTGGTGCCAACGGTGCCTCCAGCCGCGTCTCAGAAGCAAGTACCATGGAGAGCCAGGCACCGTCGATCCAGAAGGGACCTCGGGCACCCAGGGGAAGTCTGGAGCAGAGAGGACAGCAGATGTCTTCAAGTAGCAAAGTCAAAAGGATGGGGGTGACGCTTCCCTGGCAAGAAGGAGACTGGAGGGGGTCGTGGGGCGCGGCACAGAATCTCCAGAAATGATGGTTTCCTTAGGACCCGGGAGCAAGCCTCCCCTGAAAAAGCGAGCTTTGGCTGATAGGTGAGCGTGACTGTACGTTTTCTTCCACAATACGCTCGAGCGCTTATCTTTGCACAGTCGGTAAGGTCTGGAGAGCTCCAAACTCTCCTGTCGTGCCTTTGTTGTGAACGAAGCTTGCTCTGACCGGACGAGGCTGTCCTCTCTGTCGCCAGGACTCAGAGGCGGAACCCGATGCAGGGCAGGGAGCCACGGCCCAGCATTCCAGAAGCTTCCGCATGCGGCTCGGGCTTCGCAGCCGCGGCCAGATGGTCTGGATGTCACCACCTCAGACGAGTGCTGGGTTTCGGGCGTGGTCCCGCGGAGTCTGGCTAGTCGTGGTCTGCCTTCTCCTGATGGCTCCTGGCTCTCCGCCTGCCCCGGCCGCGGCCGGCTCTCGCTGAGCGCGTCAGCACGAAGCACACGCCGGCCGGGCCTGCCCAACCGTGGGTGCTGGGAACGTCTCGTGCCTGGTGGCGGGCAAGGGCTCCCAAAGATGGAAACATTACAAAATCTGAAAAGCCTCCATTTCTGAATTTATTAGAAGCAGAAAAGCATCCCCAGCCCAATCAGTTCTGAGGGTTGACTGAGCGAGGCCGTGGAGAGAGCGTGGACGCTCCCTGTGCCCGCGTTCTCGGGGAGCGAAGCCACGAGAACGACCGTCTTGCATGAACCTGCACTTGGGAACCAGGCGCATCAGCATTAAAGGCCCAAGAAGAAGTCAGGGCTCCATCAAACAGTACTGGCTCCGCGGGAGACTTACGTGTCGTGAGGCACTTGGATGCCCAGCGCGCGCGTGAGAGAGCTGACGCGCGGACCCGGAACCGACACGCTGTTAGACATCCCTCCCCCCGCGCAGGGCCGCGACACTGCATCCCCGAACAGTGGGCAGCTCACCCCCCCCCGGAAGATGCACGGAGCCCCTAACAGCAGCCTGTTCCAGTGACCCCGTGGGGCTGTGTGGTTTACCCTACATGGTAACCCCCGAAGTGACCCAATGTGACCCGACGTAATCTGAAGTGACCCGAGTGACCCGAAGTGACCCGAAGTGACCCGACGTAATCTGAAGTGACCCGAAGTGACCCGATGTAACCTGAAGTGACCCAAAGTGACCCGAAGTGACCTGATGTGGTAACCCGAAGTGACCCGAAGTGACCTGATGTGGTAACCCGAAGTGACCTGACGTAATCTGAAGTGACCCGAAGTGACCCAACGTAATCTGAAGTGACCCGAGTGACCCGAAGTGACCCGATGTGGTAACCCGAAGTAACCCGACATAACCTGACGTGACCCGAAGTGACCCGATGTAACCTGAAGTGACCCAATGTGGTAACCCGAAGTGACCCGACGTAATCCGAAGTGACCCGAAGTGACCCGATGTAACCTGAAGTGACCCGAAGTGACCCGAAGTGACCTGATGTGGTAACCTGAAGTGACCCGAAGTGACCCGATGTGACCTGATGTGGTAACCCGAAGTGACCCGACGTAATCTGAAGTGACCCGAAGTGACCCGACGTAATCTGAAGTGACCCGAAGTGACCCGATGTGGTAACCCGAA
>CM052806.1:91825749-91866095 GCA_028533885.1 Nasua narica | reverse complement strand
CCCGAGTGACCCGAAGTGACCCGACATAACCTGACGTGACCCGAAGTGACCCGATGTAACCTGAAGTGACCCAGTGTGGTAACCCGAAGTGACCCGACGTAATCTGAAGTGACCCGAAGTGACCCGATGTAACCTGAAGTGACCCGAAGTGACCCGAAGTGACCTGATGTGGTAACCTGAAGTGACCCGAAGTGACCCGATGTGACCTGATGTGGTAACCCGAAGTGACCCGACGTAATCTGAAGTGACCCGAAGTGACCCGACGTAATCTGAAGTGACCCGAGTGACCCAAAGTGATCCGATGTGGTAACCCGAAGTAACCCGACATAACCCGACGTGACCCGAAGTGACCCGACGTAACCTGAAGTGACCCGAAGTGACCCGAAGTGACCCGAAGTGACCCAATGTGGTAACCCGAAGTGACCCGACGTGACCCGAAGTGACCCGACGTGGTAACCCTACGTGACCCCACATAACCCAAAGTGACCCGAAGTGACCCGACATAATCTGAAGTGACCTGTGTGACCCAAAGTGACCCGACGTGGTAACCCGAAGTGACCAGACATAACCCGAAGTGACCCGACGTAACCTGAAGTGACCCGAAGTGACCCAAAGTGACCCGATGTGAGTCGGTTGCTTTTTTCTGTCCATGCTCAGCTGCCCTCGCATGGTGTTTCGATGAGGACGAAGACCTTTGTCCCGGGACACCCACAGAGTGACCCTTTGGGAGCTTCTCAGCGCTTCCTGCAGGCCTGCGTTTCCAGCTGGTGTCACCCTCCGGGGTGTCTGTCGTCCGGGTCTGTTGGCCGCTGAGCTCAGCTCCTTTGATGATCCGGCGTGTCTGCCCCTCGCCCTCAGGCTTCGGGGGTGTTTTCACTGGACACAGGCTCCTGAATGCCGGGTTTTTTCTTTTAACACTTCAAATACGTCATTCACGTGTGTTGTGAAATCTGTAATTACCAGGACGTCAAGGACATCACAGTGACGGGCGCGCGGGCTGTCTCGCGCCCTCTCTGCCTGAGGCATGTCCGCCTCACGCGTGTCCTAGCCCGTGGCCGTGGTTCGCGGTCTGCTTCGCCTTCTCTTCCCGCCACGTGGTTCTGCTCGTGTTTGCTTTTCTTGGGGTCTGTCTGCTGTCTTGGCTTTCGAGGTCCACGCAATTTGGGGGAATCCTGGAGGCTTTTTCCCTCTAGTGTTTTGGCCCCATTCTCAGTCCCTTCCCTTCTTGCTGTGCACTTGGAGTCTCTTGTGCCTGACGGGGTTCTGCAGGTTACCTAGCTTCGGCTCAGTCTTTCTCAATTCCTTTTTTAATTTTTAAATAAAGATTCCATTTATTTATTTGAGAGAGCACGCGCGCGCACAGGCAGGGGGCGCGGCAGAGGGAGCAGACTCCGCACTGAGCGGGGAGCGCGATGCGGGGCTTGATCCCAAGACCCTGGGATCACGATCCGAGCTGAAGGCTGACGCTTCGCCGACCGAGATGCCCAGGCGCCCCCTTTTTACCTGTCCTTACGATAATAACGTTTTCTGTTCCCTCTCTTGAAGTTCACGAACCCGCTGCTCTCCGTTGCCCAATCGGCTGCTAGGCCCGTCCAGTGAATTTTTACATTGCAAGTGCGTGCTCCCCATTCATCAAACTTCTGCTGCTCCTTGTTCACTCCCGTGTCTCTGCTGAGCTTGCAGGGGGCCTGCCGTGCCCCCGTTTGGGGTCAGTCGTTCCCCTCGCCACCTCGTTCTGGTGGCCGCTGCCTCTCCTCGTTGTCATCTGGGCTTGTCTTTGTGTGTGCCCCCAGAAGCACTCATCCAGAGCCTCCTGAAGGACCTGGGAAGGCCACCGGCGCAGGGGGAGGGTCTGAGCCCCCCGGAGCTCGGCGAGATGGCCCGCGCGATTGCTGCCGCCATGCGGGGAGCGGGTGCAGGAGGGGAGCTTCAAGCAGCCGAGAGAGGAGCCGCAGGAAAGCCGAGAGAGGCCAGCGTCGGCCAACCGGCTGGAGACAGCGGGGCAGGTGAGCCTCCCAGCCCCGGGGCCACACACACCGGTGGGGTCGCAGGGCGTGGTGAGGCTGTGGAGGCCCGGCTCGCCAGGCTGGTCAGCCTTCCCCCTTCCCCCTGCAGCGGAGACATCGGTTTGTAGGAATGGTTTTTATCTGTTTGAACTTTTGCCTCTGAAAGCTTTCTTAACAGGCTAAGCCTAGCGGAGCAATTACTTCGAAAGGCAAATTGCTTTGTGCTGAGGTTCAGAGTTAGAAAACAACAGGAGTGACAGGAAGTGTTTTTGTTTGATTGTGCCCATGAATAGAGTCAAATATTTGAATAACACAGTGAAAAGGCTTCGTTTGAATGTCTGCTAGAGGCTCGCATCCACTCTCCGAGGCTACTCCAGGGAGAGAGCCGAGATTCCTCCAGCGCGGTGTGCGTGCCCGTGCGCACACACACACACACACACAGCAGCCCCCTGGTGACTGGCCGGACCTGGGCCTGCCTCTCAGAGCTGCTGGAACCACGTGGAAGCATCTGATTCGGTGCCTTGCACACAGTAGGCACACAAAACACGTGCCAGAAACACGAGTGAGAAGACGGTGTCTGCGTCCTCTGTGGGCCGGGTCGCAGGCCGGCTCGGAAGCTGGCCGCCGGGGGGGACGGGGCAGGGGAACCAGCGCTCCAGCCGGTCCGGGTCTGTGTTACAAGAGGATGGACGGCTCTCAGAGGGGGACCAGGGTCTGGGAGGGGCCTGGGCACCGCGGCTTCGTGAGTGCACGAGCTGGGCGCTGTCGACCCTTGCCGGTAGGAAAGTAACGAACTCTGGGGACAGCTGACCTGGAGGTGGTCGGTGTAGACACCTTCCTTTGCTTTGCTGCTGCGGGCGCTGTGGGGTTTTCTTGCTGGGAGCTGACCGAGGGTAGCACACAGATCCCTGGGGCCTGGGACGCAGTTCACGGCTGGATTCACACCCGTCCCTCAACTGGTAAACCGTCCCCTTCCACGAGTTTACAGAACATGGATCCTGTGCTCTGAACAGAAAAGGGTTACTTTGTAGTTGAGACCTGGCCGACGTCATCCTGCCCGACCTTCTGTCAAGGACTCTGGTGGTTCGCGTGCTGCAGCGCCTCCGATGGGGGTCCCGACAAGGGTTCTGATGATGCTTTTGTCCTTCGCAGATGACCACAGGCCGGACGGCGGAGGCGGAGCCCACGAAGAGGTACGGTGAGGCTCGCCGCGTGTTCAGCCCCCGTTAGGTCTAGAGCTGAGCTGGGGTTCTTTCTGGTCATGGTTTGAGAGCATAGATGAGACACAAAGGTTTGTTGGTCTGTTTGTTAAACCTCTGGTAATCCCCAAATTGGGAAAAAGTGTAAAGAGAGCATAAAAAACTGTGTATTTGGATACATACTAATGTCTCCTTTCAGATCATATAGTAACATTTACCCGTTGTAGAAATACGGAAAATATCGTTAATACAAACTAAAAAATTAATATTCCTTAGAATTTTCCTACCTGGAGATACAGACTGGATCCCTGAGATTCCCCCCCTGTGTGATTCCTGGGGTTCATTCGGGGCGGACCTCCACAGGCCCCTGGTCCGTCGGCCCCACTCCATCTGATGTGTGAGCCACCGGCCACACGCGGCCCTTTAGATTTAAACTCATGAAGGTGAAGTAGATAAAAATTCCGTCCCTCAGTTGTGCTAGCCGCATTTCCCGTGTCCCTTTGTGATACACGGTTGGGTGAGAACGGGTCTGTCGTCAGCGCTGGTTGGGAGGCCGTCTGAGAAAGGATCAGTCACAGGTGGCAGACCTCCAGGGTGGTTTGCTGGCCTCCCCGTTTAAGAACCTTTGCCCATTAGTACGAGTTTTAAGGCTGCATAAAATCCGTGTGGAAACCACGACAATGGCCAGAGGTGGTTCTACAAACCCTGTTTTGCACAGTGGAAAAAAACTCGTTTGGTTTTTTTGTTTGTTTGTTTCCAGATTATGTTTGTGGTTTTTGGTTCAATGCCTATTAGCAAGTAGCAAAAGAAAACATCAACCCTTCTCTTAAATGTCCATCAGAAATGTGGGGGGAGGGAGACGTGGCCCTAAGAACATGTCTTGGAAGTGGAGGGATGCAGACAGCGGTGGCCGAGCGTGGCCAGAGCTGGGGCTGCGGGGTCCAGGATGCACACACCGCAACCCCTGTGGAGTCTCTCTAGACCCTCCAGCGTTCTTAGACCCCGCCTTTCCATCCTCAACAAGCCGAATTTAGATTCGTTTCTCTGTTACTTGGGGTGAACTTTCAAGCAAATTTTTCTTTTTTAAGATTTTATTTATTTGAGAGAGAGAGAGAGCACAGAGGGAGAAGCAGCCTCCCCGCTGAGCAGGGAGCCCGATGTGGGCCATCCTAGGACCCCGGGATCATGACCTGAGCTGAAGCCAGACGCTTAACCCACAGAGCCCCTCAGGGGCCACCTCAAGTAATTTTTTCCAAAGAGCATCTGAATGTTGTATTTTCGGAGCTCTAATTTGTTAACATCTGTTGTTTCCTCCTCTATGGAGCACGATTCAACTGAAAACACCGTTCTCTTTCCTTCGAAAGCCTGGCGACAGGGCTCCAGCCCTACGTGGTCACTGTCACCGTTCAGGATCCAAATTTGAGCAAATGTTTTTTAACAAAATACTATTTTCTTTGTTTCAAAACACAAAAGGGAAAATTACGTATGATTTCTAGTCAACAAAGGGATAGTTATTTTCCTTTATAATCCTTAGTTTCCTAAAAACCCCATGTTTGATACGTGTGAAGGAAATCCATTTTTCATCCTTCCGTCTAGCACGATACTGGTGCTGTGATTTCATGGTGAAACAGGAAATCCCTTGCCCGTCAGGAGGTGCCCTGGGTGCGCCCTCCCTTCTTGGGCACCAGCAGAAGCCCCTCGGAGGGACCGCTGGTTCCCTTGGAAGCCGTGCTGGGGTCTCGGAAGGCCGTGGGGCCCGGTGGCGGCATCTCCAACATCAGAGGGAGCAACACTCAAATTCTGGACCGGGCCATCCCTGCCTCACTGCTGTCGGGCCCGTTATAAGCTCTGTAAGCCCCGGAGTGCACGGACTGCGCACGGCCTGAGGGGTGGTGAGGAGAGCGCGTGCGCAGAACCCTGAGCACAGAGCCTGCATCTCACGTTCTCGGGGCTGCGTGGGAGGTGACGTCTGTCTATCGGGACGTCAGTTAGGTAGCTCTCGTCCGGGAAATGGGGTCAGGACGGGCAGGCCTCGTTCCGAGGGCCCAGAGTGCCCTAGGAGCTTGAGGCTGCAGGGGCGCGTCCGTGACTGCTCACCCACGGCGTTTCCGCGTCCCGGTGAAAGCACACGGGGCCTTGTGAGGACCCCAGGGCTCATGCGGGTCAAGTGTCTGGGACAGAGCCCGGCAAGTGCAAACACGACCCACTCAGACTGTCGGGTTTTGCTTTTGTTTTGGTTTTGTTGGTTTTTTAGAGATTTTATTTATTTGAGTGAGAGAGTGTGCACGCGAGCAGGGTGGAGGGGCGGAGGGAGAGCATCTCAAGCAGACGCCCCGCTGAGTGTAGAGCCCGGCACGGGGCTCAGTCTCACGACCCCGCGATCATGACCTGAGTCGAAATCAGGAGTCGGACACTTAACCGACTGAGCCCCCGGGCACCTCTCACGGGCTCTTTTTAAAAAATACAGATGCCGAACACCCACACGGATGTTATAACATTGGATTCTTTAGGAAGGTGTATGTGTGTGAGAGAGAGACCTGAATGAGGCTGCTGCATGAGGCCCTCGTCCTCCCCTGGGCTGAACGTGTCCCCTCCAGATGGGATTCTGGCCACTGAGCGCTGCTGTGTCCCCACCGGGGCTGCCCGCCGGCTCTCCGGAACACCATCTCACCGAGCCTCCTTTCCCCAGGTCAGTCGTCTGGGCCTCGAACTCGGGGACCACCCGCAGGGTCCTGGGTCCCGCCTCTTTCCTGGCACCTCCCTTCTCACGGAGCCCTTCAAAACGGAGATGAAGAAATCGGAGACCCCCAGGATGCCCCCGACGTGGGAGGAGGAGAGCGCCGGGGTGGAGGACGTGAGGAGTCAGACCTACTCCAAGGAGCGGCTGGCGAGGCCTGCAGAGCCCCGGGCGGGCGACTTTGGCGAGCTCCAGGCCCGGGTGCCGCGGCCCTCGCAGGAAGACGCCGGCCTGGGAGACGCAGCCTGGGGACGCCCCGGTGAGGGCCTGCGGCTGGAGGTCCGGCCCTCACGGGAGGGGCAAGGCTACATTGTGACCGGGAAGGAGTAAGTAGAGGCTCTGGCTTTTCTCTCCTGGCGCCCGGCGGGTGGATGGGGCGGGGCATTCACCCGGAGACACAGGAGGAGGCCTTCCTGGTGTCGCGGGGGCAGGACCTTCCTGGTGTCACGGGGGCAGGGCCTTCCTGGTGTCGCGGGGGCAGGAGGGCAGCGGGGAGCCTGCCCGTCCGTCACCTGGTGCCGTGACGTGAATCTAGGAGCCCGAGATTCACTGGGATTCTCCACGGAACAGAGCCCTTCCTGGCCCTTGGTCCCAGCCCGCGGGGCCCGTGGATGCAGCAGCCCCAGGGCGTGGGGGGCTGGGGTCGGCCCTGGGCTGCCTCCCTGCTGGCTGGGACTCAGCCGTTTTAGGGTACTGGGACCTGAGTCTCCTTCAGAGGGAGACATGTTCGTGGTGACAGCACACTCTTTCTCCTCATCCTGATCTGCACGTATCGAGGGGCCTTGATCCCACAGCGTGTGCCCAGCAGGTGACGTGGTCGGCTGCAAGCTCAGGTCCTCACCCTAACGACTCCGGCTTTGGACATGATGCTCTGTAGAAATGTGTTTTCCACGAGGACAGGAAGCAGGGTTTCAATGGGAGAAGCATATCCGGCTGTCCACAGGCACTTGTGTGCAGGGGTGTGTGCGTGTGCAGGAATGTGTGTGCAGGTTGTGCGTGTGCACACGCACATCTGTGCGTGCAAGTGTGTAGGTACACGTGCGTGTGCGCAGGTGCACACGGGTGTGCATGCATGTGTGTGCAGGAGTGTATTGCACACAGGTGTGTGCAGGTGTGCATGGGCATGTGTGCACACACAGGTGTGTGCGTGTGTGGCAGGTATGCATGTGTGCATGTAGGTAGGAGTGTGCATTTGTGTGCAGTGCATGCACACGTGTGTGTGTGTGTGCAGGTGCTTACATATAGGTGTGCATGCATGTATGTAGGTGCACGTGCATGTGCACGCAGGAGTGTGTTGCATGCGCACAGATGTGTGCGTGTGGGTGCAGGTGTGCATGTGCATGCCCACAGGTGTGTGCATGTGTGTGCGTTGCATACGTGTGTGTGCCTGGATGTAGGTGTGGATGCATGTGTGTGCAGCAGTGTGTGTGTGGGTGCACAGCTGTGTGTGTGCGTGTGCACAGGGGTGTGTGCGCACAGATCCGTGCAGGGTTCTGCCGTCGCCTCACAATGTCACCGTCCAGGGGGTTCTTCGCCAGCAGCTCGGAGGTCGCCGTGTTTCAGTGATGACACGGCGTGGACAGGGCTGCTCCGTTTCTCAGGCCGGGCGTGCACGCCTTCCTCTGTGCGCAGCCCTCTCGGGATCGTGCGCGGCCGGCCGGCCGTGGTCGCTGGTGCACCGCAGACAGCGGTCGCCTCGTCAGCAGCAGCTGACGGCACGATGGGCCTGGCACTGAGTTCGGAGCCCCAAGCGCCGACCCCCATCGAAGCTTTAAACTAAGGCTCTCGCTGCCGAGGGTGTTTTCACTCATGTTTTTGGAGAAGCGCGCAGCAGCTCACATCAAAATACCGACAGCGTTTGCTCAGGTGCTTTTTATGGAGCCGTGTCTGCCCGTGTCTGCCCGTGTGTGACCTCTTCGCCCAAGGCCGAGCTCCCAGGGTTCATCTCCGCTGTCAGGCTGCTTTTCTCAGATCGGGAACTCTCGGCGGGAGAGCGTCTGCGGGATGGCGCCCTGCAGAGAGGCGCGAACGGGTCCGTGAGCAGCGCCGCCCGCCGAGGGCACAGCTCTGCGCCGCCTGAGCCAAGGCTCCGCCTCCGCAGCTCTGAGACGCGAACCCTTCTAACAGCCGCTACTTACTCTGAGTTCTCAGCAGCCCTTTTGTGGGTTCTTCCCTCCCTTGGGAAACACCGCTGTGTTGTGTGTGTGTGTGTGTGTGCTGTCTGTATGCATCTGGGCTCTGTGCGTGTGTGCACGCACGTGTGCACGTGTGCGTGCTGCACGGCTGCCTTCTTTCTCGCCCCCAGGACATCAGCGGTCCGCGGGCCCGACACGTGGGGGCTCGTCCGCAGGGGGCAGTGAGCTCGCCCGCGGGGAGGGGTCTCGGCGGCGGCACAAGGCAGGGCTGCACCTCCACGGGGCCGGGAAAGGGGTTCCCATCATTTGAAAGTCTCCCACAAGTGGCAGCCGCGTGTCACCACTGACAGCAGGGCACGGTGCCTTCAGAGCCACGCGACCGAACTCTGCCTCGGGGTGACTCTCGGAGGAAAACGACCACGTTGTGTGAGAGACCTGTCCCGTCGGGCATTTCCTCGAGGCCTGTGACTTGCGAGGAGAAAACGAGGCCCCTGGTAGGGTCGGGCTCGTCTTTGCCTTCAGAGTTTATTTTCCTGTCGCGCTTTCCTGGGCCAAACCTTTAGGACTTGAACATTTGCTACAAGCGTGGGTCAGAGAAAGAAAATCATTATTGTGGCTCATTTCCCTTCTTCTTTTGCTGCCTCAATTGGATGAAAAATACATGATGCAGATAATAAGGCTTTGTGTCAGTAATTCTTACGCTTTGTCACAAGAGATGGTGCTCCCTTCCTCTGTAGAGAGAGAGCGAGGCTCCTGCCTCTGTGAACAGACTCGTCCATAACTCGGGATTCTCTCGGGCAGGACTTCAGATCTCGGCTTAAGCCATAATAGACCAGCTCTCGACCAGAATCAGATGCCGCCCTTAAAAACCGTCTCTATCCCTGTTTGTCCCGTGAGATGGGGAAGCAGTGGGACCTGCGCCCCGTGTGGTCTCCCTGCTGACACACGTCCTCCCTGTGGGGCTTAGCTTTGCACGCTTGTCTCCCATGCTTGTTGAAGGACAGGGCGCTGCCTCGGCCTCCGTTTATGCCCCGGGGGGACCCTCCGTGGCTGGCGCAGCTCAAGACTGCCGTCCCTGTCATCGAAGGGCGATTTTAGAAGTGCTTCGAGTTCGGAAGACAATGCCCGTGGAAGGGGAATTGGAAGCCAAGGGAGCCGTTTGTGTTTTGGCGAAGGAGAAACTGCGTCTTACGTCTGAAGAGCTGTGTGAGAGCCGCTGGGTGTTCGCTGCGCCCCTGACAGATGCCCTCGTGTCCCCTGGGGGTCAGCGTGCTGGGCGGGGAAGGGTCCCAGCTGAGCCGCAGGGGCGGCCCCGCCATCCTCCCCGGCCCTGTGCACAGACCCCGGGCTGCCTGCGGAGCCCTCGGAGCTGCGCCGGGGCCGCGGGGCCCGTGCTGGTCGCGGGGCGGCCGACGGGGGCGTGGGGGTGGGGCTGGACCCGTGTCATTTCCCGTTTTCCCTTCCTCGGGGGAAGAAAGCTATCTTAACAGGCCCGTGGACAGAGTCTGTGGTGGTGGCGTCTCACACCAGGTCTCAGACGATGGGGCCGAGCTTTCTGTCCGGAAAGCACAGCTGCCGTCCTCTAGGGTCTCTCGTGAACGTGACAAGTTCGCTGCTGCGTCACCACTCGTCTCCTGCGTCTGTGTCAGGGGGCCCCGTGCGGTGTGACGGACTCTTCGTCATCTGAGTCTAGGTGTGGGGGGTACAGCCGGTGGGTAAAGAGCCGCAGGTGCTCGGACGGTCACAAGAGGAAAAACCACGCGTTTCCAGATCTGAAGTCCCCGACTGCAGGGAGCCACAGACTTCCATGTCCCCGGTCTCAGCCGCTCCTGGCCATCGCCGTCCCTCGCGGGACTCTGCCTGGCGCTGCTTGAAGCCAGCGACCTTCCCCGCCCAGCGGCTGCAGCGGAGGTCGGAGGTCGGAGGCCGCAGGCCGCTCCATGCTTCCAGCGCGTTCCCAGCCTCCTCGTCCTGGACGCCGCCGCCCTGCCTGCGCTCCGGGGCCCAGCTCGCTGCCGCCCGCTGTCTCGGGCCTGGGAAGGAAGCCGGAAGCTCTGCCTGTGGCTTCTCCATTTCCAGGGGCCCCAGGGCCACGCTTCCTCCCCCAGGGCTCGTGCGTGGGCCATAGCAGACCAGACCCCTTCCCTGCCTCCTCCAGCCGCGAGCTCTCCCGCCTCGGCCAGTCCTGCCCTTGCGGTGGGCCGCGCTGCCGGCTGCCGGGGCCTCTTTCTCACTGGCGGCCCGGCCCCTCTCTCCGTTCCCCGCTCTGCTGTGCACGCGGGACCCCAGCAGAATTGCCCGTCACCTCAATCTGGCTCTTCTGCAGACTTGGTGGTGCTTCCCCGTCCTTAGGGTGGAGGCGCGAGCCGCTGACGGGGCCCCAAGCCCGCGGGCTCCGCGGACCGGCCCCTCCCGCCTCCGTCGTGCTCCTGCCGTCCCCAGGGCTGTCACCCGGCCCCGGGGGTGTTCATCCCACTCGGGAGTCCTGCGCCCGCACGCACTGCCCCTCGTCCCTCTCCTCAGGGGGGCCCCCGGCACCCCAGGCTGAGTCAGGGCCCCTCGAAAGTGCAGCCCTGCCCCTTCCTCTTGAAGCCTTCTGTCTGGCCACCAGAAACGGCAGAGGTCACGGTGTCGCACACCCTCTCCCGCACGCGGGTGTCGCGCTCCTCGCGGGAGGGCTGCTCTGGGTCCTTGGTCCCACACGGCCGCCAGATGACGTGCAGGACCTGGGAGCAAGGGAGGCCTCTGGAGCCGCTGAGACAGCAGCTAGTCGAAGAATCTCCGGGAAGGAAATGGATGTCATTGCTGTGAAGGCCGTTTGAGGGCCATGCTGTCGCCCGAGCCCTACGTCCCAGAGCGGAGTGTTCAGAAGTCCTGGCGACAGGCCTCCTCCGGCATCAGGGTCGGGGGCACCGTCGCCCCCAGACCCGCCCTGAGGAAAGCACTGGTGTGAAGTCCTCTGATGGTCACGTTGCAGGCCCCCGTCCTGGGACCTGCCCCCGTGTCCCCGAGCCTGGGCTCCCAGCCCGGCTCGTCCCAGGTATCTCGTCCAGCACGCTTCCCTGGCTGTTCGCGTTCGTGTTTCCCATGAGGCAGCGGGCCGACTTGCGTCTCCGTCTCCCGATGCAGGGTTTTGAGCAGGTACAAGATGATGGCCCAGGCCCAGCCTTGCCCCACCCACACCCCCATTACAAACGACAACGAACCCCACTTTCTCGGAAGCATCTGGTGAGACCGCTCTGGAGCACACGGACCCTCCCGGTGAGCGTGCCGTCAGGTGTCGAGGCGTCGAGCCCACGCTCAGCTGCCGTCCCATCACGGCAGGACTTTGTTCCTTGGCGCCCTGACTCAGGGTCCAGAGGAGGCTCGCACCTGCGGCCGGCTGTCAGCCTTCGGGGCCGCGGGCTCTGCAGGCCCGCTCTCCTCTCATTTGTGCAGCTTGGAGTGTCGGGTTGTGACATCGGTTACTGGCTGGAATTCTAGAACTGGAGGAAGTTTCGACCTTGTCTGACCTCTAACTCTGGTGGTAGATGAAGTGAGAAAATACCGTGAAAGCACAGTATGGTGGGCATTAAAGACCCTTCCGGGGCCCATTTGACCAGCTGGCTGGGCCTGGCGGTCGGACGCTACGCCAGGGAGGGGCTCCGCCATGGTCTCGGCCTGTGCCCAGCCCCCTCTCCCGCATCTGACGTTCTCTGCTGTGGCAAAGGGTGAAATTGGGGGGACAGGACATGTTGGGACAGCCCAGCCCACTCGGACCTAGCCCGGGACCTGGGCTTTTAACCCCGTCTGCTGCACGCTGGCCCTCAAGTCTGACCCCTGCAGCTCAGCCTGGACGCTTGCAGCGCAAGCGCGTCTCGGAAGGTTCCGGCCACAGGGACCTCTGAGGGCAGCCGGGGGGGTCACACCAACGCCCGTCTCTGTGTGTGTGTCTGTACCTGCGTCTCCACCCCACACCGCCCCATCTCCCGCGTCTGTGCCAGCTCTGTCTCCATCGGGGCCGGGGCGTCTACACTGGCCTCCTGTGTCTGCTTGTGCATTTGCTCGTCCGCCTCGATCCGTGTCCGCCCGAGTCCGTGTGTGTCAGTATTTACGCGCCGGCGTCTCTGTCACCGACCTCTGTCCTTGTCTGTGCCCACACGCACACGTGTGTCTCCCTGTCACACGTGTGTCTGCCCTGGTCTGCGCTCAGCCTGCAGGCGTGTCGCGGGTCCCCACTGTGCGCGTCTGCGCCCATGCCTTCTCTGCCCGTTACGTCCCTGCGTCTCTGTCCCTGTGGCCGGACAGCCCGGTTTGGCGTCAGACTTCTGCGTTGTTGGGGGAGCTTCGCTTTCCCTCTTCCGGAGGAAGGTCCAGAGTAGAACTCTCCAGGGACCGTCAGGGCCTAACCACGGCACCTGATTTTTGAAGAGCGTCATCTGCTTTGTGAGTTGATCTCCAATTAAATCTGTCCCGAGTTAAGCACTTTAAATATCAGCCCGACGTGGGAGGGAGTAAGAACAAGGGAGGAAAGTATGAAGAGAAGAGACTAGCTCGGCTGTCAGAATGGAAGTAAACTAAACGAAGGCAGAAGGAAAAGGAAGGACGGGAAGAAGTGGCTCCACGTAGCACAGCTGTGCCACAGCAGCTTACTTGGAAAAAAGTCTGCCTTCCTGGACAGCTGGCCCCAGGTTCCTGAATTCCGGCACGGTGTCCTGGATTCTGATTGCGTGGAAGTCCCTTTCAGGCTTCAACTTGCACGGCCGTTTCTCCAAGCTCGGTAGCCGGCCGCTGTGCGGGAAGGAACCGCGTCCCAGAGAGAACAGCATTTGCGCAGGGCCTGCCTCGGCAGGAGCCGCGATAAGGCCGGGGAAGGTGGGCGCAGTCAGCGTGGGGGGCTGGCCAGGCCTCAGGGCCCCAGCGAGCGTTTGGGTCCCTGGCCCTAGCAGACGCGGACATCACGAGAGGACAAGCAGGGAAGGGGTGTGGCCAGGGCCCGACTCTCCTGGCTCCCTCCGCTGCCGAGGGGAGAAGGGACGATGAAAGGTGGGCACAGCGGACGGAGGGTCGGCAGGCATGCTGGTCAGGGGCCGTTCCCTCAGCTCTCGCCGCTCCTTGCGGTCTCTGCACCGTGAGGCTGAAATGTCGTCTGTGCCGTGCGCTGGCCTGGACAGCTCGCTGCAGTTCGCAGACGGTGCTACCCGTGGGGCTTCTGGCACATTCGGTGGGCTGCACGGCCGTTTCCCCTGTGCCCTCTCTTCCCTCACGTCTAACAGAGCGGGTTTCTGCGTTTTCACCTGTCGTCATTCCCGTGAGGCGTTCAGGGCTCCGTGAAAGTGCGCGCTGCCGTGCGTGGCCTTGAGGCCAGCGGGGGAAGCGGGTGCTGTCGCTTCTCCTGCGGCCTTCCCACCACGTGAATGTGTGCGTTAGGCTCCCTCCAGCGGGTCCCCAGGGGCCCCGACTCCACGGCGATCGCGCAGCCGTGTTCACACGGTGCTGAGCCTCCGCGTGGAAATGCACGCGAGCAGATGGCGTCACGCTTCTGCAAAGCCTCTCGGCCACTAGGGGTCGAGGCGGGGGGGGGGGTGCCGAGCCGCCGGCACGCTTGCGACCCTCCCTCCGCGGCGGCGCCCGGCGTCCAGGCGGTCGGGGAGACAGCTGTCCCAGCCCCACAGATGCAACTGCACGGGCCGCATCCATCCGTCGATTTCCGAGATTAACTCCAGCTGCTCTCGGGGGAAGCTCAGACCATGAAATGACAGATGATGGCCACGTATTTTAAAAATACAATGGAGATAACTGCGCGCTCACTTTGAGCGCGATCAGTGCCATCTCGCGGGTCTATTGACCTGACCCAGCCCTGTGGCGGCATCTGCGCTCCGGGCCGCCGCCCACACTGCCCCCGGGGCGGCCGCGGGAGGGGCTCTCCTCGCAGGCGGGCCGGTTCCACGCGCATTCTGGGGATTTCATCGTCATCTGCGAGGCCGGTTTAAATAATCTCGTTATGGGTACAAGCGTCGATGGCGTGCATTGTGGGTCGAACGAATGTCGGGTCAGTAGACGCGCCTGAGGCCTGGGTGGGGCTGGGACTCACGACAGCGCCCCGGGTTCCCCGTCACCTGCTCTCACCCTTTGGATTAAAATCGGCTCGAGCACGGAGCCCGGGGAATGCGGTAGCAAACGTGCTGGGAGGCAGGTGCGTGCTCAGCACGAGGCAGCAGGCTCTGGAGGTACAAAAGGGGTCGGATGTGGTCTGTGCCCTCGCTGAGTCCGACTTTGGAGACGGGAATAGGGTTAGAACCTGTGAAGTAGGCGGGAGACCGTCCGTAACAGGCGGCGGCCTGAGCGCTTCTGCCTCGAAGCGGAGGGAGTCGTAGAAGGAGGGAGCCTCGCGGGCCGGCCGGTGAGAATGGGCGAGGAGGCCGAGGCCTGGTTGGTGGCCCGCACGAGGGGAGGAGGCGCTCTGTGGCGCCGTGAACGAGGGGCGTACGAGGAGGGGTGGCTGGCCGGCCCGAGCCGAGGGTCCCTGGGAGGAGGGCGGGCCCCCGGCAGTGCCGGCCCAGGAGCGCAGGCTGGGGACGGAGGCCATCAGGGGACCGGTGTTTGTGGCCCCCCGGCCGCGGGGAGGCCCCCGCGCATCTCCTGCTGGCAGCGTCCCCAGCAGGTCCTGAGTCCACAGGGAGGAAGAGGGTCTGACCGTCCAGCCTGGCCTGCCGGCCGTCCCGTGGGGGCCGCGGGGGGCACTCCCACTGCGCGCAGCAGCCAACTGAGCTGCGTTTCTCCTGCTCCTCCCCTAGTGATTGTCACCTGATGGCCACTTTCCTGGATTCAGCCGTCCCTGCGCTCTGGCTACGTGCCTGCAGCTACCCTCGACGTGAAGGCCCTCTCGCGGCCGCGCGCGCGCGGATTCCTATCATCCGTTCCGACTTTCGGAGGTGGAAGGTGCAGGGCTGAGATGGGGCGGGGGTGGCTGGGCTCCTGCGTCCGGGCCTCACCGCTGCACTCGTCGGCCTGGCTTGGGAGCTCAGCAGGGAGGCAGCGAGCGGGTGCTGCCGGGGTCGGCGGGGGCAGGCGACGGGCTCCGCCGGTCTGAGTGCTAGGCGTTCAGGGAGCTTCCAGGGGCGGCGCCCGAGGAGGCCGGGGTCTGGCCCGGGGGACGTGGGCTCCGTAGGTTAGGGTGGCCCTGGCTCGCTCTAGCCTCGTCACACCCTGTCACTGCTTTTGCAGAGGCCGGGGGTCCACCCGGCCCGCACTGGGTCTGGGGGGCCTGGCTCCTGGAAGACGGGCCCTCCGCGAGTCGCGGGGAGCAGGGGCACCAGAGCTGGGCCGTGAGGGCCTGGCCAACAGGCCTCCTGTGATGCCGGGGTCACGTCACCGGGCAGGGCCTGCTGTGGCTTTGCTTCTCTGCCCCGATCTGACCTGTAAGGAGCCCATCTTTCTGGCATCGCTGCCCTCCCGTTCCCGTGTCTGCACACCTTGCCGTGCCTTTCCCCCGCGTGGCTCGAGGTCCCCCTGGGCTGTGTTCAGACAGGCCTTCTTGGGGCGCTCCAGCCTGCAGCTCCGGGTGGACTGGCAGGGAGAGATGACGAAGACACAGAGGTTCCAGGTGGACCCCTCCCCCCGTCGGTGTCTGACGGGGGCCTGAGTGTGGGCTCCGCGGGACGCCCGGGGGCTTTCTAAGTCCGGCCGGGTGACAAGGCCAAAGGGTGACTTCCACAGCACGTGCACACACCGACCTGAAAATACCTTCTAGTTGTACAACGTATCGTGAAAAGCCCCTGGTGAGGAGGCTTGGAGGACTCGTCTGTCCTTCAGGAGGGTCCCCAGCCTGGGATCGCCCTCTTGCCGGGAAGCCGGCCGCAGACCTGCGTCGGGCCTCTCCGTTCTCACCTTAGGGCGAACGGCACCCCGCAGGCTGGCGAGAGATTAGAACCAGCGGGTGAGGCTGTGGGTAAACAGCCCGGCGTCCCTAGGAAGGAGTCCAGTCCCCGTCCCCGCTGAGAGAAGGCGGTGGGGGGCGGCTCGGCGCCGTGGCTCATACCAGCGTCCCCTTCGGGGGCGGGAGGGCCCGTCCGCTGGCATGGAACGCCCAGGATGGCTGCAGGGCACCCGGCAACTCCCGACCCCAGGCCCCCTCCCCAGCTCTTCCTAGGCCTCCAAGGGCGCTCGACTCCTCTTTGCTGGCTCTGTCCCCAGAGATCCCCGCTGCAGCCGGTCCCTGAGAGCCGCTTCCCCAGCCGCTCCGTGTCGCAGGCTCAGAGGTGAGGGGAGGTGTCGCACACCCTCCCCTCCCCTCCCCTGCCGGCCCTTCTGCTCCCTCCCGCCCAGGCCCCGGGTTGCTGGGCCTGCTCGGCTCCTCCTTGCACCCTGCACCCCAGCGGCTCTGGGAGCCGCAGTGACCCTGGTGCTTCCCGACTCGCCCTGCGCGTGTCGTCCTCTCCCGAGGGCTCCGGGGTCAGTGGACTAGCAACCACCCTGATGACCTCATCTTAGCACGATGGTCCGCAGTGATCTCTTCGCACAGACGGTCACGTTCTGAGGTTCTGGATGCAGGACTGGAACACGTGCAGCTTGGGGGACACGGTTCAACCCACGGCGGCACTCGTCTGTGCGGCCCGGGCGCCGCCGGAACCGGGCCCCGGGAAGGCAGGTCCGGTCTGTTTGCTGCTGCACCGAGTCCGTCTCCCGTGATCACACGCCGGCCGAGGGTTCCGCTGGGGGCGCCGCCACGGCTGTGCCCAGATTTCGTAGGACGCCATACCGGAATATTCTCTGGAAGGCTGCTGATAAGATTTCCCGGGCAAGGCGTGACGTGCACAGCGGTGTGCTGGGATCGGGACCGGTCGCTGGAACGGTGGTCAGCACGGAGCCTGTGGGGCCGTCCCTCCCGCGGGCCTGGGGCGCATCGCCCCGGAGCACCCGGCCCCTCCCGGGGGCTCGCTCGCTGCAGATCTGGGCTGCACGTTGACCTTCCGATGTGTCCCATTCGCCTCTCTCTCTCCGGCACGTCACTCATTTTAGAAACAAACCCGTTTAAGAACCTTTTCCCTTTGTGCATTTGACGCCCACCCTGAAACTGGCTTTCCAGCGTCTGCTTCCTCTTCGTCTCCCATCTTTTCTTTCCTTCCTGGCGGCCCTCCCCGCCCACCCTCCCTATTCTGTTTTCTACCGAAGGCTGAGTCGCCGCGTCGCGGGCCCATTACGCTTCTAACAACTCCATTTGCACCGTATTGTTTGTCTCATTGCTGGGAAATTCAGGTGATTCATCATGCCCGGAGAAGCACCTGCTCCTGGCCGCCCGGGGAGCCCGGTCCCTGTGTGGCAGGAATGCCACCGGCGCCGAGGGGGCGCGCGGGGGGCGCGCGGCTTCTCAAGTGTTGATGAGTTCCATTTTGTAACGCTGCCCCCGCTCTCTTCAACAGCCCCCTGAGCCCGGAGGAGGGGAAGCAGCTGATGGAGAGCGTCGCGCGTCTCCTGGAGGTGCCGATGAGTGTCTTCGCAGATGTCGCGTGAGTGCCGGGCGCGGGGGCTTGGGGTTTCAGTCTCTGCTCACATCAGGTTCTGTTTCATAAATTGGTTTGCGAGGGAGAGAACCGTGTGCCTGGGGTTCTTGTTAATTATATCAGAGGGAAACAGCTCAGGAGAGAAACAGAAGGGAAATTCCAGGTGGGTTTCGTAAGTTATTTAAGTGCGGATGAATCCGGAGTGTAACCGTAAGAATTAGAATGTCCTGGAAGGACGGGGCCTATTGTGGCCGCGGGTCTCAGCCCTGCGCACTCTAGAACCTTCTGGAGCCTGGGCCCCAACCCCGCTGTGGGTGAGTGCGAGCCCCGGGATGGCGCGGGTCCTGAGAAGTCAGCACTTGTAACCGCACGTCACCCGGGCGCCACCAGTCCCCTCGTCGCCCGCGGACCGGCTGAGGGCAGATTTGGTGGCCTGGAGACCGGGGCGCGTCTGCGACGAGGGCGGCCGCCTCCAAGCTCCCGGAGGACCGCGCGGCACGGGGACAAGGGCTGGGACGGGTTGACTCATAAGCGAGGGCGGCTGTGCGCAGACCCGCACGTCCCAGCTGGCGGGGGTCGGTCTGGAAGCCCCGTGGGCACGGATCTGTGCGTGTGCTGTGAGCGCTCGGCCGGGACATCCGAGCCCGTCTGTTGACGCAGACGGGCCCGCGGCCTTCGGTCCCGGAGCTCCAGTTTGTCGGACCGTCTGTGCGTCTCGCCGCTCCGTGGGGCTGTCCGCCTCTCCTCCTGCTGCTCCGAGCGCGTTTGGAAGTTCAACGGCCTTTATCTTGAGTAGGACGGAGCCAGGAGCTGGGAGACGGGGGCCAAGGCCAAGCCCTCGTCTCGACAATAAGCCCACATCCGCCCCCTCGGGCTCCGTGCAGCTGACGACTGTCCAGCCCGCCTCCCTCATGTCTTCTGCCCGGGGGATGGGACGTCTACGAGACGCAGCTCTGCTCTGCTTTGCTTTTTTTTTGAGGATCTTATTTATTGATTTGACAGAGAGCCAGAAAGCACGAGTAGGGGGAGCGGCAGGCAGAGAGAGAGGGGGAAGCCGGCTCCCCGCCGAGCAGAGAGCCCGATTGTGGGGCTCGATCCCAGGACCCTGAGATCATGACCTGAGCCGAAGGCAGAGGCTTGAACCCACTGAGCCACCCAGGCGCCCCAAGACGCAGCTTTTCATTCAGCAAATATTTACGGAGCACCTCGCCCGGGAGGAGCGGGGTACATGACCTTCCAGCTGAAGGAGGCGCAGAGCCGAGCTCGGATAGGTCAGGCGGCCCTCATTCACGTGGAAATGAAGGGCCAGAGGCTGTGAGGTCTGGAGAGCCGGTGCCCAGCTGCCCCCAGGCCGGAGGGACCCATGCTGCGTGGGAACAGGCAGGGCAGCTCAGGTGGGCCCCCAGGTCCTTGTGAGGAGTGTGGCCTTCCTTCTGTGGGCTGGCCAGTCACCAGAGACTGCACGTCAGGGGAGCGCAACGTGCGAAGCACGAATTACAAGGGACACAGGTGGAGGCCCGTGTGACTTGGGCCGCTGAGGCTTCTAGGTGAGTGTCGGTGACCCTGACCCCACACCGGGTGGGGTTTCAGCCTGGAGAGGCGGTCCTGAGTGTGGGCAGGAGCTGTGAGACGGCGCGACACCCACTCATGAATACATCCTTCCCGGTCAGCTGAGCCACGTGTGGCCCCGTGGGAGCCGCCTCCAGTCCGCCTGGCATCTCAGACGACCTTGAGAGCTGTCCTTTGTCCGATCGCATCCCCTCCCACGCGGGACCCTATGCCTGGTCTACGCAGGCGTCTCTGCCCGGCCCTCTGTGACCGTGCGGAGGGGCACCGCCGCTGGGCCCGGACACTCAGCGTGTCCGCAGGAGGCCGCACGGGCCCTTTGCCCGGGGCACGGTCTCTGCAGGCACAGTTATGCAGATCGCCACGGAGACAGCCATGGCCGACCTGGTGCCGCTGACCGTTCCCTTCCGAGAAGTGGGGGACGTTTCCTGAGCACGGCGGCACCGCACGCGTGGCTAGTCGTCTGCAGTCTTCACCGCCGGACCCCAAGGCCGGGGGTCCCAGCGGCCCCTGGCCCGTTCACGTCGGGCGCCCAGGGCACAGCCTGCACCCACACGGCCCCCACCAGGCACGGGGGGCGGTCCTTGCCCCTCCGCCCACACGTGGGAGACACTGAATCTGGCCCCCGAGATTCAGCCGCTGGCGCCAGGACGTGTTGGTGCCGAGGGAGTGAATGAATGAGCGAGCACCTCCTTCCTTCATTAGAGGCAAGAATATCCCAGGAGCGATTGGAAAGCAGCAAATAACAAGCCTTTGCACCTCCAGGAGGAGCGGCGGGAGGCTTCGGAGAATGTTATCGCGGGTCCCGCCCGTTAGCGAGAGGGCCAGACCAGAGTAGCCCCACAGAGAGGCTGCAGGGTGAAACTGGGTCTGGCCCCTGGGGGACCGTGTTTATTGCACGTTCGTTATTTCCCTTCGCGCTCTGGGTGAGTGTGCGGCAGGCAGCAGGCGGAGGGCCCGCGGGGGAGGAGATTTGGGTGTGTGTGCCTCCTGAGCTGGGCCCCGTGCCACCGGGACAGCGGGGTCTGGGAGGAGGGCCGGCCTCGGGACAGGCCGGGGCGCAGTGGGCTGGGAGCCTCAGGGGCAGCCGCGGCGCCTCCGGGCCCGGGTGGGTCAGGTGCCGTGACCCGGAGCCCACCTTGGAGGAGGGGAGCTGCCCTCGGAGGTACCCTCCCCACCCCCGCCGACAGCCCCGCAGGTGAGCCCCCTGAACGCGGCAGGACTGCGCCTTTCACACGACCGCCCAGCCCGTGTCCGCAGCTTTTCTAGCAGCGGGAGTGTGAAGTTTCCTGGCGAAGGAAGGTGTCGCCCAGAGAGAACGCGACGAGGTCAACGAGCATGCTTAGCCCGTCTTCTGCCCCGGCCCGCGGTTCCTGCGTTGCCGTCCTGTCCCCTCCTTTCTCCGCAGCCTCAGCCAGGCTCCCGGGCTCCTAACAGCGTCCGGGCGGCGGCAGGCTTCGGGGCACCGGGCTTCTGGTGCGGGCTGGGGGTGGGGGTGTCGGAACTGCAGGGGCTTTTGGTCTGGGGGAGGGGCGTCAAGTGGGAGGAACTTCTAGTGGGGGGTGGTGTCCAGTGGGGGGACCTCCGGTGGGAGGGGTCCGGTGGGGGTGGGGGGAGCCCGGTGGGCGGTGTCTGCTGGGGGGAGGGGTGTCCGGTGGGAGGACGTCCGGTGGGAGGGGTCTGCTGGGGAGAGGGGTGTCCGGTGGGAGGACGTCCGGTGGGAGGGGTCTGCTGGGGGAAGGGGTGTCCGGTGGGAGGGGTCTGCTGGGGGGAGGGGTATCCGGTGGAGGGATGTCCGGTGGGCGGGGTCCAGTGGGGGAGGGGTGTCTGGTGGGGGGACGTCCTGTGGAGGGGTCCAGTGGGGGGCAGCCCGGGGGCAGGGGCGTCCTGTGGGGACGTCCGTGGGAGCCGGCTGCCCTCGCCCTGTCCCTGGTCTCTACCAGGAATCTGCGGCTCAGCCCTTCCCCCCTGCACCCCTGTCGCATCGGAGGACCACTGGGGCACAGGGGCCTCCGGGGAGCACTTTTTGGCTGAGCTGTGACCATAATCAGAGCTTTGGCGAATGTCTTCCACCACGGTCTCTTCCCTGGTCAGGAAGCTGGGGCTGCCGATGTCCCGTGGAGCCGAACGGGACCGCACCGCCCTCTCTTCTGGCCGGTGACAGTCTGGGCGCGGCTCTCCGGGGCCGACCCTCCAGAGGGCCCTCCCTGCCGCCCCGCGCAGCTGCAGGTGTTCCCCGCGCCCCCTGCTCTGAACGGAGCTCCTGCTTCCTGTCTAGGGCAAGTCCTCCCGCGGCCACCGCCCCCGCTCGGCCAGTTAGTGTCGCCCCGCACGTCCGGGTCCTTGATCCCCGCGCGTGTGCCCGAGCGTGTGCCCAGTGTCGCTCCTGGGGCCCAGCGAGGCGCTGGTGCAGTGAGCAAACACGCCCTCCGGATGGACGGGCGTGGGCAGGGGAGGCGGCGGCAGGCGGGGTGACTCTGGGCACCTCAGAGCCCGTGGGCCGTGCTGCGCTCGGCCCCAGGAGAGCCGCGTGGGCCGGTGCCGCCCGGGATTGGCTGCAGTTTTATGGAAGCACCAGTGATACTTACTATGTTTTGTTAATGGTCATGTAGCTGTCAAGTAAATTCCATTATTTCTTATTACATCATTAGAGACCATTAAAACGGCATTAGCCTGCTGATGGAATTACGGCCACAGACACACGGCGACCCGGGTTATGGTTTTCTAATCTAATCGCGGCTGTCCACGCGGCAGCGCTGACGGATGCGCTGACGGATGCGCAGGCTCCCTCCGGTGCCGTGGGGGCGGTGCTGCGGGGACCCACCCGGCCAGGTGGGGGCCGGCGTCCGGCCGTTCCCCAGGGCTCTGGCGGAGAGGCCCGGCTCAGCTGTGGGCGCCGCGGGAGCACGGCCTCATCCTGCGATCAGTCTTCCTGCATTCTCCTGATGCAAGAAGCAGTTCGGTTTCCCATCTGCATGATTTACAGAATTGGTGAAAATACAGCGTTCTTGTTTTTCAAAACGATTGCTGAAGGTGCAGTGGCGGGAACTCACAGCCCTGACCCTTCTCCTTAGGGCCTTCTTGCACAGGGTCGGGGAGTGGTGCCCAGCCCCGGTCGGTCCCGTGAGTCCCAGGGCTGTGAGGCTCACATCACCCCCTTCCCATGCCTCACACCCCCGTCCACCCCCACCCCTCCCTCCATTTACGGGAGAATCCGTGGGAGTTTCCGTTTCCTAGGGCAGAATTGTGTTTATTTGGGTCCTGTCTTATCTCTCCTATCGATGAAGACACGAAAGAGGAAGTTGAAGTGAGACACAGGGTCAGAGTGGCCCTCACCTCCCTGGGTTGGTCTCGCGGCGTGCAGCCCAGGTGCTGATGGCAAGTGTGGATAAGGTGGGGTGGACCAGGGCCGACAACTGGGCGTCCCAATACTTAGGGCTTTGTTAGAGGGTCTGTGGTTCCTCGTAAGGACGCCTCAGTCCAGAAGAGCTGTGCCTGCATCTCTCCCGGGAGACAGCGCGCTCCTCGGAGGCAGAGTGCGGGCTTCTCTTTCCCAGTGACGTGTCGTCAGGGCCTCGGACGCGTCAGCACGTGGCCGGAGCCCAGCGTCTGCGCAGCGACAGGGTGGGTGAGGGAGGGAGGGAGTCGGTCCACGTGGCCTGGGTTTGCGCCATCTTCCTGCTGCCCTCAGACGTTGGGCCGACTCGCCGCGCCTCTGTGCGCACCCCGGGGCGTGGGCGTCCCGGTGCCTGCGTCGGAGCCATTGGGGGGCTCAGTGCTGAGGGTGCAGCTACTCAGCGCTCCGTGGGGTCCGTACGTGATACGCTGTGAAAATAACGAAGTGCTGTGTAAACCAAGAAATACCTAAACTCGTGAAAAAAGTTACATTTATACTGAAATAAAGGGAAACACCCTGGTAAAATAGACATTGTGTTTCTAGCCTGTGCTGTATCTGTGCTCGGCTTCACCCTTATTGTCCCTTTTCAGTCTCGGGCCGTTGTCGGAGGTGCTGCACGCATGCGAACGTCCGCGGACGGTGGCCCGGGCAAGCCGGGCTCCCCACCAGGAGCCGTCCCTTCGAGAAAGCCGGGACCTCCGGCAGCAGGCCTTCCCCTCTCACCCGTGGGCACTCAAATCCGTAAGGAAGGGCAGGGGCAGAAGAGAGTGGCCACAGTTGCGGAGTGCCGTGGAAAGCAGCCCCCACGCGTCCGCGGCGTCACGTTGTAGGTCACGAGGGACGGTGGTGTGATGTCCAGAGAAACAAAAGGGAGTGAGCCTCAGCGCCGGGAGACGCTAAGGGCCAGGGTGCAGCGCAGCCGGCGGGAAACCCGCGGCGGGGAGGCTCCTATCTGCCCTCCCAGCCCAGCGGCCGTCGGCCTGGTTCTCTGAGGCTTCAAGACAAAGCCTCGTCCAGAACTTCGGGGGCTGCCTTTGTTTCTCAAGGTTCGTCACTAAACTCATTCATTCCGCCGTTTGTTTCTTTCATTAACCCTTAAGCCCCGCAAGAGTCCGAGTGCAATGGCAGCGATGTCTGCGGTGGCCCGTCCAGCAGCTCTGGTCCCTCCGGCCCCGTCGGCCCCCAGGCACCCCTGCTGGGGGAGGGGCACAGGCTTCTGTGACCAAACACGTCATCTCTCCGTTCTAACTGCAAAACGATAAATTGTCCCAGGAGCACTTCACGAAGCAAACGCTTTAAAAGTGCAAAGTCAAAACACAAATATGGAATCCTCTGTTTTCTTCCAAATACTCCACAGGAAGAAAGAGGACTGCAAAGGAAGGCTTTCCCTAATGACAGAGAGGAATTCTCCAACTGCAAACCACACAGCAATTGCAAATAAGAGACAATCGTACAGGAAAGCAGTTACTCGACCCTTTAGGAAGAGAGAGCATCGGGGCGCCTGGGGGGTTCAGTCATTGAAGCCTGCCTTCGGCTCAGGTCCTGATCTCAGGGTCCTGGGATCGAGTCCTGCGTCGGGCTCCCTGCTCGGTGGGAAGACTGCTCCCGCCTCTGCTCCTCTCCGCCCCTTGTGTTCCCTCTCTCGCTGTTTCTGTCCATCAAATAAATAAATACAATCTTAAAAAAAAAAAAAGAGCCTCATCAGTGTTATGTTGTGGTGAAGGCTCACGTTAAATTCCCAGGCGATAACTTTGAAGCCTCTGTTTCCTCACACGAATAAGAAACGACTTGTTCTCTCGTTCTTCTCCTTTGTCAGGCCTCAAATCAGGTATTGTGGAAAGTTATTGCCTGATGTTTGGGAGACAGGAACGTACAACAGTGCAGAAAATACGGTCATAGAAGTACGCCTTAGGAATGTAGGTGCGCATTATTTTGCTATTTCCTGGAGTTCCAGAATTTCGTCATTTGACAGTGAGGGGAGCACCGGGCACGTCCCAGCGTGACTTCGAACGTATCCCTGTAGCTAATATCTTCACTACTTCCCAAATCGGCCATCTGTCTCTTCCTTGTCCGCCTCCAGTCCCCCCCCCCCGGCCTTCAGCCTGCGTGCCGCCGGGGCCAGGGCTCCGGCCTGGAAGGGAAGAAGCTTCCGACGAAGCCGTTGGTCCCCCCCCACTACGTGCACACAGCCCTGGGCTCCGAAGCACCAGCCTTGACTGCACGTGACGCCAGAGACTGGTAGGAATCCAAGGAGCACAAAGCAGAAAAGGGGAAGAAAGTGATTCTCAGGCTGACGTCACTGAGAGAATTGGCACTTTGAGGGGTTCCTGCGGGGCCTTTGGGGTGCTCCGGCTCCGGGGAATCCGGTGCTCTTGCGAACTTTTGTCAGAGAAATCCTTGTGGGGTTGGGGGTCTGACACCTTCTGAGTGGAGGCCCCGTGGCCGGGCTCTGCTCTGCCTTTAGACGCCCCCGGGGGAGCTCGGGAGCTGCTGTGTCGGGCCCAGCAGGACGAGCACACGCCCAAGGGCGAGCCGAAGCCCGAGGTCGCGGGGCGGGGGCAGCCGCGCCTCTGAGCGCCATGGGGACTCGTGTGGAGCGACCGCGGACGGACAAGGCCCAAGGTCTCTGCTGAGCCTCGACTCACCTGCCCGCCCTTCCCCTCCTCGTGTACCGGGATGCTGCCCAGCGACCTCGTGCATCGGCCTCACCACCAGCGACCAGGGAAGGAAGTCTGAGCCTCCCGGCCAGACCACGGTTCCCCGCCGGGCAGCCAACCCAACGGAGGCCGGCGAGGCTGAAGGCTGTCAGAGGGGACGATGCGTAGGGTCGCGGCTGAGAGGTCTGCTGGAGGCTTCCGTGTCCCACACTGGACTGGCGTCCCCATCGTGGCGCTGGCCCCGACGGCTGACCCTCCCTGGGTCTGCTCTGTCGTCAGTTCTCCTTTCTTCGCAAGACTCGGGTGAGCCTGAGAGGTGACACTCCGGGTGCCCGGGCCAGGGCGGGGCAGCGAGGGCGCCTGCCATGTACGGTCTCCACGATGGCCGAGCTGGCGCTCGGGAGTGCGTCTCGTGTCCCAGGCGTGGGACAGGTCAGGCGTGTCCCCTGCTGGCCGGGCAGAGACATGGGCGCGGGAACACGTGAGCTGTACTCTCCGTGACACGGTGGGCGAGGAACCAGAAAGGCCTGCAGCGTCTTCAGAGAAAACTCTTGGCACCCGAGGGAGGAGTCCTTCGCCTGTGAATTCTTGGATGTTTAGGTTCTATTAGAAACGTCCCCCCAACCACACGGACACCTGAAGTCCTGTTAAGATCGGGTACGGGTGTCCCTCCGGCGGCCGCTGAGGCCCTCCCCTCGGCGCAGGGCAGTGGCGCTCAGGGCCACGACTCCGCCCCAGCCGTGACGCTGGCGACCAGCACGTGTGTGCGGGGCCCGCAAACACCCCACACGCCCTCGGGAGGCCGCGAACGTCCCGCGAGGGCGTCAAGGTGCTGAGTGCCACGTGCGGCTGTGCCTGCCCAAGGTCTGGGGGGAGGGGCCCTGAGGTCAGAGCGAGAGGGCGGGGTCAGCCCAGGACGGACCCCGAGGGGCGGGAAGACCCATCCGTGAGCCGGAGATAAACATCGCCCCGCGGACGGAGCCCCCAGCAGGAACCGAAGGGGAGGGTCCGGCCGGCGGCTTCGCACACGGGCCTGGGGAGCCAGCGAGGACCCTTAGCCCCAGCGGGCAGGCCTGGAGGGACCCTGGGGACGTGTCGGGCCAGGACATGGCTCAGCCGGGGGCAGCGGGAGCCCAGAGGGAGGATGAGCAGGGTGCCGTTTTCAGGGAGTTTCTGCAGTTTTATGACCGGTGGACATTTCTTGAACAAAGAAATGGAAGAGGAAGCCCCCGGGCTGGGCCATGGCTGCTGCACAGAGCTGCGGGTGCGGGCCCAGGGGCTGCCTGGAGGAGGCGTCCTCGGGCCTGCGGCGCGGCCGAGGCTTCTGCGGGAGTCGTCCTACAGCGACAGCGGGGCTCGCGCAGAGGGCCGGCCCACAGGGAGGTGAGCCAGCGCTCCCGGAGCCTCCGGCCGGAGCGGGGACCCCAGTGTCCTGTGTGAGTGCACCAGAGGTCGCGAGGCTCCACGCAGGCCCGGCTGAGGTCACGGGATCGGGAGCCGCCGCTCGCCTCTGCGTGGACGAGTGTGGGAAGGCGGGGAGCAAGAGCGGAGACGCGGGGGAGAGGCGGGCTTTCACAGGGCCGTTCGCTGGGGGCCGGGGTTCTACCGGGCTGCAGGTGGTCCCTACAATCTTCACGTGGTCCTCGTTGAGCACGGCCGTGTTATCTGTTCATCCCCCGCCCTACATACTTTTCTTGGCGTCCTTCTCACTATCAGCACCTTTAAAAACGACGCTCAGGAACGCTGAGACGGTGCTGGGCTGGCGGCCGGGGTCGGGCCCGGTTAGACTGCGGCAGCCGGCCTCCTGCTGGGCAAGGGGGCAGCTTCAGAGACAGCGGGCGGGCGGGCGTCCCTGGGGGGCTGTCGAAGGCCCTGGCGTCCTGGGGTTCCTCGGTCGGGGCAGGTGCACACGCTAGGCGGCCTCTGGCTCACACGGGACGGGTCTGACAGGTGACACGAGTAGTTCTGCTGCTGGTGTTGAGTCCATGCCCAGCGACAGGGTTCGGGGCCGTGGGGCAGTGGTGCGACCCAGAGCCTGTGGCAGATAATGGCGGGAGCCCCCAGCGATCGCCGGGAAGGCCAGCTGTCCTACCAGGTGCACCCAGCACCTCTGGGACCCGAGAGGCACAGCAGCGTCTGCGGGGGAGGGAGGACTCGGCCCCCCGCAGGCTGCACGGCGCCCCGTGCTCTCTGAGATCCCGGCTCCGGGCCGCGCGCCTATGTTTGCAAAGGGGTCGCTTTTCCCAAGGGGAGTCCAGGCGACTGGAGCCCACAGCCCGAGGAGCTAGGAGAGGAGTCCTCCCCTCTCCCTCCCTCCTCTTCTCTACCACCCCCTCCCCCGCCCCGTTCCCTCTCCCTCCTCCCCTCCCCTTCCTATGCTCCTCCCTCCTTCCCTCTCCCCTTCAGATGAATAAAATTGTCTAAAAAGTGATGTATTTTTTTCAAACTTATTTTTAACCTAGTATTTAAAGAGCTTTGAAAATTTTAATCATTCTTGTCTGGTAATTCCTTGCTAGTTATTTTTATACTAAATAGTTCTTAATGACTTTGATAAGTTTTTTAAATGGTTCCTGTCAGGAGAAATTTTAAACTACCAGTCTCTTTTCTTTCTGCTTTTGATTCCTACCGCTCCCGTGGGAGCCAAATACTAAACTCTGTTTCCCTAACAATTTTTCTTTTCCCTTTGCAAGAATATCTGCTTGTTCTTGTTGGTTGGCTGGGTTTGAATTCGTTGCGAGAGCGCGGCGGCGCTGGGTCAGAGAAGCACCGCCTGTGCTTGGAATTAGTGGGTTGAGGGGCAGGGGGTCCACCGTGGGGAGGGGTCACCCGTGCCACGGGCAGTGGCCTCCCCCGTGTTCGTGAGCATGTCCGTGTTTTCCATGCGGCTGCAGAGACGCCGCTCGGGATGCTGGGCCAGCTCTGAGCTCGCTCTCCTGGTCTCTTGCAGGGTCCTGGGACCGGCCGTGACCTTCAGAGTGAGCGCCAGCGCCCAGAACCTGACGGCGGCGGACGTGGTGCAGGCCACAGGTAAGGCCACGCCAGCACAGCCCCGTGTGGACGCGCACACGCGGGCGGAGGAGGGGCACGGTCTCCCCAGCACCCTGACATCTAACGGCGCGGGCGGGGCCTCATGGTCGCCATGCGGCAGGCGGAGGATGGGGACCACACGGCTCCCTCGGAGACAGAGACTCTGCCCCGGGGGCAAGGGTCTGGGGTCTGTGGCGGCCCCGGCGCCCAAGTGGACAGAACGAGCACCCGTTGCTTCTGGGGTCCCGGGTAGTGTGTGCGTCTGTCACCGACCAGGACTGCGCCGGACGGAGGTCCTCCCTCCCTTTGGGACCGACCAGGGAGCGTTTGACAGAAACGGGACTTTGCTGTAGCTTGGCATTTAGAGCCCTGCTTCTTCCTGCTCACCTGTCTGGGGGCCGAGCCACCTCTGAGCCGAACGCAGTTTGCCCCGGGCCGGGGGGAGGGAGGTGTCCAGTCTCCGGCCGATGGGACGGGCTGCCGGTCTCCCTGGTTTCCACTGCTGCTCAGTGTTACCTGTGGGGTATCTCGTGCCCGTAGTGACTCTTCCTGCGGGAAGTGACGATTGCAGAGCCGGAAGGTTTGGGTTAAGGGCGAGTTCCTTGCAACGTTGCACCTCCAGAAACCCGACCGGTTTCCCCTCTGAGGAGAGCCGAGTGCCCCAGGCTTCACTTCGGGCCCCACGGGACGGTGCGGCCGGAGCACTTGTGTGTAACTCGGCAGGGCCGGGTGGGGTCGTCCGCCAGCTAGGAAGCCGGACGGGGCCCCAGCAGGGCCTGCGGACTGGGTCACAAACGCTCTGCCTGGGGCGACAGGCGGGGCCGGGGTCGTCGGCTTGGGGCCGCGCTCCTTCCCTCCCGCGCCCACGCTCCCACCCGAGGTGCCCCGCACAAGGGGTTACTGGCCGCGCTTAAGACCAATCAGGTACGGGTTTTTCAGGCAGAAACGCTCGCGGTTGTTTTACAAGTGGCCGTTCGTCCCCGTGCTCGGAAGTGACGCTTTCCAGGCGGGTTTGCCGCAGCTCCGCAATGCGGTCGCGAGCGCAGCCCAGCGGAGGAGAGCCCTTCCCGTCCCTGACAGCACAGGATGCTCACCGACGACGGCCTTCGTTTATTTTATTGCTTTCTCGGGGAAAACGAGGTCGATGGGCTAAAATCCAGTTTCCTGCCCATTTTAAGCGTGTTCGTGTTGTTACCGAAGCACCGTGAGCCGAGGGGGGATCGCCCGCCAGACAGATGTTCGGAGGCTCGGCCCCCGCTGTCTGAGGACTTGGCTTTGGGGCACGACGGCCGTGGGTGTGAGCTCAGAGCTGTGCACGCCGCGTGTGCGAACGGGTAACACACGCGTGTAGTTTCAGAAAGTTAGTTTTTCTTTGTTGCGAGTCCTCTAGGCCGCACAGGAGGGAGAGGAGGAGAGCTGACTTCGGGAGCGGCAGGGCTCCGTGCTCGGGCGGCGGGCCGGCCCGGGGTCGTGGGCCCCGCGGGCGTTGGTGCCAGGGAGACGTGCGCTCACCGGGCACCAGACGGGTTCTCGTGCTCCCGAGGAAACAGACTCTGTGGTTTCAGATGCATCTGGTGCGAGGCTTTCCGAGGCTGGACGGTAGGCTGTGCCCCGCGGTCGGGAGCCCCGAGCTCTCGCCCTGCCCCGCTGCCCAACCGTGGTGCTGAACGAACACGCCGGACTAGTCCTCGGCCTTCGCGCGGCAGGTGGGAGTCGTCTGGTTTCGTTGGCGAGCGGGCTGCGCGGGCACAGGCGTCTCGGGTGGAACCCTGCATGTGGAATTGATGGCTCGTCCCGTTGTGTCGGTCCTTCCGTGCGGGGCGGGCGCGGGGTCCGGGAGAAGCTGCCTCCGGCCGGGGAGGTGGTCCCGAGGCGGGGTGCCCTGCCCGTGTGTGCTCTGTCGCCGCCAGGCTGGGGCATTTGGGGGAGTCCTACCTTCTGGGTCCCTTGTCGGTGAGATAGGGAGCAGCACGGCCTCGTGGGCTCCGGGAAGGTCAGACGGGTGGCCTTGCCAGCTGACGGCTCCCAGCGCGGCCAGTTCCTGCGACGCTGCTTTCCCAGCACGGGTGTTGGAACCCCGCTGCCGCTCCTGGGACGTGCAGGAGGTGTGTCACCCTGAAGGGTCGCGACCTCCCGCACACGAGCACCCGATCGCGAGTCTGCCTTTCGTGAGCCGTGCGCCCCCGGTCAGCTCGCCGAGTGCAGCCCTCTCTTGACGGCGATGCCCTGTGCTGTCCCCTCACCGCCCACGGCTCCCTGTGCCCCCCCGAAGGCACCCCTCGTCCACATCGGCATCTGGGGGAACCTGCGCCGGTGGGACCCGGCCTTTACTTCGAATGAGCGGAGAAGCGGCGAGCGTGGCCGGACCTGGCACCCTGGAAGGGCGCGTTGGCCTGCGGAGGCGGCTGGACCGGCTGGGAGGGAAGGGAGGTCGCAGCGCGGAGACGGCTCTCGCGGCCGCGCGGGTCCGAGGCGGCGTTGGCTCAGCGAGTCGGCGCACACGCCCCGAGTCTGCCCTCAATCCGCAGCCTTAAGAGGCTCCGCCGGCGGGAGACGGGGCGCGGGGCGAGGGAAAGAGAGGCAATGGGGGCGGCCCCGCGCCCCTGGAAGCTGCTCTGGGGGTCGGGGGAGATTTGTGCGGGGCCAGGCGCCCCTGGAATGAGACGTGCAGACCTGGGCCGTTGGGGGCTGGAGGCTCAGGCCGCGGGCGGGGCCGCGTGACCGCTCAGACGGCGTCTCTCTTCCCGCCCGATAGCTTTCTCACCATTAGCCTTCGTGCCGACGCAGGAGGTGCCGTGTGCGGAGAATAGGGCCATGGGGCTCCAGGAAGCTTGTAAGGACGTCGTTCCCGACGGGCACCTGGGTGAGGACACGGGCCGGGGCTGGGGTGGCCCCCGGCTGTGCTCAGGGAGCCGAATTGTCACCAGGGCACACGCCCTCCCAGCCCAGTGCCAACGGCCACACCGCTGCCCGGGCGCCTCGCGGCAGGCAGTCTGCAGCGTCTGTTAGAAGCCCCCCTTCCCCGTGGCTCTTTCCCAAACCACAGCCCCCAGGGCAATGGGCCAGCCGAGCCGAGGGGGTTCACATGCTGCCCCGGGGCGCCCACACTGGAGGCTTCGCCGGCAGCCGAGCCGCACGGCCTCCCCTCCCCGTGGCAGCTCCCAGCCCAGTCGCTCCCTGGGCAGCCCTCAGTGCCTGTCCCTCAGCGGCTCCCGGTGCGGGTGGCCGTCCACGCCAGCCCCCAGGCCCACTCCACCGTGGGTTGCCCCGAGTTCGCTTTAGGCGGCTGTGTATTTCCTGCCCAGCGGGCGTGCAGCACACTAGCCCCATCAGCATGTGGAAAACTGCTGGGTCGGCAAACTGTCACCGGCCAGCCGGCCCCAGGGCAGGTACTGCAGATTCCGGGACTCCGGGGAGGACCTTCCACTGGAAGGGCAGAGGGTCCAGAGGGGTGAGAGCCCAGAGCTGCCTGGGGCGGGGCAGGAATGGGCCCTGGCACTTGGGACCCGCCTGCGTCTACCCGGAGCTCGGGCAAGAGGCCCTTCTGCGGGAGACGCGTCCCTGGTGGTCTTGCTGGCCAGCACCCAGCGGAGGCGGCTCCGTGCCCTTGGGGCTCGTTTCCCATCCATCAGCCACCTTTTTCTGCGGCCTGGGATGCGCGGTTCCAGGGCTCTTTCTTGAAACTGAACCTGGAAGTTGACCCAGCAAGGCCGGCACCCGCATCCCTCCGGCCCCGGGACGGCGCCCACGGGGGACGGTGCGGTCATGTGCGTCAGCGCACCTTCCCGCCGGCTGGGGGACCAGGTGGTCGTGGCACTGGAGCTCGTGGGCGACCAGCAGGCCGGCCGTGGGGAGAGGAAGGGCTCAGCTGGGTGACGTGGGACCCTTGCACCGCAGAGACTCGGCAGAGCTGAGGGCCGTCCGGCCTCCTTAGCCCCGCGCCCCCGCGCTGCGTGTCTCGGCTGTAAGGGACCGCCCGGCGTGAGCGGGGAGGAGAGCAGGTTCCTGGGCCCCCAGCCCCGTCCGTCTCCCGTGACAGCGGCGGCATGGAAGGGGACCGCGGAGCGGGGGGGAGTGGGCTCAGGGCCGGGGTCCCTGTCCCCGTTCTGCTTTCCTGCTCCCAGGCTGCGGACGAGCGTTCGGTCTTGGCAAGCTCTGGGCTCCTTTGTCAGACGCAGAACTCGTGGTCATGCCCCGCGGGGTCGCGGTAGCATCGAACGAGCTAGGACGAACTTGGTGGGAGACGAGACTCAAGCTGGAGGGTGTGGGACTATTAGGTGCCGTCGTCTCTGTGGGCCCGGACTGTGCGGAGGCAGAAGGACATCGGGCCCACTCGTGGGCACACAGCGTCGCCCAGGGACGTTCTTCTTTTGGCCAGGACCTGACAGCGGGGTCTCGTGGCGTTGGACGGCCACGGCTGTGACTGTGGAAAGAACGTGGCAGCGTGGGGACCGGGTCAGGCCCACAAGCGGTGCCCTGAAACGTGACACCGCGGCCCCTGCTGCTGCAGGTGGGGGACGCGTGGGCCGCCGCGGCCTCTGGAGCTGCAGCTGCGCGAGGGCAGGGAGCAGGAGGCAGCCCGGGCTGCAGACGGTCGCCGGGGGCCAGCGGCACTCACGCCACTCACGTCATGGAGGGCCCCCCCCCCAGTAGACGCGCCCCGTGCGGTGGCACCTTCTACCCATAAACACAGTTTGCACTGGATCAACGCGATCGTCGCCAGGCCCAGGGACGCAATCAGGAGGAGCCTTCGGCAAGCGCGTTGCTGTGACCCCTCGAGGGCCTGCAATGGTGCACTGGGGAGTCTGGGCGACCTCACATCTGCGCCGACGTCGCCGGGGAACCCGCGTGCTGGTTCAGCCGCCACTAGTTGGGAGAGACCCTTTAGGATGAAGCTGTTTGGCCCGGCTGAGCGACGGTGACCAGGCTTGAGGCTTCATGGCCACGAGCCCCACGTCCAGGGGTTCCCGGAATCCCGGGCCCTCCCTCCCGAGCCCAGCCGACCCCGCCCACAGACGCTTTCCTGCGGGGTGCCCTTCCCTCCTCTGGGCCGGAGAGCTGGGCTTCTGATGGCCGTGGGGACCTGGGCCGGGGGTGCCCCGCCCGGACACACGTGGAACAGCCCGGGGTGCCCTCCGGCCCCGCCAGGACCGTCGCCTCCCGGCACTCTTGCTGCCCAGCGTTGCAGGGGACGGAAGGGAGTGGGGCCCAGGGCCGCTTGCTGCCCTGAGGCCTTCTGTCCAGCAGGGCCCTGCCGGCGTCACCCCTGCCCGCGTCCCTGCACGCCGGCTGCCTGCCCTCTCACCCAAGTCCTGTCTCTCCCCCGGCTTCTGGGGAGGGCTTAGAGCGCCGTGCCGGAGGCTCTTCGGGGCTCCCAGCCGTTGCCCAGCGCCGGCCTGTCCCTGCCCCCCGAGCCACGCCCTGCCTCACCCCTCCCCTGGCCCTCGGCCCCGTCAGCCCTCACATCTGCTCCGTGGCTGCCGAGCCTCAGCTCTCGGCTGTGGCTTTTTCCAGAGAACGTTTGCTGACTCCGAAATTCTAGGACAGTGGTTCCCAGAGTCCCAGCTTGTTAACAAGTGACCCTCCGCGCACTGGCGTGGGCTCGGTGGGCTCAGGCCCTCCCGCCTTCAGGGCTAACGTCTGCCGTGCACGCAGCGCTGGGCACAAGCGCTCCCCAGACTCGGAGCCGCGTCTCACGCATCGCCAGACCCCGGCGCCCAGCTCGGTGCTTCGCCCACGGCTCGGCGCGCGGCCCCATCTGGGTTTGATGGGGACAACGACGTGGAGCGAAGGGACACGTGCGGCGTTGGGAACACGTTTCCCGGTTTCGTGAGACTCCCTGCGTGGAGGGTCTAACCTGAGAAGCACGCCGAGGGCGTTTTCATCTGTGGAGGTAAAACCTCATGCTGACCTTACCCTACAGCCCAGCCCTGGGGCCCCGGCCACCGGCGCCAGCAGCAGCCCCTCTCCTGTGGGGTGCGGGGAGAGGGGCTCCAGAAAGAGGAAGGTGCAGCCCAACTCGCTCTGAGTGATGATTCTGGTCGAGGACGATGACTTGAGTGCGTAATGACCGAGGACAGGCTGGACGTCGGCTCGTCTCTGCAGCGTGCTGGCCGGCCTCGGGAGCCGAAAGCACCCCGTTTCGGGGCCGGCCTTGGGTCCGCTGGCGTCAGCCTGCCCCGGGCCTCCGCTGGGTCCTGGAACCGCGCCCACACGGGGCAGGCCTCCAGGAGCGCCGGTCACGTGAGGCTGGGACGACTCAAGGGACCGGTTTCCAAAAGGAATCTTGACTTTGACATCTTCATGAGAGAAAGTCACTCTTGGTGTGGGGACGGCGTTTTGTGGCCGTCCCTCGAGGCCCGCCTGCGCCTGGCCTGCGCCCCATGGAAGGGTCCGGACACATTCGGAGGAGCACGACGTGCGGTGAGACAAGCCCCAGGGGACGCTGGCCCTGCTCCCCTTCCTTTCTCGTGCTTTCTTCCCTGGCCCTGCTCTTGGGGAGGCTGAGTCCCTGGGTCACCGTGCAGGAGTCCCTGGGTCAGCCGCCCCGTGCCCCGTCGCCGCTCTGTGTTCCCGGTTCCCAGGGTCACCCGCTGACCGGTGGGTCTACGATACACTTACGTGTAGTGAGCAGAGAGGGGGTGGAAGACCCCTTCCAGCAACACCTGGGGGCTGTGCGATTGAGCCGGTGGTCATCCACTGTCAAGGGGGCACACCTTCCTCTTCCCAACGTCCCCCGCAGACGACCTTCCGGGTTCACTCGGATCAAGGATTTCAGGGCACGTAGAAGAAGACAGGACACTGAAAAGGAAAAAGGGGGGTTGCTTGAGGCGGGGTCACTGGCATCACTGAAATACGGTGATTCTCTCTGTGTAGACAGTTAGCTGTCTCTGCGTGGACGGCTCTCTCTGTGTGGATGGTGCTCTCTCTGTGTAGACAGCCGGTCCTCTCTATGTGCAGATGATGCTCTCTCTGTGTAGACAGCTCTCTCTCTGTGTGGATGGTGCTCTTTCTGTGTAGACAGCTCTCTCTCTGTGTGGATGGTGCTCTCTCTGTGTAGACAGCTCTCTGTGCGTGGACGGCTCTCTCCGATGCTTTGCCGACGGAAACATGGTGGTCTTTCATCCTGGGCACGTCCTGGGTGTTCTGGCTCCCACAAATTGTGCCCTTCCCACGCCCCGTCCTCCGGAAGCTGCTCTCTCCCCTGGAGCACAGAGGTGTGGGGCGACGCGCCTCCTCGCGGGGCACTAGACCTGGACACGAGCACACAAGGCCGTGTAAGGCGGAGGCCCCCTCTCTTACCGTCTGCTCAGCTCTTGCCCTGTGGGGGGAGGGAGAATCGGAGGGATGAGGACCCGGACCACCGGCAGCTGCTGGGCGCCACCGTCCTATTGGGGGTGCAGGGAACGGGACGGCCTTGGGAGCACCCGCGGCTTGTCCCCGTGTGCCTGGAGCGGGAGGGGGAGGGGGCCCATTCTTGAGGTCCCAGCGCCCCCCAGCCTGTGGCCTCAGCTTTCATTCAGGGACCTTCTCTGGTCACTCAATCAGAGCTCGCCACGCGTCTTCAGATTGGGTTTGAGCTGAGCCCTCTTAAACCAGATTTGCTCCGTGTATCTGGCTGTTCTCCACCGGACCCCACCCCGTGTTCTGCCTTCCTGGGCTGTGGGAGGGCTCGTGCTCTACTTGGAGGCAGGGCCCTCTTTGCCTCCGGCTGGCGTGCACAGGCGTTTGCAATGCCGCCGTCCCCGGAGACGCTGCCCGTCGGTGGCCCCGGGAGTGCAGACCACAGGGGCCGTGTGCCCAGAGCTACGGCTGCTGCACGTTGGGCTGTGGTCAGCAGCGGCCACAGGGAATCCGCGCACACTGGACACTAGGTGTACGTGTGTGTGTGTGTGTGTGTGTGTGTCCGGTTCGTGGAGAGCAACAGGTACGGTGTATTTTAGGTTGTACCTAACCCGCCGCAGAGGGCCTGCCAGGCTCTCCTCCGGAGCAGAGAAGCTGAGTGTGCAATCGTGCAAATGTGTGTGCATGTGTGTGGGGTACATGGATGGATGTGCAGGTGTGTTTGATGTGTGCTTGCGTGTGAATGCATGTAATGTGTATAAGTGTGTGTGCTGTGTACGTGATGTGTTTAGTGTCTATTGTGTGTACATGTGTGTAAGGGCATGTTGCATATGTGTGTGCGGGTGTGATTGTGTGAATGCATGTAGTGTGGGTGTGTGGTGTGTACGTGATGTGTGCGTATGTATGTATATGTGTGTAAGTGCATGGAGCATGTGCGTGTGCAGGTATGGGTGGTGTGTGCAGGCGTGTGTGTGCAATCACATGTGTATGTATATATGCTAGGTGTGTGTGCAATCCTACGTGTGTACACATGCTTCGTGTATGTGTGCAATCATGTGTGCATGCACATGTGCTAGGTGTGTGTGCAGGTGTGTGTAATCACGTGTGCATGTGCTAGGTAGATGTGTGCAATTGTGTGTGCAGGTGTGTGTGTGATCACATGTGTATGTGCGTGTGCTAGTTGTGTGTGCAATCACGTGTGTATGTGCGTGTGCTAGGTAGATGTGTGCAATCGTGTGTGTGTGCTAGATGTGTGTGCAATCACGTGTGCATGCACATGTGCTAGGTGTGTGCAGGTGTGTGTGCGATCATGTGTGTATGTGTGTGTGTGTGTCTGAGGATGCAGAACGGCTATTAGTTAACTGGGTGCTACATGACCTTGTGTGACCTTGGGGGAGCGGCCCAGGTTGCCCCCGTCCCTGAATGTTCCTAAAGGGGCCTGAGGACCCAGCAGCTTCGTTCACACTTTCTGTGGGGTCCTGGCCCCATGGAGCCCGTGGCCCAGCCCAGGGGGAGTCAGGCGATGCTGACCTGGAGCCAGTGTGTGGTTCTCATGGAGCATCTTTCGGGACCCCACTTGCTCCGCGCACGGAGTGGGGTCCGCACCCCTCCCCGGAAGGCTGAGGTTGCCGTGCGCTTGCTTCCGGGCTGGTGTCGTGGCTGGAAACCAGTTCAGGGCCTGAATTCTGCAGCTAGACCAGGGGCGCGAGCTCCGTGGGCGCTGGCTCTCTCGGCTGAGGGAGGGAACGGGGTTCTGGGTGTTGCTGAGCTCAGGGCTGCCTCACGAAGGACTGTGTCCCCAGTTATTTGGCAGTCACCGTGGCCCAGCAGTGAGACGCGTCCCGGGAACAGATAGGCCCGCGTTACCGTCGTTCGCACTCAGAGCAGCTCAGGTGATGAGGACCCCGATGCTTCAGGAGGTGAAGAGCGTCATTCGGACCCGTGGCGGCTCCTTCCCGCGCTGCACCGAGCAGCTCTGGGGTTTGCGGCGCGAGGTCACGGCTGGTGAGGAAGGAGCCCTCGGCCACAACGCCGTCCGCCGCTCTTCTAACCACACACAGCGGCTCCGAGCACAGAAAACATGGGGGACCTCCAACCTCCGCCGCTTCCTCGGGGTCCGCAGCCAGAATGTTCTCTGGAAACCCCGCAGACGTGGGCCCAAGCACCCACTGCGGCGCGGTGGCCACGGCATGGCCCGCCCTCTCCTCAGAGTGGCTTCAGCCCGGATGGGATCAGCTCCGGGGCCGCGTGGCCGCAGCAGGAGCCGTGGCTGAGGTGGGCTGAGACCGGCTCCTGTCGAGGCTGTGGGGAGCCGCCCTTCACTTCGTGCCGCGGCAGCCTAGGTCCCCCCATGGTTTTCGGCGTCTCAGGCGCGAGCGCCGTGGCCGGGGCGGGCACACATCTCTAAGCGGAGGGGGGGCAGGTTCCGTCCCTTCACTCTGCCGCGCGGCTGTAGTCGGCTGGCTGGGCCGTGTCCCCCGCTGACGTCACGACCGTCCGTCCCCAGAGGCCGTGAGGCGGCGAGGTTCGGAAGCACGGGGCTGGAGCACACGACCCGGCGTCCCTTTTCCGCGAGGGCGACACGGCCTCTCCTCGGGCCATTCGCGCGGACCTGAAGATAGTGCTCGGGCCGTGTCCAGCCGCGGGGCTTGTGGGAGCGACGGCCGGGGTCACCGGCTCTTGTGGGCGGAATGCTGTCCCCGGAGCCCGTGTCCAGGTCCCAACCCCAGGACCGGAGATGCGGCCGTATCCGGAACGAGGGACTCTGTCGATGTCATCACGTCAAGAGGGGATCGTTCGGGGTCGCCGTGGGTCCTGGTCACGGACAGGGAGCTGCCACGTGAGGACACATGGGCTAAGCCCACATCACGAGCGGGCAGAGAAGGGGAAGGCTGGCCGGCGGGCCCCGGGAGCCGGCCGCAGCAGGACGGTCCCCCCGGGAGCCCCCGAGGGAGCGCAGCCCGGCCACACGTGCGTGGCAGGAGTGCATGTGCCGAGACCCTCCTGCTGCAGCAGCGGCTCCTGGACCCCACGGCCGGCCTGAAGCCGTCAGCGGAGCCGCCCAGCGCACCGGGCTGTGTTCTCGGTCCTGTAACCCGCTCCGCACCGTTTATACGGTGAGGAAGCCCCGATGTGCTGTGCCATAGCTTTGCAAGACCGAAGCTTTCCGCCGAGAAAGGCTCCCTGCTTGGGTGTGGACGAGGCCAGCGGGGCCCACGGGGGCCACGGAGCCCTCAGGGTGTGTCCGGCCCACAGGAGCAGGGCCGCAGCCCCCCCGCTGGCCGCCTGGCGCCGCTCCGTCAGCCGAGCTCGGCGTCGGGGTTTCCTTCCGTCGGCCCAGGGCAGGGGTGCCAGTGCGGGCAGAAGTCTTCCTGCGCTGCCCGGTCTGTACCGGGCGGGGCGGGCATGTCCGCTCCCGGGCAGCACGGCTGGGACGGGCTGGGCCCACCCCCCCCCCCCCCCCGGGTCCCCTCCGCTCCCCAGCGCCGACTGCCTGTCTCGTCTCGCGTCTGTTTTAACGCCATCCGTCCCAGGACTGCGGGGAGCGGGGAGGGCGGTCCCGCGACTCTGGCTGCCGCGTGTCGACCCCGCAGCCCGGCCGCCGTCGCCGGGTGGGGCCGGCAGGGAACCCCCCGGCTCGTCTCTGCCGTCCTCGTGCCCCTGGCGCGCACTCGGGCAGCGGGACGCCCGAGGGGCCGGAGCAGGGAAGCCGCCGCAGGCCCGGCCCAGTCCGAGCTGCCGTGCAGTTTGGGCGACTGGCGGCCCCTCCGCGCAGAAGCCAGCCTCCCGGACGTGTGAGAAGTGAGTGAACAAGGAGTCGGGGGCTCGGCGCCAGGTCTGAGGGCAGTGAGAACATGGAACCCGGCTACCGCTGTCACACGGCCCCGGCCACCCTGCCTCCTCCCCTGGGCCCCATCCATCCCCTCAGCAGACGTTTCCGGAGCCCCCGCTTTGGGGGTCCTCGTGTGTGCTGCAGGAACCAGCTCCCTGCCGTGCCCGCCCTTCTGGGCTCAGGGTCGCGGGGACGCTCATGTGCACACGGTGATGAGCAGAGGGGGAGCGGGCCGGGGCGTGGGCCTGGGACCCAGCGAGGGACGCAGGCACGCACCGCCGACGGCATGAAGGCCATGCCCTGCAGGAGGGGTGCGGGCACCGTGCAGCGAGCCAGCTGACTGCAGCCTGGGGGTCGGTGGCTGTTTCTTGTTCTTCTCCTAAGTTAGGAGCTAGGGCGGAAAATGGGGTGCGGCGGCACCCCAGGAGGCACAGGCACCGCCAAGAGCAGACGGATCCCGGCTGGAGCTGGCGGTGGGCACAGAGTGCGTCCCCGGGGAGGCCACCTTCCGTCGTGGCCACTGCGTCCATATGTGGCTTCTCTTTGCTTCTGATGTTTATGAAGTCTAAAGACTCACTCCGTGTCAGATACATGCGCCCTTGCTGACTGTCGAGAGGCCTGCGATCCCGACGTCTTTCCCAGGGGACACTTCTGCCCCTGGTTCTAGGTATGTCAGGCACATGTTCCTTGTGTTCACTTGAGAAAACGCTGAGCTGTGAACAATTAGAAGGGGAGCTCTGTAACGATCCAGGGGGTTAATAAAGTTACAACTTCAGCTGATTTCTCGGTTTGGTCGCAATCGGGCACCCTGGAAGGCCCCATCAGATTAAAAATGCACGGCCATGAACAGACACTTCTGCAAAGAAGACATACAAATGGCTAACAGACCCATGAAAAAATGGTCATCATCTTCAGCCATCAGAGAGATTCCAATCCAAACCACACTGAGATACCACCTTACACC
>CM052806.1:91772485-91825249 GCA_028533885.1 Nasua narica | reverse complement strand
CGAGCCTGGTGGTGGGTATTGAGAGGGGCACGTACTGCATGGAGCACTGGGTGTGGTACATGAACAATCAATCTTGTAACACTGAAAAAATAAAGTAAAATTAAAAAAAAAAGTAAAGTGTGTGTGACCAAATGAAAATAAAGCAGGGACCATGAACTTAAAAAAAAATGCAGTGGCCAAAATACAACCCGGGTTAATGTCACCGGAGAATCGGGCGAGCAGAAGTCACTGTGGCACAGCCCTCCTCCGGCTGAGTGAGTTTTGTGGAGAACCAACCTGAGATTCGGCCGGTGAAGGGTGGGTTGGAAGTGCCCCCGGTCCCAGGCCCGTAGGAGGTTTGAATGGCTGAGCCAGCCCAGGGTGGCCGGCAGCAGCTCAGTTCCGTTGAAAATGAGCACAAGAGTGACTCTTACAAAGCGGTTCCGGCGGTGCCTCGTGCGCCGGACGATGGACGGGATGGGTGCCTGTTTCCGGGCGCCCGGGGCGCAGGCAGGGCCCTCCGTCCGGCGGGGAGACGGGCATTGCGCTGTCGCGCTCAGAGCCGGGGCTGGTGGGCCGCGACGGCCCGTAGGGCAGAGCGTCTGAGACGGAGCCCCGGCAGGGCCTGGCGGGAGCGATGGCCGACCGGGCTGTGGTTCGCAGGTTGGGGGAGCCGACCTAGCCGTGCGGGGCGGGGAGGCCACACTTCGCGCCGCACTCTGGCGGGTGCCCGCCGCGGCAGGGACGTTGGAACGCAGGGCTGGCGGGCCGTCCTCCGAGGGCAGCGCCGGGCGGACGGGGTGGAGGAACCGCGGAGAGTGAGTGCCGGCCCGGGGACGGGAGCAGGAGCGCAGACAGGAAGTGACAGCAGAAGGGTTTGGTGACGGATGGGGCGGAGGGGAGGACGGAGAGGGCGAATCAGGAAAGAGTGGCCGCCTACCCTGCAGGGGCGGCTCGGGGCGGGCCCGTGGTGTCTGCCGTGGGCCCGTGGACGCAGCCGACGGCCCGGCACGCGTGGGCCCTCCCCTGGCCGCGGAGGCGTCTGAAGCGTCGGCTGGACGGTCACTGCATCCCGGCAGAGGATGCGCGCCTGCCCTGGGCGCCCTCCCCCGCGAATGCAGGTCCCGTGCTCGGCGGTGTTTCCTTGTCCCCCCCTTCCGTGCACACGCCCACCCCCTTCCGTGCACACGCCCACCCCCCGCGTAGGTGACCCCAGTCCCTCGGAGCTGCGTCTCGCACTGGCTTCCTCTGTGGGAGAATGCTCGCCCAGGAAAGATCCGGGGGCTGTGCCTGAGAGCGGTCCCCACGTCGTCCCTTGTGGCCACCCCACTTCTCGTGCACCCCAGATGTGTGTCCCCTCGCAGCCTGATTCCGAAGGGAGTCGTACGGGCATCCGGGCCCTGGGGTTTCCCTAAATCTCCCTCGACTGGCTGAAACCCTACTCGCGTGAAAAGAAACTTCCTTATATGCAGCTTTCTGGAACATGCCTGTTACGTTTAAATGCGTTTCTTTTACCACATTAATCAAACTGAATCTCCTGAGCAACTTATGACGAGACCCTGAGAGAGTCCGTTTTCTGTGGTGTTCCGCTGCCCCTCCCCTCAGAGCTGCTGTGTGCGGGTGGCCCTGAGCCTGTCCCCTCCTCCCACTCGCTCTCCTCGCTGACTGCACAGTAGAGCTTCTGCACTGGAGCGGCACCAAGAGGAGAGGCAGGGCCTCCCCGTTTCCCGCGCTCCTCCCGTGAAGCCCCTGACGGAGCCATGGCAGCCCCTCTGAGCCCCGAGGCACTTTTTGATCAGTTCCTCGTGTCTGTCCTCACGGCATCTGCTCCACGATGAGCTTTTCCAAACTCTTGCTGGTTTGAAGCCTGTCTCATGCCCTTGTGCTCTCTGAGATTCCCTCACAAGCAACCACACCTCTCCCCAGCCACAGACCCCTTTCTGGGTCAGTTTATGAAAATCACTTCCATTGACCTTGTTCGTGGTTGAAAGAGTAACCCGCCCCCCAGGATGGTGACGATGGAAGGGCAGAGCTGTGTTGCTGAGCGGGGACGCGCCCCTGGGGGAGCTGAGAAGCAGGCGTGGGTGGGGTCGGACGGCACAAAGTGGGGCAGGGGCGTGAGTCAGGCGGGCACAGGCGGGTCTCAGGCTCTCTCAGCCGCGCCCTCTGCCCTGGCTGGCAGCAGCCGGGGGAAGCGTGGCCCCAAGGGGACACGGTGGCTTGAGAGGGCGGCGTGGCTGGCCAGCTGTGCTGCTGGGACAGGCTCTCTCCAGGGACGTCGCCCTCCCCGGATGACAGAGACCCCGGGAAGTGTTTCTGGCCGTGAATGGCTGAACCAAACTGCACAGCGTTCATTATTTAAAAAATTTCCCCCAAATCAACCACAAAACCCACAGTCATTGCTTTTAGAGGAATTCAGTGAAGGCTTTCCGTCAACGCTCACAATCCAGTTTTCGTCCTCGGGATTTTGCTCCCTTCTGAAGAGAACGTCAGAAACCAACGAACAAACGAATAGGACATCAAAGGAGATCACTTCGGATAAGCAAACGTTATGCATGATAAGCATGAGCACATGTTTAACCAAACACTTTCCTCTAGTAGAAGTCGTTCCCATGTTAATTTAACCCTGCTGGCTAAGGTAATATAATCTCTTTGAAACAGTCTCGACTTCAGTGCCCAGGGGCCTTTCCTGGATCAGAGGCCGAATTTCCGTCACCTGATGAGCTCCTCTGATGTGACAGCCTTGGACGCAGACGGGGGGGGGTCTCCTGTCAGGGGCTTTTCGTCCGAGACCAAGAGGCGAACGTCTGTATTCACTCGCTCCCCTCACGCACGAGCAGCCCTGCCTGCGCGTCTACCCGGGAGGCCTCGCGGACGCCAACTTCAGCTCTTCTCTTCCGAGCTGGCATTGCGGGCAGAGCTCCTTCTGGGCGCCCGGCAGCCTTGTCTGTCTGTCTGCGTTCGGCGTGTTTTGACATGTAAATTTACGTGAGGCATATTTAATCAGTCACGATGATATGCTAATTGGATTCATCTGTGAACTGAATAAAAAGCACATTTGAAGAGAAATGAAGTGCACTCATTACCAGCTGAGGCACTTTGTAATCAGCACGGCGCACCATCGAAATGCCAGAAGACGAAGGGGCCAGGTCCTCAGTGGGGGACACGACCGTCCTCGTGCCGGGAGTGCTTCGAGCTTCACGGAGCTCTGTGCGTGTGTAGCTACTGCAACGGGCCTGTCCTCATTCTGTTTGGTGCTGACCCTTGCGATCCCGTGGGAAACCTCACACCAGAGCAAGCGGTAAATCCATGATGAGTGTGTGAGTGTGCACAAGCATGTGAGCACAAATGAGTGTGTGTGAGTCTTCACTAGCATGTGTGTGTAAGCACATGTGAATGCAAAAATGTGTACAAGTGTGAGCATGGATGTAAGCATGTGAGTGCTTGTGAATATGCGTGTGCAGAGGTGCATGTGTGAGCACATTGGAGTGTACATGTATGTGCATCTGCTTGTGAGCCTGGTGTGTGTGCAAGTGCGTGTGGCTGTGCAGTGTGAGAGTGCAGGCACGTGGGCGTGTGAGCACAGCATGGACACATACGAAGGTGTGTACAGGGGTGTATGCGAGTGTGGAGACATGCGTGTGTGAGCCCCGGTGGGCGTGTGACTATGTGTAGCTGTGCAAGCCTGCAGACCACGGGAGTGTGAGCCTGCAGTGGATGTGTGTGAGTGTGTAAGTGTGCGAGCCCCGGTGGGGGTGTGACTGTGTGTAGCTGTGCAAGCCTGCAGACCGCGGGAGTGTGAGCCCTCAGTGGATGTGTGTGAGTGTGTAAGTGTGCGAGCCCCGGTGGGGGTGTGACTGTAGCTGTGCAAGCCTGCAGACCACGGGAGTGTGAGGCCACAGTGGATGGGTGTAAGTGTGCGAGTGTGTGTGAGCCCCGGTGGGCGTGACTGTGTGTAGCTGTGCAAGCCTGCAGACCGCGGGAGTGTGAGCCCGCAGTGGATGTGTGTGAGTGTGTAAGTGTGCGAGCCCTGGTGGGTGTGTGACTGTGTGTAGCTGTGCAAGCCTGCAGACTGCAGGAGTGTGAGCCCTCAGTGGATGTGTGTGAATGTGTGTGAGTGTGCGAGCGTGTGCGAGCCCCGGTGGGCGTGACTGTGTGTAGCTGTGCAAGCCTGCAGACCGCGGGAGTGTGAGCCCGCAGTGGATGTGTGTGTAAGTGTGCGAGCCCTGGTGGGCATGTGACTGTGTGTAACTGTGCAAGCCTGCAGACCACAAGAGTGTGAGCCTGCAGTGGATGGGTGTAAGTGTGCGAGTATGTGTGAGCCCCGGTGGGCGTGACTGTGTGTAGCTGTGCAAGCCTGCAGACCGCGGGAGTGTGAGCCCGCAGTGGATGTGTGAGTGTGTAAGTGTGCGAGCATTCGCACTCGTGTGAGCTGCTGTGTGAGCCCTCGCAGGTGTGAGTGTGTGTGCGCAGGTGCAGGTCGGGGGACGGGCTTCCTCCTGGCCCCGCCCGAGGCACGTCACGGTTTGCGGCCTGCGTGTGAGCGGAACCCAGACCGGGCAGCTCGGCTTCCCTCCTGCGTGCGCTGCGGGGCGGGGAGGCCCTCAGCTCCGGGACGTCCGCCGGGCCGTGCTCCCTCTGGGTGGGCTCGTGCAGGGCCCCGAGTCTGGGGGCTCCCGGCCCCTGGCCCCACGCCCTCCGAGCCCATGGCGGCTGCTCCCGTTCTCTGCTCGCCACACCTCGCCTTCGTGGCCTGGAGTCCGAAACCAGCAAAGGGAGGCAAAGCGCGAGCTCATCTGGGTCTGTGGCGTGCCCGCGGTGCCCCCCAGCGTCTCGGGGTCCCTTGCCCCGCCCATCCCACCGTTGCTCGTTCGTGCTCTGTGCGTGGCACGGGCGCTGTGGGGCTGGGAGCGGCCTCTGGAAGTCCGGCGGCCGCTGCGCGTGAAGCCGCGGGTGCGAGCGGCCGGCCCAGTGCAGGTGTGCGGGAGGGGCTGGCGGCGCCCTCCGCGTCTCCCGTGTCTTCCGGTGCGAACACGGCAGCGGCAGGATGGACGGACTTTTCTCTTTGGCAGGCAGGCACGTGGGGAGCCGGCGCACAGTCAGCGAGGTGGCGGGAGGGAGGATGGCGGCGGGTCCTGGCAGCCCAGCGCTCGAGGGAAGGTCCCAGCCCAGGACGCCGCCCGCGGAAGGCCGGGGCCGCACACAGAGCACGCGGCGCCTGGGTCTCGGAGCACTCGGGAGGGAGGAGTCAGGATTGTCGCTGGCACGCTCCTGGTTCTGCGTGAACCCCCGGAGGAGGTCCTGGGACGGCCGGCTTGAGCCCCTGAGGTCGCAGTCGCCGGCAACTTGCCGCTGCCGGTTAGGCTGCGAGACTGAACTGAGGAGACGGTAACGAAAACCGCGTCCGCGAGTGCTCAGGACGCCCAACCTAGTAAAGGATTCGTTCTTGAGTCACGGGGTGTATTTGGTTCTAGGAGACGTAGAAATAAAAGACTTGCTGCTTTTAAAGCAACCTGTGAAAATCCGCATCTATCGAATGGTTGTGCGCTTTTCAATGCGATTCTATCGATAGTGTTTTCAGGGGTAACCCGTCGGGGGTCACGTAAGAAGCGGTTTGGCTTGGACACAACTTTCCGGAACGTGCTCGTTTCGGGCGACGGGCCGCTCTGCTCTTACTTAGTTGCGGCCTGACAGGAGGGGGTGGTTAACGACGGACCACGTGGGCCTGGGCCGCTCCTCGAGTTAAGCCCTGTCGGCGCGCCGGCAGCCGGGCCCTGACTCCTGAGTGCCGAGTGTGTGCCAGGCGGCCATCGCCAGGTTGGCCGAGCTCCCCGAGGGCCCACGGGAGGGCGTCCTGGCTTCGGGTCTGCGGCATCTAGCGCGAGCGGGGAGCGGGGCCGCAGCGGGCAGGCTGGGGGCAGGGTCCAGCGAGCGGTCTGAAGCAGCCAGCGAGGGCAGCACGGGCTTCCCCCGCTGCGCTGCCCAGAGATGGCCGGCCGGCGGCAGGAGGACAGGGGGCTCGGGTGGGGGGCGCCGCAGCTCCGTTTCTCTGGAGCGGCAGAGCGCTTTCGACAGGAGGCAGCGGGACAAAAGGCCGCTGGAGGGGCCGGGGGTGTGGCAGGTGTGGAACCTGGGGAGGCAGCTGTGACGGCAGCGTTTCGCCTTCAGAGACCTGAGCCGGTGACCCTTCACCCCTCTCGGCGTCACCTCCTCCCCGGGAATGGTGGGAACGGCGGCCCTGCCGCACAGCGCCTGCCGTGTGACACCGGCTCGCACACGTCGGCCGCCCTTATCGGCACGAGGAGGTGAACGCCTCCTTCACGTGGTTCCCCTGGAACTGAGGAGCGAAGCAGAGGGGTTTCCACGCAGGACCACGTGTGGACGTGGCTGTGACCGGGTGTGTGTGTGTGTGTGTGTGTGGTCATGGCTGTGACCGTGTGTGTGTGTGTGTGGTCATGGCTGTGACCGTGTGTGTGTGTGTGTGTGTGTGTGTGTGTGTGCATGGTCATGGCTGTGACCGTGTGTGTGTGCGTGTGTGTGTGGTTATGGCTGTGACTGGGTGTGTGTGTGTGTGTGTGGTTATGGCTGTGACCGTGTGTGTGTGTGTGTGTGCATGGTCATGGCTGTGACCAGGTGTGTGTGTGTGTGTGTGTGCGTGTGTGTGTACACACCCACACACAGGGACACAGACACGTATATGGTGTCATCAGTCTTCAGACACGTGTTTCTAAAAGGAAAATGTCCTCGTGAAGAAGGTGGTGCACTACCCTGCTTCCGTCCGTGGCTGCCGTCCTCTCTGTCCCTGTTCCTGGCCCGTCCGGCCACCCCCACCGGGCACCCGACGAGGGTCTGCCCCACCTGTGTCCCAACTCCAAGCCACCGTGCACAGCCCCAGCCTGACTTTGCAAAATGCCACTTGGGTCAAGAACCTCCAGGTTGCCGCCCTGCTGAGCCTTGGCCGGCCGTCCGTCCAGCCCCTGGTACACGCTCCCCGGCCACAGCGGCGCACTGTTGGGTGGGCAGTGCCGTCGGCCCCCTCCCCCCGCGGTGCCCGCAAACGGGGCCTTGCCAGCCCTTCCTTTCCCTTCCCGCGGTGTCACCGTGGCCCTCTCTTGGAGTTGCGCGCTCCGTTTTGGATGTTGCCGTGTGTGTCCCTCCTTTTCTTCCTGGTTCAAAGCCCCCCGTGGGAGGGAGAGGAAACGAACAGCTGCGTTGGCTCATCTTGTTAACAAATGTGCGTGGGTGCCAGCTCGGGTCTGTCTGACCCCAGTGGCCGTGACTGTGCCGCGGCTGAGCCGTGTCTCAGGGATGGCGTCCCTCTGTGTCCCCCGGGGAAGGTGCCCACGTGTGCGAGGTCGGCCCCCAGTGGACGCGTTCTCCGGGGACGATAATGTACCCGGAGGCCCCAGGCGGCAGCGAGAGCAGGCCTCCTCTCCGTGGCAGCAGCGCCCCTTCCTTGTTACCGGTCTGCCTACCCGCGTCCCCCACTGAGCCGGAAGGATTAAGGTTAAATTAAGACGAAGCACGGACGGATTTAGACGGACCTCTCGGCTAGCCCGCGGGGCTGGCGCCGAGCTAGGGACACACACCGGGAGGGAGGAAGAGGGCTCAGCTCTCAAGTGGCGGCTGGGGATTATGGCTGAGAAGCGCGTTCCCCCGTCCCCGAGATGGGGATTCGGGAAACGTGCCGCAGGAAACACGGGGGCATCTCAGCCCCTCTTCCCTCTGTGCTGACGTCCCGGCCGAGGTGGCTCCGGCAGCCCCCGGATGCCCTCCGCCCCGGAGTGTCGGGGGGTCGCTCTGCTGGGAGATTGCGCCACGGAAGGAGGGCACGGACCAGCCCGAGGGACCCGAAGGCCAGCGTGCTGGGACAGGCGGTGCGGGGCTCCCGACCCGACGCTCTGCTCCCCTCGCCGCCCCCGCCGCTGCTGAGGGGGATCCGTGGGGTCATGGCAGGAGCAGCCCCCTGTCCCAGCAGCTCCACGGCTCCTTCCCTGCCGCTGTCCCCGGCACAGGGGCTCACGACCGGATTTGGCGTGCGTGGCCGTCTCACTGGGACGCGGGGTCCGGAGCCCCTGCCCTGCCCACGGCTCCCAGCCGGGTCCCCGCCCCTCCCGCCGCGGCTGCCCTGTCGACGCCCCTCACAGGGCTCCTTTCTTCGGGGTGCACATGACAGAGCTGGCCGCAGAGGCGGCCTTGTTTAGTAGGCGCAAGAAGGACGCGGCATGTGTCGGCAGGGAGGGAGGGGGCAGGAGTGACACGGGGACGGAGTGGCCGAGAAGGATGGCCTGCTCTGTCTGGGCCTCCCGGCCCTCTGTCCCCCCGGTCGTGCGGTTCTCAGCCCGCCGCCCACCTGCGTCCCTTGCTCGCTGCCCATCCGCCCTTTCAGCCCACCACAGGCTGCCGCCACAGGGCACGGAGTGGGGGGATCACGTCACTCAGGTCAAGTTGGCCGCCATCTCCTGACCTGTGGCAGCCCACAGGCTTACGGAGGGGACTTCCTTTCGGAGGGTCGTGGGGCTGGGACGCACTGTGAAACCATCAGACCGAATTCGGCGGGCCGGTGCGTCGTTGCCCCCGGTGCCCCGACCCAGCCCTTCCTTCTGTGCTCGTGGCCCCGAGTCTGGGGCAGGGCTCTGCTCCTGGCCGGCGTCCCGCGGGGTCCTGAGCGCGAGACAGGACATGACCCTCGCAGGCTTTACGGGGTAGCCGGGCGCCGACCCGGGCGTGGGGCTCACGTGTGTGCGGCCCGCCGGCGGCACCCTCCGCCTCCCTCCCGAGCCCGTGCCGGGGCCTCTCGGAGCTGGCTGCAGTTGCGGGAAGGCAGCTTGCTCTGGCGCCACGGGGGCGGGGACACAGGTTCCTGAGCAGGTCTGTAAAGGTCACGTTTCGTCGTCTGGGAACCCTGTCCCTGCTCAGAAACCCTCGCCGACGGCCTTCGAGGCGGGGCCAGACCCTCTCACCCTGGGCGCTCTCTGCTGCCAACACCCCACTCCTCCCGCGGGGGACGTGCTTTTGCCGTGAGTGTTTTTGTCGAAAAGCTCAGCCACCGTCTCACGTCAGGCCACAGGAGCGAGAGTCCTGCTCGGGTCCCGTCCGCAGCCTGGCGGGTCCGCGAGGCTGGACACCGAGTCAGCAAGGAGGACTGTCGCTAGCAAAGACTGCAGCCCCGTCCCCTCGCGTCGCGTGTGATCGTCATCCCTCCGCCCACCAGGGCCTTGGGTTTCCCTTCCCTGCCGTCTTCCGCTTTCCTTGACTGCCGCAGAATGGCCAAATGGTATGATTCGCACACCTTCCAGAACCTTCACGAGCGTACGTGTGCTTCTAAACATATACATATATGTATTTCTTTTTGTGCAGAAACGTGGAACTTTTACCCGTGAGGAAACTGGCAGGCTCTCCTTTCGGTAACGACCCCGCAGCGTGATACAGACACGTTCCTCGGTAGCTCACTAGGGTCCGCGTTCCGGCCGGGGGGCCGAGCGCTCTGCCGGCAGCTGTCCGTCCCCACGACCCGGGGCGTCAGTGACGCGCCGGCCGGGCTGCCCCAGGCACCGGTGCTGTGCTGGGGCCAGCAGCGGCCCCGGTCTCCGTGGGCTCTACGAGGGACGAGCGAACAGATGTCCGACTGTGAAGGGACACGATGAAGGTAGTCAGAGCAATTGGTGTGAGTAGAAATGTTAGGTCTCTTAGGTTCAGTATTACTGACGGCACACGAACGTTTCACTTCTTTCTGACTCTCATTCCTGCCATTGGCAGGACCTCCGAGGCCCAGCCCACACGGACGGCGTCGGCCGTCGCGCCTCCGGTTCCCCTGAGCTCGCACGGTTGTGAGGGGTGCGTTGCTTTGCTTTGGGGTGACTTCTCGCTGACTGGCATCCTCAACCAGAGCCGTCCCTCCGCCATCCGCCGGCCGCCCTCGCGGAGCTAACCGCAGGCCATCTGGCGTTTCCTGCCCGCGCTTCTGTGTGCTGTAAGTTTGGAAACGCGCTCACCCGCTTCTCCGGATGTGGGGCATGTACCCCCGGCTGCACCCCAGACGGGGGACTCTCGCCGCAGGGCTCATGGCGAGAGCTGCATGACCTCCAGGGTCTCCTGGAGTCTTTAGTCACACCCTCTTAATATAGGACATCTCTCCTTTGACACTGATCTTCTTGAAGGCTTAACGCAGGCGATATCTATACACCAAGAGCTCAAAACCGTGAGGTTAACAAGAGCTCTGCGAGGCTCAAGAACTAATACGGGAGCTGGATGTGGCTTGAAGGAAGTCTTTCTTTTCAAACCCAGACTCGACAGTTCGCGAGAGGCGAAGAATTCCAGGAAAAGATCAGGTGACAGCCATTAGCAGAGACTGACACTGACCTTACAAGAACCAAACCCACGTAAACTCAGGTCCTTTCTCCTGGAACCAAGTCTCTTTGGCTGTAGGTTTCCCAAGAGGAGAAATCTTGACTATTTGTAGTTTTCAATTGTTTCTTTATGTCAGTGGTCTTAAGGACTACTTGGGAAAAATAAATTTTTATATAGATAATGTATTTTTATTCTTACTTTTAACTTCCTCTAACAAGGAATAGGTCTTTTTCAACTACCTCAGCTTTTCTGCTGTTCCTGAAACATTCCCAGCAAGCGCCGCCCCCCCCCCCCCCGCCCCAGGGCCTTTGCACTGCTGTTCCCAAAGCCTGCAATGATTCCCCTTAGATATTTGCATAGCTCTGTACACAGATCTGATTCTCACCTATATTATTTTCCTTCTCTCTGAAGAGTTTCTTGTAACATTTCTTTCAAGGCAGACCAACTGTTGACAGAATCCCTCATTTTTTGGTTTATCTGTAAAAGAATTTCTCTTTTACTTTTGAAGGATAATTTCACTGGATACAGAATTGCTAGGTCGGTGTGTGTTTTGTAACATCTTAAGTATTTAATCTCATTCTCTTCTTGCTTGCATGGTTTCTGAAACAAAGTCAATGTGAGTTTACCTTTGCTTCTTGGTAGTTAGGTGCTTTTTATTCTGCTTATTCAAGATTTTCTCTTTGTTTTTGATTTTCTGCAGTTTGAATATAATATGCCAACATATAGATGGGGGGCAGATTTATCATGATTGGTGTTTTCTGAGCTTCCTGGATCTGTGGTTTAGTGTCTGTCATTAATTTTGAAATTTCTCAGCCATATTTGGAATATTTCTTCTATTCCTTTCTTTCTTGTTCTTCTGGTAGTCCCATTACACATATGGGGTACCTCTTATAACCTGTCCCACAGTCCATGGATATTCTGTTCCATCGTGCTCATTTTTCTTCTCTTTGCGAGGCAGTTTTAGGAGTTTCTGCTGACGTATCTTCCAGTTCGCTGGCTCTTCCCTTGGCCACACGTAGGTTTATCTGTGAGCGCATCAAAGGTGTTCATTGCTCCCGTTACAGTGTTTTTGATTTCTAGCATTTTAAAAAATTATTTCTCAGATTCTCCGTTTCTCTGCTCACGTTACTCGTTGTCACCACAAGTTGCCCACGTTTTCCGATGGAGCGCTTAGCGTATTAACCACAGTTAAACGTTTGCTCCGATGACTCCGTGTTGGGGTCTGGTTCTAATGTTTGCTTTGTCTCTTCACACTCTCTTTGTGGTCTTGCCTGTTAGCACGCCTTCCAGTGTTTGTTTAAAGCCAGCCGTGGTCCTCCAGACAGAAGTAACAGAGCAAATAAACGGGCCTTCGGTGTGAGGTTTGTGTCTGTCTGGCCGTGCCCGGGCTGTGTTGACCGCGCCACGGCTGCAGGCGGCAGAGGCTGGGACGTCCTCCGAGGTCCTTGTTTTGTTCCCTCTGTTTTCTTTAGGTTTCCCTAGAGAGACTTTAAAGATGAGGTCTGGGCTGTGCAGTTCTCGTAGCCATAATTCCCCATTATCATACAGAAGGGTGACGGATGGGGTGAGGGCTGGAGGGACAGGACGTTCTGTAGTCTCACGGTCTTTGAGTGAGGAGTGCCCCGAACCTGTGGCCTTCACATGTGCCTCTCAGCCCTCTGTTTTCTCCCGGAGGTGGTGCAGGTGGGCCAGAGGGGCGGGAGTGGGCTGTGTGCGTACAGCATTTTATAAGGTTATAAATGATAAAATATGATATTTGTATCTTTGCGGTGTTACAAGTGTTATGCATTAATACACACTATACGTTTATAGATAAACATTTTGTATTACATATGGTATAAGATTTTATCACATAATTTATAGTATTTGAATACTAATCCTTTGTCAGTCAATTATGTCTGTTACAAAAATATACAGCTTACCTTTTATCTTTCTGTATGGTATCTTTTGCACAGAATTTTCTAGAAGTCAGTCTTATCACATGGATCAATATTTTCTTTACAGTTTGGGCTTTTTGGATCTCTGTTGTGGTATTTTTCCTAATAGTGATGTCACAAAAGTATTTGCTGGTATTCTCTTCTAGAATTTTAGTCTTTAATCCACCTGGGATTTTTTTGCTGTTGTTGCGAGATCGAATTTTGTCTCTGTCCGCTTAGTCAACTGTCCTCTCACCTTTGCCAGGTGGTTTCAATATCTTCTCTTCTTCTGACCGGCGACATCACATCTGTTCTGTGGCATCGCATCTGCCGTATACCCCGGTCCCACAGGCAGATACTGCCTTCCTCGCTTCTGAGTTTTGCTCTGTGGATTGTATTTGTCGATCTTTCCAAGATCGTGCTTATCAAGTTCCTAAGAAAGACTGATTAGATTTTTTAATCAGAATTCTATTTATTACATAGCTTCATTTGGACAGAATTGGCATATATCAATATTGGGTCTTCCCATCCACTTACATCGTGTATTTAGGTTTTTATTATCATTTATTTAGTTATTTCTTTGTCATTCAATGAAATTTTATTGTTTTTCCTATAAAATTCTTAAAATATTTTGTAAAGTGTTTTGAAGTACTGTAACATGTGGTGGATTATTTTTAAATTAATTTCTAGTCATTTAAAAATGTTTAGATAGGGCGCCTGGGTGGCGCAGTTTGTTAAGCCACTGCCTTCGGCTCAGGTCATGATCCCGGAGTCCTGGGATCGAGTCCCACATCGGGCTCCCAGCTCCACGGGGAGTTCGCTTCTCCCTCTGACCTTCTCCCCTCTCATGCTCTCTCTCAGTCTCTATCTCAAATAAATAAAATCTTTAAAATAAATAAAAATAAAAATTTTTAGATAATTTAGAATTATTTTGGTACAGTAATTATCGAAAACAGTATGGATGCTCTTCAAGATTTTAAAAATAGAGCTACCATATGATCCAGCAATTCCACTTCTGGGTATTTATCAAAAAAAAAAGCGAAAAACAACACCAAAATCACTATGTTGAAGGGACAGGCCACGTGTGTTCACTGAGGCATTGTTTACCATAGCCAAGACGTGGAGACAGACTAAATGTCTGTTGGTGGACGAATGGATAAGAAAATTTGGCGCTCGTGCACACACACTGGACTATTACTCAGCCGTCAGAAGGGGAATCTGCCATTTGCAGCAACGTCCATGACGTTCGAAGGCACTACGCTAAGTGAAATAAACCAGACAGAGAATGACAAATGCTGTCTGATCTCAGCTATGTGCGGAATCTAAAAACCAGCCTAAAACAGGGAAATGGTTGCCAGGGACTGGGTAGGGGGAGGCTGGGAATGGAGAGATGTTGGCCAAAGGATACAAACTTCCAATCATAAAATGAATAAGCTTTGGGGATCTAATATACAGCGTGGGGACGATCGTTAATAGTTAATAACACTGTGTTGCATGCGTGGAAGCTGCAAAGAGAGTAGATCTTAAATGTTCTCCCAGCACAAAAAGTAACTGCGTGAGGGACGGATGTGTTAGCTAATGTTAGTGTGGCGGGCATCGCACGGTGTATAGTGTCAGACCCTCGCGTCGTGTGTCTTAGGCTTACAAAGTGTCATAACCCAATCGTGTCTCCATAAGGTAGAAAGATAATAAACAGTTTAACTGCTTCATCTTTTAAAAAAGAAAAATGTACAATTATTATAATCGGTTGTTGCTGATGTAGAGACACTTTGTTTTCTGCTTTGACCTTGTGTCTTGCATCTTCGAGGAAAATTCATAGTAGTTATAATTGCTCGATTATAGATTCTATATGTAGGGAAATGTGTCTCCAGCTTCGAATTGTTTTCTTCCCTTCAAATCCTGTATATCTTTTGTTTTCCTAAGTTACCCAGGGCTCTGTGTCTCCTGTTGAGTAGAAGGGGGCTGGCGGGTGTCAGTGTTTGTGTCAGACTTGAAGAGAAGCCGCAGACTCCGTACTGACAAAGGGTGATCTTTGCTGGAAGACGTGGATAGATTCCCTTGACTGGATTAAAGAATTTGTACTCTCAGTTTCTTAAAATTAAAAAAAAATTTTTTGAATGGATGAAATGCTTATTCTTGAATCTCTGAGATGTTATTTGGGTTTTCCTCCCTATAATCTCTCCTTAAAAAAAAAAGAATTTATTTATTTGACAGAGAAAGAGAGCAGCACAAGCAGGGGAAACAGCGGAGGGAGAGGCAGAAGCAGGCTCTCCACTGACCAAGGAGCCCAACGTGGGGCTCGATCCCAGGACCCTGGGATCCTGATCTGAGCTGAAGGCAGACGCTGAACTCTGAGCCACGCAGGCCACCCCCTCCCTTTAATCTCTTAATGAAGTGAATAACATAGACTTCCTGATGCAGATTTTTGCCTTTTGGGGACAGACCCTTTTTGGTCATGAAGGTTTTTTCCCTTTGGGAGACACCTGCCCGAGGCAGGGAGGGGCCGTCACTCGGAGGGTGGCAGACGGTGTGCCGCCGGCCCTGGGGTCATCCACGGCACCGGGCCCCGAGTGCTGGCGTCCCTGGCACACGGCTGTGAGTATAGTCAAGTTTTCTTCCTTTCAACTCAATTCTGGTATTTTTGGTGTTTTCCTCCTAAAAATTATGCATTTCATTTCTGTTCCCAATTACATTTGTGGTGTTCGTGGCATTCTCTCACTGTAAATCCCTACTGTATATGTTGCTATGTCCCGTCTTCGGCCCTAATGTTACTTATTTCTACTTGTTTCCGTTCCTGATAATCTTGGTAGCTGTTTCCCTGTTTTATTCATTTTTTCAAATAACTAGCTTTTACGTGTGTCAGTGTTCTTCATTGCTTCTCATGTCATTATTTTTTGCTATTATAGCCTTTTTAAGGTTATTAAATCATATTGATTTCTTATGGCATTAATTCTCTTGTTTGCTTATTCTTTTGAATTTTACTAAAACTTCATTTTGGGTTGTATGTTGTTTATAATTTTTTATTGTAGGTTTATTTTTGATGCCATTCTTTTTCTTGTGAGAATCATGTCGAAGTCCCGAGAACCCTCCTTATTGCAAATAAATGTTCCTTTAATGTGATTTCAGAGTGATTCCAGTTGGAGTGTTACGTTAAGTGTATTGTATCATATTAGGGTGTGACACTCGCGGGTGATACAGACTTCCTCCGGGAGATATTTTGCTTCGACTCAGAGGCTGAAGCAGAGGGGCAGGGAGGGACATGTGTTCCGACCGTCTTTCCTCCTCAGGCCGTGTCGGGAGCGGCCGGTGGGCGACGGCGGCTCTGGGCACACACCAGCCTGTCTCCGTGCACACCCATCCGTCCAGCCTCGGTTTTCTCTGCTTTGGGCATCGGGGGGTTCCCTCCTTCCTTTCAAGTTTAGTTGTGGGTCAGAACCTCTGTGGCGTCATATTTGGTGTATCGACGCACTTGACACCCGTGTCGTTTTTCGTGTTTGCTTCGGTCTGGGGTCCCTCCCGACTCCGCAGCTTGTTGGCTACAGCATTAGAGTATTTCAAAGTGCGCGCCTTCGCCGAATGGACGCTCACAGAGAAGACAACACATCTTAGATTTTTCCAGTCTGATCTCAAACTTCTGGTTCTCCTGAGCTCAGACGTATTCGCCGGGCGGTGTATTCTGAGTCAGTGCAGAAGAATCGGTCATTTGTTTTAAGAAGAGTTACTGAATTGATCCCCGCTTTCCGCTGTGGCATTTTATTTAATGTAGACAACAGAGGCGAGTTTCGAGTCGGGTTTGGACGGCGGGTCGCTATCGGCCAGCTCACCGAGAAACGAGCGTCCACGCTGCCGGGTACTGACCAGGCCTGTGTGGCCGAGCCGGCCTCTGGGCCCAGGCCTCGCTGGGACCCCAGACTGTGCAGCATTGTCACCGTTCGGGAGGGATGAAGGGGCTGGCGTGAGGAATCCAACCACCTCCTGTGCCCCCCAGTCCCTGGGTCCCTGCGTCTTGCCCCGGAGCCCGGACATGGCAGCTCTTGCCCCAGCTGCCCAGGGCTGGGCAAGCTTCACAGGTCAGGGCACCGGCCCCACAAGACCCCTCACCAGACCCCTGCCGCAAGTGTGGGGTTCCCTCGGCTGCCGGACCGACAGTAGAAATGGGTTCCCGTGTCCTCCTCGGGCCAGATAACTCACTAGAGTGACTCACAGAGCTCAGGAAAGCTCCGATGATGATCACAGTTTTATTACCACAAAAAAGGGTACAAACTGGGACCGGCTGAAAGAGGAGACACATAGGATGAGGTCTGGGTGGGTCTTGGCCCGAGGGTCCTTTGTCCTCTCCCTGCGGAGCCCGGACGTACAGCTTTCCCAGGATGTTGGCACATAAGGGTTTGCAGGGTTCTGCCCACAGGGAGGCTCCCCTGGACCTGATGCCTGGAGTCTTCCCTGGGGCTTCAGACTCGGCGTGACCAAGGAGCCCGCGGCCAGGCGGTGCAGGCGGTGTCCAGCCCCCTCCCCAGGGGTCAGGCTGCCACCCCGGGCCTCCTTCCCAGGGTCTGTCCCTCCGGTGTCACGTCAGGTGTCCCACCCTGAGCCACATCATTCGCACCGGCCGTGCGGCCTGGGGCCTGGGGCGAGGGGCCCACGGGAACCGCGCGGACTCTCTTCACACAGGTGGATGTTCTGGGGCCCGAGAGGCTCCCTCCCAGGGGCCAGGACAAAGCAGCACAAGGTGTGGACCCCACGGCAGGACTCAACTGCTCCTTGTTCTGACCATCCCCCCAGCTGGCGTTTTCCTGCCTCTCCCGTCGCTCTCCTTCCTCTGTCCCCAGCGGTGAACACGGTCTCCAGGCCCACGCGTGGCCTGCCGGGGGCTGTGGGCTGCCCGGTGGTGGGGCCCGAAGCCGACGTGTCATGTTTCCAGGCTGAAGAATTGTTCACTATAGACTGTCTCGCTCTCACCTGACGTAGCCTTGCCTCCCCTGGACTCTGTCTCCGTCGGAGATGCGCACGCCTGCCAGGCCCGAGGGCGCAGGCGGCCGAAGGCAGAGATGGAGACTCCGAGGGCCCTGCGCTGGTCTGCTCTCCGATTTGCTTGATGCCGCATCCCCCCGATAATGGGACTGGAGAGTTTTTTCTGGAAATAATTATGGCTCCTCAAATGAAATGGGGGGCGACTCCAGCCCCCGGAGACTCACAGCTGTTGAGAGGAAATGCGGAGCCACAGGGTCACCCCTGCCTGAGCGACGCGGCCGGCCTGCCGCGCCATATGGTCCGGGGAGCTTGTCCGACGTCCACGCGCGTCTGGGGAGAATTGTTTCAGGAAGATTTTCACCCCGAGGCACTCACAGGGCCTCGTTTAACAGCTCCAGTATCGGACACTTTAGGCTAATCGAGTCACGGAGCTACATTTGACATGTGTGTAAACAAGGAGATTATAGAAGTTTGTTCACTTGCCTGCTGTTTCCTCCTCGGGAGCTGACAAAGTCGCCTGTCACGTGGCCTCATCACTCCGTGTGTACGTGACGTGGGATTTCCTGCCCGAGCCTGGGCCGTGTCCAGTGGGAGCCACTTTCCTGTGGACGGGGCATGGTTGTGCGCGGGGACCACACACAGGGAGCGGCACGAGGAGCCAAGGGCGATGTCCACCACCTTGTGCCCTGGGCTGCTTCTGGGTCCCCTAAGCCCGAGGAGGCCGAGCTTCCTGGGGGGTCACCCCACACTCTTCTGTCATGAGAGCTGTGAGAACACAGCTGAGAGCAGCTCCTCCTCCAGGAAGGACGGGGGACGCCTCCTCCGGGAAGGACGGGGGACGCCTCCTCTGGGAAGGACGGGGGATGCCTCCTCCAGGAAGGACGAGGGACGCCTCCTCCGGGAAGGACGGGGGACGCTTTCCTGGGAAGGACGGGGGACACCTCCTCCGGGAAGGATGGAGGACGCTTTCCTGGGAAGGACAGGGGACATCTCCCTGGGAAGGACAGGGGACGCCTCCTCCGGGAAGGACGGGAGACCATCACTAAAGTGGTCCTGGGGGGAAGTGCATGGCCTTCATCAGAGCGAGCACCTCCCCTTCTTCCGCACAAAGTCGTCATCATGCTCCCCAGGGGAGACGGGAGGCTGATGGGACACCAGTACCCCTTGCTCAGCAGGAGCCAGGGTGGGGGGCTGGTTCCGGAGCCCGGCGGGAGCAGGGAGGCCCCTTCTGCATCGGGTCTGGAGCTGGGGGTGGGCACGAAGGCTCCACACGACCACTTTCTCCAGGAACAGATCTTCCTGCGCCTCCTGCTGCCGAAAACGGCCAAAGGTCCCTTGAAAGTGAACACGCGGCCGCTTGGATCCTCCTCCCGAATCAAGAGTAAGAAACAAAGCACACGACAGACTTCAAAGGGTTCTGGGGCCCTCGGAGCTTCCGGCTTCAAAGCACACAGTCTCTTTTGTAGTTTTACTCCGACGATAATTAATACATTTTAAATGCCGTAGTGTAAACCGCTCACCTTCGGATTTCTGTCCCCCTTTCCTCCTGAATGACTTAAACCGTTTTCTGGCTTTATTCGTCACTTTATTTAGTGGCGCCTGACCTTTTTCCTTTACTTTTTCTTTTCTTTTCTATTTTTAAACAAATGAATAGTAACACCCACTGAGGATTAAAATCCCTTTTGAAAAGTTTCCGTGAAATGCTATTCATAGAAAATATCCTTTGCTTGCCCTTCATTTATTTATTTTTTTCTCAAGTCAGTAAAAGCATTAACTTCCTGGTTCCTGAAATGCATCATCCCTCCATTTCTCCGTTTCAGAGATCTGGGGGTGCCCGGATGGCCCAGGTGCTGGGCTGGGTCGCTCCGGGGCCCCAGAGCGGCGGGGGCCTCATGTCGCGGTTCCGGAGCCCGCAAGTGTGGACAAGTGTGCAGTGAGCGTGTCAGCGGGCCCTGGCGAGGGGGCCTCCTGGGCTTCTCCATCCTTCCGCCGCTGCCAGCACTTGGGCTCTTTGCCTCTGCGCCCCCTCAGCTGTTGCCCCCGGGGGCCCCGTCCACCGCTGTTCCACGTGGGCGCCACTCGCATCCGATCCCAGCCGCCGATGACCTCCTTTCACCTGGGTCCCCTCTGCCAGGATCCTGTCTCCAAATGCGCTCGCCCCGCCAGGAACCGCGTGCCTTCTTGGGGGGCACGTCGAGCCCCGAGCGGCCGGCTTCAGCTCGGCAGCTCCGGAAGGGCGGGGGTGCGGGCCCGCCCTGTGCATGTGACCTGCGTCTTGGGGGGTTCGTTTCTGTACCCTTCTCCCTTTGGAAAGTTGCTGGCCGCCCTCAGAAGGGAAATCTCACTGTGGAAGTTCGACCTCTGAGCTGCCGTCGTGGGCCCTTCGCGCTCTTCCTTCCGACCGCGGCCCCAGTTGGGTGTTGCTTCTGCTCAGGAAGATGCTTCTCCCAACCCGGGACAGTGTTTTGTCATCGTTCGTAGCTCTGCGTGTCTCTGATAATGTTTGAAATCGGTCTGTGCGTTCGGGTTTGCGTACGTAATGCTCTCCCCGTTTTCCTCAGATACTCTGGGCTTCGTGGGGAGCGGGGAGGAGGACCAGTGGTCCCGTTACTTCTAGCAGCTGGGCGGGCCCCGGAGCCGGAGCCCCAGCCGCTGCGGTCTCTGCCCGTTGTCTGCGCCAGCGTCTGCTCGTGAGCGCGGCGGGAGCGCTCGGTGGCCCCCAGTCCCCCCAGACCCCCCTCAGACGGGGGCCACGCGCAGTCTCTTCACACCAGGCCGCGTACGTACATGTGACCCCAGTTCACTTCTGACCCTCACTGCCTGGGCTTCACGCCGAGCCCGTGGGTGAGGGGCTCCGTCCCACAAGACCATCCCCCGCCTCAGGCCAGCCGCCAGGTCCGGGCTCCCCTCCTTCTGCCCAGCGGGCTGTGAGTCGGGCATTCTCGGGACCCTCCCCACAGGGTCAGTGGGCTGGAGCTGCTCCCAGGACCCTGGGACTCGTTCACTTACGAGACGACCTGTTTATTACGGAGGCTGCACCTCAGGAGCCCCGACGGAGGAGAGGCACGGGCCAGGGAGGGTGCGACCAGAGCGTCCGGGCCCCCTCCAGGTGCGCCAGCCTCCCGGCACCCCCCTGTCCCCCCGACCCGGGAGCTCTCTGGACTGCCGTTCCGGGGTTAGAGCGTGCACGCGGGAGCGGGCGGAGAGTCTCCCGCTGAGCACGGAGCCCGCTGCAGGATGTGATCTCGTGACCCTGAGATTACGACCTGAGCTGAAGCCAAGAGCAGGAGACTTCACTAAGCACCCAGGGCCCCCTTTCTGGGGTCTTTGTGGGGGTTCCATTTCCATGGCACGATGGTTGAATCATTGGCTGTTGGTGACTAACTCAGTCTCTCTCGCTCCCCGCTGTCCCCAACCCTGGAGTAGGGGTTGGGACTAGAAGTCCAAGGCTTCTGGTCAGGGTTTGGTCTTTCTGGTGACCAGCTCTACCCTAAAGCCATCCAGGGGCCCCCAAAGTCACCTTGTAGAACGGAGATGCCCTTGTCGCCCTTAACACTCAGGAAGTCCGAGGGTGTTAGGAGCTCTGGGTCTGGTAAGAGGGACGAAGATCCAGCACCTTTCCGTGACGCCTCGAGTGGCCTCCAGAGTTTAGTTCTGAGGTTGAGAACGTGCATCTGTTGACTTCGGGTTCCCGCGGGGAGCATCTTCAGGAGGCGAACCCCGTGACTGGCATGGAGGAGGAGGACAGCGGGCCACAGGGACCCCTTCGGAGAGGTCTGAGAAGTGGCGGGTCTGCGGCTAAGGCCGCGAGCGTGCGGTCCGGCTTCTCCATCCCCTCGCCGGAGTGTTTCCGACTCCCCTGAAGGACGAGGACAGGCCGACCACTGGCGTGAATGGCCCAACGCGCTGGTCTGGATGTTAAGATGGCTGTTTTCTCTCGTGGGCTGATTTTCGACAGACGAGCTTCGCCGTGTCGGCAGGCCTGCAGCCCTCATGCCCTTCGGAGGCCCGGTCCCCTAAAACAGAGGAAGACTGCTCTGTGTTCACTCCCCCTTCGCGGGTTCTGGATTCTTCCCCTGGGGGGAGCAGGCCAAGCCGGTGTCTGCCGGCCGCCTGCGGCCCCTCGCTCCAGGCAGGGCCGGCCCCTTCCTCCCCCCCCCCCGCCAACGCCCCCTGGGCAGGACCCTCGGTTCTGGGGGAGCAGCAGCCCCTCAGTCAGTGTCTCGCGGGTTTGGGGCCTTCCTCCTAAGGCAGCAAATGTCAACAACTATTTTTTCCTCCCAAAACGCCAGTCTTGTTACCCCCTAATTAACATCAGTTAATCTAATTCACTTCTCTTTTTCCAGTTTTAATTTTCGTCCGATTCCTCACAGCCTCTCGTTGTTCGGCTGTTGGTGCCCCCGCCTCCCCATCACGTCCTTGCCCGCCCCCCACCTCGTCTGACTGACTTTCTCCGAGGATTTGGGCCAGAAAGGGAGTCAGTGGGTCCTGCTGCTTCACCTTAGAGCTCCCTCTCCTCACTTCTCTTCTTAGTTTTCGATTTTTCAAGTCTTATTCCTTTTTCTTCCTTCTTTCTCCCTCAAACAAATTCTTCACCTGTTTTTGTTCCTGGAGATTTTGCAAGATCCTCCCCTTCAAAGTAGCGCACTGACATGACCCGGTCCCCAGGGACTTCAGGGAAAAACCCAGTAATGACAGATGCTCTCGTGGGGTTTTAGCCTCAGAAGCATCGAGAGAATTTGCATCTGACCAGGAGAGAAGGTGACTGGGTGGGGAGACCGGCTGGTGCCCTGGGGACTCTCAGCACGAGGACTTAGCAGGTGGTGACACTGGCTGGAGCGATGGCTCTGACACGGGGAGTAAGGAGGCGGCTCTAGTAATACGTGGACTCTTGAATTCAGCCATGGTTTTGTGATACACGAGGTATTTCTAAAAGTGTCTCTGCCAAAATCTCAAATTGGATGTGTTCTTTGTTTACACTTTTAAAATAGAAGCACAGCCTCCAAGCTTATGACTGCAGGACCGTTGGGCTTTTCAGGGCTGCTTTGAATATAACCATCTCAGAAATGCTGCACATCTCTTGTGTCCGAGTGAAGAGACAACACCATGAGAGGTTTTCATCCTGATCAGGGCCACACTCCCCTCCCTCTGACTTCACGGGTGCTGTCCCATTGGACTCTTTTGATGAGTTACATACGTGCCAGACATCCCTACTAGTCAGGACATCCCTAGGATGTTAGGACAACCCTAGCGGTTAGTTCTTCAGTGATTAGGACATCTCTGTGTGGTTAAGGTATCCCTGGGTGATTAGGATATCCTACCTGGTTAAGAATTCCCTGGCGGTCAGGACATCCCCGGTGGTCGGGACACCGCTAGGTGGTTGGGACACCGCTAGGTGGTTGGGATAACCCAGGCGGTTAGGACAGTCTAGGTGGTTAGGACTCCTAACCTAATAATGCAATGACAACTTTTACTGTGGCCCGTACTCCCTTGGGATGTTCCTGTTCTTCACAGAAACAACGTTACTTGTTTTATTGGAGAAATGCACCCCACATCCTGGTTTCAAAATGCTGTTTAAATAAAGTGTGTTTGGTTGACTTAACACATCTGAGAAGCTTTAGGGACTACCCAGAACAACTGTGAAAACCTGGGGCTAACCAAAGGGGGGCCGCGTGCGCGATTGTAGGCCATGCAGGGGCTCGGGGGTGGGGAGAGGTCCGTGTGTTCGGATCACAGCTTCCTTGCTCAAGTCTCTGACCCCGTTTCCTCCCCTCGGACACTCAGAGTTTGACCAAGAATGGCAGCCTACATCGAATCCCGGGAGCCCCAGATGTCCTTGCCCCGGGGCCGAGGTGGGCCAGGGCCAGGCGGCCACAGAAAGCCCCACAGACGCTCTACACCTCGCCTTCCTACTCCTGTCAAGGGTTAATGAACCCCTGGCCTTTCAGGGTTTGTTTGTTGAAATAGTGCTCTGCGATGTCATTTTTATCCAGTTCCCGTCCATCATCTTTAAGCGGAAGCAGCAGGTGAACCGGGTTCTCAGGGTCCTTCTACTTCCGCAGGGCTCGTCCCTTGTCCAGGAAGCTGTGGGTCTTGGCCTTGACTGTGGGCAGTTCCGGCGGCGTCCCGTGGTGCCGTGGGAGCCCCCGGGCAGCGGCCGACCCCCAGTGATTGGGCGGCCCTGCCCGCCGGCTCCGTCACCTTGGCGGGGCTGCTCAAGGGCCTCGGGCCTGGGCGGGTCTGGCTGAGGGGGCGGTGGGGAGGGCATGCGTCCGTGGATGGCGGTGGCTGTCACCCTCGCCCGTCCTGAGGTCATCAGCCCGGTGTGGGCCCCGCAGGCTCAGTGCTGCAGACATGGGACCGCGGCGGGGGTCGCGGACTGGGAGCCAGCCCCTTACGTGGGGTTGAGGAGACACGTTAGTGGACCCGTTAGCACAGCTGCAGCGGGGTCCTGGGGGCCACAGGCCTGCCCTTCAGGGAGGGGGTGCAGACGGCGTGTGGGGGGGCCTCACGGCTGAGAGGTTGCTGGGGGCTGGCACGGCCAGGGGGGTGCCCCCGGCAGGGAGCACATGTGTGCCGAGGAGTCCGGCTGTGCCAGCTTCCCGCCCCGGGTCCTGGAAGTCCGGGCCTGACCCCGTGAGCGAGTGGAGTGACCGGTGGGTTCTGGGCAGGGAATTCCGTGAATGTTCCATTTTCAAAACCCTGTCTGAGGGGTGAACAGGAAAGCACGGAGTTGGAGGAGAAGCCGGGGGGACCTGTGACCCCAGGGGCGTAGCTGCGAGCCTGGGCCAGCACTAGCTCGGGAGCCGTGGACAGACAGACGTGGGAGGATTTGTGGGTGAAAGTGGTCGGCTCCACGGGCCATCGGAACTGAGAGGCTCGAGTTCAGGCACGAGCGTTATTTGTCACTAGTGTGAGTTGGCCCGCGCTCTCGCACGCGGGGCCGGGCGGGGACCCAGAACTCCCACCACAGTCGCGGTTCGTGCAGCGCCCTGCCCCTCCCGCGGCCCCGTGTGGAAAACGCCTGCTGTGTACCCAGGGTCGCGTCCGCGGTCCGAGCGTCTGGGCCGCACCCGAAGGAGCAGGCTCGTCGGCGGACGCGGTGACCCTCCCGTGACTTCCCCGGCCGCCCCTCGGCCGTGCTCGGGTCTGTCGTCCGCACCCCGGCTCGCATGGAGAGCTTCTCGGCTGAGTCTTCCTGGCTCACGAGTGTGCAAGAATCACGACTGTGCAAGAAGTGTGAACCCGGCGCCTGTGCTTGTGAGTCTGTCCCCAGAGCGAGGGATGAGCGTGCGTCAGTACTGAGGGGGCGTCTCCGCCGAGCGCGACACCGCCGCCCTCCCCGGGGCGCTGCCGTCGTCACCGGCCACAGGCGCGTCTTCAGAGAGCCGCTGCTCAGACCGGCCGCTTGCCCTCCGAGTTGTGAATCCCGTGATCCCTGGTGTTTTCCTGACGAATTCATATTTTGGGAAATCCCTCAGGAACAGGGATACGGATTGTGTCGTTTTCCCCGAGAGGGCACGTGCCTCGTCGCTGCTCTGCACTCGGTCCCGCCCTCACCCACTGGCCGTCGCGCGTGCCGGGTGTGCCGGGTGTGCCGGGTGTGCCGGGGCGCCTCTGCTCCTCGGGGCCGTGGAGGCCCGCGCGGCACTGGGCTGACGTGTCTCCTGCGGCAGAGCCGGACCGCCGCCTGCACGGGGGTGGGGCGGGCACAGCACGGCGGGGCCCCCGGACGGGCTGGGAACAGGACGGGGGGCTTCCGAGCCACTCAGCCGCCCGCGGCTACGCGAGCCGCGGCTGTAGCGCCCAAGCCCCACTCGCCCTGTGTTCTTGCTTCGTTCGGCTCTGTCTGCGGTTTCTCGAGAGCCTGCTGCGCGTAACAGTTGTCGAAGGACACGCGGGAAGCCGCTTGCGCAGACGGTCGGAGGACTGTCGGGGGTGCTGACCCTTCGGCCCTGGGGGCCTTCTCGGCCCTGGCTGCCAGCAAAGGGGACCCCCGGGCTCGGCCCGAAGGAGGTCTGCTCTCCCGCTCTTCATCCGTCAGGCCTGCCTTAGCCTCTGCCCCACAGCCGGGCGCTCCCCGAGGCCGCGAGCCGGGTCTGGGACGGCACGTGTGTCCTGGCCGCGGGCGGAGGTGCCGGTGCGCGGCGCGCAGACGAGGCTGCCGGCCGCTCCGTCCAGGTCAGACCAGGTCACATCGCTGCGCCCTTTTCCAGGGCCGTTGGCCATCTTTTGGCTAAAAAAAAAGTCGAATGCAGGTGTCTCACTAGAAGTCTTCCAACCGCGGGGCCGGGAGCAGGTGTTTCGGTTGGGGGGCTGCTCGGCGTAGCCCGCTGTCCTTCCGATGGATCTGCCGCTTGGAATGACCGCCTGGTCCCCCGGTGAGCGGCCAGTGAGGTCGGAGCCCCCGTCAGACGCCGGGGGCGGCAGCAGGAAGACTCTGTCTATGGAGGGCGTTGGGCGGAGGGTGAAAATAGCCCTTGGACCTCGAGAGGCAGGCAAACCCCGCGGGGGCTGAGCCCTCGGCAGTTCTGTGTCGAGGTGTGGGCTGCATCTGCCAGATTCAAACCCCCACACCTTGCCGTGTGCGAGCGTGTGTGTGCACGCGTGTATGGAGTGGGGGGAACCAGTGAGCGATGGGAATGGGGAGGCCAAGCCTTCTTACTAATTTCTAGACAGGCTCGTGAAGAACGCACAGGCCCACCGATGGCGGAGAAGCTCAGGGCTCACTCCTGCAGGCCCAGTGGGGCAGGTCCCAGGGCAGTGGGCTGGGCCTCGGGGAAGAGTCACTGTGCCCTCCCCAGGGCGGCGGGTGAGGGTTGGCAGAGCCTGGGCGTTTGAAAGGTTTTACTCGAGTTATTTCAAAGTACGGAAGTTTTCAAAAAATTGAAAAGAAACGTTAGTCACTACAAAAAACACAACACAACAAGGCACACACATCCAAAGGAGAAGCCTGGCGACGTCCCCGGGAGCCCGAGAGCGTGCCGGGCCAAGACCGTGGCCACGGAAGGAACCAGGCTCGGGTTTCCACGGGGAGGAGCGTATTGAAAACTGGCTAGTCGGTAACGAGTCACAGGAGAGCAGCTGCGGCTTTGGCAGGGGGACCTCCACTCACCACAGTGGGCTCTGTGCTTTTGCACTTACTCGCGGTGAACGTACGTGGACAACAAAGCCGTCGATGACCACTGATGCCTGGTGAGAGGGTGGTCCTGGGAAGGGGGAGACGCTCAGGGTTAATGGAGTCGGTGCCCTGGGCTCCGGCCTGCGGGTTCCTCTGATCAGCTGTCCACGGTGCCGAAGACGTGCAGGCCTGGGGTGGAAACTGCTCTCGAGGGCGGGGTTCTGTGTCCGGCTGCCCGGCCGCTGGGACCAGACCGGACGGCGCTTGTGCAGGATGGACGTTCACCCTCTCGTTCCGGAGCCTGGCAGCTGCAGATCGGGGCACAGCGTGCTCCGGCGAGGGTCACGGGCACAGCCGTCTGGCAGGGGAAGCACCCTGGGTCTCTCATCAGGGCACTGGCCCCATGGATGAAGACCGCCCCTCACGATCGAATCACCCCCAAGGCCTTGCCTCCTACGACCTTAGCCTGGAGGTTAGGACCGCAACATGCACGTGGGGGACCCAACCTTCAGACCAGTCGTCAGGTCCAGGGCTGTGGGTCGTCTCTTTCTTCCTATTCTGGGACGTGTCCCGGGCAGTGCCGGCCCCAGGGGGTGCTCGCTGAGCAGGTCTGAGCTGTGACAGTCCTCGCTGTCGCGCTGCCGTCAGAGACAGGAGCCACCTGGGACCAGGCGTGCGGGCGCTGACCCTTGGTGATGCACGGCCGGGCTGGACTGCTCTCCGCTCACCAGAGCCCCTCAGGGGACGACAGAGCTGAGGCCGAGGGTGCCCTGGGTCCACACCAAGCCCAGCGGAGGCCGAGCACGAGGCCTTGCACACAGCAGCCGGACCGTGAGGGCGGAAGGGTTCAGAGCGCGCGGGGAGCGTGTGGTCCCAGCGCAGAGGGAGCGCGAGGCGAGGGGGTCTGGTGCCGGGACCGCCGTCCGCCACGTGCCTGCAGCTCTCCAGCCCCAGCAAACCAAGCCTGGCGCTTGGGGTTCCCGTACCCCGCCTGCCTGTGGGGCTGGAGCCCAGCGGGCGTGCGCTCCAGGCCTGCAGCCCGGGGCGGGGGCAGGGGGAGACCGTGGCCGCCTCTGCGCTTCAGTCCGCCTTCCGCAGGGGGACCGCGCGAGATCCCCTCCCTGGGGTCTCAAGACCGTCTCCGAGGCACAGGTTGGCAGATTCTGGGCCACGAGCCAGGCCCCTGTTTTCGGAAATAAAGTTTTACTGGAGATAGGGTTACGGGATCTATCCGTTTCCAGTGCCGCCATCGCGGGAGAGCAGACGAGGGGCTTCAGGAGGAGGAATCTGTTTTTCTCTGAGTCTGGAGTCCGGAAGTCCAAAGTCAAGGGCTTCTCCCGAGGCTTCTCCCCCTGGTGTGGGGGTGCCCACCGCTCTGTGCTCCCGCGGGTCTTTTCTCTGTGGGCGACGACCTTGCGTCTTTGCGTGTGTCCACGGGTCCTCTTCTGATAAGGACAGCTGCCCGGCCTCACTGCACCTTCCTCTCCTCCAGACCCACGTCCGGGTATCATCCAGGCCTGATGCCCTGGGGGTCCCGGCTTCAGCAGATGAATTTCGGGTTGGCGGGGGACACAATTCAGCCCATAACATCAGATTTAGCAAATAAAAACACGGGGCACCAACTGGGTTGAATTTCAGTTCAGATAAACAGCGAGTTACACGCTGACCACACTTACCTCCAACAGTTACTTGTGACTGATGCGGAGCTGTGCTTTATCTGGCAGCGCCGTTTTGTCCCGCCACTCGGATTAGAACGCAGCCCGCGTCGTCCGCGTCTGCCGCCTCTGCCTGCTTTCCCGCTACGGTGGCCAAGCTGAGTGGCAGAGGCTAACCCAGCTCCTCTGAGAGTCCCTATGGAAACTTAGCGCCACCCCGGGAAACAGGGACGTGGGACTTACGCCGACTTCCAAGGACCGGGGTGCGAGCTCCGTGCGAACCTACGGTAATACGTCAGGTGTTCGGTACAACACCCGTGGGCCCGGCGTTGTCGATTCGGGGTGGGCTGGGGAGTCCGCACTCCGTGTGGGGGGTACACGTCCCTGTTCGGCTGTGAGCACTTCCTCACGTCCTGCTGTGTGTGCACCATCTCCTGACGTGTATCCTGGGTTGCGACCAGCATCTTTGGTTAAGTTTCGCACTGTCTTGTCCCGGATTGGAAAGTGTTCTTTCCACGGGTGATTATGGCAATTTTCTTCTTTCTTTCTTGCCGCTCTCACGTGCTGTTTCCATCGAAGGCGTTTGTTTAGACGTGTTTTCTGTGACGAGGACTGGCGTGGATCCCAGCCAGCTCCGTCCAACACCTGCCGCATTCTGACAGAGCGAATACTGGCATTTACAACCTGAGAAGCCAAAGGGTGTCCAGAAATTGGAGGAAATTTAGAGAAGCCACAGAAATAGTGAGAAGCTGCAGGATTTATTTGCCAGAAAAGTGTAAATGAGCTAAGTGCATTCGCCTCGGCAAAGGGGTGACTATGAAGGGGACAGCCACCGCCAAGAATTGTGTGACGATCCCAAGGACAGAGAATTATTTTAGGGTTGCAGAGCGAATTTAATTACCATGGGAGAAAGGAGCTGACTGCCCAGATGTCAATGGAGGAAGTCTTCCATGTCACGTTGGGTCCAGCGGAGGGGAAGAGGAGGCGAGACCAGCAACCGCCCCCCACCCGCCCCAAGACGCAGCAGGAAGCGAGGTCAGGAGGCAGGAGGAGGGCAGTTGCCCTGTTGAGAGTAAGCCTACCCACGAGCAGACCTCTGGGCTCGAGCTGACTGTCTCGGGTCCTCGGGGGCCCCCCGACTTGGAGAGAGTCACCCCACCTGTCTCCATCCCTAGTCCCGTCCAGTATCTGTTTCTGCCGTAATCCTAAGGCCACTGCCGGGCAGGGTCTGGAACCTCGTCAGCTGCACGAGAAGTCACGACGCCCTGAGAGGTCGTGGGGTCCACTCCATCCGCCGACGACTGACTGTGTGCCCAGCACAGGCCCTGGCAGCGGGCACGTCCCCCAACCAGGCCCGCTCGTTCTAGCAGGAGGAGGAGGGGCGTGGGAACGGCTAAGGCCCGTGCGAGGGACCCACGGCCCCCCGTGGTGCTGGAGCCCCGGCGTCAGGGGGACCAGGCAGCACAGTGACCCTCCTGCACAGGAGCCGCCGGACAGACAGCCGCACACGCCAGGGCTGCACCCCTGACGTGGCCCCAGTGGTCTCTCTTAAGCGAACGGCCAGCGTCTCAGGTAGCCGGTGATCCCAGAGTGCGAGGCAGAAGACGGAGCCACTGAGACGTGAGGGACCAATGGGTGTGACGCTGTCTAGTGTGCAGTCTGGGGACGTGGCACACGCGCCGTGGGGAGACCCCGGAACCTAGTCCGCTGCACGCCTGTCGGCTCGGAGAGGACCCCCAGCTGGGGGTCCCTCAAGGACGCCTGCCTGGCTGAGGGACGGGCCACTGCGTGGGGCCAGCCCTTTACGCCACTGCGGGTTGGTTTTGTGCTTAGTGTTCATGCAGTTTAACGTGAACTTACACAGATTTGGGGCAGTTAATAGAGAAGCGAGGAAGAAACCACATAAAGCTTTCCGGGGCATTTGAAAACCGCAGGTGTGGCCACACCCCTTCCAGAACTGCTCCTGCTAGCTCAGACCCCGACGCCTTCACGCGCAGCTCCGGTCTCTCTGCCAGCGCAGAAACGGGACCTAGAGCCTCGGTCCCTGGGACCCAGGCCCTCCCCACCCCACAGAGGCCCTTGCCCATCCCCAACCTTGTCACCGGGCGCTAAGCCAACCGGACGCTGAGAGCGGGTCTTGTCTCCCTTGACTAGGGGACGGCCTCTTTGATGTTCCTCTTTGGGAAAATCAACTGTCTGTAAGCATCACGACCCTTTTCTTCTCGAAGGAGCTACACTTGTTAGAATGTGCCTGCGTTCGCTTGCAAATGCATTCCTCTATAATTTTAGAGCAAAAAATGCATTTCAAGAAGCATCGTCCTGCCCTTTGCCATAGTGTTTGTTAACATTATTAATTTGATTTAAGTGAAAATTGTCCTTTATATTGCTTCCCAAATATACTCACATTTTTCCCCTTGAAAATGGAAGGTTTTGCCAAACGCTGTGTTTTCCTTCCCTGCGAGGAGGCGTGGGGCTGTTTTAGTACAGATTAGTGGAAGTGCCCCGGCAGAGCTCCGTAGGTGGGGAGACCCAGTTATCATTTGTATGATTAGTTTCACCTTGTAGCTGTGTCTCCGAAAATGCAATTAACAGTTTCATATTCAGCACAGCTAGCTTTTATTCCTGCTGCATGCTGCGCAACATTTGCATCATAAAAAAAACTAATTGGTAAACACAGTCTTGCCAGCTTCTCTGCAATCCACCCAATTCTCTTCGTGTTAATTGGCTCAGCTCCAACACACACGGGATAGAATTTCAAAGGACTCCGCCGATTGGGAAGCCTTGGAGCGCTTGTGTTTCACAGAACCGACTCCAAGGAGGCTGGGGAAAATATCTTAAATTAATGCCGAATGCAGGCAACGCTCTGTCCAGGCGTTGCCACGGAAACCATTTTGTCTGCTAATCCGATGAGGGCGTGTGTGGTCACTGGGACTTGTCCCTGGTGACCTTCAGAGAGGAAATGGGCTGCACGCGCCCTTCTGCCCTGGGCGGAGGCCGAGTGGCGGCACCCGGAGCTCCCTTTGGGGCCCCCCTGGCTCTGCCCCCTGCCGAGCGTGTTGACCCAGCCCCACAGGGGCCCCCAGGGGAGCAGTGCTGTGAGGACACACACCCCGCACAAGACGTCTGCCTGTTCTCTGTGTCGGGACGTCACCGGTACTCCTCCCGCGCCTTCCCGCCCAGCCTCCTCCCCTCCCCCTTCTCTTCTCAGGAACACTCAGTCGTCAGAGGGAGCCTGATGGAGAAGCATCCTTCCTCCCTTTGAGAACAACCACTGATCTCGGGGTTGCCGGGTGTTGGCTTGAATAAAGTTCTTGGACGTGGTGGTTATTTCTGGGGCGAAGGGAACCACCTGCGCCCTCCACGCAGGCTCCCTGGGGAGGCTCAGCGGCCATCCTGTGACCCCGTGAGGACGGGGACCGAGCTTGTCCAGAGATGGGACGGAGGTGTTATTAGGCAAAGACTATTCTGTCCCCTTTTCCTTGCCCTCGCCTCTCCTCTCTCCCTCCACGTCCTTCCTCTCCTGTGTGTTTCCCTGGGTCCTAGGCTCGGCACGGTTTGGTCGTGATCGCCGGGCCGCACAGAGCAGATGTTGTCACCTGAGTGTTAGATGTGACGGGGAGCGTCACAGAGCTGTAATAGACACGCGTCTTTGTCGCTTGTTTTGAACTACGAGTAGACGTTTGCTTAATTGCCAAAAAAACCCCTCAGAAATTGTCTGCTAGTGGCAAAAACAAAACAAAAAAAACAAAACCCAGCTTTTTTTAGTTAAAAATTAACAAAATGACCCACTAGTAAGTCAAGAGAAGATGGCAATGCTTTCTCTGAATCGGATTCCAGACGTGTCCGTGGGGAGCGAGGGAGGGGGTCGGCCCAGGAGCAGGTGTGTGTCTGTGCCTGTCCTCAGCGGGTAGGAATAGAACAGCGCTGGCCCCGGTGTGGGACGGACGTCTCTGGAGAGCCAACAGGTGCTCCTGGGCCCGGCGCTCGAGGGCACCCCCCCCTCCGCCGCAGACTCCGCTGGGACACGAGCTCCCTGCTCCCATCCGGAGCCCGCCCGCTGGGCCGCGCATCATCTGAAAGTACCTTGGACTCTTGAACAGTAGGCTGGAAATGTGTTCACTTCGGGTTTTAGGTCACAAACAAAACGAACACACAACAGTGAGCACGCAGACAGTGAAGCGGTTAGACCCAGCCCCGAACAGGTCACTGGCGCCCGGAGAGAGGCCGCCCCCTGCTCGGGCTCCCTGGGCATGTGGCTCCTCCCGCTCGGGGCAGCTTCCCTTTGGAGTGACCTGCATCGTACCTACATTCCCTTCTTGTGTGGTTTGCAAGGTAAAAGGGAAGGAAAAAGGGAAACGAATGACAGAGGAAGAAAGATATTCTGGGGTTTGTATCCTCTTATAAATTAGGGAATGAAAGTCAATTTTTGAATTAAAGGAGACTTTGCAGGAACCATGACAGCCTTAAATCCTCGTTGGGGAACCAAGGAGAAGCTAGAAGTAGGGGTACATGATGGTCGATGGGGGTGCCTCATGGAGGGGTTGGCGGCAACTTGCCTCCTTTGCTGAGGAGGTGAGTGGCTGAGAAGAGAAGGTGTGGGTCTGGGACCCCGAAGTAGAAATGCTGAGAACGAAGTGTTTTCCTTCAAGGAGCGTGCTGTTCAGCAGAAGAGAGCCTTGACGGGCTGGAGAAAACGGGTCCCAGGTGTGAGCGGTAGCATTAATCGTTCTGCTGTATGGTTAAGTTTTTGCCATAAGTTCGCTCCCGTCTGGTAGAGAGGCTCTTGGGGGGGGAGGGGCGACCTCCAACTCTCCTTGCCGAGCATCGTGCCTTCGATCAGGGACTGAACCGTGAGCACCCCGGAGGGACGCAGTCTTCCGAGTCCTGCAGGTGTGCGCCCCTTCTGTGTCGCGTGTGTGAGGACGGACGTCGGCACACCCGGCACTCTTCTCTGGGAGGGAAGCTAGGCACGCAGACTGTTCTAGATCTGAGGCTCAGATTGAATGCTTGTGGCCGAATCCCCAGTGTTGAAACCTTAACTCCCCGTGTGATGGTATCGGGAGATGAGGCCCTTAGGAGGTGATTAGGTCCCAAAGCTGGTGCCCTTGTGATGGGCTTAGTGTCCTTATGAAGGAGACACAAAGCCCTTCACTCTCCCCCAAGTGAGGGGACGATGAGAAGATGGCCATCGGCCAGCCAGGAAGGGGCCTTTAGCAAGACCCAGCTTCCCAAGCTCACGTGAGTGCGGCCAATCTGCTGTGTTGTCCACACCGTTGAGACTTGGGCCTCTCCTGCACCTCGCGGCCGGAGAGAGAGCCAGCAGGGCCCGTGCCGCGCGCTCCAAGGTCGCTGCTTGATACACTTAAAAAAGACTTCCTCTGCTTTTATGAATCTTGGTAATCCATCTGTGTGGATTTGTTACCCCTTACTTTAAAATCTTCTATATGGATTACGAAACACTGTAGCTTCTTAAAATTGGAAACAGTGCTGCCTACGTCACGTCAGCTTGCTGGAGTCGGCCTGGAGACGAATGGGTGTAAAATCAGCGTTACGTAGTCTGCGTGTTGAGTGAAGTCTCTTCCCACTGCGTCGTCACGGGTCCCGTGAGTGCATTTCTTGGTTTGCGGATCCTCTCATTTATTGGGTCACCCATTTAGCAGAATTCTTAAACTTCTGCTCCATGGAACGTGCATATGAAACACTGTGGAAAAGTACACAAATAAGTGAGCTGTGGGCCCTGCCCTCTGTGCTCCTACCATCTACTGGGGAAGGTTCTAGAACAGTTATCTAGGAACTATGTGATAAATGACCTTATATAAGACAGAAATAGGGCTGACTCTCATTATAATACTGAATTCATCCACAAGCAGTAAAAAGCTTTTATTCTTTGTCCCAGATTTAGTTTGAAGGCCTTGGTAAATCATTTCACTTAGCGTTATGTCCTCCAAGTTAATGGCAAGATTTCCTTTTTTTTTTTTTTTTAAAGATTTTATTTATTTATTTATTTATTAGGAAAGAGAGAGAGTGAGAGAAAGCAGGTCAGAGTGAGAAGCGGACTCCCCATGGAGCTGGGAGCCTGACGTGGGACTCGATCCCGGGACTCCGGGATCATGACCTGAGCCGAAGGCAGTCGCTCAACCAACTGTGCCACCCAGGGGCCCAAGATTTCCTTTTTTAAGGCTAAGTAATACTCCGTTGTATACGCGGGCCACATTTTCTTTATCCATCCGTTCACAGACATTTAGGTTGTTTCCCTGTGTCACCGACTGTGACCAGTGCTCCAGTGAACGTGGGGGACCGGGCGCCCCCTTGGGCTCACGATTTTGTTTCCTCCGGGTGCGTACCCAGAGGTGGGATTGCCTCCGTCCCGTTTCCCATAGTGGCTGTACCAGTTTACATTTCCACCCACAATGTGCAAGGTTCCTTTTGCTCCACATCCTCATCACAACAAAACTGGATGATCCCTGCATGTACCTTCATTTTCTCCCGAGGTTCCATGCAATTTGTGAGAAGATCCATGGTAGTCGGAGGGCAGTGGTCAGTCCCCGCTGCTGGGGCCGGCCTGGCCCGCGGCACAGTCATCGCTCTGCCAGGTGAGACCCGTGAGCGACAAAGCAGACAGACTGCCAAGGGTGGTTCCCGAGTCCATTTCTGCTTCGGTGTTCTGCCCTTTCACTTCTGTCTTTGCTGTGTCCCCTCATAAACCCAAGCACCAGTCTGCTCTCCCGGATTTCTGCCCTTTTCCATGGCTGAGTGCCGTTCCTCTGGTTTGGATGACAGTAGGATTGTTCGGACTTTCTTTTACACGTGTGCTCCCTCTTCTGGTTGGACGTGCAGACTGGAGTGGAACCAAGCAGGTGCACTTCGATTTAGGACATTGCTACTTTTAAATACTATTTGCAATAACGGGTTGGAAAGCAGAGATGACGGAGAAGAGGCTTCTGCCCGAGGCCGTGGCCACGCCCTTTGGTGAAGCCGCCTTCTCTGTGCATCATGGAGAAGCAGAGGCCCACTTGGACAATCGTTTACGTCAGAGGCACATTGTACCTGAGCGGCGACACACAGTGGGATTTTGTTTGGGGAAGACACCACGGACACCCCATAGTGATCCCTGTTTGGGCATTTTCAAGAAGGCCATGAGCGTCACATGCCATGGTCTCTTCGGTGTTCATAAATTGGTGAGCCTCTAAAATTTTCTGTGTATAGAAGTGATTTTTACTCAAAGCAGCAAGGTGTTTCTAAAGTGAGGAGACCCTTCCCCTTTTGCAGCCAGCCGGGACCATTGGGAACGGGGGTGACAGCCCTTATCTGAGTAGCATCTTGGGCCTTCATTGTGGCACCAAGGAGCACCTTGCCAATATCTGAAATGAGGAATATCCTAGTGTCCTTTCTACCACACTTAAAGCAGCAGAGAAATAAGCAATTAAGCAATACTTTTTAAAAATAGACTTCAATTTAAAGTGTATAAACCTCTCAAATGGGCGCTTGTGTAGGCGTGTTAAGATATCCTGGAAACACATTGATTTGAAATAACTGCCTAATTGATGCTAAACAAAAGGGGCACGATTTCTCTAAGACTTGGATTTTCAGTGTCTGGGAAACTCACTGTTGACATAGCGCGTAGCGGTGGCTGTGAGACGGAGTCAGCTTCTGGGGGTCGGTGGGCGATAGCTTCGCGGATCCGAGGGACTCCTCCGTGCCAGGCTCAGCCCGGCGTCCCCCACCTGAACTAGTGACCTTGGGGCTCTTACTTGTTCGAGGACAGAAAAGATGTCGTGTAAGCTGCTGATGGGGAAACCCTCAGGGCTGGTGGTTAGACTGTAAGGGAGGGTGTCGGTGTGTCTGCTCCCCGTGCTGGGCTCCCCTGAAGCCCAGGGTCGGGGCTGGGCGGCCGATGGAGCCGTGACAGCATCTCCTGGTCTCGCGGGGGAGGCAGGCCTCCCCTTCCCGCCCTGCGGAGACGTCAGCGAGAGGCCCGCTGGTGATGCCGCCTGCACAAGGCACAGGGCGTAAGGTGTGCGCCGGGACCTCCCAGCCGCCGCTGGGCTCAGAGACAAAGGGGCAAACGACAGGTGCCCTTACAGAGGCACCGGGTACAGGAAATGGAGGGGCGGGGGGCCTGGAGCCCACGGGCATCGAGCCACCTTAGAGGACAGGCGGAAGTTTGTGGGGCAGCCCAGAAGGGAGCGGCCAAGGGTCCCCTTGGCAGGACCAGCTAGGGCTGAAGGCCAGGCCAGAGAAGGGCCTGGAAGTGCAGCCCGTAAGTAAAGAACCTGAGAATCGAGGCGTCAGATGTGCAATGGGGGAGCCGTGGGCTCGTCCTTCCAACCCGGAGACGCAGAAGCAACGCCTGGCACTGCCCCCGTGGTCTTCCGCGAACGGACTGATGAGTGCTCTCTGGGGGCTCTTCGTAAGCTTAGTGAGAGCCGTCCCTGGGCAGACGGGGGACGGGGGACGCGTAGGGCTCCCGGGGTGCACGGGGGCGTGCCTCGGGCGTGCTGGGGTCCTGAGCACCAGGGCCTTCCGGCCAGAAGTTAGTAGTCTCCTGGCTTCCAGTATGACGTGGGAAGACTGGCTCGTCTGAGGGCTTTGGGGAGGAAGGCCGCACAGGTGACCGTTCATCACCTCGGCCTTACCGTCAGACGCTCTTTTACCTTAGATATTTGTGATGTGCCGTGTTACTTCAGGTCACCAGTTCCACCATTGCCCTCACTGGGCCCCGCGCCTGGTCTGCTTTTGAAGTGAATCGTGGCCTTCCCGTGAGTTGCAGCATGTCGCTATCCCGAAGGACGGAGAAACCCCTCCCGGGCCCTGACTCGGGTGTGGGGTGGCCGTTCGGAGGGCGGGCCGTGGGCCCTGCGCCTCTGAAATGCTCGCCTCTAGGTTAGGTCGATGCAGAATCAGTGAGGAGTGAAGGTGTTTTTCAGCCCAGCCTGGAGAGAATAGCTCTAGTGCCCAAAGTGCCACGTGGTTTGTGGGCGCGGGGCGGGCTGGCGGGACCCTGCGGTAGGTTCACCGCACACCGAGAGGGACCGTGGGGGGCCCCTGCGTCCACGGGGCCGCGGGGCGTCTGGGGCGGGCTGGCGGGACCCTGCGGTAGGTTCACCGCACACCCAGAGGGACCGTGGGGGGCCCCTGCGTCCACGGGGCCGCGGGGCGTCTGGGGCGGGCTGGCGGGAAGAGCCCCGTGGTGGGGGGCGCGGGCGGGTCTGCGGCCCCAGGGACTGTCCACGTGTCCAGCTTCGGAAGAAGGTTGGAATTGTCAGTGTGATGAACTCCGGGAACATCATGAGCAGGTACTGGCCTGCGTGCTTCCCCGAAGGATCAGTGTGAGGGGGAGGCGCCCGGGCGGGGGAGGGAACAGAGGAGGTTGCAGGAGCGTCGTGGGAATGAGCCCCCGGCCACGTGCCGGGCTGAGTGCAGGACAGATGAGGGTTAGCAGCTCTCGGGGCTTCAGGCGGACACAGATCGGTGCCATGTGGAGAGCGTGGGTCCTCTTCTTTGTTTTAAAATGATTTTTTTTGTTGTCATGGTGCAATTTGAAAACTACATAAAAATTCGTGGAGGACTAAAAAAATAAAAATTCCAAACACCCAGGTGACAGCACTCAGGTGACCCAGAGGAGGGAAGCCCCCCTGGAAGCAGGGGCGTGTCCGCGGTGGGGGGCGTGTCCGCGGTGGGCGTGTCCATGGAGGGGCGTGTCCGCGGTGGGGGTGTGTCCGCGGCGGGGGCGTGTCCGCAGGGGGCGTGTCCGCAGGGGGTGTGTCCGTGGCGGGGGCGTGTCTACAGGTGTGGGGGAGGGGACGGCGCACACAGCCTGACGGGGCGGAGTCTCCGCGACCGCGCTGCCCTCAGGAAGAAACCCAGAGTGTCCCCAGCGTGCGGTCAGCGGAAGTCGTGGTCACCTGGACTCCCCGATGCGTTCGTTAGATGCGCTCAAGCCTCACGCGCGTGTGAGGTTCTGCACACATCCCCGCACGCACATGGCACACGTGGGCAGCTCTGGATCCCCGCGTCCGTCCGGGGCATCCCTCTCCCTCACCTGTTCCTGACCCTTCGTTTAGTCCTTCAGCAGACAGGGGCAGCCCCTCGTGACTGGGAATATCGCTGGATTACAAGAATTCTGCGTGTGCAGGGACTTCTGAAAGCAGCACGCAGGGTGTGGGAGCCACTGCCACCCTGCTTGTCCCCAGCTGCATGTCCCCCACCTCCCCGTCCTCGACCCTCAACGTGGCCTCCAGTGGCAGGCGTGGGCGCAGGTGCAGCTGGAGAGGAAACCTGGACAGGATGCCTCCTGCCTCCCGGCACGCTGCGTCCTCCTGAGCCCGTCCCCCATCCCCCACCAGTACCTGCCCCACCCCTGCATGCAGGGTCCCTCGACTCCCATGGATTCATCGCGGAACGGGCTGAACTGTGTGTCCCCGAACCCCTGTGTCGAAGTTCTAACTCCGGGCGGCTCAGGGGTGGATATGTGTGGAGACGGAACCTTTGGAGAGGGGACTAGGTTAGAACGAGGTCACGTGGGTGGGCCCCAAGCCAGCCCAAGTCCTCCCTCCGAGGAGAGGAAATTTGGTCACATAGCCTCCAGGGATGATCGCAGAGAGAGGAGACCAAGTGAAGACCCAGGGAGAGGACTGCTGTCTACACACCCCGGAGGGGGGCCTCGGGAGGAGCGCCCCTCATCCCGGACGACCCGCGCCCGGAGTCTGTGGTCCTCTGCTGCTGGGGCCCGAGCCACACGCGCTTCCCAGATGCCGGCCTGCGAGCCGACCAGGCGGGCACCGTCCACCTGCCGCGAATCTTCTTGGGAGTTTGCCTGACCATGAAACATCAGAACTGCACGATGGTCCTCGAGTACTCCAGACGCGGGTCTTTGGGACTTGCAACCTCAGTGTTTCCTCTCGGAAGAGCAGTCACCCCAGGGCTGCACACGGTCAGGCGACGTTCCTGTCCCGGAGCCTCTCTGGGCCCGAGGAGACGCGCCCAGCCTTCCTCCTCTCGCTGAGGGGACCAGACCCAGGGCCCGGCTCCCGCCACCCTCACGTCCCCACCGCGCAGCAACCTCCCGCAGGAGACGACCCGGGACACGCGGCCGGGAAGGAGCATCCAGAGAGGGAACGGGAGGGTACCAGGTGCGTCAGAGACGGCGTTTTCCTTCGCTGTATCAGTGCCCGGGAGGCTGTGAGGCCGCGACAGCAGGCGGCAGCTGCGTCTCCGGAGGTCAGGACCGCGTTCCGGGCGCCGCAGGGAGCCTGCCGTCCGCCGGCCACGGGGTCGGAGCTCCAGCCACACCAAGCCTGGGAGGGCGGAGAAGAGTCGGGCTTTTCTTGGAGCAGTTTGTAAAAAGTGACAGTCTTTGCATTTCCGTTCATCCTGAGTGACCTCCAGGAAGGGGAGGTTGGAAGCAGTCACCTCACGTAAGCCGTACGTTCTCCTCCGGGCGTCCCGTTGACAGGCAAGCACAGCTGGCGGCCGGGGCGGCGGGGGCGGCGGGGGACGAGCAGCAGAGTCACGAGGACGGCGTCTCAGCCGAGGTGCAGAGAAGGGGCCGTGGGAGCTCTGAGCAGCGAGCCGCTACCGTCAGACCTCAGAGAGGGGCCGGGACGACGGGAGACAAGACTGTCGGCCGGGGCAGTCGTCCCTCCGCCGCGATCACGACCGTGCTTCTCGTCGAGCGTTTGAGGGAAGTTCTGAGTCGAGTCCCGCGGGAGGCCATCTCGGCCCCGAAGTGGTTCATTTATGTCTTCGTAAACGGAAACGAGGGTCCGACTGAGGGGCCAGCTTGCTGCTGGGGCGGGTTCTCGCGACACATGTCTGGACCACCGTGCTCTGGACCACATGCGCCCAACACTGGCCTTGTGTGGCTCAGCGCACGCGTCCCACGCGGGAGGACAGCCCGGTCGCCGGCTGCCGCCCCCCAAGCAGCAACTCCAGGTTGGTCGGTGTTCCCGGAGTGGCCCAGTGACCGAGCTCCGCGAGCTTCTGTCCCTTGCTTGCTCCCCATCCCCGCATCTTTGAACTCTCCAAAGACGGCTCGAAAACCAGAACGCCACTTCTAATCTTATTTTCTGCATCTGAAGTGGGTTTTATGAGCCCCCACTCTTTTTTATTTTAGTCAGTGTTGGATTAGTGAATTCCAAACTAGCTTAGTACATTGCTTAGTGACCTTTCTCTTCTCTGCATTTTTCAGAAGAAACCAACAAAAGACAACAATAGTAACCTTTCTGTGTTCATTATCATAAGCTGCGCTGACCTTAAGAGAGAGTCCGGCAGCCTCGGGTCCCGGCGCTTCCCGGCGGCCCGGACGCCAGACCCGTGTCCTCCCGTTGGAGACTGGGTGGCTTGTGGGGAGGCAGGGAAATGGCGTGTGCCCACGACTCTGCTCCGGCTCTGCCCGTGTCGCTGGAGGCGGGCAGCACGCCAGAGCGCGTCTCCTCCTGCAGACGCCCGCAGCCATCGAGTGCATGGCCACTGCTGCAGGGGGAGTGGAAGGAAGCGTTTCGGGGAGAAGGTTTGGTGGAGCGGAGGCTAACACTTCTAAAACCAGCCTTTGGAAATGCACTCAGAGTCATGGAAGCGAAATTTACACTTATCAGCTTGAGGGACGTGGTTTATAAAACCTCTGGGAATCATTGGGAATGTGAATGGGAAACATCTGAGAAACATTGTCATGGATTTTCTAAAGATGAAAACAAGTTTAGGGAGGGCAAGATGCAAAGGGATAAGTACCTCCCATACAAGCTTGTAGTATTGTATGATTCTGGAAATTAAGTTGTCAGCAAAGTGATAAGATTTGCCTGTTTCTGTGTCTCAGAGAAATATAATGTAAAGGGGCAGCAAACTTGGTGAAAACCAAGGTCGATGTTCTTAATTACCTTTCCCCTGTGTTAAGTAAGGTGTCATTCCCAGCAGAGAAATGCGCGCAGCCGTTTACAGACACACAGATGGCGACTAACTGTACCTGCCACTAAGAGAAACGGCTGTCGGCCGTGGAGACGAGGGCAGCTCACGGAAGGGCACAAACCTGGGATCCATTAAGCACTGTCCTCAGTGCGGCCGCCGTGATGCGGGGACTCTGTCCTCTTTGTCCTGGGGCCAGACGGGGCGAGGGGCCCTTTCCACGTCCCCTCCTGGAGGCACTCAGAGCAGGCCTGCAGCCTACTGAACCCCTGCAGACTTTGCTTGGGCAGAACCGTTAGTAACAGTCTCTTTCTTGGGTGATAAAATCCATTCTTCACCCCCAAATTGGACACCGGAAGCATTAACAAAACAATTTCTTCTTTTTCCACGGATCCAAGTCACAAGGCATTTTAAACGAGAAGCTAAAGAGCACTTGCCGTTTAGACCCAGTTCGTTCTGGGTCCACATAGATTTTCTGGAACTCACTGCAACGAGAAACCTCAGCTGGGTGTTATGAGCGCTGACAAGTCTCCTGTAACGATGTGACAGCAGCAAATGATTTTTGCAGTTTATAGAATTGTAAATGGAGTTGGCTGATTAAGTCGGCAAGAGTGATGAAATTAATAGATACTCTCAAAGTAATTAGACAAGCAAGCTATTCTCAAAAAAAAAAAAGCGAGCATGGAGAAATTTTATTCCACTTTATCAATGACCTTAGAAGTACTGCGGGGGGAGGGGAGGCCAACAAGCCCCGATGAAACGCTGCTCCCCCACCGACAGGCCCTCCTGTGGAGCACAGTCAAAGCGAGTGAGGCCTCTCTCCTCCCTGACTTCGCCTTCCGGGCTGCTGACAGGGTCCCACAGACGTGTGCTCACGCCCTGGGGGCCGGGAGGCCGAGATCCAGGCGTGGGCAGGGCCGGGTCCTCCCGGGGCCGCTCTCCCTGTGTCCTCACACGGTCGTCCCTCTATGCGTCTGTGCTCTGACTCCTCTCCCTCTCAGGACCCCAGTCACCAGTCACCCTGGATCAGGACTCACCCTCGTGAGCTCACTCAACCGTCATTACCTCTCCCAAGACGGTCCCTCCAAAACACCATCCCCCAGGAGTTAGGGCTTCGGCCTAGACTTGGGAGAGGACACAGTCCAGCCCCCAGCATGACCTGGACGTCACCCCTCCCCTGCCCTCTCTCCTCGTCACCTGGATGCTCCTCCTTCTCTAAACGCCTGCGCTGGCCGGGAAGGCCCCCGGAAGGGAGTGCCACCATGGGCCCCCCGATGCCCTGGCCGGGACCCGCGTCCTTCACCGGACGTGCCAGGACGGGGACCAGTGGCTCACGCTGAGCCTCTCCGTAGGGAGGGTTGCAGAAGCTCCTCAGCTCGGTTTGGGACTATCTGCGAGGACCCTCCAACTTTGGGGCTCCGTGGACTGGCGGGGACGGCTGGGCTTCTCCGTCTGCCTGTCCGGCTTCCCCGTCCCCGTCACCCGGTGCCCAGGCGTCCTGTGCTCTGCCCCAGCCCAGCCCTGCGACCCCAGAGACACCTCCCTGAGCAAGCGCTGAGCTCTGTCACCTGCCAGCATGGGTCATTGTCCTTCGTGACTTCGTCTTCACTCATTGGCTCGGCCCTAAGCTCCTAGAAGGCGACACGGGGCGAGGAGATCCTATTTGCTCCCTCCTCCGGACCCATGTGCCTTCGCTCTGAGCCGCGTGCACCACGTGGTGATCTGGGTCCTTCCTTCATCCGTTCGCGCATCTGTAGGCCTGGGGTCAATAGACTTCGCAGGTACCGGCCCCGGCGCTAGGAACGCAGGACCCAGAGTGACAAATGATTGCCGCCGAGGGGGTTCGCGCCCGTCACGTCTCCCCGCCGCCATCACACGACAGGCTTTTTAAGGGCAAGGAGCCAATCACACGAATCCCTGCACCGCCCCCCCCGACACTGCGCCTCCCGTCCTTCACCAAGTCGCCGTTCGCGCAGCTGCTGCTTGAGCGCGCGCGAGTGACCGAGGCGAGGCCGGCGCTGCCTCTGTGAGGGAGAGGCCAGTCCCGGGGGTGCCTGCCGAGTGGGCGCTGTCCCAGGACTCGCGCCCCGGGCCTGTGGGAGCCGCCGGGCCTCCAGAGCGGGGTCCCCGTGACAGCAAGTCGGCGACGAGACGCGGCCCCCACCCTGGCGCTGGGGGAGCTGCCGCGCGGCCCCCGCGGCCCCATCTTGACTCAGGAAACGGCCGGAAGAGTCGTGTCTTGGAGTGACACTCAGAGCCTTCGTCTCCTCTCGACCCCCGGGTCCCTGTGTTTGGATGGTTTAGCTCACGGCGGAAGGAAGGTTTCTCTGAAGCCCCGTCGGGGTTGTCCTGTCACGTCCGCTGGTCCCGTTGGCCCCGTGGCGCCTCGCCGAGGACGCTGCGGCTCTGGCTGTGGCTCTCGTCGGGGGGGCTGTTCCCGCGGGGCGTGGGATCCAGGCGTCACCTCAAGTGACGGTCTGGCCACCGGCACCTGTGTGACGAGCAGTCCCGTCGGGGGCAGCAGCCCTCCGGCCAGCGCCTGCCCTCGCCCAGGAGGGGCCGGGAGGCCCGTGTGGACCGTTGTCCTAAGAGCCCCCGACAGGGTCTTTGCAGGAACACGAGTGGTTCGTGGGGGTGGCCAGATGTCACGTGGCCCCCAGGATACGGAAGCTCTCACGGTTTCCAGATCGTCTATGGTCTTTGCTTTAAACACGTCACTGCATCGAATTGTGCCAGGGGACCAGAGGGGCCTGTCCTGTCCGGCAGCCACTAGCCGCACGTGGCCACTTGAAGTAAACGTGTGGGCCTTCCACCAGACTGGCCACGCTTCCAGGGCTCCGTGGCCACGTGAGGAGAGATGACCGCACAGGCCGGGGAAACGTCGCGCCAGCAGCAGGAGGCCCCACGGACGGCTCTCGGCGACCCTGCGGTCAGGCGTGTGGCCCAGACGCAAAGCCCTGCCTTGGAGGAAGTTGGGCAATGAGACATCCGTACACTCACATTACATTCAGGGATGTAAAACAGGAAACAGAAGAAGAAGTAGATGAAATCTACGGTCAGCGCTGGAGGAACGTCAGCTGCGAAGGCCAGAGATGCCTCCCCGGGCAGTGACGTCCAGTAGGGCCTTGTCTTGTCGGGTTCTCGTCGGGGACGGCTCATCCTCCCCCTTTCCGGTCCCGGCACGGCTGCCCTTCCCCCTGGAGCCCCTCGCGAGCCCTCACGACCCCTGCAAGGCAGCGGGTGGGCACCCTCCCACTTCCCCGACTGCGATCTGAGGGCCGGCCGTCTGAGCAGGTGTTTCCTGTCCACCCCACGTTTGTTTCTGTGGGTCCACAGTCCACGGGCTGGACAGCACAGGTTCTCGGAAGGAAGGACGGGGGCTCAGGAGCAAGCAGCCTCCAGGATCCCCCACTAACCCTGTGACCTTCGGGCTCGCACGCCCAGAGACAAGGTGACTGCACGTGTCCTCTGCTGGGAGAGGTGCCCTTTGTCTCTGGGGCCGGACGCTTCACAGATGGCCTTTCTCAGGCGGTCTCAGCCGGCGCTGCACTATCTTCATCTGCAGAAGCAGAGGGGCCACGGGGCTGACACTGGGCCCCGAGCACAGTTCCCAGTGCAGAGGGGAGGTCTTCCCGGTGCCGTGCGGGCCAATCGGGCCCCCGCGAGCTTGGGCATGGGGTCCGCGTGGAGCTCGGCCGGCGGGTGCTGCTGGCCGGCCGGGCTGTGACTTCTCGCAGCTTGGCCGCGGGAGGAAGGAGCATGGGCGAAATGAGGAAACCACATCTCCGTGCAGAGACGTCTGCGTCGGCGTGAGGTGACGCTTATCAGAGCCATCCGATCCAACCCCTACGTCATTCTGCATCGTGTTGTTCGAGGACAGTCTGTACTTTGCAGAGGTTGGTGTGACTGAACGGGAGCGCGTGCGGGAGAAGTGGGGTTTCGTTGGGTGGATTTCCTGGGCACGCCGGGGGTGAGCGCATCGAGTCTGTCCTTGCGTCGGGCAGTGACCCCGGGGGCCCGGGGCGAGCCCCGAGCCAGGAGCCCTTGGGCGCTGCTGCCTTCACGGGCCGAGAACCCCTGTGGGACTTGGGGATCAGGGCTCCAGCTGTTGGCGTGTATTTAATAAATGCGGATTGAATTGAGGTGGTATTTTTATCTCCCCAGTGTGGCCGGACTGGTGAAACGACTCCCTGGGTGGCAGGCAGGCCTTGGGAGGGTCAGTGTGGAGAAAGCGGACTGGAGAGCATGAAACCAGCACGCGGCGTTCTTCGGTTGGGAGCCCGCCGTTTGTTTTCAGAACGAGGGACCCGGTGTGGGCGGGGAGGTGAAGCCGTCGGTCCAGACTGGGCTCAGAGGCAGGGCGGCCCATGCGCCCTCTCAGGACGTCCCCGAGGCGCCGACGGCTCACGTCGGCGTGTTTGTGTTTTGTCCGTTTTAAGGCTAGAAACGTTAGGAAACTTCACTGTGCTTCGTACTGAAATAAACTGGAAAGGAAACCATGGTTGGTCGTGATCGCGCCCAGGGAAAGCTGGCTCGGAGGGCTCCGAGCGGGCGTCTGCCCTTCAGCTGTGTAGTTTTCCCTCTAGAAGCAGAAGATCACTGGCGGCCTGGAGCAGAGGATTGCTGGGTTTGAAATATTTAGAGGCTGAAAACAACGTCAATAGATTCGGTCTCTGTGCTGGTTTCAAAGAACCCCCCCCCCCCGCCCCCCGGTCTGTAACATCGTGAGCCCGGCGGTGAGTTGTTCAGGCAGCTTCTCTTGCGCACACGGTAGCCCGCCCGTGACCTCGGGGCGTCCGGAGGCTGTGACGCGCGCTCCACGTGGGGTCCTGGCAGGGTGGCCCAGGAGGGGGACCGGGCCTGCCTCCTGGACTTCTCCCGCAGGCCGTGGGGATTTGGGGGCTCTTCCTCCGGCTGCAGCCCCTTCTGCTCACGGCGGCGCCCGCCGGCCGAGGGAGCCCCCCACAGCCTTCCTCGCGGCCGGGAGCCTGCGCACTCCTGGGTCGGGCAGGTGGTTGAAGTGGGGTCTTCCCCGCACGTGTTCAGGGAGCTTGGGGGGTTCCCTGCCTGGCTTCTCTTCCACAGCCGCCTGCTCCTGCGGGGTACATCGTGGAAATCCCTCCTCCGAGCAGGAGGGAAGGAGCCGCCCCAGCCGGCGTGTCCGCTCCGACCCACACGGGGGTCGCCTTGTAGGTGCCGGTGGCCGTGCACACAACACACTCACACACACACACACGACTTTCCTAATTTCATCAAGTCCTGACACCTAGAAAAGAAAGAACTGTTTTCCTCCGCACCCTTGGGCTTCATCTGCACACAGACGGGCACGCGGATGTGAGAAACCTGCTCCTCAGAGAAATCTGAATCTGTTATGTTTTGATGGAAGATCTGGAGAGCAGACCACCACGCTTGTGGGAAAGGGGTTGAGCCGACTCTTGGGAAATGGAAGTCGCGGTGCCTGGCCCAGCCACAGCCCACCGCCCGTAGCGAGCTTCCCGGGAGCCGAGCGTGCAAGGTGAGGAGGGGCGCTGACCCGGGCCCCGGGCGCCCCGCCTGGAGCGGGGAGGGGGTCGCGGGGGTGCGCCTGCCTCCCTCCTCCACGAGGAACCCTCCTGTCCCATCCCCGCCTTTGCAGGGGGCCGCGTGGGTGACACGGAAGATACTTTGTAATGCTTCCGAAATGAAGAAGGGAAAGGATGCTTTTATTTCTTGTTCATTCTTTTTTTTTTTTAGAGATTTTATTTATTTGTTTGACAGAGAGAGATCACAAGCAGGCAGAGAGGCAGGCAGAGAGAGAGGGGAAGCAGGCTCCCTGCTGAGCAGAGAGCCCGATGCGATGCGGGGCTTGATCCCAGGACCCTGAGATCATGACCTGAGCCGAAGGCAGAGGCTTTAACCCACTGAGCCCCCCAGGCGCCCCTTCTTGTTCATTCTTAAGTTGAGGTGTCCACAGTAACGAACCCCAGACTCCTGAGCACTATCTAAAGAGACTGGGAGCCCTCAGAGGCTGAGCCCTTGACCTGGGGTCCCCAGGCTCGGGGACTGGCTTCAGGACAGTTTGGGTGGGAACTCCGCTGTCAAGGGCGGAAAACGCGCTCTTGGGCTTTGCCTCCGCAAGACTTCGCGGTGCTGCCCCAACCCTGTGGCGGCGCGTCCGCCTCGAGGCTCACACCGCTGGGCCTTTATGAACCCGTGGAAGCGACACAGGAAAGCTGAAGGACGAGCTATTCACAGCCTCCCTCCCTGGGAAACACCGGTGGGGGGGGGGGCTCCTTGGGAGGCATTCAGCTTGGGCTGGGGCTGTGTTCACGCGCCCTCCCTCCGTCCATCCGTCCGTCTGTCGGGGCGGGTGGTTCGGCGGAGTCCTGCCGTCCGTGTCTGCGGTGCTCTGCTGGCGGCACCGACCCTCCGGGGAAAACACCAGGGAACAGACAAGGCTCCGTTCAGCAGCTGCCCCGTGTCCCCGCGACCAGGAGGAGGGGACGGTGGTGCAGACCCCGGCCCTCGGCCAGCCCCCTCCCCCGCGTGCATGCATTGCCCCTCCTCCTCTCCATCTTTGTCCCCGTGCAGAGGGTGTGTGGGAGGGGGCGGACGTGATGCCCTCGGGTCCCCTCTCCTTGCACATGTGTCTCCGGCACGAGGAGCCGGAGGGTCAGCGCTCCAAGAGCTGGTCCAGCCTCCCACCCCTCCCTCCTCACCCCTCCTACGCCCAGAAAGACAACTTTCCCCGCGTTGTCAAGCGCAGACCCACCTTGTGTCCCTTCTGACAGTGAAAACTACTTTCTTAGAGAAAATGAGCGTTCACCTGTGTTTCTCAATGAACCGCGTCCTCCTACCCGCGGTGGAGAGAGGTTCTCCGCGACGAGCAGGCCGTGACGCGTGGTGTTAATAGGCACCAGAGACCGCGGGATGCGCGCCCACGCTGCAGGAGGAGGCGCTCCCGGTAAGCCACTCGACCGCGGGTCCACGGCCACGGAGCAGCGCGGTTTCCAGCGGAAGTGGGGCCGCGGAGTGCCCAGGACACGGACGCCAGCCCTGCTGGGCCGCGGGGGGGAGGGGCTCGTTGGGGCCACGGCAGCTCTGCCGGAGGGGGACCGGCTCCTAAACACGATGCATGTCCCTGTCTAACCGAGGGCCCCGGAAGCAGGCCTGCGCGCCCCGTCTCTAATCACGGCCGCTGCGCTCAGGAGCTCTTCTTCCTGCCTATTCTGAGTGACGCGGTGCGACACGTCTAACGACAACCGGAACAAATCCTGGTAATGAGGTCACCTTGGGCCTGTATTACTGTCTCACTGCTGTTTTCCACCGAAACCATCTGTGGAAGCGGGCGCGTGCTCGGAGTCACGTCCTCGGCGGGCGCGGGCGCCACGGGCGGCTCTGTCGGGACTTGAGGACGCCGGCGCGTGTGCTGCTTCTCCAGGCGAGACTGGCGCCTGGCCCGACTGGACGGCTTCTGCTGCATCGCCAGGAAGGCGATCGGCTGTGATTGTTTCGTTTCCTTTAGGTGCGAGCTCTTTATGCAGAACGTGCATAAGTGTGTGGTTGAGACTAAAGGGGGCCTAGAACGTATTAGTTTTTTTAAGGGAGTTTTCGGGGGGCACACACTGAGTTCCAGAGTGGCAGAGAGCATTATTGTGGGGTAAGTTTTCGGTGAGGGCTCCTGGAGCAGAGGGACGTTTGGGGACCCGGGTGGACCGACAGGACTTGGCAAAGGGAGGAGACGTGCGGACGCACCAGCAAGGAGCGGCTCAGGAGGGGCTGCATACCAGGGGTGGGGCCCGAGGTGCTGGGCGCGAGGGGCTTGACGCTGTGTCTCAGAGAGAGAGATCCAGGGGTCCAAGCTGGGACCGGGCAGCCGGGTGAGGTGCCGTCCCCGAGCCCCCCGTGTGCGCCCGGCATCCTCGCACCTGCCTCGCTGCACCGTTAGGAGGTCACAAGGAAGGAGGTGGGCCCGTGGGTGGACATGTGCCCACCGGACACGGGACTGCTGGGGGCGCGTCCGGGGGCCCTGGCGCTGCTGCCGAGGGGGACGGTCAGATGCGCTGCGCTGGCTGGGGGCCAGACCCCGCAGGGACATGTTCCTAAAAACACTATGCTCACAGTGCCAGGCCCCGGGTCTGGATGGAGCTGAGGGGGAGGAGGGCAGCCTTGGGTAAGGGGGACTCAGGCCACGGCTGCTGCATAAGGTGAGTTGCTCACCAGGTGGACGCTGTCCTCTGAATAGCGAGAAGGAAAGGTCTGAGATAAAGACGCACGGCACCCGCGGGCTGCGCCCCGGATGGCCTCACCGTGCCTTTCTTTCCTTTTCCTTGGGCCTGCAAGCGCACAGACATAGCCGATTCCTAATCCCGTGCAGCCCTGCATGAGGCAGGAGTGAGACCCTGGCACCTTGTTCGTGTCCCCGCGTCAAGCTGGGAGGGGCACCTTGCTCTGTGAACAGAGACAACTCCAGAAAAGGGCTCCAGACGAGCTGCGTCAGAAACTTCTGGAGGGTTTGTTAAAACAGGGACTGTAATCCCTTTCCCTGACCTTCACTGCTCCGTGGGTCTCAGGTGCGGCCCCGTAATTTCTAGTTCGGACCGCTCCCGGGTAACACCGGGCCTGGAGGCGCCCTGGGAGAACCACCACTTTACGAAACCCCACCACTTTACGAAACCCCAAACCCCAAACAACTCCCTTGTCCCTTGCGTTCGACAAGGGAGCTACAATTAGATGAACTTGAGGCCTTCGAACCGTAACTTGAGCCACCCTGGAAGTGCCGTGAGCTAATTAACGCGGAAGTGGATCACTCGTGACCCCCAAAGACAGTTTTAGAGCAAGTTTGCTTTGTGGCGGATGCAGGGCTGACAAGTGAGGGGCCGAGAGGGTTTCACCGCAGGGAGTTGGCACGTCGTTGGGTAGACCGACTTTGTTCCTAATTCGGGAAAGTGCGTTGTTAAAAAAAACAAAGAGATGGAACAGCTCCTTGATTCAGGAAAGTAAGAGGGGAAAACTACATTTAAAACAGGAAAGAAATTATTGTTTTTAAAAAAATCCCTTATTTTTTCTATCGCCGGAGTCAGATTTTTTGGTAAGTTTTTAAAATTTATGGTCTCGAGGTGTCTGGGTGACTCAGGTGGTTCAGCGTCCTGCTGTTGATTTCGGGTCAGGTCATGATCTCAGGGTTGTGAGTTCAAGCCCGGCATTGGGCTCTGCACTGGGCGTGGAATCTCTTTAAAAATAAAGAAATAGACAGATAGACAAACATTTTTAAGAATTTTAAAATGGCACCTTGGTGACTCTGTTGGTTGAGCATCTGGGGTCTTGATCTCCCAGTCATGACTTCAAATCCCGCCGTGGGCTCTGCACTTTGCATGAAGCTTAATTTAAAAATAAATAAATAATAAGATAAGATTATATATATATAAATAATAAAACCAAAGCAAATTGGTTTCATTGACATGAGTTTCATCTGCACTAGAATAGAGCTCTTGACATCATTGGGAGGTTTCCACAGCCTCCACTCATTACTGTCTCGTGGGGTCTCCCTCGATGCCGCTGCCCCGCCTTCTCTTCTGAATTTGTGTGAAGACCAAGAGAGACAGACGTTCTTTTAAGCTTTGAGGTCACTCTTGGAGGAAGAGCCTGTTTATCCTCTAGACTTTGCTGTAGGGGAAGCCTTTGTGCACGTTACTGATCTAAACTCTTGGTGTCCGAAGACTAGTCTCCAGGAAGGTGCAGCGGTCCCTCCGTGCCTCACCGGGCCGGGCATGGACGCTTGGAGCCAGCGCTGCCCCAGCCCCGATGCTTCGACCTCAGCACCCCTATCTGCCTCTCAGGCTGCTGCATCTGTGGGAAGGCTTTTCTTCTGCATGATTTGTGTAAACTTAGGACTGACACTTCATGCAATTCAGGTCCCCTTGTGGAAGAAAATCTCATCCCTCTAATGTCAACCGAAACAAGGGAGGGCCCAGTGCGGAGGACGGGATGGGCTCTGTGGGACTGTGGGTGTGGGCTGCCCACACCCTGGCGTCCTTGTCAGCACAGGGGAGACTGTCACCCATCCCAGGGTTGCTGGAGACACAGTGCCAGCATCCTCCTGGGTGTGAAAGAGCTGCTCGGTGCTACAAGTCTCTCTCTCCTCCACAAAGATCCAAGGTTCTCTCGTTTGGACTTTAAGAAAACTTGACAGCATTTCTAAGATATTCGAAGACTATGTTTCCCTAGAAGTTAGCATAAAAAGAGCAAATGGTTGAAGAACTTTCCTACCCAGAGGCAGAGATACTGGATAACTCTCAATGCCCAGTCCAGCCCATTGCTTTAAGAGTCACAACTGCATAAACAAATCCCACAGTGTTTCATCTTTTGCAGAAAAATCTCAGGGATGCGATGATGCTCTTGCCATTCCCACCACTGCTAAAGGTTTACCAGGTTCTCAAAACGTGGTGGTCATTGAACTGTAATGAAAGTGGGATGTATCGTACCGGCTGAGGAGTGCCCGATGATGATCTTCACAGAACTCTCTGGAAACTCTTTTCAGCGTTTAGGGAGACGTCCTGCATGAGTGATCTAACGCTATACAAGCTACCCCAAGCTTGTCAGCTTCAAACAGGTGCATTTGTCGTCTCACAGCACTTCTGTGGGTCGGAACCCCAGGAGCTTCTCAGCCGGATGGTTCTAGCTCGGAGCCTCTCATCAGGTTAGTCAAGCTGCAGGCAGAGGCTGACGTCCCATCTGAAGCGTGGGCAGAAGGAGCCACTTCCGAGGTGGTGCCTCCCACATCTGGTGGCTGAAGGCTCAGTTCCTCACCGTGTGAGCCTCTCCAGCGGGGTGTCCATGACGGCAGCCCCAGGAGCGAGTGCTCGAAGAGACAAGGAGGCTGGCAGGAAGCCAGAGGAGCTTTTACGACCTAGTCTTTTCCATTTTACTGTGTTCACTGGACGTGAGTCATTAAGTCCAGCCCACACTCCAGGAGGAGAATTTGATTCCACCTCTTGGTGAGAGCAGTTTTAAGCCACTTGTGGACATCATAAAACCACCACACACACCAGTGATAAGGGAACTGAAAGGGAATATTACTCTGCGGCTAGGCCGGATGGGTTAAGATGCCGGCGTTTTTACAGAGTAACCAAATAACTTGGGACAGGTTACTTCAGATGCCTCAACTGTGAAATGCGCGTTCTGAGAGTACCTCTCCCATAGGATTTTGATGAGTTAAGTGTGATGTAAGAGCTGAGAGTGATGACTAATCCATAGTGAACACTCCACAAAACAGTGTTGCTACTAATCTTGTCATCATCTCTAGCGCCATCAAAATCGTCATCACCACCACCATCATCACCATCACCGTCATCACCATCATCATCACCATCATCACCATCATCACCGTCACCGTCATCGTCATTACCATCATCACCATCACCATCATCACCGTCATCACCATCACCATCATCACCATCACCACCATCATCACCATCACCGTCATCACCATCACCGTCATCACCATCATCACCGTCATCACCATCACCATCATCACCACCATCATCACCATCACCACCACCACCATCATCACCATCATCATCACCATCACTATCATCATCACCACCACCTTCATCATCACCACCATCACCGTCATCACCATCATCACCATCATCAACACCACCATCATCACCATCACCATCATCACCATCATCACCACCATCACCACCATCACCATCATCAACACCACCATCATCACCATCATCACCATCATCACCATCATCACCATCACACCATCATCATCATCCCCACCATCATCACCATCACACCATCATCACCATCATCACCATCATCACCATCATCACCACCATCACCACCATCACCATCATCAACACCACCATCACCACCATCACCA
>CM052806.1:91733512-91772385 GCA_028533885.1 Nasua narica | reverse complement strand
ACCATCATCACCATCACCATCATCACCATCATCACCATCATCACCATCATCACCATCATCACCATCACTATCATCACCATCATCACCATCATCACCATCACCATCACACCATCATCATCATCCCCACCATCATCACCATCATCACCATCATCACGATCATCACCATCACACCATCATCACCATCATCACCATCATCACCATCACCATCATCACCATCAACACCACCGCCATCATCATCATCATCATCACCATCACACCATCATCATCATCCCCACCATCATCACCATCATCACGATCATCACCATCATCACCATCATCACCATCAACACCATCAACACCATCATCATCATCATCACCATCACACTATCATCATCATCCCCACCATCATCACCATCATCACCATCACCATCATCACCATCATCACCATCATCACCATCACCATCATCACCATCATCACCATCATCACCATCACCATCATCACCATCACACCATCATCACCATCATCACCATCATCACCATCACACTATCATCATCATCCCCACCATCATTGCTACATCTGTTGTTCTTGGTGCTGCAACCACAGCAATGTAGTGTTTTTTCAGGTGTTTAAAGTTCTCAGGATTAGTAAATTTTCCAGAGAAAACCATGGAAATAAGGAAAATATTTTCTAAACTGTACCTTATAGTTAACATGTGTTAGTCTACTGAGAGAAATTCCCACTATTGGGAGAAAATGTACACCTGACCCAGCGTCCTGTGGGACGAGGCGGAGATCGTGGAGATCACGGTGTCACCGCGCAGAGCGGGTTGGGCCTCGTGTTCTTCTGCCGGCTGTGCTCCGGGGGTGAGGACGCCGTTGGGCCGTGAGGGCACTACTGAACTCGGCTTCAAGAAGTCAGGACGGACTTGCGTCACGCCTTGAGGGATGAATGGGAGGAAAGGACAGGAGGGCCTGTTGTGAAGAAAGAAACAAAAAGCACATCGTCCCTGAGGTGAACTGGGTGACACTGAAGGAATCTCTGGTACAGCGTCAGTCCTTGGAAATCTGTGAGGTGTGATCAGCTTTCAGCTTGGAGAAGTTTAGCTCTTCTTGTGTTTCTTCGGGCTTGTGTTTCCCTGGTTTTGTGACCTGGAGGAGTTTGTTAAAGATGCCAAATTTGAGACCTTTCTATTATTTTCACAAACGAGGTATCTTTAGGCAGGAGTGAATGGTCCCCCTGCCGGAAACAGGACACGGTGATGCGCAAAACTTTCTCAAGAGGAAAAGACCCAGAGTTCCGGGGAACAGTTTGGCCGGTGATTTTTCTTTGCTTGGGAAGTACGCGTAGTCAAAATATTTTGATACATGTTGTCTATGAGGAGAGATTTGGCTCTCGAAAAGGAAGTTCAAGGAAAACTGTGATAAATGTAACAAGTTTTTGTATCGTTCTCACACCTGCTAACTCACGGAGCACCAGCCGTTGGAGCCTCTGGGAGGGAGGCTGTCAAGCCCCGTCCCTACAAGGCATGTGACGGGGCCGGGCTGGGGGCGAGCCCAGCGCTCCCCGCAGCCCCCCCAGGAACCGCCCGCTCCGCCCGAGGGCGTCCAGGTGGCCTTTCTCGGCCTGACTAGTGGTAGCGGCGGAGAGCCACCTGACCCACCATTGGCCTCTTTTTTGTAAAACTTGTTTGGAATTTAACGTGTGGGTTGTTCCCATGAAACACCGGGAGTCAGGCTGGGATGTTTCACTTCCTTACGAAAGTCCGGCCAAGCGGGGGTCTGCCGCCCGCTGCTTCTGGGGCCTGCCGTCCCGCTGCCCCTCAGAGCGGCATCAGGCCTTGCTGCCACAGGGCGCCCAGGGCTTCAGCCCCGACCCGACACCGCGATGAGCCCTGTGTTCACCTTGCCCTCACCCCTGCCTCTGCTCGCGAGCCAGGCCCCGGCTTGTCCCCGCCCTGGGCTCCAAACCTGCAGAGCCCATCCCAGAGCCGGCTCAGCTGACCTTGCCCTTTAGACGCCAGCCAGGGCTCCCTAGCTCCCAACCCCCAGACGAGCTCTGGCCCTACCAACAGCGCGTACCCCTCCTACCCGGTTCGGTGCCGTCATTGGGTGAAATAGCCTGTTCAGTTTATCGACCTGCTTGCTGGGGATCCGTGCTGCCGGAGACAGGAAGCTCCAGCAAGCTCCGCGAGGGCAGGCGCTCGTCCGGGGGCCCCTGGGCGCTCACTGCTCGCAGGTCCGGCGGATGTGCCCAAAGCGCGCACAGTTCATTCATTAGCCCGCTGATTCGTTAGACGCAAGGACTATTAACGTGGTTCCTGTCCTTGCATCTACTTTACTTTCTGTATATCCCAACGGATTTTGATGAAAACTACTGTATTTGTTGCCCTGTTCGTAATGACACATGCCTTTGAGATTTGTAACCATTCACAATGGACGTCACCTTTGTTAAAGCCCTCTGATTTGATTCCACGAGCTTTTCCTAAACCTGGCTTTGATCATTCTGGGGCTTGAGCAAAGGTCTTTCTATGCTCTCCTGACTGTCAGTTGCTTCCCCCTGTTCAGTTTAATCTAAACAAGATAAAATCGGTTTAGATGCAATGAAAAGCAAAATGTTACTTGGTTTTAGTATTATATCTTGAACATTGTATCTTAGTTGGCTGCTTCAAGGAGGCTCAGCTCGGGTCTGTTGCTGTTTGAGCTTCGTGTGTGCGAGGCACCACCCAAGGCTCCGAGAGCCTCGGGAGAAGCCCAGTGGCCTGGGGCCCCCAGGGTCGGGTAGGGACGAGGGTCGGTGTGCCCAGGACGGCACCGGAGGCAGGATGGAGCCTCACGCGGAGAGGCCCGCAGGTTGCCGGGAGCAGACCGGGATGGCCAGCCGGAGACTGTGTGGAAGGCCCTGAAGGATAGCGCGGCCACCGGGGAGGCCACAGGGAGGCCATGGGCTGGAGTCGGTCGGCTGATGCTGAGGACGGACGATGACCCAGGCAGGAGGGATGGAAGCGCAGAGACAGCAGCCCGCACGTGTGGGGACACGAAGCGGCCCGTGTCGGAGGAGGCAGGGCACGCAGCCCGTGGGTGGGCGGCCAGGGGTGGGCAGTGGGGAGCACCCTCGGTCAGAGAGGCGTCGGGCTCCGAGCTCGGTCTGCGCACCGCTGATGCGGCCGAGGCGGAGCTGGTCCCGGATGGAGGGTCTGTGTGACCGCTGTCCCATCACCGGGCAGGACGTTCCTGCTGGGGCTCTGCTCCCCAGCCTGCCTCCGACCGGTGAGGACGTGGGCGAGGAGCCTCCGATCCCTGGGGACCCGCAGGCCTGGGTGGTCATGAGGAACTGGACCACCACCCAGCTGGGCCGGCCTCCCTCCTCTCTTCGGCCCGCCAGGCCGATGTGCCTCATCTGAACTTAGAAGGGAATCTGGGGAAGGGCCGGTGCTTGGAAACTGTGTGGGCAGCGGTGTAGGCAGAAGGGGAATCTGCGGACAGACCTCGGGGCCAGTGCCAAGGTCAGGGGCTGAGGGCGGGGGTGAGCGCAGAGAGCGTGAGGCGTGCCAGGGCCGAAGGGCGCCAGCAGGTCGAGAGTTGGGAGGAGGTCGCGGCTGGGCCGTGGCTGGGCGTGCTGGTCCTCAGCGGAAACGCCTCTGCCCTCTTGCTCACCACCAGCCCCACGGGAGCTGCAGGTTCCGGGAAGCTTTTCAGACCCTGGGTTTTCTCGCAGATCCATCTGTCCTGCCTCTTTCCCCCCTGGGGACCTCCCACTCCGCAGGGGGTGAATGCCCATGAGGGAACAAAGGGACGAATGAAGTGGGGTCACTGCACTGCTGGGAGCCGGCCTGGGGCCAGCTCACCCACCCCCTGTCTCTGCCCCGGCTCTCCACCTGCCAGAGGCCCCGGCCCACTGGGCATCCTTTCTTTCGCCAGGCAGCCCCTTCCCTAGCCCGCCCACCCCTGTCAGGCCGATCTCACCCCCACCCCAGCGCAGGACCCACTGCGGTCTGCGGTCTTCCTCAGGAAGCTGCGGCTCTGACGGCGGAGGCCAGGGCGCCCGCACTGAGGCGGGGTGGGGGGGCGTCCCTCTCGCGGGGCAGCAGCATCAGAGCCGCGGTACGCTGACCGGGAGCCCCTGCCCTCGTCTCTGCTCATTAAGGGCTTCACCGTCACCACTTCCCTCTCTCCTCTCGGAGCAGACGCTTCAGCCCCCACGATCAGCGGGCCGGGCCGTCAGAGCGCTTCTTCGAACTGTCGTAGGGCATTCACAGCAGATCCGACCTGCTGTTTGAAACGCCGGGCTGCTCGCTGGGAGTCGAGGAGGGGGCCCTGCGGGAACGGCCTCTCCCTCGGAACCCCAGTGCTGGGCTCCAGGGGAGTCCGCGGAGCCGCCCGCCGGAGTGAGGCGTGCTCGCCCCTGCTGCACGCGTGTCCTCCAGCGGTCGTCCCACAGAGACGCTCCAAGCGAACCCTCCGAAAGGATCCTCCAGCAGGATCACAATGTCCAAACGCCATTGTCTTCCCAAAATAGATTATTTTATCTTTGTTTTTTAGTTTGTTATTTTACATTGCCATTAAAAAAAAACTCCATACAGAGGTCTATCTGGCAATACTGTATGTCCTCTTCCAAATTCGCACCTTGCCCGTAACCCCAGAACTGGACGTTTGGCGTCCGAGGCGAACACCCAAAGTCGCGGCGCCCGTCGTCCCCGCTGCTCGGGTTCTCGGTCGCTCCTGGTAGGGCCGACCGCACCCAGCAGCTGCCGAGCCTCCGACGTGCCAGCTCGTGCGGCCCGTGCAAGCCTTCTCTGATCGTTTTCTGAAGTCATTCTAAAGGATTACGTGGATGAATATTGAAAATCGATTCCCTCTAATTAGGAAAATGACATAAGGAGTCTGGAGACACGTCCAACTTTCACACGTTAAATGAGTGTCTTCTCGTGACGTTGCGACTCTCCCCACTCTCCCTCCCCTCAACTGCTGTTTGTTATTTTACACGCAGAAGGTTTCTGTGGTTCCCTACATTCGTCCTTTAAAACAGGGCTGTCTTCGCCGTACCTGCTCCCCACTCTGTGCCCCGAAAGCCACACTAGGTGTGGGCATTCTCCCCCAGCTCCCCCGGCACTGGGCCTGGAGGCCCAGGAGTCTGGGGCTCTGGGGGCCCGGGGGTCTGGAGGCCTGCGGATCTAGGGATCGGAGGGTCCGGGGGTCTGGGGCTCTGGGGGCCTGGGGGTCTGGAGGCCTGCGGATCTAGGGATCAGAGGGTCTGGGGGCCCGGGGGCCTGGGGCTGCCCCACTCCACGGCAGGCGGCCAGCATCCCGGCTCTGGCCCTGTGCGTGGTGCCATTCCCGCCGGTGTGGCTGCTCTGCTCTCAGCTGTGAAATCCTGGTGATCCTCCCCAGAGGGACCACAATCGTCTTCTGTTGTTTGGACGGTGTCAGCATCCTCTCGTCCTGGGCATTTGCCAGTCAGCAATTTAATGCGTCGGCCGTGTGCTCCGGCGCCGGCCTCTAAGATCGGAAGCGTTATTTGCTGCATTCCAGGTGTCTCCGCACGTGTCTGTCATCCCTCGAAAGATGCGCATTTGAACCAGCAGAGCAAAAAATAGCGTGATTGACGTGACTTTTGACATGATTTTTGTCAAGACTCCGGCATGCCATTTGCTGGAGAACCTGTTCTAATGAATGCCTTTTACACTTGCGAGCTGTGCAGTCTCGCCGTTCGCTCCCTTTTCTCCCACCTTGATATCCCAGTGTCAATCATCGGGAAGAAAATTATGCTACTGAGGGAGGTAGCATGCAATTTACCCTCTAGAAATGGAACATTTACCTTAAGTGGTAAAAAAGGTGTTTTCTGTACCTTGATAGAAGTTTGTGTAGAAATCTCTGCCTTCGTATTTCTAATTCACGTATACCGAGCATGTCTCTTTGCAATTTAGCCCTTTATGTCACGAGAGTGTTTAAAACACATTTTAAAATTGTTTTTGTACATACGCAATTGATAAGTTAGAGTACAGAAGGAGCTATTTTCAGTTTGCGCCTTCCCTGGGGAGCGCCTTTCCTCTCCGGTCCAAGTGGCCGCTCGGGGAGCCCCTGGCCACTCTTCCCCGAGGCTTTCATTACTGCATTCCAATAAAGGGGTTTTTTTCCTTTCCCACCTTTTTTTGTATTGGCTTGGGATTTGTGTCTTAATCAAAGTGTGTAAGAAATGTACTTAATCGTCAGCCACGGTGACACTCTTACGTGGCGCTCCAGTTAATTCATGCAGAAAGTTGCAGAAGAACGCGTGATTTTCCATTTACATCAAATGAGTTTGCTGGGATTAATGTGATCATAGGAAATACCAAAGGAATTAATAATGATTAGGCCATTACTTCCAAGTGGCGCTGAAGACTCAGAAATCTTTACTCGTTACAACAGGAGCTTTAAGAAAATCCCCCGACGCTCTGATGCGTGCGGAACGTGGTGGCTCGCACGCCGTGGGTCCCTGGACTCACCAAGGGACGGTCGCTTTCCAACCCACTTTTCTCCCAGAGGTTTTCAAATTGGGGTTCGTGATGGGTTAAAAATTTTTAATCTTTTTTTTTTGAGGGATTAATGCTTCAAGACTTCATTCGTTCCTTCCAAAAAATAGTCCAAATACAGTATGTATCATGCCTAAGGCCTTGAGTTATGTATTTGAGGGCAAGACCCGAGACGAATAGAGCAGGGCCCCTGCCCTTGGAGAACCAGGCAAGGAAGCACCTGGAGGGAAGACAGAGGACAGTCGGGGTTGTTAAAGCTGCACTAGAGACGGCGGGGCGCGGGCCGCCAGAGCCCGAGAGGGACTCTGTCACAGAGCGTCACGGGGCCGTGAGCTTTGGCTGCGTCCGGGGCTGAGGACTGGCCAGGCAGACGAGAGCCCAGGGCGCTGTGGAGCTGGCCGCATCAGGGACGGGGGGACCTGGTGTGTGTCTGCGGCACGGGGACCGGCATGACCAGAAAGAGCCCCCCAGGGAGCCCCAGGGACTGCGGAGGCTCAGCAGGCGGTGGGGGCAGCTGGGCACTGCACCCCTCCTCTGCTTGCGGCCGAAGCACCAGTGTGGGTGCAGGGGCGCCAAAACCACACGCGGTCCACGCAGCTGCCCCCTTCACGGCCGGCCCTGCTGATGCCGCGCCCCCCGAGGTCCCCCGAGGTTTGCCGGGGTCCCCGAGGAAGCAGCCCCCGGTGCCGTCACACTGATGTCCTCATGGCACCTTCCTGAATGGGCTCTGGAACCCGGTCAGCTGGAAAGGGAAAAGGAAGCGCACCGCCAGCGCGGTGGGCCTCCAGACGTTGGGTTCTGGCAGGTTTGGGGCCCTCGGGGCCTGCCGAGTGCACCTGCGAAGCTGGAGGTGGTCAGCCTCTGTGTCCTTGGCTCGCGGCTGTGCAGACGTCCGTGGTGCTTTGCTCCTTTCTTGGATGGGAGTTGAGCCCGTCAGGTCTCCTGCCCCCATGTCCGTCCCCTCTGGGCCATCCTGGTTCCCTCGGCCTTGGGAGCAGAGGCCCTGCAGCCCAGCGGGTCTGCCTGATGAAAGGTCTCAGGCGAGCGCTTGCCTGGCCTGTTGCCACAGCGCCGGTCTTTCCAAGCGTGTGCACTTAGCTCTGGGAGGGGGCGTGGGACTTGACACTGCCCTTAAACTCTGATTCCCCGTAGCCCGGCCCCCCACGTCCTCTGAAGAGCTGAGCTGGGCGGGCCTTCGTCACGTGGGAAGTTAATCTGCGTCATTCCCGCGCCGTCCTGCGTCAGGCCGGTCCCGCCCTGCAGTTCACCTCCCGGTGCCCGCAGCCCGGGGGGTCCGGCCGGCTTGTGACCCTGCGGTGGGGCTCCTCCCCCGGTCCTCTTCCAGCCCCACGGGCATCCCCCAGAGCCCTCTCCTGTCTCCCTGGGGCGCTCAGGGCTCTCCCGGCCACCACGAGCACTCTCCAGGTCCGGCCGGACCACGAGCCCCAGATTTGTACGGACATCTGTCGGGTGACCTCCCTGCCAGATGCAGGCCCACGGCCCAGGTGCCCATTTCCGTCGACGCCCGGGAACCCGGGACAACGCTCCCTTCCCTCCGCGCCCACGATTCTGACCGCGCGCGCTCAACCTCTCTCCGATCTGGTCCTGTCTCCGCGTTGCCATGGTTACTGCCTTGTCCCCGGGGCCTCCTCCGAGGGCCTGGTGAACACAGACGTCTCCACGCTGGCCTGTCAGCTCTCCGGCCTGCGCGTCCTGACCTTTCCAACAGCAGCGTCGTTGTGGAATTTAGAGAAGAACCCGTGGGCAACCCCGGAGGGACGGTGGGAATTCGGACATGGTGGCCCCGAGAGGGCGTTGTTTGAGGGCTGCGTCTCGGGCGGTGTGGACTCGTAAGGGGGCCTGGACCAGAAGCCCAACGAGCACAGACTGACTCTCCTGGGACTCGCGGGACACAGAGCCGTCTTGCTTTTTCTCCGGCTGCTTCCACGGAGCCACGGAAAGAGCCCATCTCCACAGGATGACCCCGCAGAGTTCGGGGCGTGGGAGACCCCCTTCCTGCTCCTCAGAGCCCCTGGGTTAGGGAATCCGTTCCCCCGTGTCCAGCACACGGGGATCCACGGAGGTTTTCCTCTCACTCTGCGTTTCCGCCTTTACCTGCTCCACCGTGCGTGAAGCGTTGCTGGGCTCTGCCGTCCCTGGCCTCAGATCCCAGGCGTCGTCGACAAGTGTCCGAGCAGTGGGACGTGCTGGCCCCGGGTCCTCGCGGGCAGCCCCGAACCCCGGCAGTGTGTGCAAATCGAGACTTGTCTCCGGGTCCGAGGAGCAACCACGCCCAGGCTCCCCACTGGCCACAGGGGCACTTCTCCCCAGTTTCTGCTGGAAAATTAGCCGTTGGCGAGTGGCTGAGACGCCCGCTGGATGTGGGGGCACCAAGGGGAGTGAGGGCCGCCCGGGGAAGTCCTGAACCCCCCCCCCGGCGGGCTGTTTCAGGGTCCCGCACGAGGACGGGACCTTCCTCTTCTCACGGTTGAATTCAATGGCGTAAGGGAGGCAGAGGCACTCACCCCACCACGAAATGCCACGCGCGCGTGCTGTCCTTAATCCTGACGCGCAGGGGCTGCCCACCCAGATGGCCGAGGCCGGTGGGCTCTTGACCCTTCCCTGGTGGCTTCCTGCAGCCGGAGGTCAGGGGGTGTGCATTGTACCTACGAAGGGAAATACGAGGACTCATGCCACACTCTGAACAGCACGGCTCTGAAACTGCGTGCGCTGATGGCTCCTGGAGCGGGGACCGGCGCCGCCGAGGTGAGGGGCCCACGTCAGGGGACCCGCGGCCACCCCGGGCCTGGGCTCCGGCCACGCGCGCCTCATCGGGGAGCCCTGGGTCCTGAGTCAGCCGTGAGTGCCCTTTAGGGCTCTATGTCTACCCCGATCATTCGTCCCCAACCGAACTGGTCTTCAGCTGGGGGCTGGGGGGTCTGCGGACCCCAGGCAGGGGCTGGGGGACTCGTGCACCCTGGGCAGGGGCTGGGGACCTGCCGACACCTGCGGATCAGTGAGTCTGTGGTGACCTGTTAGTGACCGTGGGAGGCCACTCGCCACTCCAGCCCAGGACGCTTAGAACTCCGTCCTTTCCAACAGTGACGTTGAGGAGGAAGAGGGGCGGGGGGAGCAGCCAGGGACCGCAGCAGGCCTTCGTCCTCCCCTGGGAAGTCAGTGAGCCCCGAGGAAGGGCTCTGGCAGGAAGAGCTGTGTCCAGAGAGGTTCCCGAAGGAGTCCCGGACCGTGAGGCGCGTCCCCCCACTGAGGGGCAGGTCGAGGACGTGGCTGGAAGAGCGCTGGCGTGGGACGGCCGTCTTCCCGTGACCCATGTGTGGACGGAGCCCCACGTGTGGTCCCCACGTGTGCGGAGCCGCGGGGCAGCTGTCCTCGCTTGTGTGTCGGTGAAGCCGCCGGGGTTTCCCACAGCTCTGGGCACGCGGGAGGTGCTGCGGGTCTGGAGCGTTCGGGGTTAGCGGACGGGCCGAGATGGTTCTCTGGAGATGGTTTGGGAAACACACTTTTTAGCTCTTGGTGACTGGGGGGCTCCTGTTGTGTGTGCGTTTGAGACAGAGGGTGCGAATGGGGTGTGGGGACGCAGGGGGGCCTCAGGCAGGCCCCACACCCAGCATGGAGCCCAACTCGGGGCTCGGGGCTCGATCCCTCGACCCTGGGACCACGGCCCAGGGGGGAATCAGCCGCCAGAGCACAGGGTCGGGGTGGGGATGCTCCTGTTCTTAAAGCAACAGGATCTTCAGAAAGTCCTGCCAAAGGCCGTGTGTTCTGTGGGCAGCGGGCTGCCGGCTGCTGTGGGCGGAGATCGGCAGGAATCCGGGAGGAAGGGTGGAGAGGTCGGGACCTCAGACGGTGCCTGGCCCGCCGGGGAACCGGGGCTGGGGGAGGAGTGTGGGGAAAGCACCCGGCGCCGCCCGTCAGTGCTGGCCCGGGGCCGGGCGCGTCCACGGGAACGTGGGGAGGCCACAGACGCTATCGGAGCTCCATTTCTCCAGGTCTCGACCGCGAAGGGCGTGTTCCTAGGCTCGTCCACCGGGTCCAGGCCGAGGTCGGCGGGGAGACCTGCCGTTACACTATTTACCGTCAAGAAAGACATCGCCCCGATGGCCCTACACTGTCCTGCGTCTTCATTTCAGAGTCGCTAAGACGTGAAAGCCGTGTGCCTTGGGATTGATGAAAGGTGGCCATCCCCGTCTCCCACAGGAGGAACGAGCGAGTATTTAGCACGAAGCAGGGGCTCGCAGAAGACGGGCACTCTCCCACCTCTCACGCGAATCTGTCTGCTCGCCCCTTCTGAAATCCCCTCCGTGGCTCGCTCTCTGCACGCGGCATTTCCCGTTAAGTGCAGACATGTCCCCCGCAGGTGGGTTGCCCGGGGCGGCACTGGCCGAAGCTAGCGCCCACTCCCACAGCTTCCTTCTGTGGAAGCCACGCTGTATTGTGACCCTTCCGGCAGAGAGGGGAGCCCGAGCAGAGCTAAGCTCTTGGTCCCCATGCAGCTGGACGTCGGGCAAGACGGGGACGGGCCCCCGTGCCGGCCACGGCAGCTAGCGGGGGCTTGCCCCGGGAGCTCCTCGAGGACCAGGGGGAGCCCGGGGGCCCATGTGGCTGCAGGTGTGCCTCAGGCTGGGGCCGACGGCCGCCATGCGTGTGGGAGGTGGTCGGGCCCGGACGCTCGTGCTGTAGGACGTGCTCCGCGGCCGCGAGTGCCCGCAGCCTGCACGGGGCCGAGTCGGCCCATCCGCCCACTTAACCGGTCGTTAGAGTGGAAAGCTTCAAATTTAATCAGTTGGAATCCAAACTGATTAATGCCTCTCAAGCTCAAATTGTCCTCAATTTTACTGTCGTGACTAATTCAAGTGATCCTTCCCTTTGCTCTGACGGCAGAGCGGCCGAGTGGTGAGGCCAGAACCGTCACACCCTAATAACCCCCAGAAGTTCCTACCCCGTACGGCGAGGAGGCTGTGCAGGGCCCGGGGGGTGGAGCGCAGGCCTGGGGAGCGCCCGGAGCCTCCCCTCTGTGCGGGCTGGGCACGGTGAGTCCCACGGAGACAGTAGGCACAGACCGTCCCTCAACAGCCTTTACGGTCAGGAATGAGCCCTCTTGGGAATCATCTTCATCTAAGAACAAGTATTGTTTGACTCAATCAGGGCACATGATGGGGAAGTAAGACTTAATAATAGAAATTACGTTTCATCGGAGTAAGTCGCTGCTGTTCAATGGGGACGGTAAACGGAACTCTCCGTGACTAGAGGTCACGCTGGGCTGGCCTGAGATGCGGACCGGCTGGTGAAGGTCGGTCGGAGGTCTCGGGAGCTGTCGGGGCTGTGGGAGCGAGGTCTCAGGCGCGGGACGTCGGCCCCTCGCTGGAGCTGTTCGCGGTCACGGTTGCCTGGGTGTCGCGGGGACCCTCTCTGCCTGTGGAACGCACTCACGAGGACACGTCAAGTAATGAAATCCCAGCTAATGGGCTACTTACATCTGTAGCACGTGTCCCACGTTCCCTGCTTACAGACAAATAACACTGAGTCAATTCTTAGTTATGCTCTCAGTGAGTAAAATCCAGAAGACTAGACCGCTTTCTGCCCTCAGTGCCGATATTCTCCAGCCACCACTCGCAGGTGTCAGAGCCGTCCACTCCTGTCCTGGTGGGCCTGCAGCGGGGGCAGCGGCGGGGGCAGCAGCGGGGACAGCGGCGGGGGCAGCGGCGGGGGCAGCGGCGGGGGCAGTGGCACAGTCCCAAGGCCGCTGGCAGCGAGACTGGGTATTCTCGGAGCGCCATGAGCCCCACGCCATGCCGAGCGGTTGGAACTCCCTTCCCTTGTCCTGCTGCCATCCCGCGACATCCGACGAGTAGCGTGACAGGACGCCGTAGAAGGGACAACTTACATGGTGCGTCGGAATCTCAGAGCTAATAAGGTTGCTCGGCACCACTCAGGGTCCAGACACCCGTTTGCCCACAGTCGTTCCAGTGGGGGACACGGGGCCAACAGCGGGACTCGGTCTGGGTGACCCCCAGGCCCCACCGTGTGCAGTCCGCAGACCAGATCTGAGGGACTTCCCCTGCAGCAAGGCCTGCAGGGTTCACCCCGTCTGCCCTTTGGGCTGCGGCTGCCATTACTCTGGCTGCTTCGCTTCGAACTTTTCCCCAGACGTCGGTTCGAGAACAGGCTGCCCCACAGGTTGCCGCCGGAGCCCCTTCCCGGGGGACCCTTGCTTCCCTCCGTCAGCGCGTACGTGCTGAGTTCCCACTCTGGGCCGGCGGTGCTGGACTGCAGACACACAGAGACCGATGCAAACACACGGTTCTGAGTCGGGGAGCTTACCTGAAATCATCCGCGTACCGGCCGCGGCCCCGACACGTGTGATTTCGTCACTGTGCCCTCTGAGCACAAACAAGAAAACTTATTATTGAAAATAAACCTGCCGGTGACTGAGCTTAACAATTCGGCCGCGACTGCGCCCGAGCTTTACTGCATGAAGGTCGACACCAAGAAACTGGAAATCGGAGGGAACGGCCTCCCTGCTCTTACGTGACTAAATAAACATTAATTCCGGTGCAGTTACCATGGGGACAGTGTTAGCATCGGGTGTGCACGTAGTGACTGAGCCCGTCCGCACGCCACCCGCCCGGCGCTCAGCCCCGTCCCCTCCTCCCCCTCCCCTCCCCTCCCCTCGGGGACCCGCACTGTGTTCTCCAGAGGGAAGAGTCTGTTTTATGGTTTGTCTCATTTTTTTCCCTTGGTTCATTTGTTTTGTTTCTTACCTTCCACATCTGGGTGAGATCGGAGGGTATTTGTCTTTCCCTGACTGACTTATTAAACGTGTAAATTTAAATTCAGACCTCATCCTGCTCACACGACGATTTTCAGTCACAACCAGAAAGCGCACCGATATTTTTGGTTGTTTATGCTAATCCACAAACAAATTTTAAAGCATGTTTTTTCTCCCTCAAGTACCAAGAAAAATAGAAGACATTGTGATTTTTTTTTTAAAGTAAATAATCCGCTTCTTTCTCCTTAATTTATTTAAGTGTTTACCGGGACTCTGCTGTGCGTGGGGCGCCCCTGGGGCAGGCTGCGGGGTCTGGAAGCCCAGCGCCAGGGTCCACGGGGCCCCGGGCTCTTTGTCAGGAAAGCGGCGAGAGGGCAGATTGCAAGGGCCGCCTGTGGATTCGGTTATTCTGCAGGACGTGGACTCCTCAGGTCCGTTTGTTCGTGCGGTGGCCGTTCGTCACTCTTTCCCAAGTTGTAAACGTGGCAGAGGAGGGCGTGTGGGGGTGAGGCCAGTGACCCCCCGAGTGAAGCCCTCCACCCTCGGCCTCCCAGCTGGCGTGGCCAGAATCCCCGACCCTGCGTGTCTCTGCTCAGTAATCGGTGACCCGTCTCCTCGCCCGCGCGGCCCCCAGCTGTCTGTAGGCCCAGAGTTCGCCTGGCCTTCCTGCCCAGAGGCAGGGGTCCCGACGACTGCTGCAGGAGAGACCCAAGTCAGGCCTTCCCTGCCACCTTCACAAATGTCACAAGAAAATCTCACTTTCTCGGCAACTGTGAACATCATCCATCTGAGAACTTTCTCGTCTTGGAAAGCTGTACGTCTGTGCCATCCATCACTAGCCCCCCAGCCCCTCCCTCGGGTCCCTGGTCCCCCCGCTCCCTGCCCCGCTCCGAGGATTTGGGGACTCTAGGCCCTTCGTACCAGGGTATTTGTACTGCAGGCGTCCCTCGGCGTCTGGTCTCTTTCACGCGGCGGAGTGTCCTCAGGGCTCATCCGTGTTGCACCAGGCGTCAGGGTCTCCTTGCTTTTCGAGGCCGAAGAGCGTGTCCTTGTGGATTGGATTGTGCGTTGTGGACCGCGTTTTGTGGATCCGTTCATCTGTGATGAACACGTGGATTGCTTCCACCACGCGGCTCTTGTGAATGATGCCGCGTGAACATGTGTGTACCGGTGTCTGTGAGGCCACGCCTTCGACTCTTCTGAGTAAATTCTTGGGAGCACAGTTGCCGGGGCGCACGGCAGTGAGGTCAGCGTTGGGGGGACTCCCATCCTGTTTTCCACAGGAGCCGCGCCATTTTGCATTCTTACCAGCGAAGCACAAAGGGTCCAGTTTCTGCACATCATTGCCAACACTTGTTTTTTTCTAGGTTTTGTGGATTTTTAAAAAAATCCTGTCTATCCTGAGGGCTGTCCCATTGTGGTTATGATTTGCATTTCCCCAAGGACTGCTGATGTTCGGCGTCTTTCCATGTGCTGTTGGCCGTTAGTGTATCCTTTCTATAAAAACGTCTGTTCGAATCCTTTGCCCAGTGTTTTAATGACCTGTCTGGTTTTTCTGGCCGCCATCATTGCGTCTGAGAGTCTTTATACACATTCTGTGTGTCAACCCTTTAGAAGACACGCGAGTTGGAAATATTTTCTCCGTTTGTGTGTTGCCTTTCACTTTCTTAATAATGTTCCTCTACACCCAAAAGTTGTAACTTTGATGAAGGCTGATTTACTTATTTACCCTTTGCTACCTGTGCTCTCGGTGTCCTATGCAAGAAGTCACTGCCAAATCCCACGTCATGAAACTTTCCTCCTGCGTTCTCCTTCAGGAGTCACACTCTTCCTTCTTACGTTTGGGCCTTTGATCTATTTGGGGTCATTTTTTAGGAGGATACAGGTCCACATTTATTCTTTTACTTGTGCTATCCAGTTATCTTGGCACCAATTGCTCGAAAGACTGTCCTTCCCTAGTGAGTGGTCTTGGCAACCTTGTCAAAAGTCCTTCAACGTATACGTGAGGGTTTATTTCCGAGTTCTGTCATATTCCATTGTTCCGTTCGTCTGTCTTTGTGCCAAAACCTCTCTGCTTTAATTAATGTTACTTTGTAGTAAGTTTTGAAGTCAGTAAGTGTGATTTTAACTTTGTTCTTCTTTTCCAAGATTGTTTTGGCTATTCAGGATCCTTTGAGATTTTATATAAATTTTAGGGTGGCTTTTCCCTAGGTGGGGCACTGCAAAAAGTGAGGGAACTACAAAACGTCGTTGGGAATTTGATAGGGATTGCACTGAATCTGTAGATTGCTTTGGGTGGTATTGACATCGTAACACTATTGAGTGTTACAATCCATGAACATGGGATGTCTTTGCATTTATCGGGGCCTTCTTTAACTCTTTCAGCAATGTTCTGTAGTTTTCAGTATACAAGTATTTGACTTCTTTAGCTAAGTTTATTTACTTAAATATTTTATCCTTTTGATACTATTGTAAGTGGAGTTCTCTTAATTTCCTTTTCAAATCATTCATTGTTAGTGCACAGAAACAACTCATCTTGCATGTTAATTTTGTATCCTACAACCTTGCTGAATTCACTCATTGACTTTAATAGTCTTTTTGTGGAATTTTTAGGGTTTTCTATATATAAGATCATGTCACCTGCAAACAGATAATTTTACTTCTTCCTTTCCAATTTAGATGCCTTTTGTTTCTTTTCTTGCTTAATTGCTCTGGTAAGTACTTGCAATATAATGTTGAATAGAAGTGGCATTCTTATCTTTCTCCTGAACTCAGAGGAAAAGTTCTCAGTCTTCCCCCATTGAGTTTGATGTCTACTGTGGGTTTTTCTATGTGACCTTTATCATACGTGGCCTTTAGTATGTGGCAGTCTCCTTCTCTGCCTAGCTTGTTGAGTTTTTTAATCATGAAAGGTGTTGAATTTGCTGAATGCCTTTTTTGCATTAATTGAAATGATCATGTTGAGTTTTTTTCCCCTTCTTCACTTTGTCAAAGTGACGTAGTACATTGATCCACTTTAATATGTTGGACGTCCTTGAACGCCAAGAAGAAATCACACTTGATCATAACATACAGTTCTTTTAATAAACTGCTGAATTCTGTTTGCTGGTATTTCGTTAAGGGATTTCACATCAGTATTCATAAAGGATTCTGATATATAGCTTTCTTTTCTTGTAGTGTCTTTATCTGGCTTTGGCATCAAGACAGTGTTGGCCTCATGGAATGAGTTAGAAAATGTTCCCTCCTCTTCAGTTTTTTGGAAGAGTTTGGGAAGGATTGATGTTAATTCTGCTTTAAATGTTTGTAGAATTCACCTTGCAGCATCTGATTCAGGACTTTTGTTTATTTGTTTAGAAGTTCTGGTGACTGATTCAATCTCCTTGCCAGTTCTACGTCTGTTCAGATTTCCTGTCTCTTCATGATTTAACCCATATAGGTTTTATGTTTCTGGGAATTTGAGCATTTTATCTAGGTTATCCAACTTATTGGCATGCACTTGTTCATAGTATTCTCCTGTAATACTTATTCTTTCTTACCACACTTTTGAAGGCTTCAAATATTACTGTTTTGAAGTATTACCTAATCAATTTATTTTTCTTTATCTGTGTGCATTATGAATGTTTTCGTCTAGAGATAGTTTCACCACAGTCTGATTCCTTTCTCATCCTTTTTTTATCCTTTTACTTCCCTTTAAACCTTTTCTCCACTGCCAGTCTTTCGTGTATGGAGCTCGTCCCTGTGGATTAATAGTCAAGTCCCAGAGGCCAGATGTAGGCATGTCCCGAGCTCGAGCTCGTGGTTCAGATGCAGGTGGCGCCATGGAGGGGAGTGGAGGAGGGAGCGGGAATGGGCTCGGGCACTGCAGGCGCTGGGCCGTGCGCATCCCAGCGGTTGGTGGGTCCACATTTCCCTTGCGTTGCTCTGGTCTCCTGCCCGAGTGTTCGATGGGCTCGAAACTACGAAACCCCCTCGCTTTCAGAAACGCCCAGCCTCCTGCTCTCTGAGAGGACAGTTTCAAACACTTGTGTTCTCTAGCGGCCGTTGGCTTCTCTCGCTCTGACATCAGGCAGGGTGGTCTCTGCTGCTCTCCATCCCGTTTCTTCTTAGGGGACCGTTGTTGAAAAACAGAACAAGCTCAAATGCAGGTTTTCACAACGGGGCAAATCAGGTGTTTTAGCCAGGATGCATATTTAAATACTCCCTTTTTTGGTTTGTGGCAATTGAAACATTGTTTTTCTGAATTCCTGACATGAATTAGTCACACAGATTAATTCCAACTCACAGGCTCAGGAGCCAAAATAAATCAGGTCCTGTATATAAAAATTTGTCTTTTTGGAAAGTAAGATATTTAGTAAACACGCAACAATGACCCCTGACCCTGGGCTGTCAGCCTTTAACCATCAGGGCCACCAACCAGACAGGCACCGGGGGAGGAGGGGGGCCGCGTCCACACCGAGCTGCCGTCCCAGCACCGGGCTCCCCGTGGCCCCTCTCGGTGCTCGGGTGTGTCACGCACACGTGGGGCAGGTGACCGGAAACAGGCGACGGCGCCCGGCTGGGCCCCAAGGAGCTGCTGGAGCACCCTCTGCCCACCCTCGTTCCTTGTGCTTCGGTGCCTTGCGTTCGTCGGTGTCCGAGGAGAGCCCGTGTTCCCAGGCAGGGACCCGGCCCTCGGGGCCCCAGAGACGGACGACCCCAGCTCTCGTAGAAGCCGCTGGGTAGACTCCGTGCTGACTTGCCCCGTGACCGCGGGTGCAGCCGGGAGCCCTGCCGGGTGCAGCCCGCCAGACGGACATGTCTGACCGCCTCTTACTGATCACACGCGTCGTGAACACGGGTCCACCCTTCTGTTCCAACTCTCCCCGGTGCCCGGTGCCCGGAGAAGGCCCGGGATGCTCCGAGCTCCACACCCAGCCAGCACTCCATTTTCCCCACGGCGCCGCCCTCCGTAGCGGGTTCTGTCAGCGCATAGGAAGGAAAACGGGTCATACGAACCCAGGAGCCATGAATTGGTGCCAGAGGGTCACATGTGGGCCAGGGCGACCGAGCGGCCGACATCCCAATCAGAGAACACATTTGTCGAAATTTGCATGTTTCTTTCACGGTCTCCCGGGTCTCTCTTGGCCCGGACTCTCTAGAAGCATGCAAAGGCCACCTTAGCGGCTAAAACTTGGGCCGGTGTTTAGACGTCCTCGGCGGTGCTGTTGGGGATTCCGAGCTGCTCGAGCCCCGATCACCCCCCACACGGAGCTGCGATCTTCCCGTCCCTTGACGTTCTTTCCACGGCACACAAAAGCGACGAGCGGTTGTGGGGAGAAGCGCTGGGCTCCCGAGGCCGTGTCTCCGGAGGCGTGCCGTGCGGAAGCAGAGGCGGGCGCGGGACGGAGAGCTGCTCTTCTCAGGGACTTGAGACGGGCCGCGGTGCTTTCCCGAGTTTTGTCTTTAGAGGCTGAATCGGCTTAGACGTGCCGGCAGGGTCTGCGTGCGCTGGTCGGACCCGGACGTAGCGCCCACCGGACAGACGTTAGCCGGCCTTGCGTTCGTGATGGGTGCCCGGCTGCGAGAACGCCGGGGAATCACAAACACAACTACACCTCCGGCTGCCGTCCTTAGCACTGCTTTTCGTTGCCAACTGGCGTGTGATCTGGCATGAATTTGGGACATTTTTGGCCGAAGGAGGTTGTTCAGTCAGCAGCGAAGCAATGCGCCCGGACAGAGAGTTCTGGAGCACACGAGTCGCACCAGCTCCTTCCTGCCGCCCGCCAGAGCTGTGTTCACACGCGTGTGGCTCTCGAGCCCGGGGGGGGGGGGGGGCGGGAGTCGGTATTTCTGGAATAGACCACGGGGGCAGGTCTTTCACGGAGAAAAGAGACTTATTGACAGTGACCCCGCCGCAGGCCGTCTCATCCCACAGTGGGGCACGAAGATGAGCCGAGGAGCAGGGCTCGGGAGGCCAAGGAGAATGCCAGAAATCCCCCGGCTTTTGTATTTTGTGTTATCTTTTTACTTAGATTCAGTTAGCCAACCTCCAGTGCCGTATTAGTTGTAGGTGTAGTGTTCGATTATTTCATCAGTTCCTTGTTACCCCAGTGCTCGTCACACCCTGTGCCCTCCTTCATGCCCGTCCCCCCGTCCCCCCGTCCCCCTCCCCTCCAGCAGCCCTCGGTGCGTGTCCTGAGGTAAGAGTCCCATAGGGTCCTTCTTCCTCAATGATTTCTTCCCGTTCGGTTTTCCCTCCCTTCCCCTACGGTCCTCCACACTATTCCTTATGTTCCTCATCTGAGCGAAACCGTACGATAATCGTCTTTCTCTGCCTGCCTTTGTTCACTCAGCATAATCCCCTCCAGTTCCATCCACCTCGATGCAAATGATGGGTATTCATCCTTTCTGATGACTGAGTAATATTCCAATTTTTATATTTTAAACCTATTACTGTGACATATTCTTTTACTTTATTTTAAAAGATAGTTTTGCAGAAATAAGTCAAAATAACGACTGAAAAACATAGGGGATGTTTAAACACATCGTCTGACTTGGTTCCAAAGACGTCAGCAAGGACTTCGATGTTTCCCTGGGAGAACCCCCCGCAGCCCGTGACTGAGAACTCCTTTACCCCCCGCCCTGGCGGTCACACACCTGCAGGACGGGGCCCTGGGCATCACCGAGCCTCTCCACTCCCCCTCCTCAGGGCTCTTCATTCCTTCCTGATGACATCACTCCCCACCTCTTCTAAAGGTCCTTTAGGCAATGAAGAATAAAATGTCAATTTAAAATCAAATGTGTAACTTCATTGTTTAGCCCAGGTACTGAAACCTGTTCACCGTGCTGGAACTTCCACTAATATGGCACTTAAAAAAAATAACAACTCTTTGAACTGCCTTTTAAGAGCATTTTCTAGATGAAACGGTCACACACGCTTGTGTCTTCAAGGGGTGCACGTGCCTAGGGACGGAAGCAGAAGGACACACCATGACTTCTGCTCCGGACTTCAGCCGAGTTGCTTTCCTCTGCCGCCCTCGGTGATGCCACGGCTCCTTCCGTGCCCCTCTTACACCTTTCCCCCTCCCCGTGCCTCCTGCCGGGCTGGCCCCAGCCTCCCCGGGTCCCGCGCTGCCTTGTGCGTTGCCGACGGCACATGCTGGCGGGCCCTGGAGGCTGGGGCACCCTTTTGAGGACCGGGTGTGGCCCAGGAAACAGAACCGAGACGACAGGTAGAGCAGTCCTGGAGGTAGAGAGACCCACGAAGACTGTCTCGGGCAGTGGGGGACGGTCCTGGTCAGAGCTGTGCCAACAGAAAGGTCCGTTGCCCCCAAAAGACCGGGGGCCCCCAGGGGCCTTCAAACGGAGCCGTGTTGCGGGAGAGAGGCAAGCTAAGGGGGCCGGGACGTGGTTCTTTGTTCTGCTTCCAACTTGGGTGTGTGCCCTGTGGAGATGGGGGCAGCTGGCCCAGCCCCGGAATCCAGAGGGGTCCGTGGAACATCCTAAAGAGTCTGCAGGGCAGGGGCGGCCACGGGCGTCAGACAGGGACCCCCAGCTCATGAACCTGGCGGGTGGGAGGACCCACAGAGGAGCTGGGCAGGTGGTCACAGGGCGGTCAGGCCACCAGCGAGGCTCTCGTGCGGGATCGTCGGACACGCATGCCCCCCGCTCCTGCCGTCACGCTCCACTCGGCGTTCCCCGTGGTCCGAACAGCCGAGGGGATCCGTCCCGCGGCCAGAAACCAGCGGGCGAAGCTCACACGCACACCGCACACACGGACGAGCCGCTCTCGCGCCTCACGTCGAGTATGACGGCACCGGCCGCGCAGGAGACACGGAGACCCGACCCAGAAAGAAAATAAGGGTTTGCGGAGCGGGCGGGGACCCGGCTTTGGGATCCTCGTTCACAAACGGGAAATCGTAGCTTCGTGCCGGCGGTTAGTTTGGTGTTCATCTCAGCGTCTCCCCCTCCCTCCCCTGGTCTGCCCGTCTCTGTCCGCCTCTCTCACACGCCCTCCAGGTCCCTCCTGCGCCCGGGACATGGTCAGTCTCTCCACGGCTGCGTGCCAGGCTGTTGGCCCCCGAGTGCCGCGCCGGGATCTGCTGTGGGTGCGGAGTGAGGGCTGGACGGCAGACTTCCCGGAGGAGGCTTCGTGGACGGGCTCTGCCGTCTGCGGGGCGCCCTGTCCAGGCTTCGGGGTAGCGTGGCGGCGTGCCCCTCGCCTCGTTGCCAGGCGAGCCGAGGCTGACGGAGGAGGGGATCGCAGGCCTGTGGCCGCCAGCTCGCGAGCTTTGAAGAAATGTGGCAGCAGATCACAGGACGAGACGCGATCTGGAGGACGTCACACGGGGCACCTGGAGAAACAGAAAGAGCCCCGCGGATCCTCGGACTGAGAGCAGCGGTGGGGACGCGAGCTAGCCCAGGATTTATCAGCGAGAGGGTATGGCCGTGAGTCCGGTCGGCGCCTCGTCAAGAGCTGTGTGCTCTTGGCTTCCGCGGCCGGGCCCGGGGTCCCCCTGGGACTAGAGGACGAGCCCGTGAGTCAGAATTCGGCCGAGAGCAGACACAGGAGAGATGGCAGCAGGTGAAGCTGGAATCTGGCCTCCTCGAGCGGGACGACCGAGCTCGGTCGCGGGTCATGGACAGCGTCTGAAGCGTCCCTCGCGCAGACTCCAGCCCCCGGGAGTTCTCTCGGCCGACGGGACAAGACTCCTCTGACAGCAGAACGTTTCTGTCCCAACCCTGGTTCCGATGGGATTGAAGTGCGTCCATGTCCAGCAGGAGAGGTAGGTCGTGGGGCCGTCGTCAATCCAGAGCGGAGTCCTCGTTCTCGCCGGGACTGTCGGCGCCGCAGCGGGGCGCCCGGCTCGGCGCGGGAGGAAGGCGCGCTGACCCCAGGATGGAGCCCGGGGCTTCTGGGTGCTGACCTCACAGCACCCCGGTCGCCCTTACCGGTGCCGTTTCCTCTTTGTACCAGAGCGAGTCTTTGTGGGGAGTGGAATTCTCGTTTCCTGAACGTTTCCACAGAAGGGTTTACGGGCGTGGTCGCCCTCCCCACACTGGGAGTCTCGTCCTGGATTCAAGAGTTTGGAGCGGGGGACGGGCCCCAGGGGGGTCCTGTGTCGCGGTGCCCTTCTGTTCCCCACACCCGCCCTCCCAGCGGGATCGGGGGCCGCCACGGCACACGGCACAGCCGCACTGGGCGAAGGGGTCAGCCCGGCCCGGGCACCCGGGATCCTCCTCGTGGAGAACCGGCCGACGAGCCCGGAGACGGTGGACGGGATGCTTTTCCTTTCATATTTTATTTTATTAATCAATGAGGAGCCCCCCCATTGGCAGGAAACGGTAACGGGGACACAGAGGGGCCGTCGGTGACACTGGTGAACAGGCGCTGCCCCGGACACGTCGTCGGTGCCCCCAAGTGTCTCCGCTCCGGATGTCAGGCCGCCCCGTCAGCACGACATTGCCTCCATCCTCTCCGGAACCCAGTGTGGAAAAGAGTTCAGAGAGGAAGCAGCCCCGTTCGCCTTTCATAAAGTGGTTCTAGGGGAATGGCGGCCCCACGGATGGGAAGGGGGCGTGCTAGCGGCGGAGGCCGTCCTTGTCAGAAATAAAATCACAGGTAACAGGAGCGTGAGGTGCCTGGGGGCTCAGTGGGTTAGAGCTTCTGCCTTCGGCTCAGGTCCTGATCTCGGGGTCCTGGGATCGAGCCCCGCGTCGGGCTCTCTGCTCGGCGGGGAGCCTTCTTCTCCCTCTGGCCCCTTCCTGCTCTCTCGCTCACACTCACTCTCTCTGACAAATAAATAAAATCTTTTAAAAAATATTCTTAAAATGAATAAGCAAAGCAGACGGGGATCTTAGAGAAGTGGGAGGTCGCGGACAGAAAGTACAGCTAAATCCTGCCTCCATGACCGGACGTAACCGTGAGGGTGCCGGGCACAGAGGGGGCCGGCTGCAGCCCGCGGCGTGCTCCCGGCAACCCCGGGAGAGGAGGTCACGGGCTAGGACGGCAGGACCCCTTCCCCGGGGGGCTGCACCTTCTCGGGAAGACAACAGCCGACACCAGAAACACAGAGCGATCACTCCATGCACATTCACGCCGTGTAGCATTAAGTATTTAATCTGGGGAAACGTAAACTCTAAGAATTTATTGTAGTTTTGTTTTACTAAAATATAAAAAATTGGTGATCTACACACTCAAGAATGAGGACTGGTTCCAGCTCAATTTTGTAAAACTGCTGTTCCGATTTAAGTTTGGTGAGGAAGCTGAGAGCAGCTGGTGGGCTCGAAGGGGTCTGACTCCGAAAGGCATCTTGAGGAGACCCCAGCCCCCTGGAGTCCGGGAGGCCGGCCGCCGGTGGGGAGGCGTCTGGGAACCTCGCTGGTCACAGGGTTGTGGACTTCAGGGGGCTGAGGTGGGGAGCTTTGGGGCCAGCGGGCGGCAGACATGTGAACAACGGTGTTCGGTGTTTTAGGGCCCTGAGGGACCGCGGGCTCCAAGGAGGGGTGGTCCACATCGCCCCTGCAGGGGTGCAGAGGGGCCTGGAGAGGTGACCCCGGCCCTGGGTGGTCAGACGTGCGTGTCCCAGCCCGGCGTCTCACAGCAGGCCGCCGCCGCCCCCGGGGTCGCCCAGGACTGACCAGCAGGGAGCAGTCTGGGGAGCTGTGTTCCCCCCCGAAGCAGCCGCACACTCAGCGGGGTCTGAGGACCCGGGGACAGCGGGGCCCCCGCAGGGTTTATGGGCGCGGCCGATGCCGGCGGGATCCATACCAGAGAGACCGGCTCGGCATCTCAGTGGAAGGGGGTTGACAGGACAGACCTCAAACGAAACAGTAAAGCAAAGAGAGGGTGTCTCGCTGATGGGCAGAGGTGGGGACGGTGACAGGATGCGTGCTGGGGCTCACCGCGGCTCGGGAGTGTGGGGGTGCAGCACGGGGACTGCGGGAGCCCCTCCGCGGGTCACCCTGCCCAGGGCTGGAGGGAGACCCCCGGCCACACTTCATGTGCCGAGGACCCCGCCTCGGTGTCCCAGCGCGGGACCCACAGGACTTGGTGACTTGAAGAAAGATCGGAAGGTCCCCCAACCATGAACCAAAATGTCTCCTCATTTTCTTGAAACTCCCAGAAATCCTTTGAGCAGAGAACAAAACCTGCCCCTCCCGAGCAGCCGATGAAAGGCTTCGAATTCCAGTGCCTCCTTGAAGCCTTGCCTGCCTGACGGTCATTGTCCCCAGAGTGCTGCCGCTGGATGGGAGGGGCGAGTGCCGCCGCCAGCGCCAGTGCCTGAACGCGAAGCCTCCAGGGCGGGGACGTGGCTGTGGGGGTGGGCTCCGCCCGAGCCCCCCACTCTGCTGCTCTGCGGAGGTCCCTGGGCCCTTGTGGACGCCGTTCCCGGCGCACACAGCTCAGGGGCCGGCTCAGGAGCGCGCTGTTGGGTCGAGGCCGGGGGAGGGGGGGAGGGGGAGAGCGGAGCCGCCCTGCTGGGGCACTCCCGGCAAGCACGGGCGGGGGCCGACCCCACGTTATTACCGGACGTCGTCCCTGACCCCGGATCAGGCGACCGAGCCTCAGGACGCATGGGTTCATTCGTGTGGCTGGCCGGGCCCCGCTCTCCGTGACCGTGACCGTGACCGTGCGTGCCGGTGACCAGCATTTCTTCAGCCGGGTTCACGCTGCTCCCAGTCCGCAGCCGTGGCCCGCTGGTCTCCACGTGCCGCTCCCGCCGCGTCCGTCCGCTCCCGCCGCGTTCCTCCCTTCCTGCCGTGTTCGTGGCGGGTGGGATGCAGCCCCTCACTGATGGCGTTTTAAGAAGACTCTGATTTTCCAGCAACACTGGAAATTAGGTGCAGTGTGTTCTCAGGCCCCCTTCTGCTTTTGCCCCCCCCCCCCCCGCCCAGGACACGGGCCCCCGGTGCCCTCGGGATGCCCGCTGAAGGACCCCCCCAGGCCCGTCCTACTCAGAAGAGCTGTCTTTCCAGACCCTTCCTCCCTCCCCATCCGTCCATCCCACGAGTGTGTGCCGGGGACACGCGTGGCTCGCTGCAGCTACACCGAAAAACGTACCAGCAGCCGGGCCCTGAGCCTCTGCAGCCCCTGGCCTTCCTCTACAATGGAGAGAGGCCACGGAGGAGGGGGTGCCGGCTTCCTTTCCTTGCCCAGGCGGTTTCCACACGGAAGGCGTTTCTGCGCATCGTGTGCCGGGGTTTGGAGACACGTGTGTTTCCTACCAGACGTGGGCGGCTCCTCCGCGTGGCCCTCAGCGGAAGCCTGGGCCCTCCCACCTCTGGGCAGAGGGATGGAGATACTTGGGAGAGCGCGGTCTGTCCACACAGCCCAGGAGTTCAGGCGGTTGGGACACAGGCACACTGTCCTGGTGCCAGGCGGACCCCGGCCCACCCAGCCCCGAAGGCCCGCTCTTCCCCCTGGGTTTTCAGACCTGAAGTGAGGGCGCCCGTGGGACCGGAGCTACTCGTCTAGGGCTCCGGTGGTCCTGAAATTGCGCCATAATCTTGAGTTCTGAGTCCGAGACCATCTGAAAAGCGCACACAGCACATCTGATGTGATGAGCACTTTTTTCTTGAGCTCTGGATGGAGCTGGTGCCACATCCTCCCAGAATGGGGGCTCCCTGCAGGGGTCGCAGGGCTCCTCAGCCCAGCCAGGGCGCGACCCCGGTGATGCCCAGGGAGGCCGGGCCTTGATACCCGGCTTTCTTCAGCCAGCTGTGCTTCACGCCGGGCCGGCGGGCAGGGCTGCTCTCCCGGGCTGTGACAGCAGACTGGCGGGCAGCGTCAGGTCCCCGTCCACGGCCCCGGGGCCTTGCTTTACTTGTGAGGTGACACGGCTCGGCCCTCTGCTCAGGACGAGCCTGTGTCTGCCTCAGTCTGCCTCTCCCCACCTGTCTTTGCTCCCCGGGTCGGTGTCCCTCTCCGCTTCTGTCTCTCCGTCTCGTGCACCCTGGAGCTCAACCAGCTGCTGAGCTCCGAGTGGCGGAGCGGGGCGGGTCCCTCTGGCGCCGTGACCGAGCGTCCCGTGTCTTCCCTCGGACGGAACACCAAGCGCCGATGGGAATGCAGGCCTGCTCCAGGAGACCCCGCGAAACTGTGGTCCTCAGCTGCAGCTACATTAGACACCATCCAGGACGGGCCTACCCATATCCTCGTCTGTGGCCGGAGGAAGTCAGAATGATTTGTGGTCACTGCAACACGCATAGACCCACACAGTGGCCGCCACAGCCGATGGGCACCTGGGGATGTGGCCTCACCATCAGCCAACGTTTCCCAGGACGCTCTGAGTCCAAGCCAGATTCCTTACCGTGATCGAAGCCCAGGGATGTGGCCACATTCTCAGACCCCCCACAGCCTCTCCGGCCACACGGGCCCCCTCGACCCGGGAACACAGAAAGCCCAGGTGTCTTCCTCGTACGCGCCTGGTAGGCTCCTCCCGAGATGTCCCGGTGGCTCCTGCCTCATCGTCTCAGCAGGGCGCCCGGGCCACCCCACCCAGGAGGGCGGCCGCTCTCCCCTACTCCGTTTCCTCCTCTGATTGTCTCCTTTATGTTCATCATCAATTTTGACTTATTTTACAGTCTACCTTCCTTGCTAAAATGTCCTCTCCATGAGATAAAATATTTTGTCTATTTTATTCATTACTAAAACCCCAGAGCCTAGAACTGTCCCTGGCACATAGGGAATGGTCAGTAAATCAGGAAAATAAAATGGTCAATAACTCTTACTTGGAAAACCTGTCAAATATGCCAAATATTCTATTTTCTTTGGGCGCCATGTTTCTATAGTGACCAGACCAATCATTTTCTTACATTTTATGATAATACTAAGACTTAAAAGTCTGTGAATGAATCTTAGATATTTGTAAGGAAATATTTTTGGAAGAAAAACTGAGTGTTTTGAATATCATTTACTTCCTTCTCTAACTCTCTGTGGCTTCCAGTGACACTGGTATATTGACTCTGAGTGAAGACAGGCTTGTTTAATGAACATAATTTGTAGGAAAAGTGCACGAGTTTTTCAGTTTCCAGATAAGCACACTAGCCCTTCCTCCCCACGTGCTTCTTTGTGCGAACGTGCGTGGGAGTGTTAATGAGAAGGAAGGCCTTCCGGGTGGTTTCCAAACACTTGATCTTTTACAGTTTTGTTGACGACCAAAGCTCGGTCACAACGGCAGGAGGAATTCAGAATCTCCCATGTCACAGAGAGAATGGAGCGAGGGTGGGCTGCCCAGCTCCGTCTTTTCCTGCACTCACTGGCCGAGGGCTTGGAGAGACTGAGCCCTGTGCTTGGCCTCTGAGCGTGGCACAGTCAACCAAAGCCAGCAGGGCTCACAAACTTGTGAGACGCAGCATGAAAACGGGCATCCCAGAAGTTCTCGCGATTGTGCCTCTCTGTCCGTGCCATGACTAGCAGAAGCACACATGGTGGCTTAGCTGGCACAGGGAGACCGGCTGACGGGCAGGCCCGTCGAAGGGGGGCCAGCCTGCCCTCGTGTACCCTGGGTGTCACGAGCTTTGTCCTCCTGCTGGCCGGAGTTGCAGGCACACAGGCCGGGCTGAGCCTCAGCAAAATCATCTGTGTTGTTCATTTCACGGAAGTACCTGAGCCACCAGGGTCTGAGTCGTTCAGTGACGTTGGCCGCACGCTCACTGGTGCCTTCAACATGTATTCTCTGTGCCGGGCACCACATGAAGAGGAGTAAGGCTCTGTCCATGTTTGAAAAAACGTACAATCCAGAGGAGCACACAAATAGGAAAGAGCGCAGCACTACTAAGTCAGTGAAGCTTTAAAAAAAACTCGAGATGAAATTGGCATCACGTAGTATCGACCGCTTTGAAGTGAGCGATTCAGGGGCGCTTAGTGCCCAGCAGTATCGAGCAACCAGCACCTCCAACCAGCTACCGAACATTTCATCTCCCAGATGCACCCTTTCACTTTGAACCTACTTGTGTCTCTGGATCTAAAGTGGAGCTTAGAACACCGGACCAGATGGACTTAGCAGATATATTCAGAACCTTCCCCCCTAACGCAGCAGAATGTGCATTCTTCTCGAGTGCACAGGGAACATTCTCCAGAATAATCACATACTGGGTCACAAATCAAACCTCGGTTGGTTATAAAGAGATTGAGATCATACCATGCATATTTTCAGACTACAGTACTATGAAACTTGAAGTCACCCACAAGAAAACAATTGGAGACCACAAATACATGGAGGCTGAAGAACAACCTACTGAAGAATGAATGAGTTAACCAGGAAATTAAAGAAATTTAAAAAGTACATAGAAGCAAATGAAAATGAAAACACTATAGTCCAAAGCATTTGGGATACAGCAAAGGCAGTCCTAAGAGGGAGGTATATTGCAATACAGGCCTCTCAAGAAGCAAGAGAAGTCTCAAACACACAACCTAACCTCACGCCTAAAGGACTAGAAAAGAACAGCAAATAAAGCCTAAATCCAGTAGAAGAAGGGAAATAATAAAGATTGGAGTGGAAATAAACACTCTAGAAACAAACACAATGGAATAGATTATCAAAACTAAGAGGTGGTCTTCGAAAGAATAAGTAAAATTGATAAAACCCTGGGCAGACTTGTCAAAAGGAAAAGAGAAAAGACCCAAATAAATAAAATCATAAAAGAGAGAGGAGAAATAACAACCAACACCACAGAAATAGCAATAATTATAATTTTTTCCTACTATGAAAAAATATATGCCATCAAACTGGGAAACCTGGAAGAAATGGACAAATTCTGGAAACCTACAAACTATCAAAATTGAAACAAGAAGAAATAGAAAATTTGAACAGACCCATAACCAGCAATGAGATTGAATCAGTAATCAAAAATCTCCCAACAAACAAAAGTCCAGAGCCACATGGCTTCCCAGAGGAATTCTACCATTTAAAGAAGAATTAATACCTATTCTTCTGAAACTGTTCCAAAAAATAGAAAAGGAAGGAAAACTTCTAAACTCCTTCTACAAAACCAGCATTACCTTGATTCCAAAACCAAATACTCCACGAAAAAGAATTACAGGCCAATATTTCTGATGAACATGGATGCAAAAATTCTCAATAAAATACTCACAAATCAAATTCAACAGTACATGAAAAGAATTATTCACTGTAATCAAGTGGGTTTATCCCTGGGCTGCAGGGGTGGTTCAATATCTACAAGTCGTTCAATGTGACACACTACATTAATAAAAGAAAGGATAAGAACCATATGATCCTGTCAATAGATGCAGAAAAAAACATTTGGTAAGATACAGCATCGTTTCCTGATAAAAATCCTTAACAAAGTAGGTAGAGGGAACATCTACCTAACATCAACATCATAAAGGCCATATACAAAAGACCCACAGCTAATATCATCCTCAATGGGGAAAAACTGAGAGTCTTTCCCCTACAATCAGGAACAAGACAGGGATATCCACTCTCATCATTACTGTTTAACATGATAACTGGAAGTCCTCATCTCAGCAATCAGAACACAAAAACAAGAAATAAAAGGCATCCATATTGGCAAGGAAGAAGTCAAACTTTCACTTTTTGCACACAAGATGATACTCTATGTAGAAAATCTGAAAGACTCCACCAAAAAATTGCTGAAACTAACACATGAATTCAGCAAATTCGCAGGATATAAAATCAGCATACAGAAATCTATTGCATTCGTATACACCAACAATGAAGCAGCAGCAAAAGAAATCTAGGAATTGAGCCCATATGCAATTCCACCAAAAACAATAAGATACCTAGGAATAAACCCAACAAAAGAGGTAAAAGATCTGTACTCTGAAAACTATAGAACACTATTGAAAGAAATTGAAGAGGACACAAAAAAGCATTCCATGCTCGTGGGTTGGAAGAACAAATATTGTTAAAATGTCTATATGACCCAAAGTGATCTACACATTTAAAGCAATCCCTATCAAAATACCAACAGCATTTTTCACAGAGCAGGAACAAACAATCCTAAAATTCGTGTGGAACCACAAAAGACCCCAAATAGCCAAAGCAATTCTGAAAAAGAAAAACCTGGAGTCATCATCATTCTGGATTTCAAGCTCTATTACAAAGCTTTAGTTATCAAGACAGTATGATACTGGCACAAAAACAGACACACAAATCAATGGAACAGAATAGAGGACCCAGAAATGGACCTTCAACTCTATGGCCAACTAATCTTCAACAAAGAAGGTAAGAACGTCCAAAGGAAAAAGTCTCTTCCACAAATGGTGTTGGGAAAATTACAGCCACTTGCAGAAGAATGAGACTGGACTACTTTCTTACACCATACACGAAAATAAACTCAAAATGGATGAAAGACATAAATGAGAGACAGGAATCCATCAGGATCCTAGAGGAGAACACAGGCAGCAACTTCTTTGACCTTGGCCACAGCAACTTCTTACTAGACATGTTGCCAGAGGCAAGAGAAACAAAGCAAAAATGAACTACTGGGACTTCCACAAGATAAAAAGCTTCTGAACAGTCAAGGAAACAGTCAACAAAACTAAAGGCAACCTATGGAATGAGAGAAGATACTTTCAAATGACATTTTATAAAGTGTTAATATATAAAATATGTAAAGAATTGAGGAGGGCACATATTGCATGGGGCACTGGGTGTGGTGCATGAACAATGAATCTTGGAATACTGAAAAAATAAAATAAAAGTTTATAGAAAAAAAAAAGAACTTATCAGACTCTACACCCAAAAAACAAATACAGTTAAGGAATGGCAGAATACATGCATAAACTTTTCCAAAGATACATCCAGATGGCTATCAGACACATGAAAAAATGCTCAACATCTCTCGGCCTCAGGGAAAAACAAATAAAAACCGTGATGAGATATCACCTCACACCAGTCAGAATGGCTAAAATTAACAAATCAGGAAACAACAGATGTTGGCGAGGATGTGGAGAAAGGCGAACCCTTCTGTGCTGTTGGTGGGAATGCAAGCTGGTACAGCCACTCTGGAAAACAGTATGGAGGGTCCTCAAAAAGTTGAAAATAGAGCTACCCTACGACCCAGCAATCGCACCGCTGGGTATTTACCCCAAAGATATAAAAATACAGATTCAAAGGGATCCACGCATGCTGATATTTATAGCAGCATTATCAACAACAACCAAACTATGGAAAGAGCCCGAGTGTCCGACTGATGAATGGATAAAGAAGACGTGGTCTATACATAACAGTGGAATATTACTCGGTCATCGAAAAATGAAATCTTGCCATTTGAAGCACATGGTTGGAGCTAGAGGGTGCTAAGCTGAGTGAAATAAGTCAGTCAGAGAAAGACAATTACCGTATGATCTCACCCATATGTGGAATTTAAGAAACAAAACAGATGAACATAGAGGAAGCAGGAAAGGAAAAAAAGAGAGGGAAACAAGCCATAAGAGACCCTTAACAACAAAGAACACACTGAGGGGTGCTGAGGGGAGAGGGGGTGGGCCAGACGGGGGAAGGGGATTAAGGAGGGCTCTTGTTGTGATGAGCAGTGGGTGTTGTATATAAGTGATGAATCACTGAACTCTACTCCTGAAACCAATACTACACTGTATGTTCACTAACGTTTAAGCTAAAAATAAAATTAAAGTGGGTCTTAGTGGCAGTGTGTAGTTAGATCATACTTAAAATCTGTTCTTCCAGTCTGGCCTCTAATTGGAGAGTTGAATCCCTTTACGTTTCAGGCGAGGAGGGACCACGTCCTCCCTGCCGCTGACCGCCTCTGCCTCACACCTGTCCTCTGTCCGCTCGTCATCCCCCTCTCTGGACTTACTCAGGTTGTCTCCTCGGTGGGGACACAGGACTTCAGATTCACAACCCAAATTCATGATGACATTAATACCAGTGTAGCTTCGAAGCCCATAAAACTTGAGATCCCACACAGCACTGCCCCCTGGCTCTATGTTGTTATTGTCGTGCGTCACCTCTTTATAAGCTGTGCGCCCTTTTTTAAAAAAAATCCTTTACGTATTAGAGAGAGCGTGTGCGAGAGCGCGGGGTGGGGGGCCAAGGGCGAGGGGGAGGAGGAACCTCTGCAGACTGGTCAGGGAGCCCGATGTGGGGCTCGATCCCACGACCCTGGGATCACGGCCTGAGCCGGGACCGAGAGTTGGACACCGGACCGAGCACCCAGACCCCAGCTGCGCGCCCCGGGTTCGTGGTCGTGACCGGCCTTCATCCGTCAGGTCACCGAGCCCGAGCCAGACACACGGTGGTGCCGGCTCTCCCCGCACGTCGGCCGCCGTCTTCCCTGTGCTTCTGCGTGCGGCTGTGCTGCAGGCCCCGAGCTCTGGCTCCAGCCGCATGACCGCCCGTAGCTGGTCCTGTAGGCGACTCCGCTAGAGACACGCACCGTCCGTCCTTGTTTATCTGGGAGTGTCTTAACTTCACCTTCATTTTTGGAGGCTGGTTTTGCCAAATACAGAATTCTCGGGTGAGTTTGCTTATTCCAGTGCATTAGATAGGCCCTCCCGCGGCCTCTGGCCACGCGGCTTCTGGTGAGGAAGCGGCCATCGATCTGGGCGGGCCCCTGTGGGTGACAAGCCGTTCGTCTCCTGCTGCCTCCAGGATGTTTTCCTCTCTGGCTCGTGACGGTTTGATTATAACGATTCGGCGCGGAGCTCCTTGAATGTATCGCTCGAGAAGCTGTTGAGCTGTTTGGACTTGCGTGCGCATGTCTGTCATTGGATTAGAGCTGTTCTGGGCCGTCATCTCCACGGTCAGCCGGGGACCCGAAAAGAGTTTCCTTAGTGCTTGGAGCCAGGAGGGGGAAGAATTCTCCCAGCCTCTGCACCAACACGAGCCTTCCCCTTCGCTTCCTGTTGTTGAGAGCCCAGAGATCAGCCTGAGGCACAAGCCTAGGGTCCCCCCAGGTCTGCTTTGAGTGCGTATGGGCCCTGGCCATGCGTGTCCTACTCTGAATTCCCTGGGGTATGCAGCAGCCACCACAACCGTTACCTTCCCCTACATTTTGCTCTCAGCCTCCACCTCCCCCAGCTCCCAGGTCCCTCTGACCCCCGGGCTCCCGCCGTCCCCTGCCCCAGGTCCCTCTGACCCCCGGGCTCCCACCGTCCCCTGCCCCAGGTCCCAGGGGTGGCCAGGGCCGCTCAGGCGTTAGCTTCCTCACAGTGGCCCTCCGAGAATGCGTGATGGTCTAAGGCGGGTTCTGCAGCCCCCCGGTCATGCGTCAGGATGGCCCCACTGCCTGCCCGGTGCTCACTCAAGCACCTTCATCAGCATCCCTTCCTGGCCTCACGTCCCCCAGCCCCAGTCAGGGTGTTCCCTGGAATCGCCTCCAACAAACCCTTGTGGGCAAATCCTTGTTTTGTGTGGAACCCCAACTAGAGCAACGTCTGGCTCTGCTCCTCCGCGTTGAGCCCCTCGCTGGTGACATCCCCACACCTATGGCTCACGGGGTCACCCTTCCCCAGCAGCCCTTAGAGCAGCAGGCCCCCCCCCCGTGCAAATGGCCTGGGGCAGCTCCAGCAGGGGGCCTGTGCCTGATTCCCAAGGTTGCAAAGCCTTGGTTGGTATCTGTGGGCTTCGGCATCTGGGTTATGTGTTAATCATTAAAAGTATCTCATTTGTATACAGATATGTCAGAATCCTTTCCTTGGGATGAAAATAGGCATGTGTGAAATGGTGTGGAAACATAACCTGAGGTGTTCTTAGTCTCTGTGGCTTCGCGCCACACATAAGCAGTATTTTCCCTGCGGACTGAAGAAATCTTTCTCCCTAAGGACTGGCTGGAGCTTACTTTTTTTTTTCCTGAATGTCTTCCTGGGAGACAGATCTCTAAAATCTCCCATGAGCTGTAAGCCAGCTGGAGAGACGTCAGCTGACTGCTTTGGTTACTTTACAAGAGCAGAAAAGTTGATTTTTCCACGTCCCCCGAGTGAGTTTTGGAGGTTGGGAGTTGCTGCCCCTGACTTCCCTTGCCTTTCTTGCCATCTCCCGTCCTCTCGCTGGGAGAGAAGGTTTTCCCTCCGGGCTGCGGGCTCCATGGCCTGCCCTGTGCCCTGAGCTAGGCGACCAGGAAGTGGGGAGCAGAGCACAGAGCAGGCACGGTGGGCGGGAGAGGGCACAGCACCCTTCTGCGAGCAGACTGCGTGCTTCAGCCTGGTCACTGACTGCCCACGGAGAGTGCGGCTCAGGACTTGGGCGCAGGGCTGCAGAGAGAGAGAGCGGTCAGGACCTGGGCGCAGGGCTGTAGAGAGAGAGCAGGGCTCAGGACCTGGGTGCAAGGCTCCCCAGAGCGGGAAACTCTGCAGAGGGGCGTCCGGGAACCCCTCTCCTGCCTGCCCCCTGCTCCTGCTGATGGACCTTGCTCTCCAGCAGCCCGGCCGTGCCCCTCCCGGGGCCGTGCCCCTCCCGGGGCCGTGCCCCTCCTGGGGGAGCTGCTGGTTGGAGGCTCCCGGAAACCGGTTCTGGCCAGTTGCTCTCCTGGTGGCTCCCGTCTCAGTGAGTTTTCTCCGAGAGCAGAGGTCCATCACCGAGCAGGGAGAGCACCAGCTGAGCCCCGATGCTCGTGCTGCGAGGGTTCTAGACCAGGAGGGAGGGACGGGGAAGCTGGGGCTGGACGGCTGTTTCTGTGCCCACGGACCGCACCTTGGCTCTCGGCTGCTCGAGGCCAGAGGCCGGTGGGGCATCAGGAGCTCCGGCATCTGGGGCACCTGGAGGACGCTGACTGGGAGTCTCACTCCCAGCCAATCCCCCGTCAGGCCCGGCACCGGCACTCGATGCTGGGATGCACACCTGGAACAAGGATGCGGAACCTTCTAGAAGCAGCGAGGCTCTTCCTGTGTGTCCTGTGCATTCTGTGGGTGCTGCTGGCCTCTGAGGCCGCCTCCAGCCGTCATGCCCACCAGCCCGTCCGGGGTCCTGAGGGCAGGCCTGGTGGTGTCGCGGCGCACGGAGGCTCTGGGGCACAGGGATGCCGCAGGGCGAGCTCGCTGGGCCTCGGTGCTCACTGGACGTGCGGGCAGAACCGGGTGGACCCTCGGGGAGCAAAGGAGGCTTTTCGTCCTTTCTCATCACTGTTCCCTGCGACATGCTCTGCTGGTTTGATCTTCTCAGCCTGCGTGAAATCCCAGGAAAAGCTTCCCCCTGCCCCGCTGGGCCTGCCCGAGGGGGCCGCCTCCTCCCTGGACCGGAGCCCCGCACAGCCCTTCCGGCCGCGCCCTGGGGTTCTCGCGTGAGTGTGAGTGTGCAAAGTGGGTGTAACAGCCACAAAGCTGTGCTGCACACAGTGCCGTGGGTTCCCTAACAGGGCCCCCTCCGCACCAGCGGGCGACCTCCCGATGCTGACGGACAGCGAGCCCCCCACCCCCCACTGCGTCCGTGACCTCAGTCCCTCTGGGCGGTGCTGCTGGTCTCCGGGCCGGCGGGGCCTGCGGGGACGTCTGGGAGACGGCCGCTCTGTCACCACCCCCGAGTCACGGGTGGGAGGCCAGACGAGGCCGCATCGGGGCCACTCGGGGCCGACGTGCTGGGAAAGGAAGCGGAGGTTCTCTGATGCCCGGATGAGGAGTCGCGACACCAGCCGCCTCGGAGGCTCAGTGGTTTTCGTTTCTCTTCAACTTAGTGCCGCACGCGTTTCCTAGAAACAAAAGTTCAAGAGTGTGGGGGGCGTGTGAGGCCACAGAGCGCGAGCATGCCCCCCCCGCCCGTGGGTCCCCTGCCCGTCGCTGGCCTGGCACACAGCGACCCTTGTGGGCTGGTGCACGCAGGGCACGGAGACGCTGGCGGCCCCCGCCGGCGGCTGGGACTTTGCGTGCAGGGTGGACACTGAGGGCCACGTTAGGGTTGCAGTGACCCCCTGGCTGCAGCGGGAAGAGGAAGGGAGCACACGGTCCAGGGTGTCCAAGAGGAAGCCTGGGGGACGCGCGGCCACTGGAGGAGGGGAGGCAGGGGCTCGTTCCCTCCCACTCCCTGTCTGAGGCTGGGGGGCCGGGTCCCCCGTCAGGACAGGGGCACAACCTGGGGAGGAGCTGCGAGTCTGGGGTTGAGGCTGAGCTGCGTGTGCGGGACGCTCTGGGGACCGCGGAGCTGCCGGGGGCAGGGGCCTCCCGTGGGCGTGCAGGGCCCTCACGGACGTGGTGCCGTGTCACTCCAGGGTCTCCGTTCGCGGGTGCCGCTGGACTTGCGGTCCCCCGTCCCCTGTCCCGACCCAGCCCAGGCGGGCAGTTCTCTAGAAGTGCTGCCCCGGGGGGCCACGTCTCAGGGCGCACGCTGCCAGCCACGGGGGCGAAGCTGGGCGGGGGGCGGATGCCGAGGCCCCGCATGGCCTTGGTCCTGCCTTCCCTGCGACCCCAAACCGCGGAGCTGGGGGCCCGGGAGTGGCAGTTGGCGGGGCCGACAGGGAGAGCACTGTCTCTGGGAAAGGCCACTGCGTGTCATCGTGTGGCCCTGCCGACTCTCTGTCACCACTGACTCTCGCGGCACGTCCGGTCCATCCACTGGGCCCGCAAGGACCCCCGAGAAAGCGGGGTTCCCTGTCAGCGTCGTAATGACTCCACGCTTCCTGGTGGTCACACGGCGGACAGCAGGGGTGCTCCTGGGCCACCGCGGGATGGGGGACGGCGGGCCCAGCTCTGTTGGAGCTCTGCGCTTGCCTGTAATTCCACGCCGTTTTGTGGGACACTGTCCCTAGGCCGCTGGCGGGTGACCCGACAGCCGGTGTGCACTTGGAGGGACAGCTAATTGTGAGCTCACCCAAATGTGGCGAAGACCGTCGGACTCTGTGAACTGAACGGCTGCTTGAAGCTGTGTCGTCCGGTCCTCACCCTCCACCGAGGGAGCTCCCGTCCCGTCCGTGGGAACAGGGCAGGGCCCCGACTCCCACTTCTCCTGGAGCCCCGCGCGCAGACTGAGCTCAGCTGATAGCTGGGGCAGAAGCGGGTTTGGACTGGAGGCACCAGCAGCGACCGTCACAGGCTGCGTCCATTTGCATGCTGAGTGCCGGGCGTACGTGTGCCCTCGAGGCCTGGACGCCGGGTCGGGGCAGACAGACCCCGCGGACGACCAGGGTGGGTGCCCAGAGGGAACGGCCCACGGAGGCCGGCGGTCGGCTGGCCCCGCGTCCTCTGCCGCTATGACCACGGCTGAGGTGGCCCACGCGTTCACGTGAGCTCCGGGGCGGCTTCGGCTCCCCGCGGGAGACACTCTCTGCTCATCTCCCCAGGAACGTGCCTCCAAGAGGGTCGTGTACCTTCAATGCCCAGAACTGTGCGGAGCCTGGGAACGCATGTGGGCGAGTGGGAGAGGCCGTGGGGGCATTGGGGCTCTTCTGCAGCTGAGCTGGCTCCTTCCGAAGGCACCGCTGGGCCTTCCCTGGGCGCTCGGATCGTGCATCACGCCAGCCCTTCCCTGACGCTCTCCTTGCTTCTGGTCTTTGGGAAGTGTTCGGTGTTTCCTCAACCCGGTCCCGGGGCTCAGTGGTCGTGATGTTCAGCGGGGGCGCGGGGGCGCGGTCCAGGGGAGCAGGAAGGGTGTTCTCCGCGGTGTGTGGGGCCCAAGGAGGCCAGCCACAGCCTGGGCGATACCGTGGTCCAACCTCAGGAAGGTGGCGGGGTTCCTGACACGTGTGCAAAGGGGATAGAAGACATGAAGCCCACACACGCATGTGCACGCATGCATGCAGACTTCTGTGTGCGTATGCACATGTGTGTGCATGCACCCACACATGCATATACACACACGCACATGCACACTCACACGTGCACATGCGTGCACACACGAGCACACGCATACATACGCGTCACGGGTCGGGGGCCGGCGTGGGGCGGGTCCGGGAGCTCTGCTCCGGGGCGGGCTGCTCGTCTCCTCAGGTAAATGGGCGCATCCTGTGGGCTGCCCGCCAGATCCAGACTCGGGCACGCGTCATCTCCCCAGGGCCACACACGCTTCCCGCCATAGCACCGCCATCTCCGCACGGGCCTCAGGGAGCGCCAGTGTCTGCAGTCCGTTCACGGCTCTCGTCCGTCTTCAGGGCTCCCCAGTCACATGCAGCCGTGACGGTGCCCACAGGCGTGGCTCTGGGTTTGGACGTTGGGAGCGGCAAGCCGAGCCCATCCTGCCGCGGCTGCACTTCCTTGGAGCCACGTAGCAGCCATCATTCGGGGACTGACCTCACTTCGCACAGCGTCCTCGGGCTCGATCGGTGTCGTCCCCTCGGGCAGCATCTCCTTCCTATCCTGCTTGTGCAGCACATGCGTGTAGGACACGTGTGTGGGCCGTGTGGAGGACATACGTGTCGGTGAATGTGTAGGACGTGTGTGTAGGCACACGTGTGTGGGCCGTGTGGAGGACATACGTGTCGGTGAATGTGTAGGACGTGTGTGTAGGCACACGTGTAGGACATGCATGTGGGCATGTGTGTGGGCCATGTGGAGGACATACGTGTCGGTGAATGTGTAGGACGTGTGTGTAGGCACACGTGTAGGACATGCATGTGGGCACGTGTGTGGGACGTGTGGAGGACATACGTGTCGGTGAATGTGTAGGACGTGTGTGTAGGCACACATGTAGGACATGCATGTGGGCACGTGTGTGGGACGTGTGGAGGACATACGTGTCGGTGAA
>CM052806.1:91716395-91727250 GCA_028533885.1 Nasua narica | reverse complement strand
CGAGCCTGGTGGTGGGTATCGAGAGGGGCACGTACTGCATGGAGCACTGGGTGTTTTATGCAAACAGTGAGTCATGGAACATTATATCAAAACTAATGATGCCCTGTAGGGCGACGAACATGACACCCTAAAAACACCAAAACCACTGTAAACACCCACGTGCAGGCGTCTGCGTGGGTGTCAGTTTTCAGTTCCTGTGAGGAAACGCCGAGGAGGAGGGCTGCTGGACAGTCGTGCAAGTGTGTCTAATGTGTCAGGACTCCAGTCGGGCCCCGTCCCCAGCAGCGACGTGTGTGCGTCCTGCTTCTTCACGTCCTCACCAGCCCGCACTGTGGGCGGGGCTCCATTTGGGCCATTCTGCCAGGGCTGTGCTTGTGCTGGGGGCCGCAGCGGGGTGCCGACCCCAGGATGTGCAGACTCTGAGCTGCTGAGGGAGGCCACCGGCCGCCTGCATGGGGGAGGTGGCTGCTTCCCTCGGCTTCCCAGCTTCTGCTTTGGGAAGTGAACCCATGGGGTCACCGTGACTGAAGACGCAGTTTCTGCACACCCACACAGAGAGAGCGCGGTCGCAGGATCTCTTCCTACGTCCGGACCCCAGCACAGGGGGTGCAGTGCGGGGGGAGGGCAGTCACCGCCCCGGTCACCAGCGCCAGGAGACAGAGAGCGGCTAGCAAGCACCGTCCGTCTGTGAGGTCTCTGCGGTGGAGACCACTCAGCTCTGAGGCTCAGCTCTGAGCTGTCACACTGAAGAGGTCCAGGAGGAGCAGAGCAGGAACTCGGTCTCACCGAGACGCCCGACCCCGGCTGTGGGCAGGTTGTCAAACCGTAAGACGCCTGGACGGCAACTCAGAGAAGCAGTTGCTTCCCTCCTCCCAGGAGCGGTGCCTCGTTAAATTTGCATTTTGCTGATGTCACGTGCTGGGGAGCAGCCTCTCACGTTCTGGTCTGCCCGCTGGGGGCCTTTGTTGGTGATGCGTCTAGTCAGGTCAAGAGCCCATTTCTACTTCTGGTGTTTACTTTCTTATCCTTGAGTCTGAAGAGTCGTTTGTGTCAGGTGGGACTTCTGCAAACATTTTCCCCCGGCTGCTAGTTTGTCCTTTTATTCTCTTGACCATGTCTTCTGCACAGCCGTCTTTAACTGCAGCAAGTCTCCCCTCCGGTCACCTACATTTTCTCCTGTCCCCTCCTCTGCGAGTCTCAGCGCTTTGCATTCCACATGTGGGTTTGACTGTGGATTCGTTCTTGTGGAAGGTGTGCGGTCCGCGCCCCCTTTTGTTCTCTGCGTGGGAACAGCTACTTGCTGCGGGCCCGCCGGCTGGAGGACGGTCCGTTCCCCGTGACTTGCCTCGGCCCCTCCGCCCGAGCTGTTCGTGTGGCTGGCTCAACTTCCGACTCAGTTAGACGTCCCAGTGAAATGGGTATTTCGCTCAAGAAGTTTTGGAGGTTCCAAACCTTTCGGCTCCTGAACATTCGAAGGGCAGAGGAAACAAGCAGGGCCCCGAACTGCCCTCAGTCCACCTGGTCACCGAGCGCGCCCCTGGCTTGGACCCTTTGCACCCCGTGGCTCGCTCCCTCAGCCACGAGCCCGCAGGTGCCCACAGGGGGTCACGGACTCCTCCAGCTTCCAGAGGAACCTGGCAGCATCACAGTCAGACGCATGCTTTTCCTGAAGGAGAGTTGACAGTTTTTTCTCTTTCTTCACAGTTACCTATTCAGATTCTTTCTTCAATCTTTGCCAGTTTGTAATTTATGTTTTCTTTGTTTATAGTTCAAGTTCTTAAGAGTTCTGGAGATTGATACATAAGTAATATTGTTAGCTTGTAACTCTAAAATTTTCACCATAACTTTGGTTATATTTTCTTTTTCATTATTAATTTTTGGTGACTTTAGGGCTGAGGTGTGATATTTTTCTCTGTGTTCGACTTCTAATAAGAGTTTATGTATTTTTTTGCCTAAAATATTGCTCTTAGATTCATTCATCGATCCTAGTCTTCTTTTATAGTTTATTAATAAAATAGTTTATTAATGATATTTTTACTTCTTATTTCTGTTCCTTCCCTCAAGTTCTGACACCTTAATTTGAACACCTAGTTTTTGTCCCCTTGTTTCCTAGGTAACACTGAAAACATTGCCCCCCCCACACCTACCACAACGCAAGCTTTGCTTACCTCCCACAGTTTTAGATTAGAGCTTTCTGATCATTATTTGCTGAGTATTTTAAAATCCCATTTTTGATTTTTTTCTTTAACCTAAGAGTTATTGAAGAATGTATTTTTCAATACCCATCTGATTGGATGGTTTTATTTCCTGTGGCTACTAATTTTTATTTTTATTAGATTACTTCTATAAGTTTTATTGTTTGGAACTCATGAAGGTCTCCTTTGAGGCCCAAACCTATCATCTGTATTTTTGTTTCTTCACCATGGAGTTTGGTCAGTTGCTACTGAATTACCTTCCCTATGTCCCCCACATGGGTTGGGGAGACTAGTTTCAAGTCTGTCTGCCATTTATTAGTTGTGTGACTGGAGGGAAGGTACTTATCCCCTGAAGTAAGCTCAGTCTTCCTCACTTGTGCAATGGGACAGCTGAAAGGCCCCGTCTTGAGGGACGTGTCACGTAAGGCAGTGAACGTGCTGGTCACAGTCCTCAGAATGAGGGAAGCCATGCGTGTCGGCTGCCGTTGGGTTTTCTGTCTCTCAAACCATGGGAGGCATGTCGATTCTTCTTTACTAAGTTTGACGTTTTGTTTTATTTCTTGGCACATACACTGTACTTTCTTTTTAGATTATTTTAAACGTTAATATACAATTACCTGATCTATTTCAATTAAAAATAACATTGTATAATCCTATATTGTCTTGATGTTATTATCATGGTACTTCTTTTATTTCTGTTTATATTTACCTTATTTTTTTACCTACTTCTTAAATTTTTAATATTTCTGACCTGATGTGTTTTAGATGTGTCTCTTGTAGATAATACTTTTGACTTAAGTGAGAGACTTTGTCCTGGGAGTAAAATTTAACCTGTTTACATTTATTGTCATAACTATGCATGTTTTTAATTCACCATCTTGTTTCCTGCTCTCCGCTTTCCCTGTGTCCCTTCTATTTCTGGTGGTGTCTGTCTTCAGCCACGTAGATCATGTTCGGCTTTCTCTCGTTCTCCAGTGATCAGGAATGTGTATTCTTGGTTGTAAGCTCTTCGGACTTTGCAAGTGTAGTTTGGATCCGTGTATTCTGACTGTGAACTTCAAGAGGAAACAAATTCTCTCATCCTAGACGGGCACCTGAGGATATCTGCCTCCTCCACACTTTGTACTGTAGAGGCCGAGTTCCACCTCATGTTTGCCATGATCGAAGGGTGTCCTTACCGAAGTCTGTGCTAACAGGTTGGGGGAGGTAAAATGAACATCTGAACCTAACCCTACCACTGCACATTGACAAATAAGACTCTTTGTGGGGAAGGTCCCAGGCCTTGTGGGTGCAGAGTGTCAGAAAAAGTGTTGATGAGGAGATGTGGCTGTTTATCCTGGTACCTTTTAATAATAATAATGAAAAAAAACCTTCATCAGATTTCACTGAAATTTGCATTGGGAAAGCCAATTACACAGTGAAATTGGTGGAAAATCTTATTATTATGAGTACCTAGCCCCAGCTCTACCTGCTTACTTTAATGTCTAGAGATAAATGAGAAGGAGACAAATTTCCATTTTTGCAAAGCACCATGGTCCCTCCCTTCCCCGTCACTTTTATTGAACATAGCAGTTCTCCAGGACCCACGCACTGAAAATTGCTGAAGATAAACATTGTATTTTAAATTACTGCAGGCAACCAGGCAGACTGGAAAAAATCATTTGAACAAATTGAAAACTGAAATGTTGATATGAGATATTAAATTAATGTAAGTGAGATTGAAACAATATCTAATTAAAATAATTTGAAAAATGACTTGGAAATTGAAGCTGACATTAGCTTTTACCAGCCTGTCATTATTATTACCATGTGGCTAAGCTGCATTTTCACAGAAGCCCAGCTTGCTCCCCGGAGACTTTGCAAGAGACTGACAGATAAAAGTCTCATTTATTTACTCGGTTACGGCTGGAACACAAGGGCTAAGGAACCTTTCTCGGGGACCCAAGGTGTGGGGTTTAACAAATCGACCTTTCAGTTTCCAAGGAGAGAACGAATTCCAGACCCTCCGTCCTGGTGGGGACATTGGTGGCGGGACCACGTTCGGTGCCTTCAGTTTATATGGAGCATTGAAAAGAAAACCCCAAGTTTGGAATGCCAAAGAAAGGGAGGCAGAAGCGTCCCTGCTGCGGTGGCCCCCAGCGGGTGGAGAGATGCAGGGGTGCGGCCCCTCGGCCGGGTCCGCTCGGGGGCAGTGTGTCCAGCCAGCCAAGCGTCTGTCCCTCACACTCCCTGAACACAGATGGGATGGTGTCAGCGACTTCCTTTCCTGCTCCAACATCTGCTCTCAGAACCGGCCTCACGTCTCTGTGTCGTGAATTAAAGGTCATTATGGGAGAGGTCTGTCACATGGACTCGTGCGCTCCTTCGTGACCCACCGTAGAGTGGGGCGAGAAGGGGCCTTGAGCTTGAGTCTGGGCTCGGCTTCCTGCAGCCGTGCCGAGGTCGCAGGAGCACTAGGCAGAGCCCACCCGTCGGAGGATCTGAGTCCGCTCGTGTGGGTCGTTGGCTCCAGGGTATGGGCTTCGGACCCAGTGGCGTGCCCGGGAGCCTTGGAGACGGACGGGGCGCGAGGGAAGTGCAGATAGCAGCCGGGGACAGACCGCATCCACATTCAAGGCCCTCTGCAGACAGGGTGCTGTTACTGCCTTTTCCTTTTCACAGTCTAAGCAAGAGTTCCTACACAAATCACATAAAAACTTGGGCTGATCTGACGGTTTCATGCACATGTATTTATAATTACATTTAGTGTCATTTAAAATTGCCAGATTATCTAATGTTTTACACCCTTTATGTTTAGTTTCCGCAAGGTCTTGCTCAAACCTGCACTAAAGTAGTTGCCGCTCTCTAAGCAGAGTGGTTGAGATGGGGCGGGGGCCCCTCAGACAGTTGCGGGGGTGTCCCTGCTTCCGTCCGCGCACTGGAAGAACAGATACGGGGCTGACTCCTGATCCGAAAACACCCCAGAATGCTGAACACGAAGATATAGATGCCCTTTTAACCTTATTGGGTGTCTGGCCATATTCAAATTCTTAGAGATCCTAAACCAAGTGGATGATACCACGTTCTGCCAAGAGCAGCTCAGATTAGTCGGGAAGCCACAGTGACTGCCCTGCCGTCCGTCGGAGCTGAGGGCGCGAGCTCGCAGTGCCGTCACTGGGTTCGACCCCCAGCATGGTCTGTGGAAGGTCAAGCTTTCGTTCAAGGTGGTCTTGAGTTGGCAGGGCTCCCAGGTCCCCAGAAGGAGGAAACGCAAAGGGTTCCCACAGCTGAAATACCAAGAAGTAGGAGTCCGCGGTAAGAGATTGCGGAGCGTGCCAGGGAATAAGATGCCGTGAGCACAGTAAACTGAAAGAATGAGCAAAATTGAGCCTCAGGTGGTGTGACTAGTAGACACAGAACCTAAACTAGTGTGTTTTAGTCATTTAAAGAAATACAAGAGGGAGATAAAATGAGTCCTAAAAATAACCAAAAAATGTTTTTTTGGTTTTTGGGTTTTTTTAAGATTTTATTTATTTGACAGAGAGAGACAGCAAGAGAAGGAACACAAGCAGGGGGAGAGGAGGAGGGAGAAGCAGGCTTCCCGCTGAGCAGAGAGGCCGATGCGGGATTCGATCCCAGGACCCTGAGATCATGACCTGAGCTGAAGGCAGACGCGTAACAACTGAGCCACCCAGTTGCCCCCCAAAATTGTTTTTAAACAATAGGACTTTTAAAAATGAAAGACATAATAGAAATTCTAAACTCCAGAGGTGAGTTTAGTGACAAGTTAGGTAAAGTTGAAGAGGGAACCAGAACCAATAAAGGGAACTGAGAAATTATCCAAATGTAGCTGAGAAAGAAAGGAAGGAAAACGTAGGAAGGCAAATGCACACCTGCTGTGAATTCCCGATAGAGAGGGGAGCAGGCCGAGGCCGTATTTGAAGAACGTGCTGGTGGAAGACACTCACCCCCAGATGCAAGAAGTCTGGGGAGTGAAAAGCCCGCGAGCTCTGGGTTCGTACCAGCAGAAGTGCCGGCGGGCAGAGAAGGGCCTGCCCAGCCGCCGAGGAGAAGGGGCAGCCGTCGGGATGGAGCGGCCGCTTCTGGAGAACGACGGCGCCCACAGAGCGGAGACGGCCGCCAGCCCAGAGCCGCACCGGGAGAGGCTGTCTTCCAGCAGCGACGGCCAAGAAGAGAGAAGAGAGGAGGGGGAAGAAGCATTGACTAAAGACACTTCCGGAACAGTGAGAATTTGTTCCCAGCAGATCCTCAATTCAGGAAGATTTACCGCAGACAGAAGGAAGTAATCCCGTTAGGAAGAGCTGCGGTGCGGCCAGGGTGACGAGCGAGGAGAACAGAGAATGAGGGACCACACATCCAAACAAAGTAAGTGTGGAGACTAGTAGAATCCTGCGGGGCTAGAAACCAGACCGACTGGAACAGCCAACCCAAAACTGTGTTTTCACGGAGCTGAGCAACACTGGGTGAAAGTGTCCCAAGGCGCTGTAATTTTAGGAAGGAATCACAGAGCTTCGTTTATTAACGAGGGTTTGTACATGTGAATATTAACGTCTCTGGGAACCACTAAGAATTAGAGACCCAGTATATAACTTTCAGGCATAAAGACATCATAAGATGCTAGAAAAAATTCAGATAGGTCAGAAATCACAGTAACTATAAGTGAATAAAAGTTCCAATTAAAAACAGATTTGCAGACTGGAAAACAGACAAGTAAGTTTCAAAAGACGTAGATAAAAGGACACAAATATATATTTGTATATTTTTCTAACCAAAAGCAAATATTAAGCAAAGACTATTGCTCTACTCTATCGAATGCAGATAAAACAGACTTTAAGAAGAAAGGAGGATCACTATGTAATGATAGGATTTTTGAAAATCACAAACCCATGCCCTGAGAAAATAGTCTAAATGTATGTGAACAAAATCGGGTAGAACTACGAGGAGAAATAGTCAAATTCACCCTGATAGTAGGAGGTTTTGTACGCCTCACACAGTAACTGAGAAATCAAGCAGAAAGGCCGGAAGGGCCCCGAAGACCTGGGCCTCGCAGGTGGTGAGCTTTGGGCAGAAGCAGGTGCAGAGCGGTGTTCCTGGCCCGTGGGGCTCGCGTGCCCCTCTCACGAACGCGGAACATCCGTGAAAACTCGTGTCTCACAAAGCACACTCTCAGCAATGCCCTCACGTGACAGAAATGAGTAAAAGAAGACTCTCACTCGTGAGTCTGGAAAATTTTTCATTTTTTTCTAAAAATCAATGGGTCAAAGACCAACTCAGAGGGGAACTCAGTCACAGAAATACTGAACTGTATTTCGGAACCTAGGGTTTGCACGGAGAGTGGATAGTTAACTGACATTTATTGCCTTGAGTATATTAGAAAAGGAACAAGCCATGAAGATAATTGGTAATTTTAAATTCAAGAACTTGGAAGAACAAACCCAAACAAGGTAGAAGGAAGGACATAAATGCAGAAGTAAATGGCAAAGCCAACAGACCAAGGGGAAAGCAACCAGAAGTTTTCTTCTTGGAAAAAACAGAGTTGGAAACGGTCTGCCACCAATGATCAGGACAGAAGTGAGGAAAGACAGAAATAATGTTGGAAATAAGGGAGGCGTAACAAGGGGGTGTTGAGAGCAGTTGAGGGGGCGTGTCTGGGAAGTTAGAGAACAGGGGCCAAATGGGGCAATAGAAAACCACGGTGGTCCTAGAACGGAGGAGGAAACAGAACGAGTAGTCAAAAGTCTTCCTACAAAGAAAGCGGCAGCCACGTGCTGTGCAGAAGCTGTTCCCCACCCCCAAACCAACCCAGAGCCGCACTGGTCACCCCACATCGCTCCACTGCCGAGGCGTCGCCCCAATACCAGAACCCCACGAACGCGCCGCAGGGAAGAGAAATTAGAGACCGACTTCCCACAAAAACATAGACGCATAAACTAAGCCAAATGCAAGAGATTAAATCTAGCAATTTGTTTTTGAAATATATCCAGAACAATCTAAGCTCTATCATTAGAAAGATAGTTAACGTAATTGACTACATTAGTAGATTAAAGGAGAACAATCACTCCATTCTCTTGATAGATACAAAATTGAACATTCATTCATAATAAAATTACTTAAAAATAGGACAGGTTTGTTAACTGGATTAAAAAACAACCACCACCACCTACAGAAATGTCTTCCTTCACAGGGAAACACTGAAAACATTCCTTTTAGTGACAGAAATACACTAAGGCTATGAGTGGTCACTGCGTTTAGTAAGGGGGCCGCAGGAGAGCCCCCCGTTGCACAGGAGAAAGAAGGTCTCATCGAAAAGGGAGAAAAATTCCTAACTGTTACAAGCAACTCTTTCATTATTTATTCGATACACAAAGGAAAATCCTGATAAATTACTGGTATTAGATGAGAATGCTGCTATTTGTGAAATCATGGGAAAAGTTAATTGCATTTCTATACTTAAAAAGAAAAACTTAGAAAATGCAGTTTTAAAAAATGATCATCATTTACCATTTTAAATAAGGAGCCAGGAGTAAATATTTATTTAAATGTACAGAGTTTTATGGAGAAAGTTATAAAACTGTTAGAAGATGTGAAGGAAGATGGAAGTATGTGGTGAGATTTACGACGCTACAGGATGAGAAGGATAGCAACTCTCCCGAACCTTCAGATTCGACAAAATTTTCACAAAAATCCAGGCAGATTTTTTTTTTAGATTTTTTTATATTGATTTGGCAACTTGACGAGCTGATTCTAAAGCGTCCTTACTCGGAGGTGCGAGGAGCGAGAGCAGCCAGGTGCCCCGGCGGACGAAAGCAGAGCGAGGGTCTGCCTCCCTGTGAGGTTGCAAAGGTCTGGAGGGCAGCAGGCGGTGGGCGCGTGGGGACGGGGACACAGGACCCACCTTCCTGAGGAACCGATGGGGCTGGCATTGCAGATCAGAGAGAAGGATGGCCTTTCCGGGAAATTATCCTGAGAAGACTGGGTGTCTCGTTAGGGAAAAAAGCTTTCCTCATACACAAAATCAGTTCTTGGACTTACGTGTGAAGGCAAAACTTAAATCTTTTAGAAGAAAATAGAGAATGATACCTTTATGATCTCGGAATAGAAGAAAAATTTTAAATAAGTTGCCCAAAGTGCACACCTTAGAAAAACGATAGATTAGATTGTATTAAAACTAGGATATTTATGGGACACCTGGGTGGCTCAGTCGGTTGGGCGTCTGCCTTCGGCTCAGGTCATGATCCTAAGGTCCTGGGCTTGAGCCCCACATGGGGCTCCCTGTTCAGCGGGGAGCCTGCTTCTCCCTCTCCCCCTGTCCTATAGCTCGTGCTCTCTCTCTCTCTCTCAAATAAATAAAATCTACTAATAAAATAATAAATAAAAACTACTGGGAAATTTATAAAGCCAAACCACAAACTGAGATAAACTAGTAATAACCCCTACAACTGACACAGTATTAGTATGCAGAATGTTTAAAGAACTCCTGCAAAGCAATAAGAAAAAGACAACTAATCCAATAGAAAAATGGGCGAAAAGCACGAACAAGAACTTTGCATAGGAGGAAGCGTGAGCGGTGGATGACAGCCAGGAAGACACTGACCAGAAGTCCAAGGGAAGCACTGGGGGACACGGCCTTGCTTCCCCAGGCTGGTGGCTGAAGTCCGGCACACTGAGGGGGTCTGGAGCCACGGGAACTTTTACAGCCTGAGCAAAGGGGTGGGAATTGATGCCGTCACCGTGGGACATCTGCATTCTGACGATTCCACCGAGAAAAGTCTGTGGTGTGCTGGAGACGTGGGTGAGAACGCTCCCGGTGGGAACTGGTGGGAAGAGCAGAAGGAAGAACAGGCTTGTCCATTGGATCGGATGTTTCAGGGAAAACAGATGCTGGTGCCCTGGACGCCCGCGGTGCAGCCCCGGAGCAGGGAAAACACGCAGACCACGTCGCCATGCGCAACCTCCCAGGACCGGGGACCATACGGCAGCAACCGAAGCCAGTCGGAGAGGACATACATGTTGTTGTCACACCTTACTGCACTCAGACCCAGCGAAACTGAGCCACAGACCCATGCGGAAAAGTCTCTAGAAAAGGAAACTCTAAACCCAGAATTCCGGGGAGGGAGGTCTGATGGGCAAGAGGGTCCGGGGCCACGAAGAGCGCACTTGACTCCAAGGCTTCAGTTCTTCCTCAGGGTGTAGGTGTCCTGGGCCTTTGCTGTCGTTGTGCCTTGGAACCAACATATGTTTTATAAGTACTCACTGGTCTCTAACATTTAATTAAATATAAATATAAAACATTAGTATTTTTGAATTACAAATCGACAAAAAAAACTTCCAACTATCGAGAAAGAGTCATCGAGGGGCGGCTGGGGAGATCCTTTGCACGATCCTCTGACATGTTCAGCAAAACGATTTCTACTGCGCGTGTGTAAACGAACGTGCATTTACTTTCTCTACGGAAACACCTCTGAGAGAGGCGAGGGTTTTTTGTGTGGAAATGAGCTGCACTGCGGCCACTATTTACAGTGGCCTATCTTCACGCTGGGCGGAAGTGAGTAGAAAGACCAGCCAGCTGAGATGCGGGGCTATCTGGGGGGTCGGGCACCGTCCTCGGGCTGTCTGGGGGGGGTCAGTCACCGTCCTCGGGCTCTCTGGGGGGTCGGGCA
>CM052806.1:91651331-91715895 GCA_028533885.1 Nasua narica | reverse complement strand
GGGGGGTCGGGCGCCGTCCTCGGGCTGTCTGGGGGGTCGGGCGCCGTCCTCGGGCTGTCTGGGGGGTCGGGCGCCGTCCTCGGGCTGTCTGGGGGGTCGGGCGCCGTCCTCGGGCTCTCTGGGGGTTTCACGTTCCAGACTCGCGCGCTACCCCCGGGCCGGTCACGAGGGCCAAAGCCAGTGTCCGGCGCCCGCCAGTGTCCAGAAGCGTCGGACGGTTACGCAGTCGCTCTCTTTGACACGAGCGACCGAGCTCCGTGTGGCCGTGGGGGGACGGGACGCTGGCAGTCTAGCGCTCCACGAGAACGCATTTGCGTCTGGACTCGGGCTTGAACCAGCGCTCACAGGACGTCAGATCCCGTCTGAAGAGGATTAGGAGATTCCAGGAGGACATCCTCGGGGGCATTTTGGATGGACGCTTTGGTTCCCAAACTAGCACGGCGGGGGTGAAGTCGGGCGCCCGTGCCAGCGATACAGTGGTGACGTTCGGTCGTGGTCACGGGGCCAACCCCAGGCGAAGGGCCCAGCAGACTCATCTGAGGCCCCCGAGTGACGCCACGGCTTCTCCCCCTCTCACGGACGCCCCGTGGGTATAAACGTGCGGCAGAGTGTTGGCGAGGGGTTGGGGTGGAAACCGGGTGCAGATCTGTGCCCCAGAACTGGGTCCAGCTCGGTCAGCAGCCGGGCTCCACCCCCAGGGGCTGCAGGGTTCCCGACGGGCCCCGCCCGCCTCGCCTGTGCCCGCTCCCCATCCCTCCCGTGTTCTCGCTAAGGGAGCTCGGCCACTCGCTGTCCGGCCCCCGCTTAGATCACAGAAGGGACCGGTGCACAGCCTTCCAGTTAAGGTGACAGGGCCAGAGAGAGAGGCAAAGTCACCGCGCTGGAGCTACGTGCTTAATTACATGGAATACTGCATAAATTGTCCGGTGCCAGGAATTAGGCTGATAAATTAAAACACTAATTAAATAGGCTATTGCAGAATTTTGAGAACATTGCAGGGTTCTGCCGGTGCGGGTCGTGAGGGTTGAGATCAACAGGAAGGATGTGTCCACGGCACGGGACTGTGTCTGGGTCCGTCCTGGGTCCGTCCGTGTGCGCCCGCATGGCCGTGCATGTGGAGGACGGTCGGGGGACAGCCCGCGTCTGGGTGACGGATCTGGGTGAGCCCAGAAGGGTGGGCTGGGTGTCGCCTGGTGAATTATCACGGGGACGGACGTGACGTCCGGAGGTGACAGCGGCGGGCCCCCTGCCTGTGCGGTCCCTCATGCGTGCACAGCCGGTGAGAAGGCCCAGGGACCCTCCAGACTGTCACAGGGTCCCCTCGTGACCGTGACCCCGCTGGGCCGCACCCGGAGCGGCGTGCTCCCGTCCGGAGCCCTGTGTGGACCTCGGGCACGCAGCGCCGTATCCCGCCGCATGGGGGGCCCTCCGACAGCGCTGCCTCGCCCCCTCGCCGGCCACTCACACCTGGCACGCCGCCCACCCGCACACGGAGAGCGCGGGGAGGACTGACAGACGGACGGACGCTACCCCTCTCTCCAGCGGCATCGCTCTCTGACTCGAAGGCCTGGAAAGACCAGCGAGCAGCGGTTTTACCTGCAGCCGAGGGTCGAGTCCGCACGGGATGGTGGTGGGCAGAGGGAGGGCCCGAGGGAGCAGCAGAGGGCAGGGGCGTCGTGCGGAGAGCACAGGGCGTCCGCGCGGCTCGCAGTGCACACGGAGCTCAGACCGGGGGTTCGGGGGGACGGCGGTGCTGGTGCGGAAGCCAGACCCTGGTCACCGGCTCGCTCGCGTCTGCCTGTGAAGCGGACAGAAGCAGCCTCAGTCCACACGGCGGTCGTGCTGGAGACCAGGGATATCGGTGCTGAGAGCCACGAGCGCTCGGTGCCCTCATCCTGCCCGTCGCCCCGGGGGTCGGACGTGGTTCCCGTAAGGGGAAACTGAGGCAGGGTAGGCGAAGGACCGTATGCAGGACCTCAGCTGGTCTGACGGCAGGCGCCCCTGAGCTGCGGGTGGGGCTCTGGGCTCCGCGCTGGGGAGAAGCTTCCTGAGAACAGGTTCCCGGAGGACCCGGGGGCATAAGCTGGGGGACGTTGTCGGACAAGAGGCGTCCGTGCGGGTCTGGGAGCCGCAGCTCCGCGTGATCCCTGTGGGTGGACACGCCTGGCCCGCGGAGCCCGCGTGGCCAACCCCGGGCGCCCAATGCGCAGAGGCCGCAGGCGGGGGGCCGTCCCGGGCCGGTGGTCCCCAGCAGCCCCAGGGAGGGGGGAGCTGACCCTCCTGGGAGCCCCGCCGGAGGCTCCCCGGCCCCGTGGCCCCACTCGTGGGCCGCCTGGGCTGTGGGGCTCCTGTGAGCCCGGTTCCATCCCACCGGCCTGCAGGTGTCGCGGGGCGTGACTGCCCACTGGCCGAGAGCGCGGGGCGGGGGGCCCCCAGACACACGCGTGGGAACTCTAGCCGGGCTGACCGTGTTTGCAGATTTGGGGAGAGGAAGGGTCAGCCGAGGTCACAATCCAGCAGGGTTGGAGCCAGTTTTCTCTGGTCCCTGGGGCTCGTTGCCACGTTTCTAGGGATTTGGTGAGCCGATTGTGCAAAATTACAATTTACACACTCACATTCAAGTGACGCTGCAAACGGAAGGACCCGGGGCCTGCTCGTTCCCCGCATTTTACGGTTCTCTGCACACGTGAGTGTTTGCGTCCCTGTTTGCGGGCGGCAGGAGCACGGGGCGCCGGCGTGACGGGTCCTGGGCAGGTGGCCGGCCGGCACAGCGCGGCCCGAGGACGAGCCGGACGCCGGCGGGCGGCCCGGGAAGGTCTCAGGGCCTCAGGAGGGTCCCGCCAGCGTCTTCCCAGGGCCGCCCGCCCCCTCGCAGGAGGTTTGCTGAGTCTGGGACCGCGCGCCGTACACCCGCGGCCCGGCCGGCTGGCATGCGTGTCACCGCTCCGGGGCCGCAGAGGGAGTGCTTTTTAAATTCCGCCTTATGTGCTTCCTCGTCCTCAGCCTATTATCCCCCCAAAACTAGCTTGCGTTCGGCAAAACGTTTCCTTTGTTCGCAGAAGAACTTTAAAATCGATCGCTTGGTACTCTGTCTCTTGAAGACCGCCCTCCTCCATTCAGGGTTTCCGTTTGGGCCACCCCCTCGCCTGCCCTCCCCCTGCTCCTGCCCGGCCGCGGGAGGCTCGGAACCAGACGGGGCTGTGCCGGCCTCCTCCTTCCGGCGCGAGACCGCGGAAGGCCCGGGGTGGGGCCGGTAGGCGTGAAGGGCTCAGCTCCGCATCCCGGCACCAGAGCGATCCCATCGCCCAGACGAGCGGGCGGTCACGGCGAGAGCTGGAAGGGACCCACAGCTCTGGTTCTCATTGGGCATCAACCACAAAGGCGAGCCACTCTTCATTCTCAGGGTCTGCAGTAAAGCTCCTTTTCCTGGGATTTCATTTCCAAAATGACACGGGCTCTATCCAAAAGACTATTGCTACACATCTGTAAGCCAAGGTCAATTGCTTTGTGACACATCATCCTCTCGACAGAGTGGGGGCGGGAACTTGCAGTGTCGGCGTTGGGATTACTGAGCGTTTATTTGCATCGGCTAATTGTCTCCAGAGCTCATCGCCCTCCGTCTGGCCGGGCGGGTGCGCTTCCTCCTCGGCCAGGCCCCCGTTGTACGTCAGGAGCGCGGGAGGACAAGGCCTGTGGGGTGCTGGACTTCCCCTGGAGGGCCGCGGACATGGGCCGAGGACGGCCCCCAGCCCCGCTGGGGACACGCACACAGTCAGGCTGGCCCTCCCGTGCGTCTAACTCGTGAGCGCGGGACGCGAGGTGGTGGGACACGTTCCGCGGGGACTGCTCACTGAACAGCCAGGGTCGCCGCAAAAATAGCACCCTACGGGCGGCAGATGTCCGCATACAGTGGCTCGTGCGGCTTTCGCGACAGTTCCCCGGGATGATGTTGGCAGAGGAAGCCGAGGGCCCGCGGGAAGGCCGGCCCCGTGCGTCGCCCCGGTCGGGAGTGCGGCCTCACGCTCGGGGCCCCAGCTCCAGGCCGGCTCGCGGCCGAACTAGGCCGTCCGCGCAGTGACTTCCGGGGTGCTCTTCGGTGGAGGCGAATGCTGAGGGGGCTTGAGAACAGTTAGCTGTGCCCGCTGACCCTGTGCTTCTTCTCCCCACAGCTGACAACAAGGACGCGCTGGAAAAAGCGTCCGGACTGAAGATTCTCCACACTGGAAGTGGGTCGGTGAGTAGCAGAGCGGCTGCCTCGGAGACGGGCGACGTGCGCGGCGGACGGGCCAGGGGCCGTGCTGCCGACGCGGGGAGGCCTGACCACGCTCATCCCCGGGCCCGGCGAGCGCGGCGCTGGTCGGGCTGCCTCTGAAGCCCTCGTTGAGCACCTCCCTGAGGACCAGCGGTCCCGGAGCCGGACACGGGGCCGAGAGCACCCGCTTCCCTCTTCAGAGGTTTTGTAGCGGCTGGACGCGCGGGCGCGGGCCAGCGGGGGCGTCCTGGCCTGGGGACACGCGCAGGACGCTGTTGGGGTTGGCGCGCCATGTGCGGGACGTGACCTCGTCAGGCGGCAGCGGCCCCTGCGCGTGGTTGTGTCGGTTTCGAGTGAGGCCCTTGACCGTCCGCCTACCCGCCGTTCAAGCTGATGGCGGTCGCCCCGGGGAAGCCGGCCGGTGCCCGCGTGCCCATCTTGGGGCACACGGTGATGAGCCAGGACCGCGGGCGTGACTGCTCAGAGGGGCACGTGGCCCCGTGAGGCCGCGTGGACCCAGCCCCCCTGGCCGTTGTGGTTGAGTTTAGATTTCACGGCCCTCGCGGTTCCGGATAATTAACTCTCACGGGGCAGCTTCCTTACGCGTGCTCCTTGCTCCTAGAGGGTCGTCCTCCGCGGAGCCCCTCAGAGACCAGCGGCTTTCTTGGGGGATCTCCCCTCCGGCGGCCGGGAGTCCTGGCTCTGGAAGGAAGCGCGCATTTGATTAGTTGCTCTCCGCAGACAGGCTCCTGGGCTGCCCGAGCGCTGGGCTGGTAGGATCAGCCGTGTGGGGAAAGCGGCCTGTGTCGTGTGCTCATGTTCCAGGGACACGGCGGGCGGAGGGCAGGGCGCTCCGGCCAAAACCCGTCAGCAAAGGCTCGACGGGACCGAGTCTCTCTCCCTGCCTGCGGCCAGGGCCGGAGCGTGGAGCGCACGTGAGGCGAGGACGTCCCGCACTCTGCCCCAGGGCACATGGCAGTGGTCTCGGCAGGGAGTGAGTGGGGGAGGCGGAGACCGGCCGGAGACTGGGGACGGCGCAGTGGCAGGTGGCAGAAAGGGCCCCAATGGGATGGAGGGTCGGAGTCATGAGGGAAGGTTCTGGATGTGCTGCCCGTCTCGGGGGCGAAGGCGTGAAGCCCCTTCCTTCCTTTCCCGCCGCATCCTCGTCAGGTGGGAATCCCTTTTGGTGCCCGTCGTTTCCCCAGGAGGTGACCGGGGAGAGCATCCACACGGCTGCCGGCCAAGAAGGTTCCGGGGCCGTGAGTCCTCTCCCCACAAGGGTCCGTGGGCTGCGGGGGCTGGCTGATGGAAGTGGGGGGCTAGTCTGTGGGGAGCTGGTTTCTGGAGTGAAAATGGGAACAAAGGGGGTGCGTGGAGGTATTTTCTAAAAGCTAAGGAGGTCTGTTTCTCTGACGTTAACTGCGTCATGCGGTATTCAGCCCAATCCAGTGATTCTGGGGTTTTTGAGGCGTATCCGATGCGAGCCCCGTCGCTGCTTCCTGACTCCGGTCCTTGGCGGAGGCTGATTGCTGGGAGCTCGGCAGCCTCCCTCCCGGGCACTGGGGACGCACGCACGTGCCGACAGACGGCAGAGCTAAAGCCCTGTAAGCCACACGGAAACAGCTCAAAACAAGGCGTAAAGGAAATGAACAGCTTAAGGTACACGCACTTGTTCCTAAAAGGGGTGCTTTGATGTATTTCAGGATCTAATTTGTGACATCTTGACAGTGTTTGCATTGTCTTCCAATTAATAAAGTCCTATTTCTTCCAAAAGAAAATTACACTATTACACGACGAACTCAAATATTTAGAAGGAAGACGATCCAGGTTCTTGTCACCAGGAGGGCAGACCGCCAGTTTGGTCTCGCAAGTGCGTCCGAACTAAGGAAGGGCTGCGTCACCTCCTGATGGCGCGACAAGGGTGTGGCTGCGGGTTAAGCCACCAGTGCCTCAGTGGGAGCAGGCCGGCCCGCGAGGCTCGGCCCTGCTCCCAAGGCTCAGGAGCCCAGCGAGGGCACGTGGGAGGCCCCCGCTTCGCCACACGGCGGTCCTGCTTCAGACGAGTGCCGAGGCTCAGACGAACCACCCAGCGGTGGCCCTGCGGGGTCGCGAGCCCCGTCACCCAGCAGATTCATGGAGAAGAGGGATGCCCATTTGTTCGGACTCCAAAAAAAGGAAATCTTTCCATGTAGTGCAGGGAGGGGAGGTTTTCCTCACCCCCTGGGTCCCTGGCTGGGTCCGACAGAGACGGGTGGGCAGCAGAAAAGCACACAGATAATTCAGTACAAGTCGCACATGACACGGGGGCATCAGAAGAGGAAGACCCAAAGAAGCAGTGAGACCCCGGTATTTTCTGCTGGATTCGATGCTGGGTGGACAGTCCTGGGGAGCACGGTAGGTTCAGGAGCGCGCAGTAAGGACAGCACGCGGGGAGACTGAGGGATTCTGCTCCACGTCGCTCTGTGGGGAGCGGATGGGCTCCCCCTTCCCCGGTCCAGGGAGGGCCCCTGTCTCGGGAGGGTCTCGTGACCTGCCTGCGGGAGAAGGGGTCGTCGGAGAGAGCTTCCTGTGCCGGCACTGTCTCCAGGTCCTTCGGCTGGAAATAGTTCTGCGACCCGGCACCATATCTGGGGGGAGCGTCCTGAACCCCATTCTCAGTGCAGTGTGATGTTAGGCATGGTTTTCTTTCTTTTAAGTTATTTTATTTAACTTTATTTTAAGAGAGTGAGAAGGAGCGGAGGCGGGGTGGGGAGGAGCAGAGGGAGAGAATGTTCTCTCCTTTTCCAGAAGTTTCTTCAGCATGGTGTTTGTTTACTTTGAAATCGTCATGGATCCGCCGGGGGTCGGAGGGACAGGGCAGGGAGGCTGTGGTCGCACTTGCACTCGGGTCCCCAGCGCCTCCGCCGCCGTGGGAGGGAGGTCGGTTGGTCTTGGCTCACGGTGTGCGTGCCGTTTGTGGCCATTTTATCTTCGATGCCACTTCCTACAAGGTTAATTAAGAAAAGACGTGTGACCGAACATTCACACTTACAAACGTGTGAGGACGCGGGAGGAAACACGGCCCACGTGGGCGCCCGGGGCTCCCGGCCTGTCGCCTCCGCCGACGGCCGTAGAGAATGCTAAGAACCGCTCAAGCCGCCACGTGTCTGTGGACAACTTCTGTGGCACCGTGTCGGGCACGGGAAGGGCGTCGTCATTTAAAATACGTCTGCAAAAAAATACAATTAAATTAAAATAAAATACGTCTGGTGTTGGGATCGAGGCACCTACGTGGGAATCCAGGGGTGTGGGCGCAGCAGCCCGATGGAGGCGGGGAGCTCTGGGGGTGGGTCCCGTCGGGGCAGGGGCTGCGGACCCCCGTCTGTGAGAGAAGGATGGCGGCACGGGAGGGAAAGCGGGCTGGGCGGGAGGAGACGGGGCTGTCAGGGTGGACGGGGTCTCTCGGGTGGAGGCTGTGAGCTGATGTTCAGATGCCGGTCTTGTGTTTTCGAGGGTCCATGACATTCCTCGGTGGCGTGGCCTCCCGTGGCTCCCCCGAGGCTCCTTTCTGCCCACCCTCGGGCTGGCACGGGGACACCGACCGTCACGGGTCCCCGGAGAGCCCAGGGCTAACCTCGGAGCCTCTGTCCAGAAACACACACATGTGCCGACACACTGACGCGGTCCCAGGGAAGGCGTGGGGTCCCCGTCTGGCCCCCATCCGCGGACCGGAAGCCATGGCTGAGCGTCCGCTGGGGCTCCGGGGGGCGCTGCCCAGACCTGGGCCCTCCACCGCTGTCCTTGGGCGCACAGGTCACCGGGGTCATTCTCACCTGCGTTTCTGGACGGAGGAAATGGGACAAGTGCCTTGGTCCTGAGGAAAGCCTGTTTCCTCGAGAGCGTCCCGAGTTTGCATGTGAGGTGGGAGCTCTGTGTGGAATTGCGTGCTGCCCAAATCGGCTCCGTCCTCGGCGAGCGGCGCCCACGATGAGCTGTGCCGAGTCTCACCGGACCGGCCGCTGCAGCTTCCGTGGCTCCCCGCACGGAGCCCTCGTGCTGCTCCTCTCTCGGGGCTCGCCTTCCTCAGAAGAGAAGAAAATCACCCAGAAGTGCGTTCGATGTAATTAATGGCACTTGACGTATCGACAAATATGAGTTTATTATGAAACAACAGCCTTCCCTTCTGGAATGCAATATAAAGCGCCACGTCGCGTGGGCCACGAGTGTCTTTAGTACTTTTCGTGATTTAGAGGCAGGCGAGGCGCCGAGTGATGTGGCAGTTGCTATAGTGACAGATTCAATTTTTATTCAATATCAGAGTAAATAGTCACGTAAAATGAAATAAGTAGCGTCTGCCTGTGGTGGCCTCACACTTCTGCCAGCCCCTCCTCCCCTCCAGCGCCCTCCCCGTCCCTCCCGCCCCTCCCTGGCCCTCCCCTCCTCTCCCTCCCCTCCAGCGCCCACTCCTCCCCTCCCTCCCTCCCCACCTCACCCTCCCCACCTCACCCTCCCCACCCTGCCCCCTCGTCCTGGAGCCTTCCCGGGCACGGTCTCCCCGAGGGCTGCCCTCTGGGCTGGGATTAGACAGCGTCCTCATAAGACATGGGGGGTCCGTCTCAGTAAAGCCTAAGACTGTCCCTGTAGCTTCCTCCGCGGAACCCGTTAGTGTGGCCTCAGAAGTTCATTTTCATTTAACAACAAAACTCTGGAGATAGTCCTGAGAGCCCTCAGAAGGTCATGTTTCAGAAACCGTTTTTAAGGCTCAGCGGGTAAGAATTGGAATTGCTGAGCGCGAAGAAGTCTGGAGGGAACATCCACCAACCCAGACCCCGTCCGGCTCCTGACGGCACAGCCGTCGCGGCCGCCGGCCCCCCGGCTCATGGACGACCGAACAGAGAGAGGTCACAGGCTGGGGTGGCCGTCAGGTCCCAGCTCGGGCGGTCCCACTCCCAAGCCCGTATCTCAGTCCGTAGGTGGTGCCGCACCAGCCCGAAACTCCAGGGGCGCTGGGCTCTGCCTTCTGGTGAAAGGGACCTCGTGGTTCCTGCCGGTGTCCCCACGTCCCCCTGCGGGAGGGCTCCCGGCTGGCTTCTGGCCCCCACAGACAGACCAGACTAAGGCCCCACAGCGGCCGGGCCTAAGCCCCCTGCTCCTGCGCAGGTCCCAGTAGGACCGGGGAGGAGAGCCCTGCCTTCGGGTGCTGGGGAGGCCGCGCCGCGACCCAGGGGCCCGGACCTGGCAAGCGAGGCTCACGGCTCGGGGCCTGAAGTCTTGCTAACGGCTTCGGCGGGCTGTTCCCCCGTGGGGGTGGGGGAGGGTCCTTTCCAGGCTCCGTCCGCGGCCCGTGGACTGCTGGTCCCACCCGCACCTGCTCTCCCTGCACGTCTGCGTTCACGTCCCGACGTCCCCTTCACAGGGCTGCCCCTCCAGTTGGATGAGGACCTCTGAACGACCCTGTCTCCACATAAGGTCCCACTGTCATGTCCGGGGGGAGGGGTTGGGACTCCAGCGTGTCACTTGGGGGGGACAACTGGTCATTTCCCCTCCCCACTGCATTCAAGAGCTTGGGTTTTGGCAAGCTGCTTCCTGGTCGGGGGTCCTGAAGTCGAGATCGGTGGAGAAGGTGCTCGGGCTCCAGACCCCCCTCCCCCAGGCAGCCGGGGAGACAGGTGCGCTGTCCCCTCCTGCCCATCGCTCCCCATGGCATCCGTCCGAGCGGACTGCAGCGTCATGATTCCGTGTGTGTGCCCATGTACCCGTGTGCGCAGCAGGAAACTGCGCGCGTGTCTCAGTCGTGCCCGGCGCCTCCGTACCCTGCACGAGGCCTGACTGACGGCAGAAACTCAGTAAACTCGCCTTGAAACGGATTGAGTCGTGAACCCCGGCTGCAGGGGAGACCCCTCTGCCTCTCCCTTCCCCACGGCTCATTCGATCGGCCTCTCCCGGGGCGCTGGAACCTCCGTGGGAAGTCCGGGAGTCCGAGATCGTGTTGTGTGCGCTGTGCCCGACGCCCGAGATCGCAGAGGACCGTCTACATGGCAGCTTCCGTCCTGTCCCATCTGGCTTCATCTCACCGCCACTGATTTGAACACCTTCTCTGGGCTTCATCCAGGCGTTGGTGATTTCTTTTTTAAAAGCTCTTTTCGTTCACGTGAAATAAGTAGTAATCAATATCACACAAAATATGCTAAATTTAAAACACTCCTGTGAAAACAGGTGGTCGGTGCAGCAGTTGTCGAGCTCGGCAGCGGTAGATGTGACCTGAAGTTTTCTGTGTACCAGCACATGTGCACGTCTGTCCCGCGGAACACGGGGTCCATCCCGCCGCCGCACCCCACGAACCCCAGAGGGGGCCCCCGCAGCCAGTCGGCAGGACCAGCCGACGTGCCCTTGTCCTGTGTGGGTCCCACAGCGGGCAGACGGGTCCTGCTACCTACCGGTCTCTTGCCCGGATTGTGAGCGCCATTGAGCTGGGTGTCAGGGTCCTGGGGCCGCTGTCACAGAATGCCGACACAGGGGGCTAAAGACCGAGAAACTGATCTCTCCCCGTTCCAGAGGCCAGAGCCCACAGTCCAGGTGCAGGCGGGCTGTGCTCCCTCGGCAGTCTCGGGGGAGGGTCCTTCCTGCCTCGACCAGCGCCTGGTGTTGCCGGCCGTCCTGGGGGGCCCGTGGCTCAGGGGCACCCCTCTCCAGCCTCGCCTCTGAGCCCCTTCTCCTGTGTGTCTGTCCTCACGGGGATGCCTATTGTGGTGGACCGTGGCCCACCCCACCCAGCGGGACCTCATCGTAACTCGATCGCGTCTCCAAAGACCCGATTCCTAAATAAGGCCTCATTCACAAGTCGCACATATCTTTCTCGAGGACACAGATTCATTTGATCCACAGAACCCTAAGATCACAGGTGCCCTCTACCCTGAACTCAAGATCCCAGTACTGATTATCGACTGACCTAGAACTGAATTTTTCTTCTTTTGGGGAGGGCGTATGGTGGTTTGCTTGTCTGTACGAACAGAGTGAGCCTCTCCGGCCAGATGTGTGTCTCCGTTCATAATCTGTTTGACCCCCAGGCCTCACACACGCACGCACACACATGCACGTACACACGTGTGTGCTTGCACACGCACGCACACCCAGATCCACCCGTCTGCCGGTGCCGACGGAACCGAGGGGAACCAGTGTCTGGACTTGGTGAGGGCTCCTCGTGGACCACATCTGTCCTGCGGAACTTCCCAGGGGGAAGAACACGGACGTGTGTCCCTCACAGACCCCTCGGAGAATCTTGTATGTTCAGGTCAGAGGGAACGGTAAATCTAATGTTATTTTTATTAAAGTAGCTAATTCTTGTTATATTGTCATATTAAGTTATTTTTTCTCATCCAAGATTCTTAAAAGTTAAAATCTCCTTCGTTTCACCCGCAAGGCACACAAACACCTGCTGTTCTCTATGCTATGAAATAATTTTTACCCGGGATGTAGTTCAAGTGCATATATAAAATTTTCACCTGCAAAGTCCGTGAGCTCCAAGGGCAAACCCCTAATTTTCCAAATTCTGAGCGTGCTCCCCCCCCAGGGACTGGGGCAAGCCCGTAGGGACTGGGAAGGCGTGGGCGAGGGTCGGCAGGTAGGACTTGGCTTCGGGTCCCTCCAGGTGCGTCTGTGTCGCCGACCAGACGTTCTTCCTCACCAGCCCAGAAGACCTCCGCGGAGGCACCGCGCACGGCCTGCTATGCACAAACTGTGCATACGACGGGGAAACAACGGGGTGGAGGAGGGAGGGGGCATCGTGCTGCTCGCATGGGACCCCCCAGCTCCCCGGCCCCGGCCTGAGGGCCGCCCTCTCCGTGCGCTCTCGTCTCACATTAGGGAACCCTCAAGACAGCAGGTACACACGGTCCCCTCCCTGCCAGGGGCGGTAGCACCACGCCACTGAGAAGGAGGGGCTGTGGAGGACCCCGGGCGGCGGGACACTGGCCCGTCTTCATCCCTTTGCACGCCCAGAATTGTGCCTTTCGTTTCTCTGCAACAAAAGACCTGGTTAACGGGCTAATGAGACTGTGCACACACAAACCTCTTACGGAGTCACAGCTCCGTTCTTCTTAACGAGAACATGAAGTTGAAAGATAGTTCCTTTTTTTCCCCATGCATAACATTTTATTGTTATTTTTTCCCTTTTTTAAAAAAATTTATTTTATTTTTTCATTGTTCCAAGATTGATTGTTCATGCACCACACCCAGTGCTCCATGCAGTACGTGCCCCCCTCAATACCCACCACCAGGCTCACCCAACTCCCCCACCCCGCCCCTACAAAACCCTCAGTTTCTTTCTCAGAGTCCACAGTCTCTCCTGGTTCATCGCCCCCTCCGATTTCCCCCCATTCACCCTTCCCTTCCTTCTCACAATGCCCTCCGTGATTTTCTTTATGCTCCACACGTGAGACCCTAAGATAATTGACTCTCTCTGCTTGACTTATTTCACTCCGCATAATCTCTTCCAGTCCCGTCCATGTTGATACAAAGTTGAGTATTCATCTTTTCTGATGGAGGCATAATATTTCATTGTATAGATGGACTGTATCTCCTTTATCCATTCATCTGTTGAAGGGCATCTTGGTTCTTTCCACAGTTTGGTGATTGTGGCCATTGCTGCTATGAACATTGGGGTACATGTGGCCCTTCTTTTCACTGCATCCGTGTCTTTGGGGTAAATACCCAGTAGTGCAATTGCAGGGTCATAGGTAGCTCTATTTTTAATTTCTTGAGGAATCTCCACACTGTTTTCCAAAGTGGCTGCACCAACTTGCATTCCCACCAACAGTGTAAGAGGGTTCCCCTTTCTCCACATCCTCTCCAACACTTCATTTATCCCTGGGATGCAAGGGTGGTTCAACATTCGCAAGTCAATCAATGTGATAGAACAAATCAATAAGAGAAGAGAGAAGCACAGGGTCCTCTCAGTTGATGCAGAAATAGCATTTGGCAAAATTCAGCATCCATTCCTGATTAAAACTCTTCAAAGTATAGGGATAGAGGGAACATTCCTCAACTTCATAAAATCTATCTATGAAAAACCCACCGTGAATATCCTTCTCAATGGGGAAAAGCTGACAGCCTTCCCTTTAAGATCAGGAACACAACAAGGATGCCCACTCTCAGCACTCTTGTTCAATGGAGTACCAGAAGTCCTAGCAACAGCAATCAGACAACAAAAAGAAATAAAAGGCATTCAAATTGGCAACGAAGAAGTCAAACTCTCTCTCTTTGCAGAAGACATGATACTTTATATGGACAACCTAAAAGACTCCACCCCCAAACTACTAGAACTCATACAGCAATTCAGTAATGTGTCAGGATACAAAATCAATGCACAAAAATCAATTGCTTTCCCATACACTAACAATGAAAATATGGAAAGGGAAATTAGAGAATAGATTCCATTTACTAGAGCACCAAGAACCATAAGATATCTGGGAACAAACCTAACCAAAAAGGTAAAGGATCTGTACTCCAGGAACTACAGAACGCTCATGAAAGAAATTGAAGAAGACACAAAAAGGTGGAAAAGCATTCCATGCTCATGGATCAGAAGAATAAACATTCTTAAAATGTACGTACTGCCCAGAGCAATCTATACTTTCAATGCCGTCCCGATCAAAATTACACCGGCTTTTTTCAAAGTGCTGGATAGTTCTTAGGCAGTAACTTTCTTCCTTGGACAAGCACTTGGACCTAATGCTACACCAAAAATATAAACGTCTTTTCTCTCTAATGACACACCTCTCTAATCCGGGGGGTGCCCCTGAAAAAACTCTTGATATTGAAACAATGCAAACTGTGTTGCAATTTGATTTCTTTGGCAAAGGGCCGTCTGTTTCTTTGTGGCTTATCTACCTATGGAAGCCTTTTCTTTTTCGTGTGCAGCAGGTAGAGTAATGAATTTATTCTCGAAATGTCAGTGATGTTTTATGATCCTTCCTTCGGTGGCAACATAAAAGGGACTGATTGTGAAACCGCTAATTTACAGATCTTCTCTAAGTGAATGCAAACAAATTCTGGTCCTCAAAGCCCTGCTAATATACAATGTTCAATTTTTAATTTCCAGTCCATCTTAGATTATGGGGATGAAAAACAATATTTAATCCCTCGTTAACACATGAATGAGCGGAAGCTGTCATTTTCAACCAGACAATAACGGGATTATCTCAAGAACTGTCAGTTTATGTGAAAACATTATGTTGCCCAAATTTTCATAAAAATTAGCAGTGGGTAATATTCCAGATCAGAGCCACGGGAAGAGGAAAGTCTGCATTCATGGTGATAAATATTCATATTTGCTCAGGAGATGAAAATCTAATCAAGGGGCTATTGATGCACTGGCTTTTTTTTTTTTAACCAAGACGTTTCATCTAAATTGGGTTTGATATGGAAATGAGTCTCACTGGGGTCCTCCAGGCCAAGAGCACGCGGGGATCCCGGGGTGGGGCGCCCATGGGGTCGGTGCTGCACTGGGGGCACCGGGGGCCAGCGTCTCGCTGAACTCAGCGTCCTGGGCGTTTAACGAGATGGAGTGTTTGGGACCCTCCCTCTCTTTCTTTTTTAAGAGAAACACAACGTAATTTCATGCCCGTTAACTCCTAGCTACTGCAGGGTTAAAATCATCTGTGTTTTTGCTTTTGTTGACAATTACCATAAATCAGAAGACGCTCGGCATGAAGCTTAATGAAAAATGTATGATTTTAAAAAGAAAAGATAGTAGCTGCGGGATGTTGGTGTGTGTGCATGTGCGTGTGTGCACGTGTGCGTGTTCCTGATATTTGCTCGAAGGCTCCACTTTCCCCTCCACATCGACAAGCATTTGAGAACGTTGAATTAAACGGGCGTTCATTAGTAAACACAATGCGGGTCAATCCCATCGAGAGATCCGGTTTCTGACCCCGTCACGGCGCCCTGTCATCACCATGTCTGTGTTCCGGGCCACTAGGAAACCCCCAGCCCTCGGGGCTCCCTTAGGCCCCAGGCACCGTGGTGGAGCAGAACCTTCTCTAGCTCCCACATAAATTCCTGGAGAGCAAGAACAAGATGTGCGCGTTCCCTGGCGAAGGACCCAATCCAGCCAGTTAGCCTGAGAGCGTTACCACGTGTCTCCATCATGCATCAGGATGTGTCCCACTCACAGAGACAGGACTTAGATCGCTGTAGTTACGTTAGAGAGCAGAATGTTTGTATTAATGTATATTTTAAAATGGTGACCCTGACATGTATTTTCCATTCACTTTTACCCTCTCGCTCAAGTGGGGCTCATTATGGGATGGTCTGAGGATCTTGGAGAAACACGTAGAACAGTGGCTTCTCAGGACAGCGTTTTCTGGGTAGAAATCTTGCACAGCTCCTTCCGTGCTGGGGCAGGAAGGCCAGGAAGGACTCAGAAAACCTTCCCTTCCCCGCATGTTGCTCGGTGCTGTGTGTGTCCTTCCCATCGAGGCCTCGTCCTTACAAGAGCTCTGTCCTACTGCCTCCCGCCCTACCTTCTCCTGCCCCGCAAGCCCTCAGGTTTGCCCTGGGGTCTGGGGACCCTTCATTCCTCAGCGAGTGCGGGGGCAGGACACGCAGTCTCCTGGGCTCCCCCGGGGTTTCTCCACATCGCTTCCTACGTGAGTAGGCAATGCACGCGGCTTTTTCAGGAGCAATCGCTCCTCCTGGAAGTCTGTTTCACTGTATTCCCTGCAGCCACTGTCGTCCTCTGGGGTCCCTGGAGCAGGCTCCACACTTACCTGTGTAGACGCTGCCCGTCAGGTACCACGCCCGACTTTCCTTCTGAGATGCTTCTGCACCCTAGGACCCTGAATGTGGGGAGCAGGGGAGCCTGCTCCTTGAAGCCCCGCTGTGCGCTCCCCCTGCAGCCTCTCCTCGCGCTGACCCGCCCGGTGCCCCTGCGGTCCTCGCTGTGCGTGAGCTGCACCCCGTTTCCAGCCGCCGAGCCCCGGGCTGGTATGTGCGGCCCCGTGTCAGTCACAGAAGGCTTCGTTCGTCCTGAGAGAAGCAGGACCGGCAGGTGTGTGCTTGCAGAGACAGAGGGGAGAGGGGTGTGTAATGAGCTGGCCCGCCAGTTCCGGATGCCGGGAAGTCCCGCCGGCTGCCGTGCGCACGCCGCAGGCCGGGGGCCCGAGCCCCACCCCGAGCAGGGGCACCGCGGGCCGGAGAAGACGCACACCCCAGCTCAGGCGGAGAGCCCATTCGGCCGTCCTCTGCCTCCCTCTCATTCAGACTCCGGTTCAGCGGCTCCCGTAGGGACAGCGCGCACACTGTCCTCAGGGCAGTAGGGACAGCCCCGGAAGGGACTTTTCACCAGCCGCCCACAGCCCTCGGCCCCGCCGGGTTGACCAGCACAACCTCCTGAGAGCTGCTTTTCCCGCGGCCGCCTGTCGCTGGACAGGTCTCTGGCTTCTCCACCAATGGAGAAGGGCGGTTTTTGGGCAGGAATTCCTGTCGTGTGTCACGCCGTCCTTGTCGTCCACTGCTGTGTGAGTGCGAGGGAACGTCCCCGTGGGGTCAGGAGAGATGGTGCTGCTCGCCCGCAGATCCTACGACGTCCCGGTCCTCCTCCTGGCAGCAGACCCTGCTCACGAGGCGTGCAGACGCCCGGGGGCCCGTGTTTCTTTGGGCACCATCTGCACCCGTGACCCGCTCCCAGCCACATGCGGCTGAGGGCACAGCTCGTCCCGCGCAGGAGTCCGGGGACCAGGCACGGGGAGCGGCGGGAGGATGAGGGACGGGAGGGCGGGCGGGGGCCTCGTAGCCACATGGGGACTTCCCGGCAGCTGAGGTCTAGTGAAGGGGAATTTCAGTTAGTGAATAGTTTAGTTGAAGAACTGGGATTACCTGCCGTGTATCTCGTACCCCGTCTGTTTCTTCAAGGAGAGGGGTCACAGCAAAAACTGTTGGGCTTTAGCCGCACTCACAAAGCTACGTGTGGTGACGTGGTCCTGGGACCACGACTTGGGAATTCCGGGTCCTCGGTGCTGAGAGTTGGTTTCCAGCGCCGATTCTGCCCTCAGCATGGGCCCCACAGCGCCCTCAGAAGCCGCGGCGCACGGGGCTCGGTATGAGGGGTTCCCGCAGGTCCGCCTCCGGAGCTCACGTTTGGCGCTCGTCCACACGGCCCGGCTCGTCCACGTGAGGCAGGGCGAGCGTGGGTGGACGTGGACGCTAGTGATCAGGAATCAGGATCTGCCGAGTGGAATGTCGTCAGCGCTTCACCAGACAGAGGGCCAGAAGAATTTGCTTCCGTTTGCCACGGCACGGTCCCGGCCACGCGGCCACCAGACTTCTCCAGAAAACCCCGGGAGCGGTGCCGACCCTCCTTGGTGGGTCCAGGCAGGACGGGCCTCCCCGGGCCCCCTGGGATGGCCCGAGGTGGCTGGGGCGCCGCGACCACGAGGGATCACACCCTCCTACCCACATTGGGGGTCCCCCGCCAGCTGGCGGACGTCCACACGTTGGTAGGACTGACGGGGCGCCGCGGGAAGGACGTGCAGAGACGGCAGGGGCATGCAGACCCTGTCTCTGGGAAAGCCGGGCAGGGAGGCCCACGATCCAGAACTCCCGGGCAGCCGCTCTCCACTTCGGGCTCCCATCACCCCACCAGAGGGATGGCGCCCAACCCCGAGCAAGGTTATCCGGAATTGCTGCCCTGGATCTTCCCGTTTTCAGCTGTAGCTGCTTGAAGCCAAAAGGAAGGAAGCAGCAGCTCTCTCTGGCCCGTGGAAGCCTGTAAACTCCCTGGTTTTCTCTCGTCTGAGGAACTAGGGATTCCCCAGGGGTTCCTGGAGGGCACCGGCCGCGCCCATCACCGGCATCCCAAGGAAAACCCCGTAACCGCGCTTCCTGTCTCCAAGATGGACGAACAGTTGGGTGATTGTTCATTCTGCAGGGACCCGGCCCTTGGCAGGAGGATTTCCTGCAGGTTTCTTCTACTTCTCTGTGTATGTGTGTGCGTGTGAGCCAGTGTGCATGTGTGAGCATGTGTGCACGAGTGGGAGTGTGTACACGAGCCCGGGAGTGTGTGTGAGCATGTGTGCACATGTGTGTGTGTGTGTGTGCCTGTGAGCACATGTGTGCACGCACAGGTATGTGTACACGACCCTATGAGCGTGTGTGCCTGAGTGGGAGTGTGTGCCTGAGTGTAACACGTAAGCCTGTGGGCACATGTGCATGCGCGTGTACATGAGTGTGAGTACACGAGCGTGTGTGCACGAGCCTGGGAGCACGTGCGTGGGCGTGGGCACGTGTGTGCATGGCATGAGAGTGTGTTACTTCTGCGGGCACACCCCGGCTGCGCCTGGCCCGCTCAGATAGCGCCGCCTGCTGCGCGCTCTCCCTGCCTCCCAGACGCGTCTGCGGGTGAGTCAGGAAGCCTCCAGGGTGAAGGTGGCCCCCCGGGAAGAACAGAACTGTGGCCGTCTCCGCTACAGGAAGGACACTAGGCGCGGGGCCGGGCGAGCAGAAGCAGAGAAGGGAGTGGGTGCTGGGGGGCGTGTGGCCGGAGGAGAGGACACAGCAGTGCCCGGAAAGCAGAGAGGGTGGCCAGTCTGCGGGGAAAGCCCAGTGCGGGACGCTGTCCGCTGACCTGCAGCCCACATGTGGCAGAACGGTACTTGGGGGCTTTGGCTTCGGGGTGAAGGCAGGTAACGTGTTCAGGGCGGTGGGGTCATGAGTCTTGCCGGGGGCACGGGGCAGTGACCTGGCGGCTGTGCTAAAGGCCAAGGACGAACGAAGCAGTCGGGAGACCGCTGTGGGCCATCCCAGTGCCTTCCAAGGAGCCGGGGGGGCTGGGGCATGTCCCCCACCTGCCAGCTGTCAGATGGGGACGTGGTCTGAAGGCCAGGGATGGATTTCGAGGAGTGGAGGCCTTAGTCCCCCATGGCCCTCCTCTGGTGCTTCCAGGATGGGGCTCAGGCCGCCGAGGGTCCGGGGCTTTTATGGGAGGTTTGGGGGCACCATCCAGAGTGGCCAAGACCGTGAGGAACAAGAAACAGCTTTAATGGACTTGCAGCCATGCTAGAGGCCCCTGCTCGGCGCTGCTCTGTGACGGCCACCGTCCCCTGTCCGCTCGGTCCTCCTCTGCCAGAGGCACCCGATGCGTTTCTGGGTCGTCGTCATGCAGAGCTGAGCTGTCCCCTGATACCCGAAGCCAGGGTCTCTGGACGTCCCAAAGACGCCCCAGCCGAGGGAGCTCTGCAGAGGACCCTGTTTTCTGCCGCCCCTTACTGTAGACAGAGCGCGCCAAAGTCCAGATGGCGCTGTCTTGTCTCCGGCACACGCCGCAGCAAGCCTGAGGATTTTAAGGTGAAATGAGCAAAATAGGAGGGTATTTCCCTGTCCAGAGTGAGCCCCTGATGGATCAGGGTGGGCTGGTCTGCGTCTCCTTCTTGATACTTGTTAATTCATTCAACAAGCACTCGCTCAACACTTGCCATTAGATGGAAATGTATGGAACTTACATTTTTAGGTCAGAAGTGGTCCAACCTTGGCGCTTCCGTGTGGGTCAGCCTCAGAAATCATCCCTGGAATCGGGCCCTGGGGACACGGCCAGCAGGAAGCTCCCCTGCAGCGGCGCCGGTCCCATCAGGCGAGGCGGACAGGGAACCCTGGGATGGAGGGGGGTCATCGGGTGGGACGACGGTGACTCTTCCCACAGGGAGCCGAGGGCACAGAGAGGAGAGGCTGGGCCAAGAGGCCAGGCACGGGCACCTTGACCCTCCTGCCTCCACGGCTGGGTCAGGCAGGATCCGGGATCCTGGCGGTCATGTGGTGACCGTGGCTGTCCTGTCCCCTGCTGGATGGGCCATCTGCAGGAGGAAGACCTCTTCAGCTTTGTTCTGCGGGCTCTCGGGTTTGAGGGCTGGGGAAAAGCCTAAGCCTGTGCTCTTCCAAGAGTTCCCCGTGATGCTGTGGCCTGGGGCCCCACTTTGAGAACCCTTGCTCGAAACATCTGAGTCTTGCCTGGTGCGACAGAGGAAACAGGTGCCTAATTCCGAGGTAAATTTGGGGACTGGAAAGCCTGGCTTCCTCTGAAGAGCACTGGTGTCCCAGGAGGTCTGTGTGGAGTCGGGGGTGCCGTGTGGCACATGAGAGCTCAGCCCCCCGTTTGCCCCGAGGGAGCCCCCAGGTGGGGGGCATTCTCAGAGCCCAGGCTGACCCGTCCCCAGCGTGCAGCCTCAGCTGAGCATGGGGCCAACCACCTGCCGGGCCTCCCAGAAAGGCAGAGCATCCCAGGAGGAGGTGGGGATGCGCTAACTAAGGGGAAACTTTGTATTTCCTTTGTTGCTAAGTGTGGCCGTGGAATTCTCCTATCAGACGAAATAGCTCACAAGATTCTACACGTAAAAGAGATGAAGAGACGGAGGATCTGCTCCAGCAGAGGCTCCGAGGCCCTCCTCAGACCTCCTGTGCATCCAGGAGGCACAGCAGGCACTAGGCGCACATTTGGGGCCCCAGCAAAGTGGAGCTGCAGGAAGCATTTATAGAAACAACTGACTCTTTCCATAGAAAACCACCTTGGCATCAAGGGGGAAACCAGAGCTTTGACTTTTTTACACTAATTTTAAAGCTGAATACTTAATACATTTTGAATTGTGTATGATAGGGTGCTTAGGGGATGTGGGAAAGTCTGCAAGCTCTATTTCAGAGGCTTCTATGATCCTATTTTGACCCTACATGGAGTCTGGCCTAAAAATGGCTGCTGTGGTGGCAAGAATGGGGGACAAGTTTTGGAAGACCTGGCCTCACTATTAACTCCCTAGTAACTTTGAACTAGTTGTTGGTCCCCTGCTAGTCTGCTTCCTCATGTTTGAGGTGGAAAAATTGGGCAGATGATCCTGAACACCTCTGGGTAGAATATTCCTCAGAATCTATGCTCTGTGAATAAGAAACTCTATTTGTCTCATATGTCTTTGCATCTCCACCAACCCACACAATGTGTGCTCAACATCTCCACCAATTTTTATTGGATCAATGGACGGATTATGGGTGATAGGTGATAGATGGATGGATGGATGGATGGATGGATGGGTTGATGGGTGGATGTTGAATGGATGGGTAGATAATAGATGGGTGGATGGATAATGGATGAGTAGATCGGTGGATGGATTTATGGTTGGTTTGATGGGTGAAGGATGGATGATAGATGGATGATGATGGATGATGGCGGATGGGTGGATGGTGGATGGATGATGACGGATGATGATGGATGATGGTGGATGGATGATGACGGATGGGTGGATGGATGCTGGATGGATGATGGATGATGATGGATGATGATGGACAGGTAGATGGTGGATGGATGATGGATGGATGATGGACAGGTAGATGGTGGATGGATGATGGATGATGGATGAATGATGGATGATGATGGATGATGATGGATGATGGATGATGATGGATGATGATGGACAGGTAGATGGTGGATGGATGATGATGGATGATGATGGACAGGTAGATGGTGGATGGATGCTGGATGGATGATGACGGATGGCTGGCTAGAGGGATGGATGTGTGGTTGGGTAGATGATGGACAAGTGCTCTGACATTAGGTCGATGAATGAGTAAGCTGTCCTTCTGGATGACTCAGAGTTCTTTATCTGGAGCTGACCTTGATCTTGAAATGAAATCTTTTTCTATGTGCCATATTTTTCTTTTCTTAAAAAAAAAATTGATCCAGTTCTTAAATTACACCAGAGAGAATACAGATATTGGACAAGCGCAGCTCTGAAATTCATGGGACTGATTGCCTCCCAGTGTGGCTCCACTCTGAAGGCAGGGGCTTCTCTAGATCTGAGGACTCTGTGGAGTGTGGAGCCTCGATGTGTTGTCCTGCAAAGATGGGGTTCCATCAGGGAAACGCCACATCGTGGGAACAAACGGGTGGGCTATAACCCTGAAAAGAAACTTCTCCTGGGGCACAGCCCATCACCCGAGACGTCTTGTAGAATTCACAGGTCAGAGGAGCTGGCTGGGTCCCACAGTCCCTCAGCACTTAGCCACGAGTGGGTCAGAGATGCAGCCCCAGGGCCCTCATCTGGTGGACAGGAGCTCTTTCTGCTTGGTGCACTCGGATCGCTGGGTCTAAATCACTCAGTAAATCACTAAGCAAGCCTTGCCTGGTTTGGCCGCTTTGGACGTCGGTTGGCAAGGTGCAGAGCATGTGCTGCCTTCTGGGGCCCAGGGTACTGGGCATGCACCCCACCTTCCCTGACCATCTGGCGGTCGTCGCAGAGACCCCAGCTAACTCCGGAAGGGCTCCTGGGTGCTTTTCCCTTTAGTGGCCCCTGCGTCCCCTGGCCTGCTTCTGCGGACTCTGTAGTGCGTGCCCGCAGGGCCTGGCCCCCGGCCATGAGTCTGCTGCCCCCTCGGGGCCTGCAGTGCACCTCCCGCCACAGACCAGCCCCTGAGCGTAAGGAGAGAGAGCGCAGGCCCGGGACTGGACTCCCGGAGAGCCGCCCTGTGGGCCCGCGGGCCTGGGCCCTGCTAGCGCACAGGCTCTTCCGGCCTCCCCGTCTGCTTCATGCCGACGCACGTGAGTCCAGCGCTTTCTTCCCTCCAGGGGCACGTCTCAGTGTGAGCACAAGTCACAGCTTGTCTGCATCTGTGCCCACGAGGACCCTCCGGTTGTGCCCACGGGCTGTAGGCCGGGCCGTGAAGGGGTGTGTCCGGGCACAGGGCCGTGAGGGGCTCACCCCGACTCAGCGCAGACCTGGACTCTGCCACCTCGTGGTGCGGCCGCAGGGCGAGGGGGAGCTTCGTGAATGCGGGAAGGCCCGCGGAGAGGAGAGCAGGTCGTGTGTGGATGTGCGTGTGTCTCTGCAGGCGTGCTCGGTGTTGGTTCGTTTGTGTACGTACACGGTGTATCGTGTGTGCATGTATGTGTGGGTGTTACGTGTGTGTGTGCTTGTCGTCTGCGCGTCTGGGCCTGTGCGTGTGTCCTGCGTACCCGTGTGTGGCGTGGCCCGTGCGGAGCGCGTGTGCGCACAGTGTGGCCGGCTGTCCCCTGACCGTGGCCCGCGGGCTCGGAGCGGCAGTGGGTGCGGAGAGGGGCGGGGGTCTTGGCTCAGCAGAGCGCCTACAAATGGCGAGTCCCCTCCGGTTGTGACGCCGCCGTCCCTGAAGCCGTGTTTGGACAAGAGGAAGAGAAACAAGCGGCCGGCACGGTTAGCACCTGCTCCGGGGGTCGATGCGGCGCGGGGGAGAAGGAGGCGCGAGGCCTGCAGTCCCGTGGCCCGGCTGGCGCGTGGCCGGGCGGGAGGCGGCCCAGAGGCACGCGGCCCGTGCTCTGAGCTCCTGCCCTGTCCCGTCTCCTGCAGCCCTGCGGGATCCGGCAGGCCAGGCGGGCGATCGTGAGCTCTGGGCAGGGGGGCCAGCCCCGCGGGCTCTCAGCCCACGTGGGAGCTGGTGGCAGCCGATGTCGGCCTCGTCTGCCGGAAGAACAGGGACCCTAGAAGGAGCGACAGGTGCCCTCCGGCCTTCACCCAGCGGCTCTGACGTATCCACGCTGCGGCGAGCCTCACCCGCTCTGCACTTGACAAGGCCTGTGTGGTGGGGCCGGTTCCCTCAGACTGTGGGTTTCTTCTCAAAAGCCGAAGCTTCAGCTCCGGGGGCCTCGAGAGCCCAGACCCACCAACCGTGGAGGAAGGAGGCCTCCGGGGGGAGGGGAGGCCGCTCGTCGGCAGGGCCTCCGGGGAGGGCGGCCAAGGTTCGGACCCAGGTCTTCCTGCACAGAGTGGGGGCGGCCCCTCTCCCCCACCCAGTCCTGCAGCCTTTCCTACGGCAGCGGCTCTCCTCTGGCCCGGAGTCACCACCTCCAGGCAGCAGTGGGTGGGAACGGACTGCAAGGGGCTGCAGGGAGGTGTGTGGGTGCAGCTCGGGGCGCACAGGGTCCCCCACGCCGCAGCTGGAGGTGGTCCCAGGCCATGATGCCTGCCCAGAGCTGGGACCCGCTCGCCGTGCGTCCAGAAGCAGCCACTTCTCGGCTGCCACAGCCCGACCCACAGACCAGGCTCCTAACCTGTCACCCCCGCCGGCTGCCCGGGCGCGAGGCCGAGGCCGCGGAGCACGGTCTGTGAGGGGATGGCAGGCGTCGCTGCTTTGGGACAAAATAGCGCGAACTCTGTGCAGCTTCCCGAGCGTGTGCATCAGGACGTCAGTCTGCTGGACTGGGGTCCTCCCAGTGACCTCGGGGTCCCTGCCTCCCCGTGACAGGCCCGTCCCAAACACGTAACAGCCTGAGCGACTTGAGCGTGTGGAGCCAGGGACAGGGTTGACGGGGACAAGGCCCCAACCCCATGCCGTCTGCCCTCACGGGTGCCTTTTAAAGAACTGTGTTTAAATTATCAGCGTTTTAAACTATATGTTTTCCTTTTGAAGACTACTTTTTAGTATAAAGTTTATGGGGCACAAATGGGGTCCAGCTGAGGTCGGCCTCACCGGTCGGCTGGAAGACCAGATACGGGAGGCCTGGCTGGGACTCACGGCGGCGTGCTCCCGCCCCAACGGCGCAGGGCGAGACTGCGGGGCCCCAGCTGCTCCCTCGTGTGCTCTCCAGAGCCTTGCTTCTGGAGCAGCTCTTCTAGGACGCGTGGTGTCTCCAGGCTCACCGGTTGGACGGCGGTGGGACTCGGCAGGACGCCACGGGGCCCGGCCTGCGGGCAGCAGCCTCTCCTCGGTGTGGGGACCGGCCCTGAGATCCCCACCGGCACCCCTCCGGGAAGAAGCCGCAGCTCCCCTGAATAAGCCACGTCCATGGATCCATCTCCCGATTTCTCGTCAACTTTGGGCCGATCCAGCTGTGCTCACTCTGGACTCCGATTTTGACAACTATCGATGGCTCTGCCTGGTCAGGTCCCTGGAAAAATAAAACTAAAAATGAGCCCGACCAGCCAGTTGCTGATGGAATCGATCAGCCGGCGCAGACGCATGGTTTCTCAAGCTGCCTGGTGTAGACGGCGTGGATGCCGTCAGCTCGCGTTTTATTTACAGCGTGTGTCTTTGTGTAAATGTGGGGAACCGTGCGCTCAGCCCACAGAGTAATTGTCTACGTCTACCACCTAATTATCTCAATGCGATTAGTGAGTGAGATATTAAAGCAGAAGATTAGATATTAAAAAGCATCATTATGGCACAGAAATGAGATTTGCATAGAGCGGTATCTAATTCCAAGCCAGAAATGCACTCGCAGAGCACACAATTATGTATCGAGAGACCCAGCCTCAAAACATCTGTATAGGAAAACAAAGATAAAATTCATTACTACATCCACAAGATATGAACTCTTCCATTTTTAAAAAAAAATGCAGTGCTGTGGCTCTCCAAGATGCATTAGATGGTAAGTGTGATGTGGGACCTTTTGGAAAATAGCACTGACCCCCGAGGCGGGGGTAGGCTGTGGGCTGGGGCCTCTGCTCTGGGGTCATGTCGGTGTCATCCCTAGAGGCTCCCCTGGTTCATGGCCCTGGGCCCCTCGAGCCCGGCGGTACAACCCGAGTGTGTGTGGCCCGGCTATGTGCGGCCCGAGTGTGTACAACCCGCGTGTGTGCGGTCCGAGTGTGTACAACCCGCGTGTGTGCAGCCCGAGTGTGTACAACCCGCGTGTGTGCAGCCCGAGTGTGTGCGGCCCAAGTGTGTACAACCCGAGTGTGTGCGGCCCGAGTGTGTGCAACCCGCGTGTGTGCAGCCCGAGTGTGTACAACCCGCGTGTGTGCAGTCCGAGTGTGTACAACCCGCGTGTGTGCGGCCCGAGTGTGTGCAGCACGTGTGGTTCTCTTCAGCAAGCACGGGAGGGCGCGAGCTTATTGAAAGCAGGATTCCGCGGGTCGCCTGCACTGATTTCTGCCTGGTACACGTCCTTCTACATATTTTTGTGATATAAATGAATAAATAGAGAGAGAACGGTTCTCCAGCAACAGCAGCACTCTGTGGGCCAAGTAAGGGTCCGACAGGCAGAATCATCGGAGACGAAGTGACTGGTGTCACAGGAGAAGGGCCGGGGGCTCCAGGCCGCGCACAGAAGGCGCGCCCTGCGCGAACTCCCTTCTCTGTGTTACTTTAGGTAACGCAGCAAAAAGTGGACTTTATACACTTCATATACTTTAATTTTTATGACTTATAAACAGGACCTTTAAGTTATTGAGTAAGCCTCATAACAAGCAGGTCGCTGAGACAGGAGGCAAGCAGACGAGCCGTGTCCCAGAGGCTGGCTGGTTACCTGGCACAAACCTCACGAGGTAACGGGCCCGCGGACCACGGCCCGGGCTGTGGACCTCGAGGGAGGGGTGTTCTCTGGCCGATGTGACCCAGCAAAGTGCAGTCCCCGAGTCCGGGCCGTTCGGAGGTGCTGGCCTGGCTGTGCGACACGGTTTTGGGGACAACTGTGTCCTGATTGAATTGTTCATAATCACGTTTCTAAACAACGTGGGATTTTCAGGCTCCGCATCTTCGCAGACGCGATGTCCCATGTGCTTAATGCGCGTTCAGATTGCAGTGAGAATCTCAGAGGCTCAGTCCTGGCGGGGAGCAATCACCGGACGCGCAGCAAGGAGGGACGCCTTGGCGCGGCCAGCGGAGAGGGACCAGACGAACGCCACGGCCCAGGGCGCACGGGGGACTCCTCCCTCTGCGCTCCCCACGCGCTTCCGAGGCACGCGGCAGCCCCCACGGCCGCCGCAGCCGGATCCGGGGAAGCAGACCCTCCAGGGCCTTGAGGACAAACTATCAGACCAGTCCTGGCGAAAAGAACGAAGCCCAGGCACCCGTACGAGTGTCGTGAAAACCGTGAGTGCTGAGGGGCTCGCCGGAGCAAGACGCCGTGTGCGCCACCACGTAAGGACGTTCCTAAATGCTGCGTGTCCGGCGTGTTCGCCTCTTGGAAAGCTTATTTCCTGGATGTTCTACGACCCACACAATGTGTCCAGTAGATACGTGATCAATAAATCAGTGAATATTGGCAAGTGCCCGAAAGGGACAGGTAGAAAGCGTTTTAAAGCAGAGCCGGGGAGGTGATTTATAGTGACCTGAGGGCTGGGGTTTTCTTTCTTGTTCATCTTTATGTCGCCGCTATTTCTCAAAAACTATGGTCCTTTTTTGTCTCAGATGTTGTGCTCGGCAGCTGGAGGACCGGCGACAGACCCCCAGTTTCCGTCCCTCCTGGCCCCTCCCTCGGGCGAGGCCGCACCCCCGGCGTCACGGCGTCCCCTCAGCTCAGCATTTGCAGACGGTGACACGGCAACCCCCCCAACCGTGAAGGAGCGGGCAGCGTCGCCGCGGCATCCCGGGGACACGGGCTCTGGCACGGCCGCCTCCAAGGCCTGCAGCCCGTGGTGCCGACACCCGGCAGCTTGGCCGTGCAGCCCGCGCCTCTCGGGCCCCTTCCCGCCGAGACGAGCCCTGATGCTGGCGTCGGTCACCTCGCCTCTTCCCCGAGAGGCCCGCGCGCTGGGCACTGTGTGTCCAGTCCCTGCAGTGGCAGCTGGGTTTAAAGTCCCTCACTTTCTTGCTTGGACACAAGTCTGGAGGTGGGACGTCCCGGAGCGAGGTGTCTCAGGGCAGGTTCCTCCAGCCTCGCTCCCCGGGGTGTGGACACGGTCTTCTCCCCGTGTGCTCGTGGGGTCACCCCCCGCGGGTATGTGTCCTGGCCTCCTCTTCGTATAAGGACACCAGTCCAATGACATTAGGGCTACCTTCGTGAATTGCTCTCCACACAAGGTCACGTGCTCTCCTGAGGCCGCGGCTCAGCCCCGAGCGCGGCAGGCAGGTGTTCCTGGGGATGAGGTCCCCGGCCGGGATGGGCCGCTCACGTGCGGAGCCCGGCCCCGTGCTCCTCCTTCCGTCTGACCGCCTGGGCCCCTTGCCGCAAAGACTCGGCTGTGACAGACGGCGTCCTCCACCAATTCAGGAAGGGGCTGGGGTGGGGCGTTCGAGGATTTCCCACCTGAGCCTTTAAACGAAGGTCAGTCACACAGAAAATTGTGCAATGAGGGGTTTGGGGTTAGAGTGGAGGCCAAACAGAGTGAATGCCCCTTTCCAGGATCCCAGCCAAGCCCCCTTGTAGTAACCAGCTTCTCTCCAGAGGGGCCCTTGCTAGCAGCCGGCCTCTTGGCGGGCCCCGGCGGTCAGGGCGGCGGGTCTGCGGCCGCCTGTTCCCCTCTGGGGCAGGGAGCATCCTAAAGAAGGAAGCCGTCTCCCTCAGGGCCACCTTAGCCCGGCAGGCAGCCCACGGGGCTGAGTCTGGTCGTCCCTGCCGTCTGCAAACGAACTCGCCCTTGGCCTGGCCGAGAGCTGATGGGGGAATTCCGGCGTCCGTGCTCACGGGTCAGCAGGGGCAGCGCGGCCGTGGCGGCGGGGCACTCACGGGCCCGGTCTCTCCCTCGGGACCCCCGCGGGCTCTGAGCCCAGCCTTGCCATTGCGGCGACGAGAAGCCGCTTCGATCCAAGGAAATGCTTTTCACCGCAAACGGAAAGGCGGCCGGGGCAGTGTTTACCCTTGGAAACCGGGCGATGAGTGTCGACCCCCCTGAGCCTCACGCGTCCCGCCATTTGCTCTTGGCGGATCTTCAGGCAGTAAGGTCACCTGTGTCACTAGTGGTTTTCAAGGAAGTAGGTGAAGAAACTGGAACCATCGTTTTTGAACCCCCCCAACGCCGCCTGGGTAGGAATGGTTTTTAAGATAAAGTTATTTAAACATTTAACTTAAGAGTAATCGTTTTGGGGGGAAAGGAGGCTTGGTGCGGAAATCAAAGGTTAAAATTCCCAGACCTCCATCTGGGGCCCCGTCGTCCGGGGCTCATGCCCGGAGCCACTGAGCGCAGCGGGCTTCATCCTGCTCTCAAGTGGGGGCCGCGTCGCTCCTGCCAGCGGGATCGGGGTCGCGGCCCGGGGCCCAGTCGGGGTGCGCCTTCCCCCATGGACAGTAAAGGCCGCTTGGCTCCAGCGAATCTGCGGCCGGGACAGGAGGGCTGCCCTCCGTCACTGGGATCCGGGCCGGGGACGCCCGTAAAATGCGGTTTCCGGGGCTTTCTCTCCGCACAGGTTTTATTCATGAGCTGCGTTTGTGTGAGTTTTCGGATACACGCTATGATGATTTTGAGAAGTTAGGGATAATTTAGATTCTCAATTGATGCTCTTTATGTTATTTAAATAATGCATGGGCTTCTTAAGCATTAGCTACCACCCCATGGAGGGGGGACCCAAAATGGCCTCATTAAGAGAATGATGAAAAGACTCTCTCCGGAGCCCTTTCCAGGGGTTGGTAATTACCACCGCGTTCATTAGGCAAAAGGGAAGGGAGAGGCCTGCTGCATGTGCGGCCTGCAGGAGGCTGGGCCGGCCTCGCTGTCCCAGCTTTACCTCCCCCCAGGCCCACCCCTGGCCCTGCAGGAACTCCCCTTGCTTGGGGGCAAACCTAGGAGAGCGAAGAAAGCCCAGAAGGCACACTTCAGAGGTCACTGCTTTTGCACGGCACTGCCGCACGCCAAGTGGGCACGCTCGGGTCCCCGTCAGCCCGTGGAGGCGGCCACCTGCTGCAGGGGGAAGGCTCCCCCCGCACCCCGGACTGGACCTGCCCCAATGGATCCCCGCACCTCTGGCATCCCATGGCATCCAGACTGTGTGGCCCCCTGGAAACGGGGGGCCAGGGTCTCCCCACGGCCCCCGCCGTGGACGCCTGTGGAAGGAACAGAACACCGCCCGTCCGGTGGCTCTGGCAGGGGACGTTCCAGATGTGGCGCGGTGACCACATCCCTGCAGAGCACAGGTGAGGACACCCGCGTGCTGCTCGCCCACCATGTACGTATGGCGAGACCCTTCGCAAGGCGCCCCGTGGGGGACACGGCCCGGGGTGCTACGCGGCTCTCCGAACTCGCAGAAACACAGTTTGCAGAGAGAACGCACTGTTGTGAGGACGCCCCTCTTGCACACTCGGAAGAACAATTGACCCAGTAACTTATTTCAGCCACGAGCACCTGAGCAGAAGGTGCTGTGAGCTAGAGCAGGGTCGGCCGGACGGTCCCCGTGCGGCCCCGGGACCCTGGCCCCCCGGGAAGCCCCCCCCGGGGAGCCCCCCGCCCCCACGCTGTGCCATCGCCGCCGTGTCCCCTTGCTCGCTGGCGACAGAACCCTGACCCCCTCCGGGCCCAGGGCGCACCCCTGGAGGACAGGAGGGCAGCTGTGCCGGCGGGAGGGCAGGCAGGCGGCTGGAACCCCGCCGGCCGTCGGAGACGACAGGGGCCGGAGGCTGGAAGTCAGGAGTGAGGCGGGCCAGGAGGAGGAAGAGCGAGGGGCCCCTCCAGGTGTGTCTTCGGTGAGAGAAGATAGGAGCCTGCGTCCCAGACCCCGGACGGCCATCCCGAGTCAGGATGGCCTCTAACAGCAGCGAAGCCATTCGGCAGCTGCCGGGCTTCCCGACGACTTAGCTTTGTGACCTTGAGCAGATTCTCAACGACTCCGGAGCTCCAGGTGGCTCTGGGTCTCTCTCGAGGGGGCCGGCCTTCTGCCCGCTCCCGACCCTCCCACGCCCCGTCTTCAGTCTGCCTGCTGGCAATGAGGGTTTGCCTCCGTGAAAGGACCCAGAGAGCCCCCCATCGCCCCGAGACCACTGTCCGTCCAAGGACGTGGAGTTGGGCTTTGCGGCAAGAAGTCCTGCAAACCAGCCGCGCTGGCGATCGGCCCGTCCGCTGACCTCTCACCGAAGAACTCCAGCCCGGTCAGGGTCCACCTCGGGGCACCAAGCCCCAGGGCCATTGCGTGGCCTCCGGCCTCCGTGCTGTGGATGCAGGTGGGCGCCGCGCGTGGAGGGTGCCCCAGGGCCGTGCAGGTCTGGGCGCGGCGGGGTGACCCGGGCGGGGCCGGGGGCTCGGACCAGCTCTGGGGCTCTCCTGGCTCTCGGCCGACTTTGTCCCTGCGACGGGCGGACGCGGGTCCCGTGCCCAAGGCCTGGCACGAGCCCGGGGCCGTGAAGGAGGCACCTGCGAGCACACGGGTCACATGGTGTGACGTCACAACGGCGGCAGGAGACCGAGGCCGTTGTCCACGCGCCTCAGTGACCGGCCGGCCTGGACGCCCTCCCCGTTCCAGCCTCCACACGGGGGGAGCCCAGCCTGCTTCGGGGTCCCTGCGAGGCGGCCACGGGGCATCTCCCGCTCCCCGATGGGGCAGCCGGTGTCCGCGGAGGCCGCCCACGTTGACCCCGTCCCTGGCCGGTGGCTCAGCACTCCTCCGCGGCTCTGGGCCAGTGAAGACGGCCTCACTCCGCCCCTTTCCTCTCCCAGGACACAGACCGACGGCCCCGCCCTCCCGCCGCCCCTGCCTCCTCTCATCTTCCGGCCGCTGCCCTCTGAGGGTCTTCCTGTCGTCGCCGAAGGACCAGGGCACAGCGGCCCTCGGTCTCACGCGGGCGGCCAGCACACCCCTGGTCTGTGACACACACCCCCTGCCGGTTCCTAGGGGTGTTTTCAGGCTCCGAAGAGGCGCCCCGTAACCCGAGTGCACTTTCTCCGCCTTCCCCTCTGTGGTTGGTGCCGCGTCCCTTCCGAGGGGAACCGAGCTACGTTCCTGTGTTTCCCTGAGACACTTGCAACTCTGTTCTCACATCGGGGCTTTACTCTGTGAATTTTCAAGTATTTTGAGAAACCACGGTCTAATCTGACTTTCTTCTGTCGCGTGTGGCCCCCGAGTGGAGTGGTCCTTCCTTCTCCCACCGACCCCAGGTCCCGCCACTGCCCCGAGTTTCCACCGACATGGGGACTCCATCTGGGGTTTCTGGTCTGTCTCTTGGGGCTCCTCGCCCCTCCCCGCAAGGCCCCTGCAGGGTCCGGACAGCACGCCCTCGGTCCCTCGTCCCTGCTTCCCTGACTGTTTGGGGCCAAGCGCAGACCGTTAGGCGCATCACAAAGTCAAGCGTCCAGGCCGCCCCTGGGCGCACCAGGCAGACGACAGTGAGAACCCGCAAAGTAACAACAACAAACTGCAGAAACAGAGTCGCTAATGGCGCGTGGAAACCTGCCCCATCGTCACCTCCAGGGTCTCGGGGTGAGCGGAGCTCCCCGAGGACGCGTGTGGGTCCCGCCGGCCCCACTCACCCCCGCTCACCCAGAGTCTCCGCCGCCGCGTCCGTCTCCGTGGAGGGCTCACCGCGTGGCCAGCCGGGAAGCCGTGGGGATCACGTCAGATCAGAAGAACCCCTGATACGGGACGCGTTATAGCAGCCATCTGGAAAGAAGGTGGTGGTCGTCCCATCCCCCTCTTCATCAACGAATGAACCCCCCCTCCGCACCAGACCCCCGCCCACCGTCGGTCACGTCCAAGCGCAGGCTTGTTTCCAAACTCTGCCCACGAAACAAGACACTGAGTTTATTAGCTTCTTGTGCCGCATTTGGGGGAAAACCGCAGAGGTGGTCTGTCCGTGCGTACTCACTGCTTTTCCCCAACACCTGCGCCGGCGGCCACGCCCGGCTCTGTCCTCCCCCGGGGCCAGCAGGGAGGACGCCGAGCAAGGGGGAGCCCTCCACGTTCCAGGGGCCGCTCCAGCTCGTCAGACTTCTGGGGGGAGGCGGGTGGGGGCGCAAAGCAAGGACGCGGGGTGCGTGGGTGGGAGCCCGGCCTGTAGAACCCGCCGCCTCCCCCTCGGGACGGTTACCTCACGAATGCCCCCGTCACCGCCACGGTGTTTTCTTGTAATTATGCACACCTCAGACGCTTGCTTTTGAAGACATTAATTGCATGATTAGTTTTATGATTTCTTCTGATTACCAATTAAGTTACCTGTTTTTTGTATTTCATACGTACCATTAGCGTTTATAGTGCAGCTTTTTAATTTCTCGCCCAGCAGGGGTTCTCACACATTGGAAGGCTACATTATCCACTCAGTAAACAGGGAGTTTGATTTTCTGCGTAAACGATTGGTGTGGACCTGGGAAGGTGATGTTTCAGATATTACGCTATCAAGAGTGACATTTAATTTGACACGGAAAAATCTTGTTTTTCCCTGTCATGACGACGTTCACGGAGCGTGAGTTTAGAGAAGAGCGCCGACCAGACGCGGTGATCCCGCGTCCTTGGGCTTGGGTGGAGTTGTCCCATCGCCTTCCCTGAAGACGACGCCGGCCCCCGCTCTGCCCGCCTCCTTACGCCTGGCCTCTTCCCGAGAGGCGCGTGAGCCCGCAGGTGTCCCTCCCCCTCGCCGTGGGTGCCCGCCGCACCTGCGGGCAGCAGGGGCGAGACCCCGCGGGCTGGGGTTCGAGGTAAAATGGCTCCCGGAATGGCGTTCGCGCCCGGCTGTACATTCGCGCTCCAAACTCCCTTCTCTTCCCCCAGGAAAGATAGGAGCAAATAGGTCTGTAATCAACAGACAGTCTGGTGGACAAGACGTCTAATTGGGTTGCACTGAAATGACTCCATAAACGGGGCCATGCGGGAGGAGGCGCAGTTTAATCGCATGATTTAGCTGCATTGATTCCCAGCTCTGTGCACAAAGGGGCCGGTGAATAATGCCGTTATAATATGGGGAATGGGCTGGAGACCTTCCCGTTGATTTAAAACGTACGGACAGCCAGGCCGCCCCGAAGGGCTGAGCGCTGGGAGGTCTGAGGTACTTTTAACTGGATGTGGCTCTGGAAGGAGAAAGTTCCGATTCCGATGTTGATCCTGGAAGTATCAACCTCACGAAGCACTGCCTTGCGGTGAAGACGGGGGCGGGGGGGGGGGGAGTGTCCACACGGCGCGTCCCGGGGCACCGCCGAAGGTGTGCCCATGACCCGCCGGGAGAAGAGCGCAGCATCCTAACAGTGCAGGTTTTTTCATAAATTGTGGGAAAAATAGTAGGGTTTCTTAAGCACGCTTTATTTACTCCCGGCTTCCCTCTTTAACCACACTTCCTTTCTCCGGTGGAAGCCTGCTTCGTTTCTTGTCCACAGGCTTCTGAATCATGTATGAGCAGGGGCGCTGTCAGTCCTGGGGACACAAAGGTCCCCAAGCTAGGGGCCCGGTCCAGGGGCCTCCGGGGAGCCCCTTCGCCCGCGGCCCGCGGTCGTTACCATTCATAGTGCAGTTTCCCTGTCCCAGAGACGTGTGTATTTTTAAAGGCCAATTTGGGATTTTTTTAGGAGAGCTTCGTTATTGTGTGGGGAGGGGTAGAGGCCTTCACCTGAGTTTCAGTTAAAACCCTAATACAAGATTATAAGTTTTAAAAAAAAGCACCCACCACCGGCAGGAAAGAGAGGGCGGCCCTGTGGCGTGGCCGTGAGGGTCCCTGGGGGGAGGCGTGGGCCCGCACACTGCGGTTTCTGCGGTTTCTGCCGAGAACAGGAGGACCACATGCGGGCCCTTGTCTCCTATCCCGGACCCTCCTCCTGGTTCATCTCAGTGGACCTCGGAGTCCCGTCCTGCTCGTGCCGGCCCGCACTCTGGGCGGCAGCGACGCACAGAGCCGTTCCTGCGGGAGGACCGCGTTGCACGGGCAGGAGCCCGCGGGTCGACCGTCCGCCCGCACAGCTCAGGGCACCGGGGCAGCGAGGCCGAGCGGAGGGGCCCTGCGGGCGCGCAGTGGCACAGTTGGGGACGCGGGCCTGGCAGCCGCTCCCTGAGGGAAACTCGGGCCGGGTCTGGCCGCCCACTGCTCTACCGGCATCCGGTCCAGCTGTGGCCGATCTTCCCCAGGGGACAGAGGAGGCTGACCTGGAGCCCTCAGCACATCAGGAAGGGGACCCATTCTGATTGCCGGGAGGGGTCCGAGGCCACACATGCACCCCACAGACTTCCCAGGGGCCACTGCTCCTTCGCTGGCCCCAGGGCTGCTGGTAGGGTAGCCTTTCTCCTCCTGTCTGCCTGGAACAGTGTCACTGCTTCAGCTGGAACAGCCCTCACGCTCAGACCTGCCTCTGATGACTCGGGGGCCGTCCCCCCTGCCGGCTGGCCGGACGTGCGCGCGCCGACTGTTGTAGACACCGCCCTTGTGCTCAAGTTCTGGCGTCCGCGCTCCAACAGCCGGGCCGTGGAGCGTCCGACCGTATCACCGCGGGCCCCGCAGGGGTGTGGGCAGACGCTGGCTCAGCGCCGCGGGCACCGGGACGGCAAGCAAACGGCCTCAGCCCTGCGGCGCTCCGAGCCGTGTGCCCACTGCAGCTGAGTCCCGTGGGCCATTCCGCGGCAGGCTCGCCGCTCACCCCCTCCGCTGTCACCCCCGTTCCCGTTGCAGAGCTGCGTGCGGGGAGGGGCGGTGAGCACCGTGGCAGGCCCGGTGGGCGCGGCGGGAGCTCTGAGCCCGGCCCCCCGAGCTCGGCCGCAGGCTTCCCCCGGCCCGGGCAGTGCTGCTGGGAGCCGGCTCCACGCTCCCTGGTCTGTGGGGTCTTCCCTGGCATCTTCCGGCCCCTGTACCACGTTCCGGCAGTGCTCCCGGCTCATTCCTCTAGGCCTCTCACCGCATGAGGGCGAGGCTCCCCGTCGGCACCGAGGGTCTGGGACGCAGCAAGTCCAGGCCCTGGAGCCGCACTCGTCCACACTACACAACAGGGCGCGTCCAGGCCATGAGCAGGGGCGGAGAGTTTGCAGGCCGACCCCCCAGGGATATAGGCTCAGCCCCCCCAGGGATCTCGGTGCGTTCGGTGCAGCCACGTTTCACAGAGGGGTAAACTGAGGCATGGGGACCCTCCCCCCACGCAGCTTCTGGCAGGCACTGGGTCAGTTGAGAGTGTGACCGGCTGCTCTGTGAGTCCTGGGTGAGGCTTTTCCCGTCATACTGCATACACGGGGCTCAGACCAGCCATGGAGCCCCTGGAGGAAGCTCGCTGGGCTGCCGGCGGCGGGGTCTGCACGCCCACCCGTGAGGCATTTCTGGGAGCTTTTTCAGAAAAGCGAACGAAAAGAACAAAGAAGCCACGAACCCTGTGCAGCCAATGAGAAGTCAGTCCCGCACCAGGGCACCGTGGTGGGGGCAGGGGGGGTCGCGGTTTGCGGAATGTCAGGGGTGGGCCCCTGGGACGGGAGCCCTGCCGTTCTCCTCCCGGTGGCGCCTCAGACAGACTGAGCTCCCCAGGCGCTTGGTCTCTGGGGACAGGTGCTCAATCCTGCCGCCGCTCCCAGGTCTGAGCCCCTTCTGGGCACCGCGGGGCATCAACCCTCTGCCACCAGAGAGCCCCGAGTCCCGGCGAGCTGTGCGTCCCCACCGTCCCTGGAGTCCCACTTGGAGTCCGCAGGAGCACAGAGGGGCTGCGGGAGCACCGGGGGAGAAGGCGATTCCAGACGACCACAGGGTTCTCAGACCCAACTGATGGGAGCGTTCTTGTTGCTTTTTAAAATTTTATGTGTTTATTTGAGAGCGAGCACACGCGGGAGCAGAGTGGAGACGCAGGGGTCAGGGGAGAAGCTGACCCCCAGAGACAGCGCCTGGAGCGAGACAGGGCCCCGGAGGAGGGAAGCGGGAGGGCCGGCCGGCCCAGCTCCTCGCCCGCAAAGCCCCCCGCCAAGCCCAGAGGGGCCGCAGCTCGGCCCCCAGGTAAACTGAGCCACAGGCCGCGGGGACGGGACTCTCCCCTCGCACTCGCCGCAGGGAAGCCTTCCCGCTCACAGGGATGGTTTGGAGGCGGTCTTGGCATTTTGACGTATTTGAGAGGATAATCCGTTTCCTGGCAAACAGATGGGATTTAGGCAGGATTAGTGTGACTGAGTGTGACAGAAAATCCAGAGTAACAGTGGCTTCGACAACTGGAGATTTGCTTTCGTTTCTCGGGAGGAAGGAAGGCGGCCGCGGGCAACCCAGAGCCGTGTGGCTGAGACGCGGGGACCAAGGCCGGCTGGCGGGGCTCCCTGCCCCAGGCTGCGCTCCAGCGCGTAGCGAGACCGCGCAGCACTCACTGGCGCCCCCGCAGCCCGAGTCAGCAGCACGTCCACCGAGACCCTGGCAGGGAGGTGTCTTGGGGGGCTCATGGGCCCACCGAGGACCAGGGCGTCCCAGGAAGGGGAGCACAGCACACGGGCGAGGAATAACCCTTGTGTTCCCCGGGCCAGGTTGCCTGGAGGTGGGGGTGAGGCGGGTCGGGAAACTGGGGATGCATCTGGGACTGCAGTCAGGTCACGGGACCCCGAGTCTCCCCAGCGCAGCTCAGGGCCCCCACGCGCACCACCCGACAGTCTGCGGCCCGAGGAGCCCCAGCCCCCCCGGGCGGCTCATTCGGAAGCTTCCCGCCACAGCACCCCTGCTCCAGGCAAGGTGGAAGGGAACTCGGGGCTCTTGGGAGCCCAGCGGCCAGCGCCTCAGGCAAAGCTCTCCTCCCGCCACTCGTCCGGGAGCTTCTGACCTCACCTTGCCGTCCGGGACAGAGACCCCCCCCTGTGGGGGTCCTGGCCCTCGGGCCACCGTGGGCTTGCAGGGCCCGTGTGTCTACTCTCGCAGAGCCGGCCCCAGATTCCCGGGTCCGCGCTGAGTGGCACACAGCGTGCTGGGCACCCCTGTCCTCAGGAACCTACAGCCTGTGGGGGCAGGGCGGTCACACGGCCTCTCTGCCCCTAACATCCCAAGACAGACTGCTGAGTAGTCCCAGCTCTAGGCGGAGACCCTTCTGGAAGCCCGACGAGAGCTGGCACGTGCAGATGTCCCCATGCCGGACAGAGACTTGTCAGCTTCTACTCTAAGGACAGCTGGCGGGCGCCGTGCTCCAAAGCCAGGGACGGGCTTGGAAAGTCCCCCTTGGTGGCGGAGCTGTCTCGGTCCCAGGACCCCAGGGCCTTGGACTCTACCCGCTCGGCGTTGCTTGAGTCTGTCCCACCGTCCGTCTCTCAAGAGGGCAGGGAGAGGACAGTGTGGTGCTGACATCGCCCCCGTCCCACGCCCGGGACGGGGGTTCCCGGGAACAAGCGGAGGACCGAGGCCTGACGCACCCCTCAGAGAGCAGGCCGGTGAGCGCCTGCCACCGCCGGACCGTTTCCCCACAAGAAGCAGCTTGTTGTGACTGAAACCTGTGACCCCGCACGTGAAGCCCCCAAGTGTTGAAGGCGGACTGGGCATCCAGGCTTTGAAAAATTCAAAGGAATGCTAGTCACAGAGTAAAAGAAAAATCTGGAAGCTCAATCAGTCCTCAGGCGTCACAGGAATCATTTGTGCTGACCGGTGACCTTGGGCGTGGGCCCCTGAGACTGAGCTTCCAAACCACGGGGGGTGGGAGGAGGAGGACCCCGGGGCCCCAGACTTCTAGACAGGGTCTCCACAGCGAGCGGCCGTGGGGGAGCCCAGGGCTGCGAACAGAGTCGGGTCCCCCGCCTGCCACGTGGCCTCAGGGCGCCGTCCAGCCCCTCTCCGCAGGGGCGTGCGGTTCTGACACGGCCACACCTGTAAGTTCATGGTGCGTGGGGAGCTCGCACATGTTGGGGTCTCTCCCTTCCTGCACGGCCCCGAGAGGCAGCGTCTGATGCCCCTGTCCCTGCGTACGGTGGCTCTGAACACGTCTTCACTCTCCCCTTTCCTGGTACCACGTGTGGAATGATGAATGACCCCAAGACGGCCCTAAGGACTGTGGAAAAACTCAAATGCAGAAGCACCCCATGGGGTCTCTGCCAACGCCTCACGGTCCCCTCCACGTAGGTTGGCCTGACTCCACATCATTGTGTGTGTGTGTGTTCACGTGTGTGTGTACATGCACATGTGTGTACATGTGTGTGCGCGGGTGCATGTGTGCTATATGTGTGTGCATGCAGGTACGTGCGTGTACGTGTGTGCAATCGCATGTGTTTAGGTGCACGTGAGTGCACTGTACATGTATGTGTGTGCAGGTGCATGTGTGTACATGTGTGCGAGTGCATGTGTGTAAGTGCACTGCGTGCACATGTACATGTGTGTGTTCGGGTGCATGTGTGTGCATGTGTGTGCAGGTGCCTGTGTGTATGTGTGTAGGTGCATGTGAGTGTGTGTGTGCATGTAAGTGCATGTGTGTGGGTGCACACGTGTGTGTGTATGCAGGTGCATTGTATGGTGTCTATGCCATTGCTTGTATGTGCGCGTGTGTGCCTATATGTGCATTGTGTGCAGGTGCCCACGTGTATGCACATACAGGTACGTGTGGGTGCAGGTTTGTGCGCACACGTCTGCGTGTATGAGTTGCGTGCGTGTGCACGTGTGTGCGTGCGTGTGTGCGGGTGCCCATGAGGCCCTGTGTCCAGGTCCCGGGGACAGGATCCCCTCTTCTTCCCTCTCTGCCATTCCAGCAGGCTCTCCTGACACACGTGTGAGCTGCCAGATGGTGGAGGGAAAGGATTCCCGACACGGGGTCCAGACGCCTGTGGGACAGTCAGGCCCCCACCCGCTCTCCCTGCCTCGTCAGGACCCCGCGCAGCCAGCCCGGGCCCTTCACCCCCCCCAGAGCCGCTGCAGGCGTGAAGGCGGAGTGGGCAGGCCGGCCGTCGCAGAGGCCCCACGAGGAGGTCGGCTCAGCCGGCCCGTGCAAGAGCCACGAGCACACGCGTGTGCTGGCTCGTCCCCACACTCCCTGCACACCGTGCCCCCAGGGGAGCCTCCCGGCCACGTGCTTGCAGAGGGGGCTTGGCCTCGGTCCGGGGACGGCCGTCGGGGCGGCCACGTTTCCCTCACACACACACGTGCGTGAAGGCGCACAAGGGCGGCAGGCATCTGGGGGCAAACAGGAGGTTTGGGGTTGAAAGTGGAGTCAGGAGGCCCCTGACTTCTTCCCCCTCCGCGCCTCGTGCGGAGCCACGGCTGGATGTCGGGTCGCACGGACGGGGAGGGGCGGCCCCGACAGGGCCCGTGCTGGTTCTCAAAGCGGGTCCCCAGACCCACGTCGGTTGTCCCTCCTTCTAGGGCGACCTTCGCACGCCGATCACGGATGCCGTGTGGGGCTTCTGGTCGAGCTCCCGGGCTCCGCTAGGGTTCTGCCGTCACCCACTGTGTCCACCTAGAATGCTTTCGGCTACAGGTAGTGGAGCCGAGTGAGCGATGCAGACGGTCGGGGGTCTCACCCGAGGCAACCCGCGGGGGCAGCCACACCGGGCCGCCTCGTCTCATCTCCCCGTGGCCGAGTCTTCCCGAGTGTCCACAAACACAAGACGCCTCTCTGGTGCTCTGTGTCACCTCTGCCCCGCGCCAGGAACAGCGAGACCCTGGCCGGGAGCCCCGACAAGCAGAGCCTCTGTCGACCGAGACTCGGCTGGCACAGGGCCGCGCAGCCACCCCCCTGCAGGCAGGGGCAACTCCAGGAGCAGGGCGGGCTGACCGTCTGAGTCCACACCCGCGCCCAGAGCGAAGCCCGGGCACCGCAGGGCTCTCCCAGCGCAGAGGGAGGGGCTGCTCCTCCCAGACCCTGATCCCTGGGGTCTGGCGAGCAGCGGCCCGGGTCTGCCCCGCGTCTGCGGCAGGGGTGCGGCCAGCAGGGAGAGGCGCGTCTTGGGAGCAGTTACGCGGTGCGGGTCTCCGTCCAGACAGGCCGTGGAGGCGCCGCACACGAGGGCCCGGGTCCTGCCGGGTCTGGGGGGCCGTCCTCACTTCGCAGCCAGATCAACTCTTGGTTGACGGCACCTCGCCTCAGCGGCCTTTCCCCACAAAGAGGGAATTTGGGCTTTTACTTAAATAAAGCATCTAAACACACAGACGTGAGATCAAAGAAAGAAGCAAAAACACCTGTGCCGGGGGAGGGGTGGGTGGACAGCCGTGAGACCGACGTCCTGACCCCCACATGGCTCCTCTCTGCATGCGAGTCCCCGGAGCCCCCTCCCCACCCCCCGCCGGCCCCCCGTCTCGGCCCCTCGAGCAAGTGCGTGCTTGGCACAGGCCTTCTGTCTGCCCCAGTTTCCTGCACACAGACAGCTCCGGGCATCGGCCCGTCCAGGGGCACCTGCGCCCCCCGGGAACAGCGGGCAGTGGCAGGGCACACGTGGGCACACGCAGGGGCACTTAGCGCGGCAGGCCCAGCACCTGTGGGCGGGTCACAAGGACTCCGGCCCAGCGTCCCTGAAGCCGGTGGCATTTCCCATCACAGACGGAGAGACAGAGCCCTAAGGTCCCAGCTTCAGAGCATTTGCAGCCAAAATGTGCAAATTTGATGGTCTACAATTTAGACTTTGTTCTAAAAGGAGCTAATCCTGAGCTGGAACAACGCAAGTCCGTTCTATCCATAAGCCGACTTTCATTCGAGGAAACGTATCCCTCGGAGCAGAAGCGTTCTCAGGGACAGCCGGGGTGGGGCGGTCAGCCCGGGCCTGCGGGACCCACTCTGACTCCCTGGCCGCCCGCCCTGGCTCCGGGGGGCGGGGGCTCCGAAACCACAGATGACGCCCACCTGCTGGCATGTGCAGGGCGGGCGGGGACCTGACATGGGTGTAAACGCGGGCGTTGGGCGTTGGTCGCGTTCTCCAAGTCCCAGCAGCAAGACGACCTTCACTCTATGGTGAGAGACGGCCGGCAACCCCGCGTGCAGACGCCCGTGGCCTGCGGTGCCGGCGGGCCTCCGAGCCGGGAGCTGAGCGGCCGGAGCCCCGCGGCAACTCTGTGCACCGGGCGCATGGAGCTCACTTACGTTTTGGCACCAGGGGCGTGAGGAGGGCGGACGGACAGTCGCTGGGAGACCCCCGCTCCGGGATCTCGGCGGCTCTGCTCAGGGCGCAGGAAGTGGGCAAGGGCTCTCCCTGCTGTGCTCCGCAGCGGCCGGGGCGCCCGGAGGAGAGAGAAGCCCCACGCTCCGTGGTTCGTCTGTGTGGGGCCAGCTGGGTCCCCGGCTTTAGCCGCCCATCTCTGCCTCTCTTCATTTCCCAAGTTCAGGGTCCTCCCCCCTCCCCACCCTGGAGCAGGGAGCATTCACCGCCCCTTTCCCCCGGCCCCTCTCCCCTGCACACCCTGCCCACACAGGCTTCCCCTGCGCCGGCTCCCTGCGGACACCGTCTGCGGAAAGCACCCGGGCTCAGATCACCCCACAGCAAGCGGGGGTTTCGGGAAGGCCAGGCCCGGGCACACACGGCAAAACCTCTACTCCCCTCCACCGGCTCGGAGAAGGGGGTGCGCGCCGTTCCCCAGACGAGGCCATGCGGTGTGTGCGGGGCTTCGCCCCGTCTTCTGACCCAAGCCCGGCTTCGGAATCTGTGGCTCAGCCTCCGGTCTCCAGAGGCCTGTGGAAGATCGTCCCGAGAAGGTTGCTATGATCCTGGCTGAGATTTTCCTTTAAAACATGAAGAGGTCTGTGCCTCGGAAATGCCGTGTTGGACGCACTTGACCGTCCCCTCCCGGGAGCCCAGCCACCAGGGCCGCGGCAGAGAGGCCTGCAGCCAAGCCAGGAAGGCGCCGGCCTGCACCCCGGAGATGACCGCTCCTCCACTCCCACCGCGGCCGCCGAAGAGGAAGAAGCGGGAGACCCTCTGGGTCCCTGCGGAGCCCTGGGTAGGCCATTTAGGTCGCCTGAGACCCTGCCCCTGAGTGGCCTGGGGGTGGCCTTATGTCCCGGGGGCATTCTCCCTTAACCTTTTAATACACAATTGAACTTTCCCCTTTATGAAGGCGGGATCACTGGATTTTGTAGACTGAGTGTGAACATCTGGTAAGCTGTTCGTATTTCCCCTGCTGCTGAAGGGTTTTCTACTCACGATGGCCCAGTATGTTGTCACGTGGCCTGAGCACAGCCCGCATCCGCCCCTTGGGGCACTGTGCCGTCTGCCCTCCCCGGTCTCGTGCCCTGCCCCGCCCCGGGGGGGCTGAGGGCCAGTGGCCTCGTGGGGCTGGGCCTCCCGCCAAGGTGCCCTTCTCAGCAGCCGGCGCGGTCACCGCCTGTGCCACGAGGACTCACGCTACAGCTGTGCCCCAGGGGCTCGCGCGTCCTGGCTTCAGAGGGACCACGTAACCGCAGGCTCGTGGCCATGCCCATGGACGCTGCTGACCCTTCCCGTCAGGGCCCCTCGGCCGCCCGCCCGGCCCCTTTCAGGGTGCAGTCCGTTCAGAGGCGGGGCCCCCCTGGAACCGCCCGCGGGAGGGGGACAGGGGCGGGAACGAGTGACTTCCACGCACGATGAAGGGCTGCTGGACCCGGGGGAGGCCTGGGTCTCCACAGTGTTGGACCCACAGGGAAATTTCAACCCAGAGACACCGTGACAGTGAAAACCCTGCTTCCTTTTCCTCGAGCTCAGTCTGTTTCCCCAGACCCTTGCCTCCTTCCCCAGGGCGGGCAGACGGATAAAATTAAGGCCTCCCAGCTGTCAACTCTCTGGAAGTGGACCTCCTCGCTGGTTACTGTGCAGAGACTCGGGCAAAGAGGGACGGGCCACGGGGCGGCCTGCGGGCCTTCTCCCGTCCCTCCTGCTGGCAGGCTCCCAGCCGACGCGTCGTCCCCCGTTTTCTCTCTTCTCACAATTAAACTAAACACAGAGTTTCAGTCAGTCGCGTGAACACCGTGCCCAGGAAGGAGGAGGGCATCCTTCCTCACTGTGGCTCGCGGAGTCTCTGGAAGTCAGACTCCAGTCTGGTTGGCCCTCCCGCCCTCGGCAGGGCTGTCCTGGTCCCAAGACGTGACCCAGCAGGGAGCGCAGTTCTTCCCCCGCCCAGGAGCCGGAGGAAGGGTCCCGTGGGCCTTTCTCCTCTCCGTGAGACGCGCAGACGGGGGGCTGAGGCCAAGCTAACGGAGGCCCCTTCTGTCTGCTCGTGGAAACAGCGGGAAGGCCCGGGAGGCGAGGAGGCTGAGAAGTTGGGGAAGATGATTCACACGTCGACCCCAAAACCTCGGCACGAGCCTGCCTCCTGCAGGCCTGAGCACCCAGGGCGGGCTGGACGGATGGAGGCGTCGGCCCCACACTTGGGACGCCCCTGGAGTCCTTTCTGGAGCGCCTGAGTTCTGGCAGTGCCCTCCCAGGGGCTCCCTCAGCCCCTGTGGGCTTAAGGGGCACTGCAGCCCGCGGGCCGTCCGGGCAGCCCCACGCTCGGGGGGTAGAAAGCAGCCCCTGGGGCGTGGCCTCCGCCGCGAGCCGAGCTCAGGAACAGCTGGCGGCCGCGTGTGCCTGCTGGCGCACCAGGGCCCTGTTTCCTGCTCCGCCCAGTGACGTCCCGTGAAGGCCGAGTGGAGGCTCAGGACAGGCCACTGTTAGGGGTGTGGGGGACGGGGGCTCTGGCCTCGGGGGCCCCTCCGAGAAAGGTTAGGGAGATGGGGGACTGTCGGGCAGGAGCTAAGGCCCAGACGCACTAGCTCGGGGTGTGAGTCAACCCCCGAGGGGGACGTGGGGTCGAGGGACGACCCTGCTGGGGCATCGGGAGCGGCTCTCTGGGGGCCCAGGGGAGCAGAGCGAGGAGAGAAGGCCTGTTGGCCAGGGGGGCGCGGGAGGGGGTCTGAGACCCAGAATCCTGGGGTTCGCTGCCGGGCTCCGTGACGCCGGGCAGGGAGGGCACGAGGACGGCTTTGCTGATGAGTCGCCGCCTGGTGGGGACGCTGACCGGGGTCACGGGTGATTCTCCGGGCTCCCGATGGGCTGGGAACATCGTCTGTGGTTTGCTGGTGAGCGGGGAACCTGAGGGTCTGTGCCCACGGGGTCCCGAACGCCAGGCCAGCGGGTCTGACCTTCCTGCTACCGCGTGATAGGCCCGGAGCCCGGCCGCCACTCACGCCAGCTCTCCGGGGCAGGCGCAGTGCTTTCTGGGCTCCCTGCCTTTGCCGGCCTCCTGGAAACCCTGATGGCCGGCCCATCTGTGGACGGAGAGCACGGAGGCATCTGTCCGGCGTCTGTCCGATACGCGGACAACGGAAGCCGGGACGTGTGGTGGTTTCCGAACCGCGGAGAAGGCTGGGTGGGGTGGGGACCGGGACTGTCCCCAGGCAGTGTCTGGAACCCGGGGTCGTAAGGAGGCCTCTCCCGCTGGCGTGTGGACCGCCGTCTTCTCCCATGTCCTCACGCGGTCGTCCTCAATGCGAGGACAGCAGTCCTGCAGGATCGGGGCGGCCTGCTGACCTCACTCTGCCCTCATCAGCTCTGACAGGGCCGCGTCTCCACATAAGGGCATGCCCGGAGGTGCCGGCAGCCAGGGCTTCGACAGAGGAACGGGGGACATGGGTCAGCGCGCGGGTCAGTCCCCGGGGTGGGTGTTTCAGCACATCTTCACGCGGGTCGGGGCCAGCCAGCGGCCCTGAGGCCGCGCGGGGCTCCCTCGGCCACAGCAGCCGGGCCGCAGGGGCAAGGGCCACGCGCTCGACGCTGCAGAGAGCGCGGGCCCGCGAGCCCCGTTTTTCTGGCCGTAACCCCCACTTAGAAGCCGTGTGACCAGGCGCACGTTTATTAGCCTTTCTCGACAGAGGGGCTGTACTTCGTGTTTTAGCAAACGGGACTTGGGGTCGTTCCTGAGCAGGACTGAGGCGGGACGGTCGCAGTGGGAGCCGCCAGGGATGAGCTCGGCGCCGGAGACGTCGCTGTGCCTTCGCTGTCCGCCGTCCTCATCGTTCCCAACGTCCCCCCAACGTCCCATCGTTCCCATCGTCCCCCCCCCGCCGAGCCGGCCACACACGGGCTTGTCTGGGGCAGGACGATGGGGAGGCTGGCTTCCCAGGTGCAGCCCCCCGACGCCGATGGGCCCCGGGCGTCTCGGGGGGCGGTCAGCGAGCCGGCGACAGTGCGGCCAGCAGCCTCGGGCCCACACGGGGCGGTCAGTGCGTTACATGGGGACTGAATCCGACGGGGCCTCCCTCGAGGGAAGAAAGGGGACCAGAAGGGGCCCCTGGGTCCCGTGGTAGGGTTCCGTGCTGCAACCTGCCCTCGGACACAGTCCTGACGGGTGTCTGGCCGGAAGCCAGGGTCACTGTTGTTTTCCTCTTGGGTCGAGCCCGTGAAGTCCCGGTTTGCAGCGGAGCTCTGTGAGGTCAGCGGGGCAGGAGCGTTTCTCACCGAGCGCGTTCCCACACAGTGCCCAGATGGCCACCCCACAGCCCTGGGGACTCGGGGGCCAGCCCCGACCGGCCCGGGGCCGAGCAGGCTCCCAGGGTAGGAGACTTGCAGTGCAAAAACAGAGGCATTTTTATACGCACACACACATGTGTACATTTATACACGCCTGCACTGCAGACATGTATACACGTGCACATACACGCTTGTGTGCATGGACGCAGACATGCTTCTTTATACACGCTCGTGCACGTGTGTGATTACATACACGCTCGTGTACACACGGAGATGCACAGTGTGAGCGCACAGATAATAGCATCCGACGCTCTGCCTTCCGAGGCGCGCAGTTTTCTGCTCATCCTCAGGCGGGGACGTGAGCGGTCTGTCCTGGGCACAGGGATGGCATCAGGACCTGGCACAAGCCACACGGGCCTCACTGTCCGCCTGGGCCGGGCCCCGGAGCCTCGGTTTGTGTGGGGACGGTGCTCCGTTAGAGCCGAACCCTCCCAACCCCGAAGTCCGGATGTCCTCGCCAGCCGGCGGGTCCGGGGGGAGCACGCCAGATGCATCGGGCCCCCGCCACCGTCTTGAACAAAGCCAGGCCCCCCAGATCGCGTGTGCCGTCACCCGGAGCAGGATGGCCCTGGGTGTCCCACTTGGCTCTGTGTCTCCCTATTGAGTCGTTCTACTCTGCTTTGCAAAACGTGGTCCTTTCCCTGAGGTCACGCTGTCGAGCTCATCCCGCCTGCCTCTTGCCGGCGCGTTACCGCGTCCTGCTCCCCGCACACCCGACGAGAGCACGAGGCCGGGAGACCGTCTGCTGGCGCCAAGCGGCACATTAATGGAGCCGACGTGATGTACCCAGGATCGCGCGCCTGGTACCTGCCCCGTGCATCTGCGGCCTGTTGAAGTTCTGCACATGTTCTTACCCTTATTTCTTTCTTTCCCATCTTCCCAAGTTTTACTCTGGCCTAATTTGTAAGAAAAATGTGCTTTGAGTTTTTAACTAAGCTATTGCAGGGTAAGCTACCTTTCATCCTCGATGAACTCACATCCGTTTCCTTTTCTACAAACCTGAGTTGCTGTCATTTTTTTTCCTTCTCTTCTCAAAGAAACAACAAGGTCTAAAGAAGACCTTCCAGAGGCGTACTGTGAAAAGCACCGTAGGGGAGGGGATTTGTGATTTTATTACTGGAGAAGGAAAGATGCTGCTTCTTAGGGAGTTTGCAGCTTTCCGGTTTTAGCGGAAACCATATCTGAGAGCGTTGCTTCAGCTGTGGGCTGGTTCCCACGGCTCTGGTGGCTGTTTTCAGGAGCGGAGCAAGGGGTCCGGGTAGTTGGCACTTCAACCCCGCTCCTCGCGGGGATGGTTTGGCCAGAGGGAGCCTCCGGGCCCCGAGCACTCACCCGTGTGTGTGTGCGTGCACGTGGGCCCCTGAGCACTCACCCGTGTGTGTGTACACACGCACCTGTGTGTACGTGTGTGCGTGTGTGCATGCATGCACGTGGGCCCCTGAGCACTCACCCGTGTGTGTGTGTGTGTGTGTGCATGCACATGGGCCCCTGAGCACTCACCCGTGTGTGTGTGTGTGTGCATGCATGTGGGCCCCTGAGCACTCACCCGTGTGTGTATGTGTGTGTGCATGCATGTGAGCCCCTGAGCACTCACCTGTGTGTGCACACACGCACCTGTGTGTGTGTGTGCATGCATATGGGCCTCTGAGCACTCACCCGTGTGTGCGTGTGTGTGTGCGTGCACGTGGGCCCCTGAGCACTCACCCGTGTGTGTGTGTGCGTGCATGCATGTGGGCCCCTGAGCACTCACCCGTGTGTGTATGTGTGTGTGCATGCATGTGAGCCCCTGAGCACTCACCTGTGTGTGTACACACGCACCTGTGTGTGTGTGTGCATGCACGTGGGCCCCTGAGCACTCACCTGTGTGTGTACACACGCACCTGTGTGTGTGTGTGCATGCACGTGGGCCCCTGAGCACTCACCTGTGTGTGTACACATGCACCTGTGTGTGTGTGCGTGCATGCACGTGGGCCCCTGAGCACTCACCCATGTGTGTGTGTGTGTGCATGCACGTGAGCCCCTGAGCACTCACCTGTGTGTGGATGTGTGCGTGCGTGCACGTGGGCCCCTGAGCACTCACCCGTGTGTGGATGTGTGCGTGCGTGCACGTGGGCCCCTGAGCACTCACCCGTGTGTGTGTGTGCGTGCGTGCACGTGGGCCCCTGAGCACTCACCCATGTATGTGTGTGTGTGCATGCACGTGGGCCCCTGAGCACTCACCCGTGTGTGTGTGTGTGTGTGCGCGCATGCACGTGGGCCCCTGAGCACTCACCCGTGTGTGTGTGTGTGTGTGTGTGTGTGTGTGTGCGTGCGTGCATGTGGGCCCCTGAGCACTCACCCATGTGCAGCATGGCCTCCTCAAGAGCTGACTGGCTGGGAACGTAGAATTCTCTCTGGGAGCAGTTTCCAGCACCGGGAAATTGTTTTGTGAATTGCGATGTTGGGAATTTTTAGGCGCTGCCAAACTAAGATGGGAGCCCCATCCAGCCGGGCCGGTCTCCACAGGGAAAAGGGTTACCTGCTACCTGGAAGCCAAGGGCTTACGCTTGTGTCCTAGCAAGTCCCAGACTGCTTGGTTTCTCAGTTTCCGTCAATGAGATCTTCTGTTTGATCCCAAGTGTGTTCAGGACACACTTACTACTCACTCGTGCACGTTTATACCAAGCAATCTCGGTAGGTTCTCCCAAGGGGCTTTTAGGAAATGTTTATTTCACCGTCTAAGGAAAATGTGAGTTGGCAATAAAGAAATTGCACCAAAAGGAAAAGTTGACATGTTTTTCTGTCATGAAAAACCTGCCCAAAACGCTAGTTCATCATGCAACACTTGCCGGTTTCAAAACGCGGTACAAAGCTGCAGTATCTAAGACAGCACGGGGCCGGGGTAGCGGCAGACGCATAGACCAATGGGACAGAATCGGGAGCCCGTGAGTAAACCCACAGAAAGATGCCCAACCGCACTTCTCTAAGGGAGCCGGGAAGGCACAGTGGGGAAAGGACGGTGTCCTCAGTTAACGGTGGGAAACTGGACCTTATCTTACGCCCTACGTGAAAGCCGACCCAAAGTGGGTCGGAATCTAAATATAAGACCTGAATCTGTAAAACTCCTAGAAGCAGACACAGGGGAAGAGCTTCCCGCCCCCGTCTGGGATGTGAACCCAGCAGCCCAAGCAGCCACAGCGAAGGGGAGAGCAGGGACCTACGCCCAACTCAGAGGCTTCTGCACGGCACACACACAGCGGGGACGCTCTCCGGGGCGAAAGGCAGCCTGCGGAACAGAAGATACTTGCAGCCCACGCACCTGATAAGGGATTAATGTCCAAAACACATCAGGATCTTCTACAACTCAAAAGAAAAAAAAAGAGTAATCTGATGAAAAATGGTCAAAGGACTTGGATGGGTGCCTTCTTCAGAGAACATACCGCAGCGGCGGCCGGTAACCGGCAAGATGCTCTGCGTCGCGGTTTGTCAGGACACGCGAACCAAACCTCACGCCTGTTGGGACGGCCAGTACCAAACAACGAGGGACCGCAGGTGCGGGCGAGGGCGGGAGAAGCGGGATCCTGGCGGCTCTTGGCGGGAGTGCGTGCCGGCGCAGAACCTGGCGGGTTCTCAAACAGGAGATGGAATGTCATCCGGAATCCCGGCCTCGGGTGTTTACCCGGAAGAACCAAGAAAGAGCCGTCTGCAGTCCGCGTCCGCAGTCCGCGTCCGCTGCGGCCCGGCTCCCCGGAGCCCGGCGTGGAGACGGCCTCGGGGTCCAGCGCGGACGCGTGCAGAAAGAGGATGTGGACCGTACACGCAGCGGCATCCCGTCGGGCCCCAAGAAGGGGTGAGCGCACGTGGGCAGCACGGGCGGAGCTCGGCAACGGCCTCTAGCGAAGGAAGCCACACACAAGGACAGCTGCTGGTGCCACCGCTCTCGTGAGAGGGATGCAGAGTCGCCAGCTCCCAGAAGCAGAGGGAGACCGCGGCCAGGGCCGCAGGGGAGGGCTGGGGAGTTCCTGCCCCGTGGGCGCGAGGCGAGTCAGCTCTAGGCCCTGCCGTACCCAGAGGACCCGGCACGCACATGCGCAGCAAGAGGCTACAGCCCCTGGATTGCGCCCCCTTGCCGCACAGAAGAGCCCGGGGCCGGAAGTGGTCAGGGGAAACCACATGGCTGTGCGGTGGGGGCATGAGCCCCAGGGGACGCGAGGGCGTGTGCCCCCACCGGCACTGGCACGGCCCAGCAAAGCCATGCTGTGCTTCCTGCCTCTGTAGTCCTAAGAGGGTGAATCTGCCTCATTTTTAGCTACAAGAAAATCATGCGAGTTCTGATAAGGCCCCGCTGCTCTGGAGGGACCTCCTCCAGAGGGGGGACCGAGGACCGAGGGCGGCCCATGTGGTGTTCGCCCCCGCTGGGCCAGCGGTCTCCTCTCCGTTCAGATGATGCCGGACCCTGCTCATGCCCGAGCTGCCTCCCGAGGATGGCCTCCGGCATCGTTCGCAGCCCCCCCACACACTCCCCAAGACTAAACCCTGGTCGGCGTGCCTTGAAGACGTCGTTCTTTACCTCCTCTGACACGAGGCTTATTTTCAAGCCTAAAAACCAGTTGCTTTTCCTCCAGCATGTCACCCACAGAGTTCTCAGCCCAGTGGGGCGGAAACGGTTTTCACGGGGGGCCCGACACTGAAGAGCGCAGGGGAACATAACCTCTCCCGCGGACGGGTCAACAAATGACCCTCGTGGCCCAGCGTCGCGACCGAGAGCCCGAGGCGCAAACCCCAAGAAGCCTTTCTGGAGACGAGAGAGCAGGACGTTCATCCGGCTTTGCCACCATTGCTCCGCGCGGGAGAAGCGGAGGGTCCGCCGAGCTGCTGAGCTGAAACCCACCGCCCCACCCTCGGTTCAGGGTCTGGTTTGGGGTGAACGCTCTACACGGGTCACAGAATCCGATCGGGCGCCAGAGACACCCCTGGAGCTGGGAGCCGGACGCTGCAAAGCCGAAGTCAGTTCTTTTTAAACCCTCCCTCTTGAACAGTGTGGATCGAATTTTAAGTGAACCAGGTGGTTGCTGAGCAACCAAACCTCGTTCCCACCGAGCTCTGCAGGGGGTCCTGCATGGCCGGCCCGCCCCCCGAGTCTGCTCGTCTGGACCAGAGGCCGGGGGATCGCTCCTGGCGGGACCTAGCTCACCCTGGAGCTCAGGCCGCAGGTCAGCGAAGGGACAGGGTTCAGATGGTGCGGGACGAAGCGGCCACACGTGCCCCTCGGGCGGCTCTGAGCTGACCGGCATGCTGGGGGGCGCCCACTTAGAAAGAGACGGAGCTGGGGCCACACGTAGCTGGGCTGACAACCGGGGGAAGGCGGACTCCGGGCTTGCTGGGCACCGAGGTCAAGGTGCTGATTACAAACGCTCACGGCGGGCACCACGGGGGGGACACAGGAAGCTGGAGGCCAGCCGGGAGACAGGAGGCCACTGCCAGGGCCCTGGGGCTGCATCCTGTCGGACCCGAGCCAGCCACGGTGGGGGTGCCGGGGGACAAGGGACACGTGCATGTGAGCCTGGAGGTTGGCCAGGGGACGGGACTTGCCAGTATTCAGTGGGGACGGGGAACCGCACGCCCTGGGTGTTTGGATCGACCACCTGGGTGAACGATGGCCAAGCCACGGCCTGAGAGGCGCCACTGGGCTGGGGTCGGCTCTGGAAGGGCCGTGGACCCGTGTTCAGGGTACTCTCACAGACTCTGGGCTCAGGGGAGGGACTCAAGGCCAGAGATGTGCGTCCGGGTGGTCTCGAGAGCCTGGGGGAGAGACTAGACCCCTGGCCGGTAGGCGGCCCAGGTCCCGGCCTCGCGTGGCCTCGGTGGAGCCCTCAGACCCACGAGGGTCCCTGACTCTGGCCGCGTGCCCTTCGGTGCAGTCCCAAGTCCAGCCTCTCCCTGCACCGCGAGCACACAGCTGGCCACCCTCAGGACCCCGCGTCTGCCCCGGCTGGTCTGCAGCCCCTGCCCCTCGGGACCTCAAGGTCACTCCCCCTGCCGCCCCCACAGACCTCTCCTCTCCCGCAGCTTCCTGGGGCAGGCCGTGTGGTCCAAAGGCCCCTCCCTGCGGCTGGCCTCACCCCCTCCCTCCAGCCCTGCATGAGGCCGATGCAGCTGCGCTCCCCCGGTGGGAGCAGACGCAGGGTGCTCCTGGGTGTGTCTGCGTCTGCGAGCCCCCGGCCCCCCGGGGCCCCCAGCTGAGCACGCTGAGTCTCCGCACAAGACCCCGACCGCCCCCACCCGTGCCGCGCGTCCCGTGGGGTCATAGGACCCTCGGCCCCCACCACACTGCTCCTCAGCGAGGTTTTCCATGCCGTCCGCCAGCCCGTGTGCGTCACGCCGTCACGGGCTCTCTTGCAAAGGGGTGGAGAGTCCGAGCGGAGGGCCGGTCACGTGGTGGAGGATGGGAGGGCGGGGAGGTTTGGGGAGCCCTGGGCGGGAAGCTTCGGGGCCAGAGCATCCTCCCCAGCGCACAGCAGCGGGCCCGGAGGGAGGGTGTGCGCAGAGACGGGAGTGGGACCTGCAGGGGCGCCCCCAGCTGGACGTGCGGGCTGGGCGCCTGGGTCCCAGGAGCCCGCGGCACAGTCTGGAGACCCCAGCTCAGCCGACCGGGCCCAGCTCCTCCCGTGTGACCTCCCAGAGGCCACCAGAAACTCCCCTTTGAGCCGCGGCCCTGGACAGACGGCGGGGACCCGGCCAGACGGAAGGAACCTGCGGGACTGGAGGTCGCAGGCATCCCTGGACGACGTCGGGAACGGGGAGGAGAGGGCGCAGGCTGCACCCCCGGCCGCGGAGACAGCGTCGTTCTCAGAAGAGGACCTGAGGCAAGGACACACATGGCGGGAAGACGCGTCCCCGCGATGAGCTGACGCAGCCGCAGCGGCGAAGGCGGGAGCGCAGGGAGCAGGTGACCTCCCGCGACTCAGCCCCCGACGTCAGGCCGCGCCCCGTCTCCGCCGCGGGGACGTCAAGTCGACAAGAGCTTGTCGTGCTTTGTAGCCCGGCTCTTTCATATCGGCGAGGAGGAAGCAGGTCATTAATAAAGTGAACATGAAGGTCTAATTATAGGGTGTAAATACCTCTCTGCTCGGCGTCGTTAAGAGGAGGAATGGATTTTGTGAGGGGGGCAGAGAGGCAGGCGTCCTCCAGCTGGAAGTGATGCGCTGGGGGGGGCAGGGGGCGGGGGGGGGAAATACTGCTGACCGTGGCCTGGGGGGGCGGAGGGGGGAGACACCGCCAACCGTGGCATGCAGGGGGAGGGGGAGGCAAGCCATCATGGCGGCCAGATAAGTAGTCCCAGGGGACGAGGGTCGGGAAGGGCAGCACCGGCAGCTCCTGAGAGTGACAGGCCGCAGGTTTGTCCCAGAGGGAGTTCTCGTTTCGAAGACGGGAAGATCCTTCTTGGAAACAAGGCTGGAGGACAGAGCCGGGGTCTCGGGCGTGGGCGGAGAGGTGGCCCTGAAGGTTGGGGGTCCCCAGGATGGTACTCTCAGTACGAGACCAGTGGGATACCAGTGAGGGTGGGGAGACGAAGTAGAGCTGAAGAAAGAAGCAGAGAAACACAGAAACCCTGTTAAGGTCAATAAGCCAGCGTGTGGGGCGCAGCCCTGGCGGTGCTCCTGGAGCTGGAGAGCCGGGGGCGGCTGCTGGGTGGAGACCTCCCGCTGCCCAGTGCCCCGTCGCCGGGGGTCCGGGCGTCCGGGCGTGGCTGCAGGCAGCTCCCCTCTTCCTGGCCGCGTGCCCGAAGCCCATCACAGGGCACCCGCGCACAGACAGGCCCCTCTGGCCGGCCCCTGGTGGGGACGGGCCGGGAGGCAGGCGGGCGTCAGGCCCCAGCGTCAGAGGAGGTGAGGAAGGGAGGCAGCCCCTCGATGCCCCTCGTGAACCAGCCCCGTGCACTGCTCTCCCGACAAGTCTCTGCTCCGTCTTCCAAGGACCCTCCTCTGTGACGCTAACCAGGGCTGGGGGCAGCGTCTGCAGTGGACACGGCTCGGCATCCACGCCCACAAGTGAGTCGGGAAGTCAGAAACCCATCCTGCCGCACGGGACCTGGGACCGAAGCCCAAAGGAGAGCGGAAAGCAGGAGAGGTCTGTGGTCAGAGCGAGAAGAAGAGCAGAGGCGCCCACCGTCACAGGCGTGGGCGCGACCCTCGCCCAGGGCAATGGCAGGACTCGGCTCCCGTCCTCGCCCCAGGATTACGGGGGTCCCGGAGGCCGGAGCGCGGCGGGCAGAGGGGGCAACAAGCCCAGGGGCCCGGTCGGCGGGCGTGGGGGACCGACATGACCCGCTGATAACATACCGGCACGGTTCTCGGTGATGTCCCAGAGACAGATGCCGGGAGGCTCACGTTCACGAGGAGGGAGTGTGGAAACGCACGGCTGAAGAGCTCGTGTGAACGGGCGATCCGGTGAGAGCGAGTGTTTCAGGAACTCGGGCGAACTCCTGGAAAGGACTGGGTTCCCGAGGCCGAAACCCGGGGAGGGGCTCATCCCTTGTTTTCGGGTTTCAGACCACGCCCCTGGCCTGCGGGGTTCAGAAGATGCTCACCGGCTCTTCTGTGCCGTCGTCCAGGGAAACAAAGTCACGGATACGATTGCGCAGGCCACGCCGGTAGAGGAAGGGTCCTGGTCAGTGGCCGCTTCTCCGCGGGCTCGCGCCGGACTGGCCTCTATAGGGCTTGGCGGCGGGCTCAGGCAAAAGTGAAGGGAGCCTGCGCTCTCACCCGTCAGAAGGAGGCCGAGATGCTGAGCCCAGGAACCCAGACCCGAGGGACTGTCCCGGCGCCCTTACTCGGCCTGAGCTCAGCCAGTCTCCCGGGCCCGGCTCACGGCACACCGTCCTGCCCGGGACCCCAGCCTCCAGCTCCCCCCACGCTCCGCGGCCCCTCCCGGCCACGGTCCCGTCCCCCGAAGGCCCGGCGGCCCGGCCCGGCGCAGGGCGAGGCGCACGCCGGTCCCGCTGGGTTGCCGTGCCGGCCACAAGACTGAGGCTCTCCTGCCTCGTGCGAGGCGCCTCGAGGTTGACTCTGCGTCTGCAGGGAGACGTTCTCCCGGCTGGTTTTAGGTTTTGCGCATTTGCTAATTCGGAGTCACACATTTAATTTCATAGCGAAGATTTCCCTGATCCTGCACATCTCACAGAAACCGGAGAATGGGGCGTTCTTTGTGGGTTTTTTTCTTGTTTTGCCGTTATGAATCAACAGTGCTCCAGCCATGGGCAGCGGCGAGGCTGGGGCTGGGGGTGCGCTTTGCAGCCCGCGCACGACGACCAGGCCCCCGCAGGCCCCTCCCAGGATGCGTCAATCGCCGACCTACGGTTTATCGGGACCGCGTCAGAATGTACCCCAGTCTCTTCCTGCTCTGCGAGATCGTTTTGGTGTAATTGCTTCCCTGCTCCGGCTAGATCTTTCTCCTTTTTTCAATTGAAGTGTCATCGCCACGCACGGTCCCGTCAGTCCCAGGCTACGACGCGGTGACCCGGCCCTCCTGCACACCCCCCGCGCTCATCACAGGTGCGCTCTCCTCCCACCCCCCACCCCTCGGGCGACCACCAGTCTGGCTTTTACCTCTTCTTTTCCGCTTGTTTATTCATTTGGTTTGTCTTAAATTTCACATATGAGTGAGATCATGGGGCATTTGTCTTTCTCTGACTTATCTTGTTTAGAGTAATACTCTAGATCCATCCTGGTTGCCAATGGCAAGATTTCACTCCTTTTGGTGGCTGAGTAGTGTTCCATTATACGCATGTATATACGTGTGTGTGTGTGTGTGCACGCGTGTGTGTGTCCCACATGTTCTTTCTCTGTTCATCAGTCGATGGACGCTGGGTTGCTTCCATATCTTGGCTCTTATAAATAACGCTGCCGTAAACACAGGGGAGCATGTATTTTTTTGAATTAGCGTTTTCATTTTCTTTGGGTAAATACTCTAGTGCTATTACTGGGTCGTAGGGCAGCTCTATTTTTAATTTATCGAGGACCCTCCACACTGTTTTCCAGAGTGGCTGCACCAGCTCGCATTCCCACCAACGGTGCAGGAGGGTTCCCCTTTCTCCGCATCCTCGACAACAAATGTAGTTTCCCGCATTGTTAATTTTAGCCATTCTGACTGATGTGAGGGGGTATCTCCCGGTGGTTCTGATTTGTATTTCCCTGATGCCGAGTGATGTCGAGCCCCTTCCCGTGTGTCTGTTTACCGTCTGGATGTCTTCTCTGGAGAAATGTGGATTCGTTTACAGATTTCTGAGAGCAAGAGTATCTCTGACTCTCCTCTGCCTTCCCGGGGCCAGGACGGTGACTCCCCGTCTGAGCGTGTGATGAACCAGGCCGCTGACTCCCTGGGGCTCCCGTGCTCCCTGCTGCAGGAGCAGGGCCGTGTGCGATGGGGCCCACGTGCGCCCTGGCTGTTGTTCAGTGAGTGACGTTTCTGTGGGTGAGATGTGGGAGCCGTTAGCGAAGAGGGGAGTCGTTTGCTTGGAGCGCACGTTGGTAGCGAAGTCGGTGGGGGAGAGAAGAGCCATCGCGCTTGCAGAGAGAAGATAGTCTAGTGACTGGGCTCCGTCCTGAATCTGACGGGGACTCTTATGTCATTTAGATGGAAAATTGATGGGATTTGCCAGTCCCCTCGGGTTGGCCGAGAGCTTTATTCCCAGGCTTGGAATGTCGGCATTTATCGGCTTTTCTGCTGTGTTGGGCACGTTCCTGCGGCTGGGCCAGGTAGGGGTGCGTGGTGGTGTGGCTCCGTCCGGGTCTGTCCCCCTGCAGTCCGCTCTCCGTCCCATCTCCTAGAGGCTGACCTGAGGCAGCCCCCCCCAGGATGCAGCTGCTCCAGTCCCCTCAAAGCCATGATGCTTCCGGGGCTCCCTCTCTACGCTGCGCCGGAGTCTTCCAGAAGGCAGAGGGGCAGGAGCCCTTCACCGCGAGGCCGGCCTCCACCTGCAGCCCTGCCTCTTGGCTTTCTGAACATCATCAGGGGCCCACCGACAGCCACAGGCCCTTTGCCCTTTGCCCTTTGCCCCGGTAGGTGAGTCACCCAGAAGCCTCACCGGCGGCGGATCTCCCTGAGCTCTCAGCAACAACTCCAGGGGCCTCCGGGCCTCTCCCCCTCGTGCCTGGGAGGCGGGCGATAGCTCCGGCCCCTTGACCTGGTTACCACCTGGGGCAGGAGAGGCCTGTCTGAGCCTCTCTCCCCTGCGGATCCCCAGATCCTCCTGTCTGGGGGCCTCACCGATTCCTAAGGGGTCGGAGAGCCTGGCACCTGGCTGGCTGCCCACGTGTGTGCGGGTCAGGACCGGGGGCCGGCTCCTGGCCATGGCGGGAGGCCCTGGAGGAGACCCTGGAGGGACCAGCAGGACGGGGACAGCCGCTTCCTCCTAGGGAAAAACTGTGATCGGTCTCCAGTAACTTGTGCCTCCAAGAGCAGAGCCCAGGGCTTTGGGCAGCAGATCTGGAGTCACTAATTGAGTGGTTCTCAGCCTTCATTTGGGGGAAAAGAGGCCACAGAGCCCTTGCACAGACAAAGGCTATGGTCTCTTAGAGGAAAGTGCACAAACAGAATTCCGTGTGCAATGTCAGACGTTGTAGGAACCTCATCCCTACGTCGTCTGGGCGTCCGTGACACCCTCCCACTCCCTGGACGAGGCCCCTCTGCCCCAGAGGGGGACGTGGATTCAGTTTTGTCTGATTACTACTCACCACACGGTGAGATGGCCACACTGCTTCACCCGCTCATTCCCAAGCGGTGGAGACGCAGACGCAGGCCCGGGGACCCCGAGCAGAGCCCAGCGCCTCGCGGCACGGGTGGCCTGCCTCCCGGCAGTGGCTGGGGCGCACGCGAGCAGAGGCAGACTGGCCGGGAGGCCCAGGTGTGGAGCCTGTGCAGGGAGACACCACAGGGGGAGATGCCGCGGGCAGGAGAGCTGGCACCTCTTCCGAGCACATGGGGGACCAGCAGTGAGAAGGGAGGAATGCTGATCATCGCCACCGGGCCCCAGGCGCTCCATCAACGGCGCTAGTCCTGGGACCCAGATAGGAGCTGTTTCCCTTTTCCTCTTTCTCTGTGGCCCGGGGTGCCTTCCCAGGCCCCTCTCACCCAGCAGATAGCTCCTGAAATCTCTGCGTCGGGCATGGGGAGGGGAGGGGCCCGTGTAAGTCCCGCGCCAGCTCATTGGTCTTGGGAGACAGGGAAGATCGCGGGCCAGGAAGGTCAGCCTCGCTGCCCCGAGCACCGACCTAGATGAGGCTTGTGTGTGCGTCGGCTCCTCCCTACAAGGTGTGAGGGACACGGGGTCCCACGTGGGACGAGCTGAGTGCTGCGTCCACGGGCCGGGGCCGGGATGCCATGGCCTCCTCCCATCTCGCCTCCTCGCCCGGCCCAGGAGCTCCCATGGAAGGACCCCAGCGGCATTCCCTCTGAAAGCCCCGTGGGGGAAACAAGATCCTCTAAGGGACGTGTTGCTTTGTCTTTCCTGGTATCTTGACAATCACGGGGATCCAGGTTCCCTGAATAAATGTGAGGTCACCCTCCGTGACCGGCCGGGGCAGCTCGTTCACGGGAGCCTGGGGTGGGGCCCAGGGGCAGTGACAGGAGCTGCAGGAGAGGCGAAGAGTCCCGAGCAGCAGCTGTCCCCCAGGCTGCGGTGAGGCCGGCCTGGGGAGGGTAGAGACGAGCCCGCCTGGCCGTGGCGGTGGCAGCCTGCCGCTCCGGCCTGGGCGCTGGGCCGGCCGCGGGAGCCCGGACGCAGGCCTCGGGCCCCACGGCTCAGAGCGGGCAGACGTGCCCACCTGGACCTCCTCTGCAGGAAGATGTGGGGGGGAGTGTTTGTGACGGTGTTCCAGAGCGGTTTCCGCTGGAAAAGGTCACAGAGAAAGAAAAGTAACGCGACCCTCTGCTGGGGAGGTGGACGCGGGTGCCACCGTCGAGTCCCTGTATTTCCAGGCTGGGTATCTTCAGGCTCCTCGGGCTGCTTCAGAGTAAATACCACAGCAAAGAATGTAAAACACATCGGATGTCGGGTTTTCCCTTTCATGCTTGTCCTGTGTGTCCTAGAGGCCACGGAGACGTGAGGCCCCACCTGCACAGAGCAGGGACAACCGGGGCCGCGGCCCTGGCCCTCGATGGCCACCATTCACGCAGAGGGGGAGAGCCCAGTTTCATGTCACCCAAGCAGTGATGCCTCAGAGAACAGGACCGGGCCCGGCGGGCTTCTTGCGCAGAGAGACCCCACGGCCACCACGGCTATGATGTGTCCGAGGTGCACCCAGGAGGGCGGTGCGGGGCGGGGCGGCCTAGACGGCGTGCAGGAGCCGCTGGGGGGTGGGGTAGAGGAGGAGGGGACTCGCAGGCAGGGAGGGCTGAGCTCAGGTGGTTAGGATTGGTCTAGACCCCACCAGACTGTCCCCTGTCCCCTCACAGCGTCCTGGCGTCCGGAGGGCCCTGAGGCTCCAATGTGGGGGCTCTACTCCCGACCCCCTGAAGGGAAGAGGGCCAGAGCCTTCACCGACAGTGCCATTGTCCTCCAGTGGGGGGCTGGTGCTTTCTCAGAAGCTGGGCCACTGGCAGGTTCGGGCTCCATGTGCGCACACGCGTCACCGGAGGGGTGTGGGCGCCGTGGCCTCAATGCGGGAAGGAGAGGAGCACTGGCCCATGCGGGGCTCAAATGCCAGGACCCAGACCCCCCAGTGATGGCATCTTTGTGGGGCTTGGGCTGCACTGAGGATCCTGAAGACCCCACAGAAGCTGCCCTTCCACCTCCGAAGGCGGCTGGGGTCTGTCACCCGATCTGCCGAGAGGGGCACTCCCGAGAGCGTGGCCTACAGTGCAGCTGCGGCTAGGCAGACCCTCGGATCCCATCTGGCCCCAGACGTCTGGGACTCTGCGATTCCGATGCATCCGAACGAGCTCCAGCGTGAGATCCAGAAACGCAGGCGTCTGTCGTGCTGCCCGCCGAGTCCTCCAAATAATGCGGCACCACCGCCCTCCTTGATACGATGTCAATGTCCACAATCTCATGCAAAGTACCAACTGAACTTGCTAGAAAACCTGGCAGTTGTTATTCACCGGCGACATTCACTTTCAGTGAAAACGGTGTTTGCTGTTTCCGAATCCCAAAGACTCACAGCTGAGTGCTGTCCCCAGGCCCCCCCCCAGAAAGCCAGTCACACACAGTGCTGCACCCCAACCAGCACGCCATGGAGGGAGTCCACTGTTGAGGGGAAAACCCTACACAATATATAGAAAATTTATCTCATCACTGTTGATTAATCCTAAACTGAGGTCCCTAGCCTCAGCCTTTGGAAAGAGATGGGTTTTAAAAGTGCATCCGTGGCCGTGTGAGCATGACAGAGAAATTGACCCGCCTCATTGGAGCTTGAGGTTAGAACTGAGCGTTCATTGATTTCGTGCAAATCACCATCCCTCCTTGAAAACAGAAAGCCAATGCATAAGAAGTACCAAGCACGTGCTGTCTCTGCAGAGCACTAGTTCCTCAGTCGCCAGGACCTGCGGCTCTCCTTGATGGGAAGTCATGCCCTCGGTACTGGTGGAGAGCACCCTGCCATGGTGGCCACAGGGCCACGGGGGACACAGCACCCCCAGTGTGGGGCAGAGAGGTCTCCCTGCAGTGTGGCTGCTGGGAGAGCATATTTATCCACCAATTTAAATACCACTCGGCAGGCACTTAGGGTCCCCAAGGTCCTGCCTGAGCTTGTGGTAAGGGTGGGGCTGGACACCCAGAGAGGGTGGTCTGCTCCTGGTCCAGGGGCAGCAACATCCTGGCCCCTTGCCCCTGTGCCTCTCCACCTATATACAGTCCAGAGGGAAGGGGACATCACTGCACTGGGTAAGTCACAGGGGGCCACACCCATGCAGGGTACCTGTGAGTCCCTTCCTCAGCTGGTGGCCCTGGGGGGTCTCGGTTCCGTGATCCAGGCCCTCCAGGCACAGGTGAGGATGGAGCCTTCTCCAAGAGCCACTCCATTGTGGGAGGGGGTGCAGGGAGGAAGGGCCCTCAAGGCCAGATGGAGGGACCTCTGGTGGAGGGACCCTCGGATGCCAGGCCTCTTTTAAAAAAGCAGGTCCCTGAGAAGGATGCCCAGCCATAGAAAACACCTGGAATAGTAATTGTGTTTTCTCCATGACAAAAGCAAGAATTGTTCAAGTTCTGAGCAAGGTTATAGTTAAAATTCTTTCTGTTACCAAATTAGTATAAAGGCCAAGAGGAAGCTCTTGGTTAAAAGGACGATTCTAGCAAAATAAACAAAGCCTGAGGGCTGTCTTTGTTCTGTCTCTGTGAGGTGGTCGGTGTTCAGGGAGTAGGGCCCTGAGCAGCAGGAACCCCTGGTCCCCATGGAGACCAGCTTCGGAGGCAAGGCTGGACGTGCCTCAAAGAGCAGCACGAGGCAAGCTCACGCGCTTGGTGCCGTGGCTGGGCACTCTCCCCCAACAGATGTCCTCCCCATCCCTCAGGGCCCACGGCCATACCACTCCTTGGGGGTCAGTATCTCCCTGCCCCAGGCCAGGCAAGCAAGTGTGCTTTTCCCTCAAAAACTCTAAAAACAAACAAACAAACAAAAACCCCACAAACAGAAAGAGAAGATAGCAGAGCGCTCAGCATGGCTGCACTCGGACAAGTGTCAGTGCTGAGGGTCCCCTCCACCCTCCACTGACCACATCCCAGCCCACCCCTGCCCCAGAAGTCTGGGCTCCCCCACACCAATTCCAGGTGTAAAAGGCACACACATGTGTGGGATTGGAATGTTATTTCCTGTTGGATGTTGTTTTGGTTTCAAAAGGAAATCGGCAGTTGGTTGTTGTTCCATGATTTGCTTAAAACAGTTGACAAGAAGCAATAGAATAGGGGTGGCTCCTCCCATCAGGACCTTGGACAGCTCTGCCTGAATATGGGTGGCTCCTCCAATCAGAACCTTGGACAGCTCTGCCTGAAGGGGGTGGCTCCTTCGATCAGGACCTTGGACAGCTCTGCCTGAAGCGGGGGTGGCTCCTCCGATCAGAACCTTGGACAGCTCTGCCTGCTGCTGACACCAGACCTTTATGTATTCTCCTTTGGCTCCTTGGCTGATTTCTGTGTGCTCTTGCACGCTCTGCTACTATTCCTGTGCAGGTGTGTGCATTTACACCGTAATCTTTGTCAGTTAGATGAAAAGGAGTGGGGCTTTTGCTCAGAGTGTGCATTTAATTGCCAAAGCTCCCTCTAACAGTACCAATTTATACACGTGATAGCAGTATGTGAAAAGAGAGATCATCAAGTTTCTTTACTTTAGCCAATGTGACAGGAAAAACATTGTTTCATTATTTTTAATTATTACAAAGTTGCACATCTTTTTATATACTCACTTCTGCCCTCATGTCTTTCTTTGCGACTTACCTGATCACAGTCTATGCACATTTTTCTTTTTTTTTTTTTCCCGCTGATGTGTAGGACTCGTTCATACGTTAGATATATTAACCTTTTAAGGCTCCTGGATTTTTAAAAACAGCTCAGGTGTTGTGATAATCTAGCCCCAAGATAAGCAAGTATTTTATATTTTCTTCTAATCATTGCATAGCTCACTACTTTTTACATTTAGATTTTAATCTGCCTGTCTTACGTGGTCTGTGCTAGGGTTCACCTTATTTTCATTTTCCCTGATTTATTTATCAGGTAGTTCACTCTTTACTCATCGGTGCGAAATGGTACCTTTGTCACTAAACCTCTTTGTGTGCTCAGATCTGTTCCTGGACCGTCTATTCTATGGCATGGATCCATGTGCACATTCTCACATCCCTATGATGCCAACTCTATACTTCAGCACGTGTTATAGTATCTGCAAAGTGGATTCTTCCTTCTGTTTTCCCCCAATTTCTTGGCCAATCCTAAAGGCTTATTCTTCCAGGACCTGAATCCAAATGATCTTCAGAAATAAATTATCAAGTCACACACTCACACACAGTCACTCTCCAGGATTCTCGCTAGAAATGTATTTTAGGGACACCTGGGTGGCTTAGTCATTAAGCTCATGCCTTCGGCTCAGGTCATGATCCCAGGGTCCTGGGATCGAGTCCCACATCGGGCTCCCTGCTCAGCAGGGAGTCTGCTTCTCCCTCTGCCTGCTGCTCTCCCTCCTTATATTTGCGCGCTCCACCCCCCCTCCCTCTCTCTGTCAAATGAATAAAAATATATATTTTTAAAAAAGGTACTGTCTAACGGACTGGCTTTTCACAACTGAAAGTCTTTTGATCCAAAAGTGTGATTAATTTTTCCATTTACAAATGACTTGTTCTGTGTTTTGGCAAAACTTGATGCCACTTTCTGTAGGCACAGTCACCTGTCCTGGGAAGGGAATTCACCGTAAGACATTGGTTCCTATAGTTGTGGGGGCAGCAAGTCTGAAGTCTGTAGAGCGGGCCAGTCGACTGACACCCCAAAAAGAGCTGACACTGCAGCTTGAGTCCAAAGGTTGCCTGGAGACAGAATTCCCTCCTCTTTGGGGCAGTGCGGAAGGCAACCTACTTTATCCTAGGTTCACCGATTTCCATGTTACTCTTATCTGAAAAATACCTTTGTGGCAACATCTCAGCCAGGGCTTACCAAGTGTCTGGGCACCAGCCACATAAACTCCACCATCATGCTGGCCTCTCCGCCTCGGTTACTGTCCTCGCTGGGGACACTGTTGCTGCTCAGGAACCGCTGAAGCATCAGTCGGCTCGTGAGCAGAAGCATGTGGGTCCCGGCGGCCTTACCTCCTGGGAGTCCGGCCCCCAGCTGCAGGGAGACGGGCCCGAGAGGCTGCCTGCTCGACAGACACCATCCTGTCCCCGGGCTCTCGGGCCCCTCCTGGGGAAGGGTCGCGGTCCTGCCCCAGCTGCCGCACCTGTGCTGTCTCTGACAGTGCGGCCGGAAGAGCGTGCCCCGGGGCACGGATGGAAGGAACTCCTGGCCTTGTGCCCGCCTGGCACCAGGGGTTGGACAGCACCCGCCGCTGGGGTTCATGTGGCACCAGAGCACAGGGCCACAGTGTTCTCTGAAGAGAGCCATTTCCCAGATCCAGGCCCGCCACGGTCTCCCTCTGGGGTGCCGTGGGGACGCCAGGGTCCACCTGGCAGCAGTTCCCAGCTGCACCTGGGTGGATGGCCCGGGGTGGGTGGCAGCACACACTTGCGCACAGAGCGGACCTTCTCCATCGAGGGGGCACAGGCAGTGACTGCAGCTGCCACCCCTCCGAGCTCACGGCTATGACTGTAGCTGCCCCCCCCCACCGAGCTCACGGTTGTGACTCCAGCTGTCCCCCCCCCGAGCTCACGGCTGTGACTGCAGGTGCCCCCCCTCCAAGCTCAGGGCCCTGACTACAGGTGCTCCCCCCTGAG
>CM052806.1:91630465-91650831 GCA_028533885.1 Nasua narica | reverse complement strand
GGCCACCCCTCCCCCCGCGTCTGGGGCGTCGGGTCCCCCCCACCACGTCTGGAGTGTCGCCCCCCCCGCGTCTAGGGCGTCGCCCCCCCCCGCGTCTGGGGCGTCGGCCCACCCCCCCCCCGCGTCTGGGGCATTGCCCCCCTCCCCGTGTCTGGGGCGTCGGGCCCCACTGTGCCTTCAGTGTGTTCTGACAAGGGCATTTCGTGACGGCGGTGTGAAGAACCGACTTGGTGTTTATTCCCTCCACAAACAACTACTGCCCACACCACGCCAGCCCGGGTGACCCTAACCCTAACCCTAACCCTAACCCCGGTGACGACCGGCCTGGTCCAGGGGTAGCGTCTGGCGGGAACGACGGTCTTCAGCTTGGGACTGAGCACTCTTGACTGACACTGGCCGAGAGGTCGCCGCCCACACGGTGAGCTGGTGGGAGGGTGTGCAGCTGGGTTCCAGAAGAGAAAACAGAGGCCGCGGCAGAGGGACACACAGCTCCGCCCAGAACTCATGGAGCACACCGAGCGCGGGGACCCGGGAGTCTTTGTGGGTCCGGGCGTGGTCTTTGTGGGCCCTGTTGGGAGTGGAGGTCTTTATCCCACAGACAGCAGTGGGAGCGACACGGCCCGGCACGGGCCGAGGAGCCACGCAGCGGGTTCCGGGAAGAACAAATGGGCACGGGCGAGAAGGGTGGCAGCGTGGAGGGAGGGAGGCCCGCCGGGGGTCTCCGTGGGCCAGAGAGAGACGGGAGCGGTCAGGGTGGGAGGCGGGGAAGCCAGGGGTGGCCTTCGGCGCCCGGGACACAGACCGCTGGACGAGGTGTCCCCCGCCCCCCAGGAGATGCTGGCTGTGGCGTGTCTCCGCGGACCCCAGGGAGCCGAGAGCGTGGCTCAGCCGTGCTTCTGTCCGACATCTGCTGACGACGTCCTGCGTGTCCTTCGTGGCCCCTCATGGGGCTCCCGGGAGCAGACGCCCCCGACGCCTGGACGTCGTGTTTGCTCTCGACACTGTCACGATGTGTGTCTGGATTTCGTTCTCCAACCTACCCATTTCCACAGTTGCTTCGTCATCCGTCACCCCCAAAGGCCAATACAAACCACTTCCTGGAGCCAGACGGAGCTGTCGGGGGCGAGGTCATCCAAGGAACGGCGTCTGGGGACCCGACGGCGCGAGCGGTGCCGCCGGCCCGGATTGCTGGCGGCTCATTAGCAGGCCCCCCCTCCAGATTAGCAGTAATTAAACTGTGAAATCAGACCCGCGCCGTCAGCCCAGACACCATACCAGGCTGTCGAGAGGAATGGCGGGGGATAAATCACCGGCCCGTGCACCGCGTCCCCCTCTTGGCACGGGCCAGGCAGGCGGGAGGCAGAGTAATGAGCACATTCAGCCTGTCCTCTCGGGTGGCCGCTGCGCAGGCGAGCTTTCCAGGCGTCGTCATGACGATGACGGGGCCCAGGCAAACTTCCCCCCGCGAGCTGTGGTTAACGAAGACGGTCGTGAAAAACTATGCCCACATTACGGCCATTCCTTGTGTGCTGCCTGGCACACGTGACCTCACGCCCAGTGGCCCCACGTGGTGGTGACAGTAATTGTTCATTGACAGACGGGGCAGAGACGCCGGGGGATGCCGGCCGCGGGGACGTGCGCGTTGAGTAGCTGCGCGAGCCCCTCCCGGGAGCCCTCGCTTGTCCCGGGAGCCCTCGGCAGGTGGCGTCAGACTGTGGGTGCCAGGAAGCGTCTGCGGCCACGTCCCATTGTTTCCTGGGAAGAGACGGCTATCGAGGCAAAGACTGCCCCCGCAGAAGGAGGGGCGCAAACAGATGCTAACTCTTGTTACGTTGTTAAGGAAATCGGTACTTAACGTTTCCGGATGATTTTTCTTGTGGGGTGGTGGTTTTAAGTTTTTTAGTGGCTTCTCTCTCGACTGAGACGTTAGAGGTGCGTCTGGGGCTGGGATGGGGCGGCTGCCCTCCGTGGCACGTTGGCCGCCTCGGCGCCCGTGAGCCCCACCTGGGAAGACGAGCTCGCGCCATGTGGCCGGGGACAGCGGGTGTCCAGGCCAGAAGCGCGCCGTCGCTGTGCCGGGTCCCTCGGGGCTCCCGAAGCAGACGAGGCGCGTGCGGTCCGCACCTGGGGCCGGCTTGAGTGGAAGTGCTGAGAGGCACGGGTCGACGCAGACGAGCTGCTCAGAGGAGCCGAAGACAATTTATTTACTGCAGAACGAGCTTGCCGAGCTGTTCTCGTCACACCGCGGGGGGCTGGCGGGAAGTTCCAGCGATTCGGAGAGGTCGTGCGGAATCAGACGCAGGCTGTAGCCCGCGGACACACCGGCGCTCCCCGCCGCAGCCGGGCTGTCCCCCCACCCCAGGTGCGCGAGAGAGGAGAGCGGTGGATCCACACGAAGAAATAGTACTCCGCCGTACAAAGATGAGACCTTGCCGTTGGCGACGACGTGGGTGGAGCTAGAGGGGCTCGTGCTGCGCGCAATACTTCAGAGAAAGACAAATACGTATGATCTCACTCACGGAATTTGAGGAACAAACGGGCAAAGGGGGAGACAGGAGAGGGAGAGGACAAGCCAAGAAGCAGACTTTCAGCTGCAGAGACACTGCTGGTGACCCGACGGGGACGGAGGAGGGGGCAGGGCGGGCGGAGCCCGGGTGGGGCACGGCCGGGTGAGTCCCACCTCCCACACCTGATGCTGACGTTGCTGTATGTGAACGAAGGGGAATTTAAATAAAATGTTTTAAAATGTAGGCGGCAGTCTAAAGCATGAAGTCTTTTACCAAAAGCCGTCGGTTTTGTTAAATGAAGGCGCGTGCATCGTTGCACTTCGAGGAGCTGGCGGCCTTTCCAGGCGTGCTCCGGTGTCTCGCGAGGGCGGGAGGGCCGCCATGCTGACAGGTGCGGTTCCCCGCAGGAATCGCGGACGGGCCACACCCCACGTCTTCAAGTCCTGAACGCCGGGCTCCCGCGTGAGGTCTTCCTACCTTCCCACCTACACACCGCCCACCGCGGGGCCGCCCGGCTCCTTGCTGCTGCCTGGGCCTGGGCGTCACCCCTGCCCCCGCCCCGCCCCGATCGGCAGGGGAGCGTGCGGGATGATGCGCTCCTCACCCCGCCCCACCCCGCCGGCCCAGCCCTGGTTTGCATGACACGGAACCGAGCGGAGCGCTAACGTGTGGTCGTGGAAGGGAGGCTCGTCCTGACTTTGAGGAGCCGGCCGAGCCCGGCTCGGTCACCGATGGGGTGGCCTCCGTCTTCCTTGGTGAGTGAGTGGGAACCTTGGCGGTTGGACGCGCGCTTCCCCGGGGCTGCTCGCGGTAAGCATCTTGGTCGCGGCCCGGCAGAAGTGCTGGCAGAGCAGCCGTGTGCGGTGTGCGCGCCCCCGCGAGGAAGCCGGCGCCGTGGACGGCCAGCCTCGGGCTCACAAGGACCCGTGAGGACAAGGGAAGGCCCTGTGGTCGGACTCTGGCGCTCCCGCCCCGTGTGGGCGGACCGGCAGCCGATGAACTTGGACGTGGCTGGTAAACTGTGCGGGGCTCCCGGAGTTGCCGCGGCATCGCCCGAGCCCCCCGTCGAGCACAGCCTGTCACCGGGCCAGGGTCCCGTGCGCCTGTCCCCCTGCGCCGGCCACGAGGGAGGCTCTGTGGGTCCGCGGAGCCCGCCTCCACCGGGGAGACAGGTGCCGCCCGCCGCGCAGGGGGCCCTTCCAGCACGCGGGGACCCAGAAACGGCTCCTGGTGCAGGGGCCCCGCGAGCCCATGAGCAAGGGCCGGGTTCGCCTGTGGCGTGGCTGCAGCGGCTCCCTGAGGGCGCGCCCGCGGAAGCTGGGAGAGAGGCTGGGGGGCGGGGAGGCCCGCGGCAGAATGTCGTGAGTCACTGAGCTGCTGTGGGCCCAGCTTCCTGACCTCTCGGCACCGGGTCTCAGCTGAAGGCCGAGGGGTCTCGAGCGAGCGCTCCCTCCGCGGTGCGCCCGAGGCTGTGGGGGCCCGACGGTCGCTCTGTAGACGGTGGCTCGGCTCCCTGCAGCGAAGCCCCCGGAAGGGCTGGGGTTTTGTCCTCCGTCCGGTGCACACGCCAGCAGACCGGGTGGCAGCTGATGTTCGGGTTACCGGCGGCCGCCTCCCTGGGGCCCGTGAGCCCTGACGAGCTGCCTCCCTCCCTCTGGGCCCCAGTGGGGGCTGTGTGAGGGTGCTGGGAGCACTCGGACACCCCGTCCCCCCGCTGCGCGTTCCGGGTCCAGAACACCTCACCTTCACCCAGCGGCTCTCGGCAGCCGAGGGAGCCCCTTGGGACCTGCGCACCCCTCCGCGAGATCGGGGCCTCCCGAGCCCTGCCTGAGAGTAGCCCTTGGGGAGCAGAGCAGCCCGCTTTCCCGAGAGGGGGCAGCGGGAGGGTCCGGGGTGTGAGACCAGCCTCGCCTACACCCCGTGCACCCCGGTCGTGGGGCCGCAGCTGTGGCTTCCCGGGTGCGGAGGACAGAAGCTCCTAGGGGCCCACGCTCCCGTGTCATCGAGGCCGGAGCCCCGGCTGACGGCCTCCAGGGCAGGGGATGCCTGAGGCCGTGACGCGCTTTCAACGGGCATTCGTGATGTCTCCGCCCATGGCTGCCGTGCCCCAGGCCGCTGTGGACGGGGGTGTACAGGTCCCTGCCCGAGTCCCTGCTTTCCAGTCTTTGGGGTGGGGACCCCGAAGGGGGATTCCCGGGCCGCAGAGCAGCTCTCTTCTGAGAGGCCCCTCGGCGCTGCTCTCCAGGGCGGCTGCGCCAGCTCGCGCTGCGCCAACGGCGCACGGCCTCGGATTTCCCCGCGTCCTCGCCAGCACCTCTTTCCTGCTTTTCGTTTCTTACCTACAGCCTTCCTGGCGGGTGTCTGTCACATCACGTGGCTGCGCTCAAGCCACGCTGTGCTTGGGGACACGTGAAGGTCAGCTGAGCAGGGAGGAGCGCAGGGCAAGGCCATGGGTTTTTCAGAGGTCGGAGCCATAGGATCGTGCCAGTGTAACCCGCTCTCGGTAAGCACGGCCGGGGGCTCGAGAGTGTCAGGCTGTGCCCAGCGTGGGTCTTCGAGGTCCCGCGCAGCGGGTGCCCCCCACTCACGCGGCCTCGCAGGGGCCCCTTTCCTCCCCCGGGAGCCCAGCAGGGTCGGGGCCGCTCGGCCCCACAGAAGCGCACTCGGGAAAGGCCCCGGCATCTCCTGCCCTCGGCCGACCCTTGTGTCTGACTCCGGGTGGGAGGAAAGAGAACTCGCCACCAGCCCCCGCCATCGGGGTGAAGAGTGAATCCCCGTGAAGGAGAACCCAACCAACGAAGCCCACTAAGACTTTAAGCCGATTTTAATCTGCAGGCAGAGAGCCGTCCTGGGGCCCATCGGGCGCCGCCCTCCTGGGTGGGTGACGGGGGCTGCCGTCCCCCCTCCGGCCCTGGGGCTTCTCAGGAGCTCGCCATTCAGCGGCCCCCCAGGTGCTGGGCACACCGCAGGTGGTCTCTCGGGAAACGGGGCAAGACTGGCGCAGGTGCGCCCCCTTGGGCCACGGCGTGACACAGAACAGAGTGAGGCCGTCGGCCCCACGGCGTCAGGCCCCGTCCCCGTCCACTCTGGCGTGAGCGGCGGCCATGCGTCGGGGGAGGGGCGGCTCTGATGTCGCAGGCCACAGCCTCCCAGACTCTGTCCCTGCAGGGCGGGCCGTGGGGCTGCTTCACAGAGATGCTCGCCACTGCCCCTCCTGGAGTGGACCGTCCTCCGCAGGTCACTTCGTTGCCTCTGAACAGTTCCTCCAAATTCCGGATGCTGCTTACACAGCTCGTAGCCCCAGTGGGGCCTGACCGCTGGATGAAAGGGCAACAGGGAGGTCAGGAGAGGGCTGAGGGGCACGGAGAGCACAGGGAGGGGGAGCCTTACTTACTTTTCTCCTTCACAGTTTCACCCGAGCCGCCCCTGCCTGGATGGCGGTCAGCTCGAGAGCAGACATGGTGTGCGTTCGGGAAGTGCGGGGTCACGCGTGTCGAGCAGAATGTATGGCCCCAGGGGACACGGAAGGCGTGCCTGTGTTGTCTCTCTAGAAGCACGGGAACCCTTCCTCCCGGCCGTGCCCCACGTGGGGGACAGGCCCAGAAGGACTCCCTTTGCCCCACGTCGGTAGATGCCGGGCAAGTGCGGCTGACCGCCGTCTGCAGGGCGGTCGCGGGAGTTCGGTGGACGGTGTGGGGGCTCCTGGACCAGAGGGTGGCCGCTGTGGCTTCTGGAGGCCGGACTCGTGCTGCCCCAAGCCACCAGCGCACAGTCCCTGATGCCTGCCCGAGGAGGGCGGTGGAGACTGTCCAGGCAGGGACCGCCCCCCCGCGGTCTCCTAGGGAGTGAAGGTCCCTGCTGGGCCCTCGACGCACGTCACTTACGCGGGGCCTGACGGCTGTCCGACCGCTGTGCCCAGGCCCCGAGGGCTGTGGGCGCCGGGTCGGGACGCAGGCTTCCTGGGGTCTGAAGGACATCCTGAAGGACACCATGACCTTCGGCCGCAGCGGCCGCCCAGGTGCCCTGAGTCTGGAGCCCAGCTCGTGCGAATCTTAGCATGAACATCATGGGCCGATGAAACACAGCGTTGAGACTGAAGGGCTGGTCGAGGCCGTGCTCGGCGACCCCTCCGCCCGCCCCTCCCCCGGAGTGCTGGCCCGGCTTCCGGCGGAAGGAGGCGATTGGAAGGGGAGCGGCTCCTGGGTTGGAAGTCTGGCTTTGGGCACAGCAGTAAGAAGGGAGGCTTTCCTCTTCCTGAGGGAGCTGCGGACGCACGGGAGGTGGTCCCCTGGGGGCAGGGTCGGTCCCATCAGGGCAGAAGCCGGGCCTCCCCCATGCCCTCCAGGGGCCCCGCGGTGGGAGCCAGGCCCCAGCATGCGGGTCGGCCAAGAAGTAAGAGAGAAGTCAGTCAAAATGCAAGACGAGAACGAGTCCGTTGAAGAAACCTCCTCAGGCCCCACAGAGTGAAACCCTCGGCCTCCACGATTAGCGCACTGGCTCTTGAGGGGCTGGGACCCCAGGACCTTGGGACAGGAGCCCCTCTGCACTGGGGTGACCAGCGTGGCATGGGGGTCGCCATGTGGCCGCTCTCTGAGGCTTTCGGCCTTTCTGAAACAGTGTTTAACTTAAAATTATTTATAAATAATCTGGCCAAGTCGTATGTAGTCGTACATCTTTAAACACAATTTTAACTGGAAGTAAGTGCAGGAGAAGTAAGGGGGTGAGGGGACCTTCCTGTGGGCCACTTGGCTTCCAATACGCAGGTGAGAAGCAGCCACTGGAAGATCCAGGGTTGGGCTCCCTGCCAAGAACCAAGTTCAGGTTTTGTCCAGATTTCCGAGTTTCCGCTCAGACGTAGACACTCGGCGCCTGAGGCTTCGGCCCTTCCTGTGAGTTGGGGCAAAGGAACCGGCGCCTGGGCTGCCCAAGACCCCCGAGGGCGGTGGCTCCCCCCGGGCCGTCTGCACCGGCCCTCGCAGGCCCGACGTGCCGGTGGGTCTGGGCGGCTTTCTCAAGGGCGGGCTGAGACCCATTCCCGGAAAAGGACTGACTTGCTCCCTTTAATTAGAGAAACATGTGTCCTCTTACTCGTGCTAAGTTTGGTCGTTTGACAGTTTTTTGTAGGAAACCCACCCAGAACAACAACGTACCGCTGCGGATGCCGGGAGGGACGCGGGGCACAGGGAGGCCGCAGCTCCCGTCTCGGGGACCGTCAGGGTTAGGCCAAGCCTCACCCCGAGGCTGCACCTCCGCTGCGGGAGGGGTGCGAGGGGCCCCGAGTTGGTCTGGGGGGCTTCGTGTCACCCAGTTTTTCAGACCGAAGGAGAAAGAGGAACACAGATTCTTGCCTTTTCCCTGAAATGTCAAAATGAGACCATGTGACTCGTGTAACTGTGAAAGTGAGAGGAAGTTCGGAGCCTGAAAACTGAAGCGTGACCTCACTCCCTGAACTCCGGCAGCGACCCGCCGCGTGAGTGTCGTGCAGGCCGGCAGGGGCCACACGCGGGGCTGAGCCCCGTAGCAGCGGGCGTCCCCTTGGGCAGCCAAACCACCGCCGAGAGAGGACACCCCAGTTCCCAGTAGGGATCTGCGGTCACGGGAGAGCCGCTCCTGTGGGGCTGCAGGGAACTGAGAGGGAGCCCTGGGAAGTGCTGTCCGCGCGTCCAATGGCGGGTCCCCCGTCCCCATGGGTCAGCAGGGCGGCCGGGATGGAGCCCTGGATGCGAGGCTGCAGCGGGTCTGGCCCGTGTCTTCCTTTGCTGGATGCGACGACGTGGGGGGGCAGACAGGCAGAGCCCCGGACGTCTGCCTGGGACTCGGGGAGGGGAGGCCGGACGTGGGCATCCTGGGGCCGCAGAGAGCTGGGCCCACCGGCGGGGACACCTGGGCAGACGCAAGCCGCCGGCAGTGTCCCCGGCCACGTTCCGGCTCCGCTCTCGCGAGCGCCCGTGCAGCAGCGGCTCAGCGAGCCTTCCCTCTGGTCAGCAGACCCGCTAAGGGACCGTGTGGCAGTCACATCTTAGAACAGCGGCCCTCCCCTCTCGAGCGCGGCCCGTGCCCCAGGGGCCCCTGCCGGGTTCCAGGGCGCAGGGGGAGGCCGTGCCTCAGCCCCAGCAGGGGCTCCCCTGATGGGACCCCTGGGCCCTGAGGCTCCCGGGTCGTGGGCATCAGGCAGCCCCTGGGTCGTTCGGGGAACCCTGTCGTGCCGGCCGAGATGTTTTTATGGGACGACATAGTGATGGCGGGCGGAGTTCCTGGGAGAACCTTTATTTGGAAAACAGCCCGAGCCACGGGACGGAGCTCGCCACATCCAGAGCTCCTTCCTGGCGGCCACACACACCGCGGCTTCGTGACATGCCTGACCCGCCCCCCGGGCCCGCGACCTCTCGGAACCGCCAGCTGCCGCACGTGCTGTGCCCTTGACATCTCCCGGGGGTCCTTCCCCCGTTTCCAAGGCAACCCGGGACTGGTCCTGAGCTCAGCCCCGCCCGCACCGGCCTGGCCCTCGCTGATGGCATTGGGCACCCTGGGGACACCGAGTGCCTTTGCCTCAGCTGGGGGCGGAGTCCATGTCCTCCTGGGTGTCCTCCCTCCCTCGCCTGGCCTTGCTGTGCCACGAGGCCCCCCGCGGGGAGGCGCTGTCCCGTCGGGAGGCTGTCTTAGCTGTGGCTGCGCCAGGGACCCACCTGGAGACTTCGGTGTCAGGCTCGCCCACACCCGCGTCCCCCTCTGCGTCTCCACTTCTGCGGGGCGTCCCCCATTTCCTGCCAGGAGCCTGGGCCCTCCTGTCTGGTGGGCTCTTGCCCCACATCCCCGACCTCTGAGCCGCGAGGGATTTCTCCCTCTGACCCGCCCGGGAAGCCCAGCTGTGTCCATGGGGAGACCCCCCTGCTGGGCCACTGACCGCGGCGTCGGCTCAAGAGCAACGTGGGGAAAGCGAGTCCCTCCTTCTCACTCGCAGCATCTCACCCATCCGCAGGAGAGTGAGCTTTGGGCTTGTTTTGCTTCCCTCCCCCCAGTCAAGCCTCCGTGTGCCACCTGCAGAGGTGAGGCCCGTGGGGGGGGGGGGTGCGGACGCCGCCCTGACGTTTGTCCTTCTGTCCGCTCACTCCCGTGGCTTTGTGCCCGCCTTACGGTGGCGACAGTAGGCGATCCCCGTGTCCGCCTCCCGCTCGGGGCAGGACGGCGCCGGGACCCCGGTCAGAACCCGAGTTACCGACCACTTCCGAAGTCTTAGCACGGAAGCGCCTTCGGGCAATACCGCCTTTCCAGAGAATTCCACTTCGAAAATCCGCACTCGGACTGTTCTGTCTGCAAACACGTCTTCTGTCCCCACTCCGTGGTGGGCCGTTTTGTACGTGTGGATTTTTGCTTCACCGTCGTCTTGTGTGTTCCCAAAGTCCCATCCACGAGATGTGGGACCCGGGAGCTCCAGCTGCCCGTGCCCGCGTGCCCGCCGTGCCCGCCGTGGGTCTGGGGAGGGCTGCCCACGAGTTGAAAATGCTCCTGTTTTTCCGCGGTTCCGCAGCCCACCGGGGAAGCGACCGCGGTGGATATGCTCCAGAGTCGATGAGCTGCCCGGAGAAAGGGTCTCTGGAGCCCTGCGACGTTATGGTCTAAAAATAACGACGTTGTCGGAGGTCAGTGCTTCTGACTACACCTTTTCCAGTTTCCTCCACAACTGGAAGGGACCAGGCTCTCGGGTAATTGTCTTTCCAGCTCACGTCCCCTAAAATTTCCATGTTTGCGTTTTCCATAAAGAATTGTTTTAAAGTAAAAGTTGGTCCTATTAGACTTCACTTCCGTGCAGACTCCTTCAGAGACCTTAACCTCTATGCAACTTACGGGGTCAGTCCGGCTTTCATCGTCACTCGACCTCACGCCGTGTGCGCCTCACAAAGTGGTTTCGGGGCCCGGAGGAGCCCGGGAAGCCTCAGGCAGGGCGCGCCTCGAGTCCTGGACCTGCCCGACCTCCTGGGACCCGCGTTCCGTCGCCAACTGGGTCCTCGTGCGCATGGAGGGGTCCTCGCCGCGTGGCCCGATTCTCCCTGCCCCTCTCGTGACCCTGCCATGTGGGGGCCGGGTGGACGTAGGGCTGGAGCGGCCGGGCTCTCCAAGGACGCGGTCAAGGCGTTGGCCGAGGGCGGGCGGGCCGCGGGGCCGCGAGCTGGGCCGGAGCGGACGTGAGGCTCCGTGTGCTGGACGAGATGCGCCGGCTTCCCGGCGGGAGTGGTGACTCGGTGACAGGGCGTGAGCGTGAGCTCAGACGTCAGCAGTCGGTGAGCAGCGAGCCCCAGGGCACACAGGAGACCGGAGATGCTCTGGGTGGGCAGGGAGCGTGGGAGCGGCAAGCCGGGAGGCCGAGGAGGCCGCGCGCCGGGCTGTGGGCCGAGGGTGGAGACGGGGCTTTCTGAGGGGCGGGCTCGGGGCAGTTAGTTAGAGGGTCCCGCCCGGACTTGAGGGAGAAGGAGCGCGTGCTGCAGCGGGCTCTTTCCTGGCGCCATATTCCGACGGCACTAGGGGGAAACATCTTGACAGAAAAATAAACCGATACGCAGTCAACGATTCATGTTTGTCCATTGCTGTCCCCCAGCGCGCTCCGAGACCCTCTCAGCGCCCTCTCCCTCCGTTCTGGGGGAGATGCGGTGCCGTCCACGCGACAGGCTCGAGCTCTGAGGGCAGCGCACGTCCGTGCGGGCCTGGGAGGGGCGTCCCCGAGGTGGCGGCCGGCCCGGCCCCAGAGGGCCGTAGAGCCTAGCCCTGCCCCCCACCGTCTGCCCCCACCGCGGCCGGCCTGGGGAAGCCTCCGGGGACAGAGTGTGTCATCGCGCCTCCAACGGGAGCCGTGGACGTGGGAGCCCAGTTGAGGTCCTGTGGCGTCTGGTGATGACCCAGCCCCATCCGGCTGCCCTCAGTCCCTGGAGACAGAGTGCCTCTGGGGACCCCGGTTCCAGGGCCGGTGGCTCGCGCGGCCCTTGTGCACCTTCGTCCCGAACATCGTGGAACCAGAGCTGGAGGGCGGGCGGGCGGAGGGCAGACTGGAGCAGACGCGGGAGCGCGGCTGAGGTGGGCCGCCGGTGGGGGAGGGTCGGCTGAACGGCCGGGACTGAATGGGGGGCGGGAATCAGACAGGGAAGGTCGCGTGGGGAGCCGCGGCCGGGCCGGCCTCTGGGACCCGCTGGAGCATGCCGCCCTGTGCTCCCCGGGCAGGCCACGGAGTTGGGTCCAGGGGAGCCCCCACACGGCCGGGGCAGCCCAGGGGCGCCTCTGCCACCGTCCCCCCAGGCCGTGACACCCACCCCGCACTGCGGCGCGTCTGCCCTGGAGGCAGACGGGGGCTGTGCAAAGTCCCTGAGCACGTGCGGGGCAGGGGTGCGGGCGCGGACTGAGAGCCGGAGTCCGGGGACGAGCCTGGGAGCTGGAATTGTCGGCATCACGGGATCGGAAATCCTTGAGGCCGTGTTTTGCAGCGGGACTTTGAGCCCCACGCGTCCCTGCGCTGGCCGCCGCGGGCCCGTGCGCGTGCACCCCCCCCCAGCCCTCAGCCCCTCCCCTCCAGGAGGACACAGGAGGAATGTCCCCCAGGAGCCCGTCCTCTCCTGCTGGAGACAGAGGGCGCGAGTCTGCGAGGCTTCCTGGCCGGCTGTGCTTACAGGGGCTTGGAGGGAGAGGAGGGGGTGCGCCCCGCACAGGCCTGGTTCTCACCTCCCCTCGCAGTGCACGCCGCACTCTCCTCCCAAGCCGGGCAGTAGCGGCGCGCAGGGGTGCGGCGGTGAACCGCTACGGAGGGCTGTCCGCGGTGCACACCCCCGCAGCCCCGTGAGGCCTCCGTGCTAAATTGTATCTGACGTTTAATTTAAATGCACAGCGCCTTCCTTCAGAAGCGCCCCTGCGGTGTGCTCGCAGCGCTCTCGTATGGATTTCTCCCTTCGCCTGCCCCCCCCGGGGCGAGCCCACCCTCCCCGAGCCCGGCACACGCACGGGGGGATCAGCCGTCTCTTTAGGCCGCGTGTCACCCCCGTGCACCCCTGTCCCAGGGCTTCCCTCCGCGTGTCGCGATGTCTCCATCTGCAATTTGTAACCGAGAAAGAAATCAATTCCCCAGTATTGCGGCTGCACGGAGGCCCCAAGCCCATTAACGGGCATTTGGAACGCCAGGTCCTCTTCAAAACGCCCATGATCAGTGAGGCCGGCGGCAGCCACGGGGCGGGGGGGGGGGGGGGCTTGCTGGGGAGCGATTGCTTCGGGCGGCCTCTGTAACCCTTCCCATGCAGACCGAGGACGTGGCCGAACATCCCGCCGCAGAGGGCGGGCCCGTCCTGCCCCCAAGCACGCGGTGCCTCAGCGAGTGGGATCCCGTCTGGTCCATCGTGTCAGAGACGCACCAGAGCTTGGGGTCTGGCTGCTTCTCAACTGAGGGCGTCCATACCCGCACCCGCGCCAGCGGCCCCCCGGCAGCTGGCTGGAAATGCAGCCGCCGAGCTGAGGGGAGGGGACAGGCAGGAGTTGGACACTTGGAACAGTTTTCGCTGCCAAGATCTGTTTTCCAAAGAAACGAAGACGGGGCGCCTGGGAGGCTCCATCGTTAAGCATCTGCCTCCGGCCCAGCTCATGATCCCGGGGTCCTGAGATCGAGTCCCGTTGTGGTTCCCTGCTCAGCGGGGAGCCTGCTTCTCCTCGGCTCCTCCCCCTGCTTGTGCTGAGCTCTCTCTCTCTCTCTCTCTGACAAATAAAATGATTAAAAAAAATGAAGACGTCCCCCAAGAAACGTCAGATTGAATGGAGTGTTTTCCAGCGATGGGGCAGGTGAGGGTCCAGGACCCCCGGCAGCCTCCCCTGCGCCCCTCCCCCTTGCTGTGCCTGGTGGGGACCCACGGGGAAGGAGCTAAGGGACCTCCTCCGTTTGCAGGGGCCACTGGTTCAGACTTGGGAGCTGGCCTCCCGCTTCCCTCCTTGTGACCCTAGCGGCCCTTGGTGCAGGCAGGGAGGAAACCGCGTCCTGGAAGGTGGGAGCCGTTCTCCTCGTCCTGGAGCTCAGCGCTAGGCAGGACCCGGGCCCACTTAGCGTCTGACTAAAAACCGCTGGGGCCACTGACCGTGGGACGCCAGGGTCCCAGGGACCTCGGAGAAGCCCGGACCCCAGAGTGGATCCTTGGGCCAAGATCCTTGGGCCAAGACACAGCGAGCCGCAATAGAGGACTTTGGGGGGGCAGGCCACGGTCTCCCGCGCCGTCTGGGAAGGTTACATGCAGGCCAGGCAGGAGGGAGGGTCCGCTGGGGCTGCCGGCCCGTGCTGAGGTCAGGGGCTGGCAGGTTCCGCGTGTGGCCAGGTGGCTGCCGGCTCCCGGCGCGATCCCAAAGCCTCCCCTGGGTGCGGCCCGCCGCACAGCTGGGAAGGCAGACACGTGCGGCCGTGCACAGAGTGGGGTTGCGCTTCCCTCCCTCAGGCGCCTCCCCTGAGCGCGACACCGACCCGTGGAACTCAGAAGGGCGCCCTAAGAAGCCCGTGGGGGCTGTGAGAGCCCCCTCGGCCGCTGTGCTGGGCGAGATCAGGTCAGGTGAGAAGGGGTGAGGTGGGTCGGGCAGGGCTGAGAGCCTCTGCCCGGCTGCCGGCCCCCTTCCCGCTGACCGTCACTCCGCGAGTGCCGTCCACCCCCCACATACGCAGAGCAGGCGTCCAGGGCCCGGGGCGGCCGGGGGCACGGGGTGGGGGGGGGAGCCGCCCGGGAAGCAGGATGGTGACAGCCTGTGGGGTGAAGGGACATAAGCAAAAGATCCGGGGCTGGAAGCCAGACCCTCCGGCTCTGCACGGGGCTGCCCCAGGCCTGGGAGCCCGCACGCCCCGTGCCCCCGCGTCTTCCCCTGCGAGGGCCTGGGGCTGCGTCTCTGGGTGCTTTCCTGGGGGCTCTCGGACCCCCAGGATGGGGGTCGTGCTCTGGGTGCACCCGGAGGCCCCACGAGGAAGGCGGGGCCCCAGTGGGGCTCGTACCGCACACACACCGAAGGGACGCCTGAGAAGGCTCGGGGGGCCGGGGGCGGGCGACACACTCGGGCCCGAGGCCGAGGCCCAGCCGTTACTCAGACTGTAACCTGTTCCATTTCGCCTGCACTTAGCGGAGTGACGAGGACCTGGGCGGAGCTCGTCCTGCCCTCGGCCTGACTCGGCACGAACCCGGCACGTGGGCTTCCCGCCGCGGGTCTGCGCCCGCCTGGCCTCGGCGGGTGCTCATGTGCATGCGGAAGGGGCAGACCCGTGTTACTTCTCAGGACCCAGAAACAGACCCGATCTCGTGTCTTAAATGGAGACTGTAGACAGCTACAATATTAAAACTCTACTTATGTCTTAAATACGAAATTAGCTTCCATTTGTTTAATATTAAAATGGGATTCTGGGCATGTTTACAGAAGAGCCATTCATTATTTCTAGAATGGGGTCCGAGGCTCCCCCATAACGGAGCGCGTGGTAGGAAGGAGGGGCTCAGGTCTGTGGCTAAGGTCTCAGGCTCCTTCGTTTGGCTGGGCGTTCCGATATCTTCCATTATTTGAGCTTCAAACCCTTTGACTCCGGTTCAGTGCCTGGGAATGCTTCTGTGCCCTCCCTCCATCGGCCGCGTGCTCCCTCGGCCTCTGCCCCGGCCCCCTCTGCTTGTCCTGCCCCTCGGGGCCGCCTCGGGCTCGGGGCCGTGGGTGTGGGCTCCCCCACCGGCCTCGTGTAGGCCCCCCAACACGCCGTGGCTGCTCAGTGAGCATGTGCTAAATTCAGACCTTTGCGCAAAAACAGAAACATAAAAATTACCCAGACGCTGTCAAACGTCAGCTCTTCTGAGGGCCGTCGGGGTCCTGCCACGGGTCAGCCAGGTGCCTTGCTTGTCACTGGCCTGCCTCCGTGTCCATGGAGAGACACACAGAGTGGCCAGGTAAGTCGCTTCCCCTCCGGTTGGTGTGGGGAGACCCACTTAGCGTCTCTCCAGCGTCCTTGCTAAGAACCGGATTCATCAGCCAGAAGATTCGCGAGGCGGACGCTGAGATGGGATAGAGGCGGCGGGCCGCTACCTCTGGGTGGGGGGCTCCGGTCTCCAGCGGCGGCCCCCTGCCCACACAGGACCCCGGGGCTCCCCGGGCGGCTTGCGTTCCCATCTGCCCTGGGACCTCCCGGCCGCCCGTGCCGGCGCTGCGGGGCCCTGAAGCTCCCTGGGAAGGGGGCGAGGAGGGGCCTTCCCAGAGCTCCAGCGGGGCCGTCTGACGGCCCGTCTGTGGCGCAGCACCGACGGCGGCCGACAGGTTTTGTCGTTGCTGTGAGAACCTCTCGTCTCACAGAACGTTAAATGAATTATGTGTAAAGCACCTCTATCTACTTCCAAGAAAGGGAGTAAAGTTGGTCGCAACTTTTTGACAGCGTGTATGCGGACAGTGTGGTTCCGCTGCGGTGACTGCGGTGCGTGGGGGAAGGGAGGCCTAATCAGGGAAAAAGGCAGACTGAAAACATGTACTCGAACAAATGTAAATGCAAAAAACAGTCACAAAAACTTTGACTCGTGCACGTGTGGGAGCCGGCGTAGCCCCCGAAACCGAAGGCCGGAGCTCTGACCTTTCCTGCGTGACCCGTGGCGGGGCCTGTCGCACTCCGGACGGCACACGCCGGGTCAGCTCACTTACAGGACAACTCGTAGGTGCCCGAGCGCGAGCCGGGTCTCCAGAAGCGCCAGGGCCGCCCCGGGGCTGCCTGGACGCTTGCTCCTCCTTCCTGAACAAGGCCGATGTCCGTGGGGAGAACGGTTTTCTCTGGCGGGGGCTCCACCAGGGGGTCCCGCCCCGCTGCTGGGGACCCCGTCCAGACGGTAGGTAGAGATTGGGTGTTCTCACCTCGGAGTTCTCACTTTGTGCCGAGTCCCGCTGTTCACCGCCGCCAGCACCCAAAGCGCAACGTCTTTGGTTTTCCCACAAAAACCAATATGGCGGCGCCAGGGGGGATGTGTTTGCACAGTGACTGAAGCGAGTGTCTTCGGTCCTCGGGTTTGATCCAGTAACCTTGTGGGGTCCGCGCTCGGGAGGAAAGAGGCCAGCGCCCCAGGGCTCAGGGCGCTGAGTCCGCCCTGGGCTCGCCCGGGGCTGAGGGGCTCCCATGTCCCTGAGTTTACAGAACTGGGGAGGGCTACTGTCCCCGCGCCCCCAAATGCCACCCCCAGGGTCCTGCTGCCGCTTTCAGCTCTGTCACCGGAGACCCTGTCTCCGCCTCTCAGCAAAGAACAGGATGGAACACAGGAGGCAGCACGGCGGCCTGCAGTCCTAGGTACGCAGGGCTCACCACCCAGTGTCCTCCGGGGGTGTGCAAGGCTCTGGAAGCCGGGGCCAGAGGGTAAGGGGCCCCAGCCCAGGAGGCCGTGCCGCTGGCGCAGACCGTGCATGTTTTGTGAATGTCCTGGGGCCGCCGGGGCCGGGACCACAGCTGCTGGACCGTATGCTTGTCCTGAGCTGCCGTCATCTGGGCAAGGTGGAGAAGTGCGACTTCAGATGGCCGGGGGCCCTGAGAGCGTGCGGTCATCATCGGCTGGCTGTGGGCCCGCCGCGTGGCCCCGGGCCACAGAGACTTGGTGTAAAGGGCTCGAGCTCCTTGGAACGGAGAGACCGTGAAAATAGCACAGGCCTCCAACAATAACCTGGTACGCAGTTGAACCTTACATTCCGGCAGTCGCGGAGTGTCCCCTTCCCTCGGCTCCCCTTCTGCTCCTAACCCTCCCACCCCCTCCGCACCGCGTCTACCGGGGACGGCGCACGGCTGGCACACAACTGACACACACAGAACCGTGAAACACAAGCTTAGACGATGGCTCCCAGTGCTGACGTCAATGCCTAAAACACCGAACGCCACGTTATTCCCTTTAGGACAGGAAAGATGTGTCCCGCGCGTGAGCTGGGCTCCTGTGGGGTGCGGCGTCGGGGGCCCCCCGCCCCCACCTGCGTGTGTCCCCCTCCTCTGTGGCTCTGCCGGCCAGCTTCCCACCACACCCTCCACGCCCACATCGCCTTGCTGACGCTGGAAACTCTAGAAGCCAGACGCCATGAGGACCGAGCCTTGCTTTCCTGCGCCCGTGCGCGTGCCGCCCGTGCTGAAGGCGTGCTGTTCCCACGGTTCCCAGTTTTCGGGCTGTGACAGCCTCGTGCTAATCGATGCAATAAACAATCAATAAATAGATTTTTAAATGCAATGCAGTACTAAGAGGGCTTCGTGGTGTTTGAAAGTGAAAGCTTTCAGGTGCAACCCGGAAGAACAGCGAGGCCGGGTGGGGCGCCGGGGACACACGTAGCCGGGCCCCGGCCTCCAGCAGCCGGCTGCCCAGACAGCACACGTGGGCAGGGCCCCACCTGAGGGCCGAGCCCTGCGGTGGAAGCAGGGCCTCCTCCACCATCGCCCGTGCGGCCCGTGAGCCATGTGCCCTGAGGCGGCCAGCCTCGCTGGGCCCAGAGCCGCAGGCGTCGGCGCCCTCATAGCCTCTCAGACGCGGGATCCGCCCGGAGTGGCGGTGTTACCTGTCCCTCAGCACGCGGCGTCCTTGGCGCCCCAGCGGGTGCCGCCCCCCCTGCTCCGAGGAGCCCGCGCGGGACCCTGAGTGCACCTCTGTCCTGGGCGTCATGGCGGGGCCCCCAGCCACGACGCGAGGAAGCTGGACCAGGAGGTGAGCGCGAACGCCCCATTGCTCCCCCCCGAACCCCCGCTACAGGACCCAGCAGGCTCCTCTCTGACCTGCTTTCAGTGGGGACCGCGGAACGAGCACGGGAGTCACCTGCCCGTGGCGCCTTTGCTTCTGCGGACCTAAGCCGGCGGCCCCGCCCCTGGAGTCCCGCCAGGCCGGGGGATGCGGGCTGACCGCCACGGCGCCCCGCGCCCTCCCCTGTGCAGGCCATGATGTCAGTGTGCAGCCAGCCCAGGGGACGCGCCCCGCGGGCCCCCCATGCCTGACGGAGACGGGGGCTCGCGCTTCCCCGGGGCAGGATCTTGAATCTCGTCGGGCCAACTTGCAAACGGGGAAGTGCACAAAGATAACCATCGGGGCCAGACTAAACGGGGGTGCTAAGGGGGCATGGAATACTCGGCAAATTAAGGTTCTCGGCGGTCGTGTGGGATTCCTGGCGCTGGAAGCAGGAGGTCGCCGGTGTGCGTCACGGGCGCCTGGTGCGGCGGCTCGCCGAGGGGCCGGGCTGCCCCAGGAGCACATCTGTGGCCTCCGCAAAGGCCAGCTGCCGCTGCAGCGAACACACGCCCCCCTTTAGAAATGCCACCCCCAGCCTCCCCCGGGCAGAAAGGGGCTCTTGTTCATGGAGGGAAACCACGACCCACCGGCGAAATCATACCCTTCTTACTCTTTTCTCCAAAAGTGCGAGAACTTCACCAGCATAGATGGATGTGCGCCTCCGTGAAGAACGGGAGGAAGGGGGCTTCGGGAGCCGTGGCTCCGACAGCCCCGAGGACGACGTTAGATGTGCTCCCCCTGAAGCTGGGCCTTGGGCCCCCAAATACTCAAGGCCCGACACCCTGGCTCGCAGTCTGCTGGGGCCGTCACGGACCAAGCCACACACCCCGATTCCTTGGAGTCCAGACCAGGGCGCAGCCGGGCTGGTCCTTCCCACCGACAGCCGTCCTCTCCCCGTGTCCTCCTGTGGTCGTCCCTCTGTGTGAGCGTCCCCAGCAGCCCCTCCTCCCCTTACGATGTCACATCAAGGGCCCGCCCGGTGACCTCAATGAACCTTAGTTCTCTCCTTAAAGGCCCATTTTCAAATATCGTCACTTTGGGGCTTAGAGCTTCAGTGAAAAGATTTGGGGGACACGGGTCAGAGCATAGCACCTCTTCTGAAACAAGGCTGGGGCGAACACGCGGAGGATGCCTTCCCCTGGCGAGCGGCAGCTGAGGGGGGGTGGGGCGGGGAAGGGCAGCGTGTGCCTGGCAGGGTCGTGGGACTCACCCCCCAGCCGGAGACTCCAGTGACAGGGCAGCAAGGCTCTCGACAGTCGTGCTGGGGCTGCAGGAAACAGTGCGCCCTCCCGGACGCGGCGCGACGGCTGCGGGCTTCCGGACGGGGGACGTGGGGACCAGCATCTCCTGCACTCTTTGGAGCCGTCACCGCACGTCCTGCTCTGAAGCCTGGATGAACTCAAAACTCTTGTCGCGAGACTTGCTGATCCTTATCGGGTCATTGTCAATACTGTCCCGGGGCAGACGTCTCCCGGAGGCCGCGTGGCCCCGTGTCTGTTGGGGGCCCAGCGGCAGAGGCTTCCGGACAGACGAGAGAGCAGAGGGCTCCTTCACCCCGTGGGGAAGACGTCCAGACCCGCGCACGCTGCACACGCCGTTCGCCCACACGTGGAGACCGGCCCAGGGACCGGATCGTGTTCTGTCGTCTCCAGTGTTCTGATGCCGTTTGATCTCGTCGTGCTTTTCAAAAATATTTTTAAAAATACACCTTCATTTATTCCCGCTCCATCTGCTCCTGTTAAAGAGCTCACTGTGTTTTGAACCCTAATCATTTCCGAGGGGGCAAATTCAAAACCTTCTTTGCAAAACCAACTCGTTCGCACCGTGCATGCCTTAGGCAGCTGCCACGGCCCAGACAACACTCCGATCACTAGGAAGTCACGTTCACTCTGGGCCGTGCCAGTGACCGGCAGCCCACAAGCCCAGGCACGGCCAGGGGACAGTGTTGGCCCAGCTGAGTCGTCAGTCCAACAGCAAGTTTGATGGATTTCTAGCCAAATTCAGCCAAGGTGGCTCGACATGTCCATCTGGCCTCCATGGCCAATCTGGCTGTGAGCGTTCGCTTGGCTGGCAGTGCCGGGCCGCGGGGAGCGGCGCGGGGAGGGGGGGG
>CM052806.1:91595552-91630365 GCA_028533885.1 Nasua narica | reverse complement strand
CTCAGTCCCTGCGGTCCACCGAGGTACATGCCCCGAGGCACTAAATCAGCGCATCAGTCCAGGGCACCGTTGGCATCAGGACTGAAGCTTCCTTGGAGAGTGGAGAGAGGACTCTTTCGTGGGCCTGTGCGTGGCTTCTGTTTGGTAACCCGAGACGTGTGTGTCTCCTGGGCCACGTGACTGGTTCCCATGCCAACATCGGTGCGGGAACCGCTGGTGCGGGGAGGGCACGGCTTAGAGTCAAGCTGCGTCCTACCCGGGGTCGGCCTGTGGCCGGCTGGCCTCCTGGCCCTGCTTTCTGCCTCCTCACGTGACCGCTGGTGGCCCACGCGGTTCTCGGTCATAACCACGTTGTGGTACAGTTTCGGCGCCAAGTGAAAATGGCTGTTCCCAGTGTAAGTACCGCCTTGTAACATTTAGTAAGACGGGAGCAGAGTTAAGAATAGAAAATTGTGCATTCCGGGAGTCTTGGCTGAGTCACCGTTTAGTCACTGGGATGTTGTTAAAATATTTGTACATCTCTGGGACTGGAAGATGTTGGAATGATGTCTTTGTCTTCCTCCCTCTCTCTCCGCCGCAGACCCGAGCCACTACAATTTACTCTAAAGCTATACCGGTCTTCGTAAAGTAGGCATGTTGCTGAAGTGGGTTAGGGATGGTTTTTAAAGATTAAGTTGTGTCTTCTGGAAAAAACAACAACATTTACGGAGCATTCTCTGTTCACAACTGTGCTAAATGCCAGAGACACAAAGAAGAGTGACCTAGAGTCTCCGTCCCCAGGAGATCCCGTTAATTAACTTACTCGTTCCTTCAGCAAAGTCCTGCTGAGCATGTGTTGCGCGCGGATGTGGCGCCGGCCACCGCCCAGGTCACGCTGCAAACAAGGCCGCCAGGCGGCGCGGTCCCGCGGGATGAGAGCTCTCCACGTGGTCTGGCAATGGCAGGAGCGGCCGGGGGGACCGGGGCCGACTTGGGGAAGGAGCCCCGCGCGGGTGGGTGTGCAGTGCCCCGAGGAGAGGACGAGGGCACGTGGCTGGCCAGAGCTCTGTAGGCGCGAGCCACCGCTGCAGGGGCGATGCAAGGCCCAGTCATCAACCCGCCGCTCACTCGGGGGACTGGTCCCTGCGGAGCCCGCTCTGAGGGGAGCGTGACTTTGGAGGCCTCCCAGCTGAGACGAGCCTGCAGGGGGCTAGGTCGGGCAAGGCTCGGTGGGCTCGCGGACGTCCCGGCCACATCGGGGAGCTCAGACGAGTCTGCCAAGGGGTTCTTGCCCAAAAAGTAACACGAACAGACACGCATCTTTGGGAAGAACTTGGAAATGAGCTCGGGACGAGGGAGGCTGACTCAGGGAGGCCAGCGGGAGGGGTGCGGTGAGAGCCCGGCCCCGCGGGGGAGAGCTTCACGCAGGGGTGGGTTGGGAGACGCACGTCCTGCCCCGGGACAGTGGACACCCGAGCGGGCAAGAGGTAAGTAGGGACTACACGCACCGAAGGACGCCATGGACCAGCTAGGCCTCCTGGTCATCGTGTCCAGCTGGGAGCCCAGCGAACAGAGGACCCAGATCCTTCCCGGAGCGAACTAGTCTCGGGAACGACTCCGGGCCTGCGGGCACCAGGCAGGTGCGCCCCGGAGGACGGCCTGGGTTTCCGAGCTCGGCTCCGCGGCCGTCGGGTGGCCTTGCAGGGGCGAGACCAGCGGGTCCCGGGACTTGGATGTGCTCGCTGTAGAGCTCAGCCAACATCTCTGTATGCTGAGAGTCGGGAGCCAGGGCCGAGCGGGGGCTGGAAATACAGACGTATTTCAGAGGAATACAGCTCAGAGGAAACCACGGGGGTGCAGGGTGGGCGAGTGGGGCAGAGGGGAGCCCACGCCCTTGGCCAGAAGCCGAGTGATGACGGGGAGCAGGGGTGAGGTGGCTGTGAGCAAAGGGGGGCTGGAGGTAGGGGAAGTCTGGGGGAGGCCCTGGGGGAGAGGCCCCAGGAGGGGTACCAGCTGGCAGACGGCAAGTGGGGCCCTGCTGGGGACCGGCACCCCCGTCAGTGGGGCAGCGATGCCCGGGGGGCCGGCGAGCTGGGGAGCCCAGGGCTCGGCCTCAGGGCAGGACTCGGACAGGCAAGCCAGCCCCCCGGCAGGCGGGGCGCTCTGTTTCCAGGCACCCCGGGGGGCCTCCCAGCCTAATTACTCTCCGTGCAGCCCCTTGGCCCGGCGTGGTACCAGGGGCGGCCGTGGCGCGGCAGAGGCTGAGGGGCTTCCTGAGCCTCGGTGAGCGTCACCTGGTTCCCGTGGCGCTCTGGATCCTCAGACCCCAGGAGGGGCTGAGGGGTGTCCCGGGCTCCCCACCCCCACTCTCCCGGACAGCGGAGCACGGAGTCCCGCGGGGTCCGCACAGCCCGCGCCCCAGGGCAGGGTAGACCGAGGACCCGCAGCAGCCAGACGGTCCCTGCGCGTCCGCTGGTGGCCTCCCGGCCTTCGCAGGACTGAAGTACCTCCTACATGTAACACGTGGAGTTTGTTTTCTCCTAAAGCAGAGGCCGAGCGGGAGGGAGAGACAGATCTCCTGGGCCCAGGGGCTCCCGCTGCCACGGAGGCCCTGCCCCTCTGGGATCCGACAGAGGTCACTGGGGGTCGAGTCTCCTCCACGCTCTGATTTTCCGAATCGACCCTTCCAGCTCTGGCAGGAGTCGCCCAGTTTTAGCGGCAGAACCCTTTCCTCGAAGAAAAGCTTTCCAGGACTTCAGGGCACACGAGTTAAAGGTTGGGGGCCGGTCCCCCACTCTGCACCTTGGGCTGGTGCCCTCACTCCTGCCACTGCTCCCGAAAGCAGCGGGTGGGGTTCCTGTCTCCCTCCTGAACACACCCGACCCAGACCAGTGCCCCCAATCTCTCTTTCCCTTAAACGTGTGAGAGCAGCAGGTGTATTATGTTTCATGACGTTCTGGCTCAACAAGTTGCTTGCATCACGGTGATGCCCGCCTTCCCATCTTTCCCGTGCTCCTCCTGTGTTTCCATCTGCTGGGTTCTTACCTGGGTCCGAAGGGCCGCGTGGACACCCCGAACCCGTGGTCTGTGCTAGGGCCGCCTCTCTGGGGACTGACTGGGTCGCAGCTGTGTGTGGAGTCCCGGCGGGGCTGAGCTTCCTGGGGGCGGCGGGGGGGAGCCACCGGGAAGGCGCCCCTGCTCCCGGACCCTCTCTGAGGGACTTCTCCAAGCGGGGCCTGGGGCTCCCGCACGTTTGTTCTGGGGCCTCGAGGTCTGCACTGGGCTGGGGATTCATTCCTGTTTGTCCCGATTTCATTCATCTCCCATAAGAAGCAGGTGAAAGCAATTTATGCAAATCCTTTTTTCAATAGTCTAAGACTTTTACCTTTGTTAATAGGCAGAGCCGCAAACAGCAAGTTTTGAGGGCCCAATTTAAAATGTGAGCTCCCTTTTTTCCCCCACTTCCTCAAAAGCTTTCCTGAGGATAAGACAAGAGTATAATCCCTAGTTTGGGTACAAATGTTTTAAGACTTTGTGTTTCTAAAATCCAATTTGAATTAGCCTTGAACTTTGAAGCTGTTTTGTCTCCTGAACCAAAGATACCATGTGACTCCATAATAGAGAGCGCTGTCTGGTCTCTTTCCTTCCTCCCGGCCCCCGGCCCCCGGCCCCCGACCGGCACAGGCCAGCAAAAGCGTCCGGAGGCCAATGTCACAGCTTTAGAAAGTGGCAAGGCTTGTCTCTCTTCAACAAGGGCTCTCTACGCTTCCCTCCCCACAGACGTGAGGAGTCTTAGAGCGCAACAGCTGGCCGCTGGGTCAAGCACCCCTGGACGACCTTGGCCTTGTCGGGGAGACCCCGACACGTGGGCTATTCCCCCCCAGGCCTCGGTGCAGGGGTGCGGGGTGGAGAGCCCACTCACCTGACACAGCCTCCCTCCCTGAGGACCTGGGGGCCTGCCTGAGTCTCCAGCCCGACCAGGGGGCCGGCCAGGCGGGGCAAGGGCCCCTGGGATCCCCACACGATGCCCGCCGCGAGAGGAGCAGGGATGGCGTGCTGGGAGCCGGACACAGGCGGAGACACAGGCTGCTGCCCCGCGGGCCTCGGGGACCTAACCCGGGGTGCCGGCTGGAGGGTGGGGCACAGGCTGGGTCAGCGGGGCCGCCCGAGCCCCTCTGTGCCGTCCAGCTTCACTGTCCGCTTTCCCACCTCAACCCCTCTCTCAGAGAAGCCCCATACTGGGTGTTTTTCCCACTATTATATCCTTTCTTTTTTATCTTTATTGGGGTAAAATTATACAAAACCTAAATTTTACCACTCTGGGCATTTTTCAGTGTTGAGCCCAGGGCATCAAGTGCGTTCGCATTCTTGGGCGACCGTCACCACCCCCATCTCCGGAACTCCCTCCTCTTTCCCAGCTGAGACTCTGTCCCCGTGGGACGCTGACCCCGAATCCCGTGCACACCCTCTGCTCTCTGTCCCTGTGGACCCGATGGCTCTGGGGTCCCCGGCACTGGACTCACGCGGCACTCGTCCTGTGACCGGCTGGTTCCACGGAGCACGGCGTCCTCGGGGCTCATCCAGGTCGTGGCAGGGGTCTGCCTCCCTCTCCAGGCTGGACGACAGTCGGTGGCCCATCCTCACCACACTTTGTCTCTCTGCCCGTCCGCCAACGGATGCTTGGCTTGTCTCCCGGCCACTGTGTAGACCGCGGCTGTGACCACTGTCGTACTAAAATCTGTCGAATACCTGTTTTCAGGTATTTTAAGTGTAGGCTGAGAAGTGGAATTTCAGGATATGGTCATTCCCTGTTTAACTTCAGGAGGATCCCCACGGTGGCTGCTCCTGCTTGCATTCGCCCCCGAGGTGCGTGAGGAGGCCAGTTTCTCTGCATCTCCCCCCAAGCGTGTTATTTTCTGGTTTAATTCAGAGAAGCCATCCTCATCGTGTAAGCAGTATCTCTTGTTGGTTAGCATTTCCCTAACAACCATCCCCACTTGGGCATTTTTTCCTGTGCTTTCTGTCCATATTCTTTGAGAAACGTCTGTTTGCGTCGTCTGCCCATTTTCTTTCTTTTTTTTAATATTTTTATTTATTTAGCACACCGAGAGAAAGATAGCGAGAGAGGGAACACAAGCAGGGGGAGTGGGAGAAAGGAGAAGCAGGCTTCCCTCTGAGCAGGGAGCCCGATGAGGGGCTTGATCCCGGCACCCTGGGATCATGACCTGAGCCGAAGGCAGACGCTTAATAGCTGAGCCACCCAGGCTCCCCTCCTCTGCCCATTTTCGAGCTCAGTTGTCTGTTGTAGGAGTTCCTTATGTATTCTGGATACTAATCCCATAGTAGAGATATGAATTATAACCATTTTAGTTCTATGGCGTGCCTTTTCACTCTTGATGGCGTCCTTTGATGCAGAAAAGCTTTTAAGTTTGACAACATCCAATTTGTCATTTTTTTTCTTTTATTGCTTGTACTTTTAGTGTCATATTCAAGAAATCATGACCAGATCCCATGTTATGGAGATTTTCCCTACCTATGTTTTCTTCTAAGATTTTTATAGCTTTTCTTCTACCTTTAGGTATTTGATCTTTTTTGAGTTAATTTTGAGTTAAATTTTGTCTGTGGTGGGGCGCCTGGGTGGCTCAGTGGGTTGAAGCCTCTGCCTTCGGCTCAGGCCATGATCTCTGGGTCCTGGGATCAAGCCCCGCATCGATCCCTCTGCTCAGCAGGGAGCCTGCTTCCTCCTCTCTCTCTGCCTGCCTCTCTGCCTCCTTGTGATCTCTCTGTCAAATAAATAAATAAAATCTTTAAAAAAAAATTTTGTCTCTGGTGTGAGGTAGGGGTTCAGCTTCATGTGGACATCTGGTTTTCCCAGCACCATCGACAGAGAAGACTGTTCTCCCCCTCAAAGGTTTTCTCAAAGTTAGTTTATTTTTGTATAGTATATGGAGAAAACAAGTAGTTTTTAAGTAAAAGAGTTTTATTTCAGACTGTATATTTTTTAAATCATGTTATAAAATTCATTTTATAAGATCTTTAAAATATCGATAACCTATAAAGCCACATATTGACTGTGCCCCATTTAACACATGATGAGTTCTTTCTAATTTGTTTTAAATGACTAATGTGGGGAAAAGTATAACTCATGGAAAGGAAACTCAATCATGTGTCATGTTTGGGAACTGGATGCGTATTACAATGTAAATTGAAGTTCAGGCATTATGGCTCCAATAATAGACAAAAGATACTATAGTGACCTGATGCTGGAAAATACTTATTTTTTCAAATAGACAATTGTTTCTTTTTATAATTGCTGTGTTTCAAGTATGAATTATAAGATAAAATGAGAAGTTTTAGCTACCACTTGTAAGCAAGCCTCTGCAAATAAACATATTTCGGCCACGGGTAATCTAGGTCCTCAGTGAATTAGAAGCCCATTTGCATGTACTCGCCCTTGACTCCTCAGTTTCGAGCCCTGGTCTTGAAGCAGGGAAGTCCTCCCGACCCGGGATGGGACGGGGGCCTGATTGCCGGAGGCTTGCGGCCTCCCAGCTCGCCGGGTGCTGCTGTTTTTCTGTGCCCCGCACTTGGTCAGTGCTCCTTACGAGAGCGGGTGTCACTATGTAAGCCCGAGTGTGGGGGCTGGAAGCCCGCCGAGCGTAAACGGCGCTGGGACAAGCCATCCGGTGGGGGCCAGGGAGCTGGCCGCCCAGTGCTCAAGGCAGGAGACACGGACGCCCAGGCTCCTGGCAGCGGGAACGGAGGCGGCAGCAGCTGTCTGGGGGATAAAAGCTGCCGGGTACGGCGACCGCTGGGCGCAGGAAGGAGGACAGAGGTCAGGGGCCTCCGAGGTCTGGTTGGGGAGTGGCGCCACCCCATGTCGGTGGCTGGGCCAGGGCGACACGGCCGTGAGCTCTGTGGGGACACCAGGGAGGCGTGCGGCCCGCGCGGCATAGGGAACCTCGCGGGTCAGACCTGGACAGGGAGCGGGGAGCAGCCGTCTGCTCGCTGGGACCCCCGCGTTCCGGCACAGCCCCCCGATTCCCACAAGCCCCGTTTCCAGCTTGACTGAGGGCGCACCTCTCTAAAGAGGATTTCTGAACATCCCTTAATTCAATTTTGAACTTCTAGCAACTCTCCCCCCATTAACCAGAACTAGGCGGCCGTCTGAATTAGAGAAAATCCGGGTTTGCGGAGGTCCTGGAGGCGCACCGTGCGGGCAGCCGGGGTAGGAAGTGTCTGGGCAGCGGTGCCGCAGCCGCAGAAGTGGTTCGTGTGTGCGAGCAGAGCGTGACCCGGCGGCTGCTTGCTGAGCGCCCGCCAGGGAAAGCGTGTCCAGCCTGCCGTCCGTGCGGGTCACGCACTAGGGCAGGGGCGCAGGGCCCCCGCCTCCCCGCTGCGCGCCCTGGCTCCCGCCCGTCCGTGCCCCGTGAGCACAGACCCTGGGGCAGAGCGGCCACTCCCTGCCGGGCATGGGCGACCCCACACGCCCCTCGCCGGGGCCGCGGGCGCTGCGCCCGCTGAAGCTGACACACACGTTTCCCGCCCTCCCTGCACCCACACCCGTCCCTCCAACCCCCTTCTCATTACACGTGGAGCGGCCGCTTCTCTCTTCCCGACACTCATCACACACCCAGCAGGTCCCGCCCCGACTCGTCCCCTCCCCTTCTTGGTGCCCCAGTGTCACCACCGTGACTCTCCGAGCCCCAGGGCACCCTCCCTTGCCCCTCGGAGGGCCGCGTTGCTGGGAGAGGACCCTGCTCGGGAAGGGAGGGTCCAGAGGGAAGCCGGGAAGGTCAGGTGAGGAAGGGCGGGGCTGGGTCCCTGCTTCCCCGAGCCCCCCACCTCTGCAGAGGCTCTGCTCTGCCCCCTCAGTGCCCTCCGTGCTTCCGGAAGCAGGTGGGGTTTTGTGCTGCGGGAGCAAGGAGGGAGCGGCCCGGGGCGCCAGGCTGCAGGCTGGGGGGGAGGGGACTCTGGCGACAGGTTTCCTAGCCGCTCCCCCCCCCAGCCCTGAGGAAGAGCCCGGGGAGAGCAGCAGCCTCATGGTCAGTCACGGTCACGTCTGTGCCCTGCCCCCCACATGACCCGCTGGGCCCTTCCCTGGGGCAGAGCGGTCTCCCCTCAGCTCGGGGCATCTGCCTGTGCCGCTCGAGAAATGCCCCCAGCCCCGGGCTGCAGGCTAGCTGCCGCCGTTCCAGGCTCGGGCGCGTCCCCCGCGAGACCCAGAAGTCTGTGTCGGCTGTGCAGTGACACTGGGTGACCGGGGGGCTTTCCTCCGCTTCTCCGTCGTCTGTAATTTCTACTACAGAAAGGAGGGAATACTCACCATTTTCTGATACCCTCAGTTTTGTCCCCACGGAAGTGATGTGAGGGGACGGGACTGCTCCAGGAGCAGGCGGAGGGAATCCTCAGACGCCGCGAGCCGGGGCGATCTTGTCGGGTCGCCGTCTGTACACGCATACATGGGCTCCAGGCCGCGAGGACGGCGGGCACGCAGTGCCGCGGGCAAGGTGGCGGGTGGGCAGTGACGCCACGCTGCAGGGGCTCCCGCGTGACCGGGTCCGGACGGGTTCTGGCACGGTGGGCATGCGGCTCGGAATCCAGAGCACAGAGCTGTGCCCGTCCCCCACCCCCGGCCGTCCGGTGTCCCTCCAGGGCTGGGACAGCCGTTGCCACCGGGATCTAGCAGGAAACCTGTCCACATCACAGCGTCAGGCGATGAGGCTTCGGGCAAGTGTCTCTGACGTAGGGAGACTAGTGGCTACCTTGCCGAAGCAGGGCCCTCGGGAAGCACCCAGCACACGTGTCACCCCACGTGGGCCTGGGACGTGGGAGGCGTGTGGTCAGGACTGCGTGCAGCGTCTCTGGGGACAACAGAGCCCACCCCAGCGTCCCGCGGCAACTCCCAGCGCGGAGACCCCCAGGCGGGGCCACCTGCAGTGCCGGTGGTGGGGGTCTCCGAAGACCACCCTGTCCCCTCACGGGCGCTCTCAGAGATGCGCCGAGTCCCCGTCCTGCGGCCTTTGACCTCTGTGCCTGGACAGCCAGAAGACTCCTAAGTCGTTCGGGGTAAGAGGACATTTGGGGATCCATCTACCTCGAGGGTAACAACAGCTGCAGTAGGAAGCACCCCAAGTCAGACGGGGGGTCCCGCGGCAAACGGTGAGGGGGTGGGAGCTCACATCCTGGCTCCAAAGCTCCTGCTTCGGGCCCAGAACCTGTTGGCGTGGCAGCCCTGCGGCCGCAGGCGGCACCAGCTAACACGTGAGAAGCCTACCCCGCGCTCCGTGAGGCGCGTGCCCGGCCCTGGGGAGAGCACTCAGGCCGGAGCCCCCGAGGCCCTGGGAAGGTCACCTGCTTCCTTGCAGACGTGCGTCTCGGGCCGGCGCCGCGGGGGGCCGGGAGGGGCTGGCCCGCAGAGGTCAAGCCCAGGAGCCGGGGCAGAACCGCGGGAGGCTGGGGCGCAGGGGTCCCCGACCCAACACGCTCACCATTTCAAAGCCCGCTGAGACCCAAACCGAGTTCTGCTCAGTAGTCTAATTCACTTCTATTGGCCAAAACGGAGTCACAGTGTTCTAGAAAACATGTCCAACCGAATATTTCCTGCTTTTCTTTAATGACTTTCTTCACTTTTCTCCCGTGAGCTTTTCAAACCAGAGAAATTTCTTGCAGGGGGCACGCTGCCCTCAGTATCTCATTTTCACTTAGGAATTCCAGCACCATCCCGTGCGAGAATTCCCGTTGACTCTTCCTTCAGATTTTCAACTGACCGAGTACACGTATGTGTCGTGAAATTACTTTGCGAGTAGGCGTGTCCGGGAGAGCTTCCCTGTGCCCGCACTAGGCTCCCGGGCCGCCGCGGCCTGCGACCGCCAACCTGGCCGCTGAAGACTAGACACGCGCACGCACACAAACACAGGCATGCACACACGCACACAAACGTGCACACACACGCAAATACGCACGCACACACAAACGTGAACACGCACACACACATGCACACACACACAAACGTGAACACGCACACACACATGCACACACACACAAACGTGAACACGCACACAGTGCGTGCACGCATGCACACAAACACGCACATACACAATCACACACAGAAACACACACACGCGCGCAGCTTCTCGTGGTCCGCACGCTGGAAGTCTGAAATCAAGGTGTCAGTGAGGTTTTTCTCACCTTCAAAGTTCTAGATGATCCTTTCGGGATTTTTTGCTTTTGCGGTGAGATCATTTGAGATTTGCCCTCTTAAGTGCGCCTGGGTGGCTCAGTGGGTTAAAGCCTCTGCCTTCGGCTCAGGTCATGATCTTGGGTCCTGGGATCGAGCCCCGCATCAGGCTCTCTGCTCAGCAGGGGAGCCTGCTTCCCCCTCTTCTCTGCCTGCCTCTCTGCCTACTCGTGATCTCTGCGTCAAATAAATAAATAAAATCTTGAAAAAACAAAAAATGATTTACCTTCTTAGCGACTTCGGAGCCTCTCCTAGGGTATTGTTAACGGCAGTCGCCAGGCTGTATAGGACCCCCCAGGACTTGCTCATAACTGAGATTTTATACACTTTGGCCGACATCTCCCCTTTCCCACCCCCTCCCACCAGCCCCTGGCAAACGCCATTCTACTGCTTCTGTGAGTTTGACTTCTTTTTTTCGATTCCGCACCTAAGAGAGACCCCACAGTATTTGTCTTTCCGTCTGACTTATTTCACTGAACATAATGCTCTCAAGGTCCGTTCGTGTTGTTGCAAATGGCCAGGTTTCCTTCCTTTTCACGGCTGAGTAATAGTCCACTGTATCGACACACATCCCGTCTTCGTGTCCACTCACCGTCGGCGGACACGGGGGCTGTCTCCGCATCGTGACTGCTGCGAATGAGGCAGTGATGGGCGGGGCGAGGCCTCTCTTCCTGGTACCGTTTCAGGTCCTCAGATGAACACCCTGGGGTGGGATCGCCTGGTAACGGGTAGTTCTGTTTGTAGCGTCTCGAGGAGCCTCCACGCTGCCCTCCAGAGGGGCTGTGCCAGCTTGCCCTCCCGCCAGCAGTGCCCGAGGTCCCCTCGCTCCACGTCCCCGCCGACACCTGTCGTTTCCTGCACGTGTGATGACAGCCACTCCGACGGGAGGGAGGCGGTGTCTCAGTGTGGTTCTGATGTGCGTTTCCCTGGCGACGGGCGACGTTGAGCCCTTTCCGTGAGTCTCCTTTGGAAACCTGTCTGTTGGGAAGGACCTTCCCTGTGTGTCCACTCTGCGGGGGGCTGGGCGTCCCCGGAGTCCCTCGGCTCGTAGCTGCAGCCCTGTGCGCCGCCTCAGTCCCACGTGGGGCTCCCCCAGCGCCGCTCCGTCTTCACGGGGCTGTCTTCTTACGAGGACATGAGTCATGCTGGATTGGGGCCCCTGCTGTGACCCGATCTGAACGAGTTACATCTGTGACAACCTTCCTCCAAATAAGGTCAGTCGGAAGGGGCTGGGGCGCCTCAGTCTGTTTGGGCAGCTGCGACAGAAGTCCACAGACTCGGGGCTTCAACAGCAGACGTTTACTTCTCACAGCTCTGGAGGCCGGAAGCCCGAGACCACGGCACCAGGAGACCCGGGGTCTGGTGAGAGCCCACCTTCTGATTCACAGACAGTGACTTCTCGCTGTGTGTCCCCAGAGGGTGGAAGGCGTCTCTCTTAGAAGAGCACTGACCCCCTCATGAGCTACACCTCATGACCTCACCAGCTCCCGAAGGACCCACCTCCCGGTGCCACCACCCTGGGGGCAAGGACGTCGTGCAGGAACCTTGGGGGACACGGACCCAGGGCACCACGCTGGACTTAGGGCTTCAACCTGCATCTTGACTTGAAGGCGATACATCTGGGCCCATAACGGTAGCTCAGTGTTGTCCGCTTCTCTGAGGGAGAGAAATTCGCGAGCATATTCTGACACTTTAGCGTGATTTCCTAACGGAGGGGGCGGGGCGCTTCCAGCCCTCGCCAGCCCCACCCCCACCCCCGTGGCACGCAGGACCGAGTCGGTGCAAGGACGCACACGGGGTTCCCGGCCTGCTCGGCCCCGCAGGCGTCTGGGAGCAGCCCCCGCAGCACCGCGACGCTGGAAGGAGGTCGTTGTATGAACGATTGACCCCAGACAAAGGGGTTCCTCTTTCCTCCAAGTTCCGAGGGAATTTCCTTGCTCATAGCGTCTCCCACATCCTCCCGTTCTTCGGGGTCGCTGACGTGGATGGCTCCACGCCCGCCGCCGGGGATGGACGGGTCCTCAGAAATGGCGCCTGTAGCTTATGTTTCCAGCCCCCACAGGACGGTCATAGCGCCTCACGCTTCATAAATAAGGAATCGGTAGAGGTTTGATCAATAGGCCCCAGTGAACTGATCAGCGGACGGGGTCCCTTCTGGGCGATACCGGCGATGCGCCGCTCAGTCCGGTCAGGTTGAGGAATGAGGGAAATAGGTGGAGAATTCCGGAAGGCAAGAGACTGAAGAAGGTTTCCTAGGGAAACGTGTCCGTCACCGGGGCTCCGGGGGCCGTGAGCCGCCGGCAGAAGCGAGGCACCCAGGTGGACGTGCTGGGGGGTCCCCTCCACGGAGCCGTAGGGGTGGGGGCGGCTGAGGACCCCGAGGCCCCGGAGCCCCCACCCGCGGGGCAGACGCCAGGACACGAAGGCGGAGGACTGGCCGTCGGAGACCGCCGGCCAGACTCAAAATGGCTCGACAGCTTGCCGCTGTCGCCCGAGAGAGTCGAGAGGAGTCCCCGGGGCCGGCTCCGGGGGCCGGGTGAAAAGAGGTTCCCGTGTTTTCCACACACGCCTGTGGGGCCACGTCGAACAACCGTTTAGCCTCTAGGCTGATCCGTGCGTTCTGGGGAAGTGAGCGGGTAAAGGATGTTTTCGGTAATCTCTTGTTTTACGTACCGCACGCGAGAGCCGAGAAAATGAGTTGTTTTGAAAATAGCCTTTCTCTGTGTGACTATCTGTAGAATTAGCAGAGAGCTCAAAAACTCCAAATGTATTCGCCAGGTTCATTCAGGTTACTCTGACTCCATCACTCTCCCCAGATCCCGCGTCCGGCGGGTTCGCTCTTTGCCGCCCCCCCCGCACCGCGGCTGAGGAGAGATGTCGAAGGGGAGCTGATCAGCGGTTACAGAGGCGAGGTCGCCCGCAGAGAGGTCAGGGGCGCGGCCGCGCCCGGGGTGAGGCGCGGTGGGAGCGGCCCGTGGCCGCCGGCAGGGACAAAAAGGAAGTGGCCGCGTGCGTCCCACGGTCACTTGCAGGAACAGTGACAAATGGCTTCGTGTTCACGTGCTAAAGTCACACGGTGGCAGAAGCGCTCGATTGTCTTTCGTAGCGAAGAGTCGGGCTGCCGCAGGGGTGCTGGCTGCCTGCCCGGCGCTCCGGAAGGCTCCGGGTGGGGGGGGGCGAGGCGGCGCAGGGGCCCGGGGCGGCGGGAAGCACGGGATGCGTCCCAACGCCGTGATGCTCGCCCGGACCTTCTAAGGGAAGAGACCCCAGGCCTCGAGGAGACGTGGCCGAGGGCTTTCCCGCCGTCCGGGGAAGGCGCTGGCTGCGCACGCAGGTCTGAGCTCGGCACCACGCTCCCGCGTCGCCTGCGCCTCGGCCTGGAGCCAGTCAGGGGCCTCTGAGCCCAAGCGCCCTGGGGCCTGTGACAGGTGACTGTGGCCCAGGCCGCCGGTGGCCTCTGTGCCCACGTCAGGCCAGGCCGTGGAGGCTGCGCGCACACCGGCCCGAGCCGGTCACTAGCCATCTTCCTGCCCCGAGCACTCCGGTGTGACCAACGCCTGGCAGCGAACAAACCAAACCTTTTTACAGACATTGACCCAGATGCGTGTGCAGTTTCTGAACGTGCCCGTGCTTGTGGCGCTATGGACCACAGCTCTGATTTCCGGGTGTTTCTGTGCAGCGGAAGTGGGTCCGTGTGTCCCCAGCAGGAGACCCGGGGGCCCCTCTCTCCCCCCAGCCCCCCAGGGTCACAGCTGTCACCCCCCCACCCCCACCGGAGCAGCCACGGGGCCGTCTGGGTCTGTTTAGTCCACCCAGGCTCCTGGGGTCTTGCTTTCAGCCCCCGTCTTTGGGGAAGTTTGATCTCAGATTGGTTAAGGTTGGGAAAGAAAAGAAAATCTGAGCATTTAACCCCCAAGTGCATGAAGACTGCTCTCCAGGCGGCTGAGTCTCCACTCCTGACAGTGCCCGGAGCCCTGGCCTCCCTGGACCGCCCCAGCTCGCTCCCCTCCAGGACGGGGTCGCCCGCGGCTGGGACGGCAGGCCTGTGTCCCCCCCGGCAGGAGTCGAGGAGGAAAGCTCTCCCGGGCGCTCGGGCACCAGGTCCGCAGAGCCCTCCTCCTCCCCCGCGGTCCCGGCCCCCCACGCGCCCCGCTTCCCTCCCCCTCCCCAGGGCCTCCTGTCTCCCCCGGCTGGGCTACCTGGGGTTTCCAAGGGAGCCCCCCACCAGCAGGGCCACTCTGTGTGACCCTGCCCCCTTCCCGTGTCCCTGCGGAGCCCGTGTCACCAGCCGCCACCCAGCTTCTCCCACTCGTCATGTTTCTCTCCCTGCCTACCGGCCTGTGAGGCTGTTCCTGAGAAAGATCATCTTAGGCAAAATGGAACTTCATTCATTCGGGATGAAGGTGACACAAAAGACACCAGATAGTGTCATCGGGAAGCTGGACACAGAACATTCCGAGGCGAGCCGCGACGGGCTTGGCGGTGGGTTTCCATGGGAACCCGGCCCCCGGGGCTCTCCTGCCGCTGCGTCTGTGCGCGCCTCTCCGAGCTGACGCTGCTGCCTGTCTCGAGGGTGTAGGATATCGATTTTCCGAGGAAGAAAATAGTTTGAAGTTGTACTCAATAGCAATTATGGACCACAATTTCTAAATGCATGAGTTTTTCTATTTTTAAGCCTTGCCGGCTGTCGTCCTCCTGGTCCCCAGGCAAAGGGACACATCTCTCAGGGCCGCCGGCTCGGTTCCTGGGGCCGCCCGTGGTCACCGCCCAGCCCCGCAGGACAGAGGAGGGGCCGCGTGGCTGTCGTGGCCGGGGTCCCCGGGCCGGCCTGGGGCCGGGCGTGACTGAGATTCAAGCGCGCGTAAGGGACGGTCCTATCCTGCTCGCAGGGGTAACCCCGCCCCGAGCCCAGAGCGTCTCAGACCCCGTGGGACTGCCCGCAGCTCCGCGCTCCCCCTTCGAATGGCAGCCCGAAGCCAGAGGAGAACAGACTGAGAGGGCCGGCCCAGGGCGGTGCTCGCCCGAGGAGGGGCGAGAGAGGGGGAGGGACGGGCTTCGTGTTCTCACGTCATCAGGTGGCCATCCTGGCAAAGGGAGTAGCCCCCTGCCGGCTCCAGAGGCCAGAAGAATCGCAATGAGCCCAAATAAAAAAGCCTTATTTCAGGGCCCTAAATACCAGTTCTCTACTGTTTGCGGCTTTCCAGGAATGATCCAACTGCGTCCCTGGACAGGGTCCCCCGAGTGGCCAGGGCACCGTGGAGAGTGCCCAGACGGGGGCCTCGACGGATGGTGTTGTGCTTCAGAAAAGATAAGATCCAGCGGCCCCTGAGGCCACGGGAGGGAACAGAGGCCCGGCAGACCCAGAGCTCTGTGGGCAGGACGGCACCCCCGCCCCGGGCCGCACATGGCCCCCAGGTCCTGGTTTCCTGACCCCGGGTGCTCCGCCTTGACACCAGTGCCCCGGGGGCTGAGCGAGTGTCCGTGGGGAGCGTCCTGCGCCCGCAGGGGGTTAGCAGCTCCCCCGTCCCTCCCCCGTGGACGCTCGCAGCACCTCCCCTCCAGCGGCAAATGCCCCCGGCATGGGGGCAGGCACGGACCCTCCCACGTCAAGCCTGGGGCTCTGCACGGCTGGCCTTAGGGGATGCGGCATCAGACGGCCTGGGTTAGGGTCCCAGCCCCGCTAGCTCTCTGCCCCCCGCGCACCTGTAATTCAGGGCGAAGTGGAAACAGGACAAGAGGTGCGCAGTGCCGCGCTCTGTCGCCGAAAACAGCGTTTCGTTGTTTGAGACGACGGGGCACTTCTCTTACCCAAGAGAAACGATGGACACGATGTCAACAAAGGGCACTGATGATAGAGGCCAGTACAATAAAAGTACCATTGGCTTCACGTTTCGGGGGCTGTGGGTTACCGGCGTTTCCTATTCCCGAAGAAGTGCCGGTAAAACGGAGCTTAGTCTAGTCCGTGCCGGCATATGTTGCTGAGAGTGGGGTCTTGTTTCTCGCCCCTGTGGGGCAGTTCAGCAGTACGTTGGCCTCGTCCCCCGAGAGGAAGGTCGGTGGGCATCTCCTTTCCTCCGGGATCTTGGCTTCCCGGTGGGCTTGGACAGGGGCTGGAGGGCCGGCTTCCGGATTCCTCCAGCAGCCGGACCGGGACTGCTCCCCGAGGTCCCGTGCCGCGGCCTCAGGAGAGGGCCGTCCGTCTGTGCCCACGTGCTGGGAGCCGGCAGTGGCGCGGGCCCGTCCTGGCCGCCGGCAGAGGCTCTGGAGAGGCAGAGGTTTTCTGCAGGCCCGGCTGCTCGCCCCGGCCCCCAGAGCCGGCCCCCAGCTGAGCGCCGGGCGAGGGCGAACGCAGGTGCAGGCTCACGGTGCGAGGGACCCTGCTCCCTTCCCACACGTGGGAGGCGGCGCCCACACGCGGGACGCCCAGCCGGATGTCGGGTGGCCCGTTTGCTGTGACCTGCCGCACTGGGCTTCCGGGTCCGTCCCCGAATTCTGGCTTTTCAGAACGTCCCAGGCAGTGAGAGGCGGCGGCGGCCCGCCCTGGGGGACGCCCGAGGCCCCCGCACACGAGGGTGAATCTGAGCAGCACGGGCCCCGGGCTCCCGGGGCAGGTGCGTAAAACCCTAGGCCGCCGGCGCACGTGGCTGCAGCACCAGGAGGAGCACGCCTGACGCCTCCGTGTCCCTGCACCTCGTGGGCTGACGCGTCCCCCGCAGCGTCCACTGCGGGCGCTCTCCCAGTCCGCACGCTCCCTCGCGAGGCCCAGGCTTTCCTCACTGTGGGGGGTGGGCACTGAAAGGACGGTCAGAGGTCAAAGTCTTGTTTGCGGTTTTCTTGGAAATAAAAGGAAGCCGCCCCTTGCAGACAGAACCCCCACAGTCTGGACAGAACATGCGCGGAGCGGCGTCCGACTTATCCGTGAGGCCCCTGCTCGCCGCCCCCGCAAGCCGAGGCCGCAGGAGGGGCCGTGTGGCCGGGCACCTGGCCGGAGCAGCGCGCCCGCCGGGGGCAGTGGGGGCCACGGTCGCTCTGACCGCTCGCGTCTGCTGTGCGGCCCCCCGGCTGGACTGCCACCGCCCTGGAAGGGCGTCGTTGGCGGGTGACAGACTCCGCTCAGACGAGGTGTAACAGCCGACTCCGGCCGTGCAGAGTAAAGGCAAGAATGTTTCCAGCTCCTGACGGTACTTTCATCGAGCCCTACTGGGTTCGTTCTTAAATTCCGACTCTGACCCGTGTCATGTCTGACATAAAGGATAAAGGAATTATACGTCTGTGGTGATTATATTGCATTCTGTGGTTCACGAGCCTGGAAGTCCCACAGAGAGAATTCCCCATCGCAAGCCACCTCCCTGGCTCGTGTTAAATGCAGAATACTGAGTTGATTGCGACGTGGGAAGGCAGAGAGGTCCCTTTGGAGGCGTCTGCGGTTTCGCACGACCCTGAGTGCACGAGGGCACGCGCCAGCCGCGGTCGCTTCAGGTGGGGACGAGGGTGAGGAGCACCCCCGGCTCGCAGAGCATCCACCCGCTCTCTCCGTGGGCTCCGTGGACGCGGCCCCGGCCTCCGTGGTTTGTGGCCGCTCCCTGAGCAACGGGAACCCCAGAGGTGGTCTCCGGGGTGGTGGAGGAGGGTCCCCCAGCCCGCTCTGAGTCCACAGGAAGGCAGACGCGCTCTGAAGGGAAAGGAAAGGGAGCGTCAGTTGATGGGGAAACATGCATTTCCCCACAAGGAACCACGTCTGACGAGCGAGAGTGCGGGAAGGACGGGCTCCCGGTGGGAGCGCCATCCGTGGCCTTCTTCCCGGGGCGGATGGTTGGCGACCTGCCGCTTCCCTCGTGGGGAACGGTCCTGGTAGTTCCACCATCTTCTGCGTGACGTTTGCTGAAACTGGGTAGCTGCAGGGCTTTCTTTTTCGAGAATAAAAATTAAAGGCGTTAGATCTCTCGATACTTGTTTCGAAGTGGCGGAGGGGTCTACCCCTGATGCTGTTCCGGGAGCCGCCGTCCGTGGCCGTGGCTAAGGCGCGAGACCGGGCGTCCCTGCCTTCGCGCCTGCGGGACGCGGCTGCTCCTGGTCGCCGCAGCCGGTGGGCGTCAGCGAGCACGCGCTCCAGCGAGTGGGTAGCGCTGGTCAGCCCTGTGTCCGCGGAGGGGAGGCGCGGCCCCGGGGAACGCGGGAGCACAGCTCGGGGCGCCAGGCCGAAGCCGCAGGAGGCCCCGCGTCTGGACAGGAGAGGGAACGAGAGTCGTCTGGGTGTCTCGGTGACTCGTCGGACACGTGCCCTCGAGGGAGGCAGGCGGTGTGGCTGCTTACGATCGCTGTGTCCCCGCTCCCGTCCGGGAGGGAGATGCTCGGGGAGGCGCGGGCACGGAGGCTCACAGTGCGGTCATGGCAGGGGCTTCCCGGGCGGGAGCGCTATTGCTCGTCCCGCACATGCACCCGGCGTGTGAGGGGCGCCCCGGGAGGCGCAGGTCTCCGTCCACACAGCCGCGGCTCGGCTCTGGGAAGGACGAGGGCAGCAGAGCGGGCACGGGAGCGCGGAGCTCTCCAGGCGGCCCCACCGCCCCAGACGCCAGGTCCTGCCTGCTCCTGCGCCTTCCCAGGAGGTCTGAGGGTGGCTTCTCCTTCTCGCGGGGCAGGCGGCCGCGGAGCAGTGCTGGGACCCCAGGGGACAGGAGCAGGGACAGCCCCTGTGAGCCCCTCCCCCGAGCCGGGCTCGGACCCCATGTGCAGCCTGTGGACTCGGAGCCTCCGCGCCAGCGCGTCAATGTGTGCTCCCTTTATCGGGGAGAACTTTTTCTCCTCGTATTTTTATTACTGAACTGTTTGTGTGAACGCACAGCCTCCACATTTGTCTGGAAACAGAATTTCCCCCACTTCCGTGGAAATGACACAAGGCAGGGATGAAAAACGACAAATAGCTCGAGGCCAGCTTCGCCCGGAGGAAAGGTCTGGGCCCGAGTCCTGGAAGGGACCTCCGTCCCGGGGCCATCCCGCGTCCCCGGGCCATCCCCCGTCCCCGGGCCATCCCGCGTCCCCGGGCCATCCCCCGTCCCCGGGCCATCCCGCGTCCCCGGGCCATCCCGCGTCCCCGGGCCATCCCGCGTCCCCGGGCCATCCCCCGTCCCAGGGCCATCCCCCGTCCCCGGGCTCCGTCAGCCGATCCAGCCCGCCTCAGGCTGCCCCGGCACCCCGGCCGCTCTGACTCTGCACCCCCGGAGTAGCCCGGTCGCTTTGCCACAGGCCGGACTCAGGACTATCTTGTGTTCCCCCATTTCCCAGACTTTCTGTGATCTATTCAAAATGTAAACGCAGTTATATTCTTTTCCTTAATTTTAGTTTAAGGGACTTAAACTAAACTCGCACTTCAGCCACAGCCTGTCACCAGATCTCTCCCAGGACCGGTTCTTTTCCAAAATAACAGCTCGAGGGGTCGCCTGGGGGGCTCGGTCAGTGAAGCGTCAGCCTTCGGCTCAGGTCATGATCTTGGGGTCCTGGGATCAAGTCCCGCGTCGGGCTCCCTTCTTGGCGGGGAGCCTGCTGCTCTCTGCCTGCCTCTCCCCCGCTTGTGCGCTCGCTCGCTCTCTCTCACTGACAAATAAAATCTTTCAAAATCTTTTCTTAATTTTTTAAAAATAGCAGCTTGAGGGGTAAGGGCCCCTCCGGATTTCCTTTGGACACCCAGTCCTCGTCTCATGGTCAAGCCCCCGCCCAGAGACGGGGACCCAGCAGTGGTCACCCCGCAGGCTGGCTCAGGAGGCCCGGGGCCCAAGGCGTCGGTGGCAGAGAGTGGACGGTACAAGTGTGTTTTCTGGGTCGTCTATACAGTTGCGGTCATTCAACAGACCAGTTCTTAAAACCACACGTGTGTAGAACTGATACAAAGGATAAAAGCCAGCCGTCTTTTCCAAGCACAATAATTGTTACTAAACTGTTACCCGAGTAGGAATAGCTGCTCCTAGTTTGGGGGGATGTTTGGAGGGTCTCCTGGGACGCAGGAGCCCCGCCAGTCTGGGAACTGCTCGCTGCTCCCCTGGCGCTGCCGCAAGGCTGAGGCCAGAAACCGATCGTCCCCCGAGACTGTGTGCGTGCGCGTGTGCGCGTGTGCGTGTGTGTTTGTCGAGATCCCGGCGCCCACCGGCCTGGGGCCCAGCCTGCCTCTCAGCACTGGTTCTGCCGTCGGGAAAGCCGAGGTTGAGCGTGCACGAGCCATGGGGTGTCCGCGGGAGTTCCACTAGGGCCGCGTGCAGAGAGGTGACAGACGGGTCCACGGCACAGCAGCCGCGTCCAGGAAATGCGTTCCCTTCTCCACACGTGCAGGTTTGCACATGTGTGTTCAATGTGTGCAAGAGGTTGTGTGTGAGATGACGAGCACAAAGGTATGTGCCGTGTGTGCTGTGTGGACATCTATGTTGATAGTGTGTGTGTATCTGTGTGATGGTGTGTGCGTGTGAGGGACGTAGTTCGTGGGCGAGGTCGTGTAGATGGCGTGTGTGCTGTGGGAGGGTGTGCGTGTGCGTGTGTGAGGCGGTGTGTGCGTGTGAGGGACGTGGTTCGTGGGCGAGATCGTGTCCGCGTGTGTGTAGATGGCGTGTGTGCCGTGGGAGGGTGTGCGTGCGCGTGTGGGAGGCGGTGTGTGCGAGTGAGGGACGTGGTTCGTGGGCGAGGTCGTGTTCGCGTGTGTGTAGATGGCGTGTGTGCCGTGGGAGGGTGTGCGTGTGCGTGTGGGAGGGAGTGACACGATGGTGTCTGTGCATGCGACAGGGCGTGTGTGCGAGACTGTGAACCGTTCCCTTGTGTGTAGCTGCTGCGTGTGCGTGTGTGATGGTGTGCGTGCATACACGTGAGAGGACGAGTGTGGAACGTTCAAATACTCGGAAGCCGAGGGATGTGGTGTCGGGTTTCGGGTGAGGCAAGACGGAGCTGAGAAGCCCAGGGCCGGCGTCCCCTGGACGAGAGCCGAGCGCGGCCCCCAACGCGGCCACCAGCCAGGGGTGCGGCCCCGAGGAGCGCGGGTGCTCCAGAAAAGCTGGATGCTGTGCAGGGTTGGCGGGAGAAGGGGGAGCCCAGCTTCAGGGGATCTGAGGAAGGCTCAGTGGGATCGGGAGTGAGAGCCAGGCCGTGGGTCCGGTGGCTCGGGGCGGGGACTCTGAGGACAGCAGGATGGCCCCAGGCAGACCGGCGGGCAGGGACCATGTGTCGGGCAGGCCAGCCCTGGCCCCAGAGCGGCAGGAATGGACCCGGGGAGGGGAAGGGCGGGGGGAGCCCCAGCGGCACCGCACGGGAGGCGGACATTTGGGTCGCGGACACCCCGGACGAAGAGTAACGGCCGCTGTCTGAGCACGCGGAGACCGCAGGAAGGCGCGTCCCCCACCTGCCTTTACCCCCCTCCCACCAGGCCTCGCGGCTTACCGGGTGTCGGGCATCACGCTTGGATGGCCCCCCGAGAAATGGTCTCAGTGGCAGGAAGTGATCTTCCTTTCAAGGCGTGTTTTATTTAATTCTCAAGAGGGCCGGGGTGGCTCAGGCCGTTGAGTGGCTGAGTGTTGGTTTCTGCCCAGGTCATGGTCTCAGGGTCGTGAGATTGAGTCCCATGGTGGGCTCTGGGCTCATTGGGGAGTTTGCTTGAGATTCTCTCTCGCTCGCTCTTCCTCTCCCCTACCCCTGCTAGCGTGTGTGTGTGTGTGTGTGTGTGTGCACCTTCTCTCTCTGAAATAAAGTAAAAATAAAATACTCAGGAGCCTCTGGAGATAAGGATGATGAAACGGGGTGATCAAGTTAAGTAACAGAGTTTGGGGGAACGAGAAGGAAAACATCATTAGAAAACAAGACTAGATTTCTAGTTTTGTTTGGGCATATTCCAGAGAATTCTAAATGGGAATTTCAGATCCGTTGGAAAAAGGCTGAAGTAAACACGTAATAACTTCCCCAAGTGTTAGAATCGAAAGATAGCAGATACATGCATACATCAGGTAGGTTTATAAGAAATCTAAAAGCATATCGAAGATGATATGCTAACTCGGGACCATACTAGGCACAATGCACCTCGTGCAGCGTCTGTAGAGAGGATCTGACTGGTTTTTATTCACTTGGCTATTGGGTGGCAAGGGGTGAATTCATGCGGAATTCCGAAGTACCATTACCAAATTTTTCAGAGTGATGGGCCAACCCTGAACCTTCTGGGATTGGTCCATATTGCGTCAGAAGGAAAATCAACTAGCTCCTTCCGGTGCTCATGTCCCCGTTAGATCTGCACGCGTGCACGCATAGCTGCACTACGAAATCAGGAAAGACCTGGCACTTTACCGCGATCCCTCTTCTGGGATCCTGGCCACCAAGGCAAGTGCTGGGCTGCTGTCATTTAACCCGAGCCCATCTCCACACAGAACAGCAGGCCTCGGAGTTTTTCTTCAAAGTATACGCAAATGGCGCAAAGCTGAATTATATAATTGTGCAGTAAACATTGCTCGAACGTTGTTCTACTTTTAATTCTAAACTAATTTAAGGAAGAGTGTTTCCAATTATATGGACCAGTAGCATGCAACTGGCAGAATTTACGGAGCAGTTTTAGGCTGAAAATTAGAGCAACGCCGGGTACTCTCCACGAGAGTATTTTGTGTCCTGTCATCTGGAGGTGACAGCCAGGAAGTTAGGTTCTTGTTCACGAAATGAGTCTTTCCAACAAACATTCGCTCTAAGGAATTGTGGCTGAATTTCGTGTAGAAGAATAAGATCGAACCTTGAACATACTATGTATAGATATTCTACACCGGGCACCAACTAGTCAATATGTATTTGATGGCACCATTTTCTAAATAACTAAGGTTAGATCTTTACGGCGAGGTAGACGGAAAGTGATACGTTTCCTAGATTCTAGAACCTAGGATAAGCACCAGATTCACCGGAAGGGAGGCTGTCTGTCTGCAAATATCTGTCTGTCCCTGGGGGTCGTGGGGTTTCCAGCTCCGTCTAAGGAGGAGCTAAGGGGAACATCACTAAGTCTCCGAGGCTTTTCTTGTCCTCCCAGGAATTGTCATTTCAAAGTTGGGAAGGGGACGTCTAAAAACTCCCCGCATTTTGTTAGCCAGTATTTCAGGAATAAATTTCTTTTGCTAAAATACATTTTTGTTTTTAGTAAATGGTTTCCTGCTGGGCCTTTGGAGAGGGTACCAACTCCAATTTGTAAAAGTGTTCCTATTTTTGGATTTTAAAACTTCTAAGTCAATGTGAGTATGGGCCAACATGAGAACTAATAATAAAAGCTGAGTAATTTGGTAATTATTTTTTCAAAACAACAACCACCCAAAAAAATGACTGTATTCTTCTGCTTTAGTACAGAATTCACATTTGTTCCTTGAAATAAGGTAAAATATTTGAACCAATCATTTTATTATTTCTCAGTGCCTCTCAATTTTAAAGCGAGGGCAACAATTTTAGAGTATTTTCCAAGCTGGTGACATAAGAAATGCAGCAAAACCTTCTCCTAAAGAATCTCCCAGTTGATGAATTTCATTGTCCCTGCTTCCTGTGTGCGGGGGTGGGTGGCAGGGTCCCCTGACTCCCAGGCCCCTCTCCGCAGGGCTTGTCAGTAGTGTCTTTACAGATGTTGTCCTTGAAAAAAGCTATTTATTGACAATTAATTTCAATCTCCATACTCACCTATGCAAGCGTCTTCTTTTTAAATTTATCACAATGCCAATTACTATGTTTCACTAGAAAGTTGACCAATTAAAACATTTTCCTTTTCAAAATCCACTCATTGATTTTTTTGAAATGTTATTTTAACATTCTACTATGTGTGAAAATACCATATACACATAACTACAATATTCAAAGGGACCCGATTTCATTTTTATAAAGTCAGTTTTATAAATGGATTTACGAGTCAGAAGTATTTTAAATATAGTTTATATACCATTATTACAAATTATTGTTTTATTTTTAAAGATTTTATCTTTTTTTTTTTTAATTAGGAAAGAGAGTGAGAGAGAGCATGAGAAGGGAGGTCAGAGTGAGAAGCGGACTCCCCATGGAGCTGGGAGCCCGATGTGGGACTCGATCGCGGGACTCCGGGATCATGACCTGAGCTGAAGGCAGTTACCCAACCAACTGCGCCACCCAGGCGCCCTTTTTTTTTTTTTTTTAAGATTTTATCTTTTTTTTTTTTATTAGGAAAGAGAGAGAGTGAGAGAGAGCATGAGAAGGGAGAAGGTCAGAGTGAGAAGCGGACTCCCCATGGAGCTGGGAGCCCGATTATTGTTTTATTTTTAAAACAAAATTGGTTTAGATGTTCTGCAATCAAGCGGGTATCCCGGAAGGTGTATTTTTTTTTTTTTATCATTTTCTATCTAACCGTATTATTTAAAATTCCTGAAATAGGTGTTGTTTTACTTTATAATAATCATGTTTCCCATGACAGTCTTTCTCTATTTTGTTTAAAAATACATTTTCTTTGATAATTTAGCACATTGGAAATTTATCCTAATCACTTAAATATGTGATATATAATAGTTTGGTGTTTCCTAAATTGAAAATGAGATTTTTATCACAGAACATTAGGTTTTACACATAACAAATATGAACTGATCTTTTAAAGAGGTATTAGCAGGATCGACAAATCCTTTTAAACTATTTATATTGCTTAGGTATTTGGTAGTTCTTGGGGAATTTTACATATCCTATATTTTTTATTCATCAGCCAAACAATCCTAACTTCTGTATGAACAATATACTCATTTATCATGTATAAATGATTGCCATCAACATGCCTCTCAAAAACATTCTGCATCAGGTTTAAAAGTTTTCTCTGTAAATGTCACTGAAATCGAAAATTGAAATTTATTATTAAATGAGGTTTAAGCTCTCATGACCATTCATTTTTCAAGATAATAGCTGACTCTAGTCTCACATTTCTGAAAAGGCACTTTTCTAAAGTATTTTCAAGAATTAAAAGATACATTTTTCCTGCCCTGGAAATAAGAAAGGATTTTAAAATAAAGGAAAAGAGAATGAAAATCTGGTGGATTAATTTATCAGTTTCTGAAACAGTAGACTAAAAGGATCGGCACCTAAAACACAAATACGTTCTTTTAATGAATTCCCTGGGCAATCCGTTTATCTTTAAGCTCCGAGCTGGTGGGTTAAACAGCCAGGCATTGAAGTCGAGCAAACCCTGGGGGGTGGGGTGGGGGAGGGGAGGAGGAGGGAGGGGAGGAAGGTGAGGGACCCAAAGAGAATACCCTGTGTTCGCACGGAGGTGTCCGTGAGCAAATACACTTCACTTGTGAGTACCTGCGGTCGGACTGGAAGGCTCATCCAACCACTTACAGTGACCAAAAGGGGCAGCAACTGCACCAGCTCCTCACTCCTTCCCCCGAAAGCTCTAGAGAGACAGGTAGGTCGTTAAATTCAGATTAAATCGGGAATGTGGTGCTTCGACGTTGGAACTGAAACCTTTGGGACACGTGAAAAACTAGCTAAATAAAAGAAACGCATCTGTGTACTTACTTACTGATCATGTCGCGTCATGTGTGTAAGGACCAGTCTATCTGGCTCTGAGCCGCACCCCTGCCGCAGGCTCAGCTTCCCTGGGGTCGCCGACACGCGGGCCACCCCAGGACCCCTGCAGGACGCAGCCAGGCACCTCCCCTCGCGGAGGTAGAGCCGGGTGCCGGCCACCTGGGTGACCCAGGGGCTGGACGCCCCAGGAGCCTCACACCTGGTTGTGGCTCCCGGCGTTCGCGGGTGGAAAGGCGAGGGGGGCGTGCCCGCCCGGGGCGGCCCGCGTGGAGGTGGCCGCCGAGGCCGCGTCTCCGGGACCCGCCCGGCCTGCAGCGCGCGTGGCCCGGCCACCGGCGGGCTCCCGGAGCCTCTGTGCGCCTCGCTGCAGATGGGGAGCCGGCGCGGGTTCCCCTCCCGCCCCAGCGAGCCCGGCCGGGCGCTCCCGAGCCTGCGCGCGGGTCCCGGCGGCTGCCCGGGCTCCAGCGGGCCTAGGCTGCAGGCGCAGCTGCCACGGCCGCCCGGCTCCAGTCCTCCCGGCCGCGCTCTGAGTCTGCGGAAGACGCGTCGTCAGCGCCACTCCGCCGAGGTCCCAGGGCCCCGAGATGGCTGCGGGCGGGCCGGGCGACGAAGGCCGAGCGCCCTGGTGCCCCTCGGCCAAGCGCGGGGCCTGAGAGCGTTCCCCTCCACCCCGCGCCCCGCCCGGCGCCCCGCGCGGCGACCCCGGACCCCGCGGCGTCCCCGGCACCTTGGAGGCCAGCCCTCCGATCCCGGAGGGGCCTTCCCTGTCATCCGCCCCCCGGTTCTGAGACCCCCACCCAGGACTGGGGAGGCGCAGGAACTCTGCAAATGCGCGCGCGCGCGAACACACACACACACACACACACACACACACACACAGGCGCGCGCGCAGGCCGTTGCTATGGAGAGGCCGGTTACCAGAGAGGCTGAGGGCGACAGGTCCCCTCCTCCAGGCCTCCCTTCCCTGCCTGCGCCCCCTCTCCGCCGACCTCCCCCACGCCCCGCTGGAGCTTCCGGGGCCCCTCCCGCCTCCTCCGCGGCCCCTGCCTGCAGCCCCTTCTCTCCTCTTTCCCTCCCAGCGCAGGGCCAGGGGCAGCCCCAGAGGCTGGAGCAGTACCCCGAGGCTCAGGGCTCCCGGGTGGGCCCACGCCCCGAGGGGGGCAGCGAGGAGGGACAGGAACCACCACCACTCGCGTCTTTGCCCGAGGAGGATCCTCCGAGAGTGACCCAAGTTGTAGGGCCGGTCGCCGGTCTCTGGGCCTGGACCACCCGCAGGCCCAGTGCACCGGAGGAGGGAAGGGCGGATTGCGAGCCCCCAGGGAGTTTGCTGGGGGGCCGCAGGCCCTGCCCTGGCTGCCGGCTGCAGGAGCCCCGGTGATTTACCGCCTCCAGGTCTACTGGGGGTGGGGGGTCAGGGTGCACCTCGGGGTGGGTAACCGGAGAGAAGCCCAAGTCTACCCCTTCGGCCTCCACTGGACCTCATTTTCCCTCCCGCGCTTCTGGAAGCTCCGACACCCGGCCGGCATCGAGCTGGTGCCACCTGGGCCCAAAGGAGCTGTTCCTGGAGGCGCCACCTCTTTGCCCTGGAGCTCGGTGAAGCGCTGGGCTCCGGGCCACTACAAATACCCAATCAAAGCAGGGTTCAGCGTAGGCCTTGGTCATTGGAAGCGAGTCCTTAGGACACTTTTAGACAGAGGTAAGCAGGCACTCGACTGACGTCTGTTGACGACCCTTCCCCTGAGCCCTGGCCCAGGCGTTTTCCGGAGAAAAGAGTGAGGGCGGGGCGGGTCTTGGGGGCAGGGCCTGAGGGGAGGGGTGGGGAGGAGACGGGCTGCGTGTTAGCTCCACCAGCGCAGGCCGCAGGGACAAGGGGGGGCAGTTTGCCCTTGAGGGGCCAGAGCGGGGGGGGGGGGGGCCGCCGGCGGTGGTGCGGGAGGGGTCCGGTTAGGAGGGGCCGCGCGGCCGGCTCGGTGCTGGCCCCCGTCCCCAGCTGTCCTGAGTGCAGGAACAATGGGGAGGCAGTGGGAGAGGGGGACTGGGAGGAGGGCGCCAGGGTTTCCAGAAAAGGAGAAACTAAAGAGCCCCTCGCAGACTGTCATCTGCATGTGACAAGGTCTCTCCCCGCTCCTTTCTTTCTTCCTCTTGTTCCTGCAGCTGTGGGCCTCGGAGAACGCATTGTGCACACAGATGTTGGGTTTCAGCCCTCGGTTCTCTGCTGCTCGCCTGGGGCATAGCGCACTGGGGTGCCCCAACCTGTAGCTGAGACCCGGGGGCCCGGGCTTGGGGAGAAAGAATGTGGGGGGAGGGGGGAGGGTCAGGGAAGCGCAAGGGGCTGGCTGAGCAGCTGTGGGAGGCCAATCACAGGGCCCAGCAGGCCTGGATGCCCCCCAGGCTCCAGCAGGGTCAGGGAGCTTGGGGAGAGCGATAGACTGGAGTGCAGCCCTGAGTCCCCCCCCCACGCTCCATTTGCCTGCGAGGCAGTGGTCCAGGCTGGGCCTTCGACCCGGAGAGGCAAGAAAGCAGATGCATTCCACGGTTTCACGGCCGCCTCCGGCCAGCTCCGGGGGCTGGAGACCTGCCGTGCGTGCTGGGGGGGGGGGGGGGGGAAGGTGGCCAAGCCCTCAGTCCTTCCCGCGTTGGGCAATGCGCTTTGTACAGGAATTGGAGACCCAGACACTCGAGAGTAAAGGGGGGAGGGCCAGGGAGGGCATTTACTCGCTCGTTTTACCAGCGTAATTGGCCTGCTTCAATTTGGAAAAAAAGCAAAAGGCCCCCCACGGCAAGAGTGGAAAAACTAACTGGAAAGAACAATTTGCCATAAATTTTCCTCTTGCAGAGTTTCGACACCCGCACCTTCCCATAGCAGAGGTCACAGTAAGGCCATGCGGGCTGACGGTTCTGGTCGCGTCCCCTCTTCCCTGAGCGCCACCCTGAACTTGCCGGGTTTGAAGTGCACTCGAGCGGTGGAAGGGAGGACGGCTGAAAAGAAAGAGCAGGCGAGGCCCGGGCGTTGTACGAATGACTGACAAAGCCGATGTCCATTCATAGTCTCGGGCGGGAGAGGGTGTTCGGAGAGCCGCGGCCCCTTAGCCAATTGCTGTCAGCAACATGTGGGGGGGGGACATCGCTATAGCAACCGGTGGCTGGGCCGCGAGCCGCGCCGCCGCCGGCCGGGTGCGCGCCGGGCCGGATATAAGGCGGGGCGCGGCGGCCGCGCTGGATGGAGCTGCGCGCGCGGCCGGTGGCCCTGCGGGGACTGTCCCGCCTCGGCCCCGCGCCCGTGCTCGCCGCGCCCCGGCCCCGAGCGCCTTGCCCCGGGGCCCGACCAGAGCGGCGCGCTCAGAGCCCGGCAGAGCGGCCGCGCAGAGCTGCCGGCGCCCGCGGGCTCCGAGCCGGTGCCGCAGCCGCCGCTGGAGCCACGGCGCTCGGCACCTTTGTCTACGCCGGCCTCCCGAGAAGTTTGTGGTCAGAAGCAGGATGGACCCGCTCGTCTGTGGCTCGGGCGCAGGGAAACGGCCAGCGGCGGTGATGGCGCCGCGGCTGTCCGCGGCCGCCGCGCCCCGAGGCTGTTCGGCCCGGCGCATGCCGTCTTCCGCTCCGGCTTGGGCGCTGGGCACCGGCCCCTCTGCAGGTAACCGGGAGCTCGGGGCCGGGGCGCGGGAGAAAGGAGAGAGGCTGGGGTGGGGGAGGGAGGAAACAGGAGGGATCCACCGAGGGCACCGCCAAGCGGGTAGGTGGCAGGGCTCGGAACCAGAGCTTGGGGAGGGGGGAGGGTGCGCTTGGGGGCTTGGATGGGCAACCTGGGCGTCGGAGAGCCCAGTGTGGGCGCCAGCTCAGACTCGAAGCAGGACACCTGTCAAAGCCTCTGGCTGGCAGGGAGGTCTGAGGTCACCCCCCCCAGTGGGTTTGGGTTGGACTTCCCAGGGTGACCCGGTTGGTGGTGCCGAGATTGAGAGGGGGTGGCAGCTGTCCCGTCCCCCAGGGCCCCTTGGAGACTGGCAGGACTGGCCGGGGCCCTCGCCCTCGGACTTCCCCCACGCACCGTGCAGGTCAGACCTTCAAGAGAGGGCCGTGGGGAGTAGGGGGGTGGAGCGCGCGCTGATGGGCAGGGGTGTGGGAAAAGGAGAGGAAGCTGAGGGAAGAGCAGCCAGGATGGAGGGGAGCCAACGCGGGGACATTTTCCTCCCAGCCCATTTTGGGGCGCTCTTCACTGTGTTCTCTGGGTCCGGGAGGGCGCCTGTGTGCCCTCCGGGTGTTTCGGGTAAGGGCCGGGGATGGGTACGGAGGGAGGAGCAAGAGGGGCGGTGGGGCCGAGGTTGAGATTGCAGGATCTTTTGAGCGCTCCTCCCCGCCCCACCCCCCCGCCGTTGGGGAAGCGCCTCGAAGGGGCCACCTCCCCTCCCCCAAACGGAACCTGCGCTTTCTCGGCCCCCGAGGTGAGGCGGCCGCGCGCTCGCGGAGAGAAACTTCTGAAGGAGGGACTTCATTTCCTGCCTTCCTTAACTACCTGTGTGGTTCAGAACGGTGGCCTCCTTCGAGGTTCTCGAGAAGTCCCACTCGAGGCAGTCAGGCGGACCCCCAAATTAGGGGAGAAATCACAGCAGAATTGGTTTTTAGGGCCGGAGTCTCCCGCCCTTTTGTGTCACCAGTGCGCTGAACTGGCCGCGCTCCACGCTAGACGGGTGGGGGGTTCTCTGTCACAGTCGCCAGGGTCCCCGAAACGCACACCCCGAGGGCAGCGAGGGCCTCTCCGTGCAGGTCCCCGCAGGCTTGCCGCCGGCCCCTGCCCCTGCGCGCGCTCCCGCTCTGGGTTCCAGTTCCCCAGCTCAGTCCGCAGACCGCGGTCCCTGTTCGGCAGCCGGAGCCTCTCTGCCTGGGGTCGGGGCGCAGTGTGTCCACGTGCTCTCCGCCCCGGGCAGCGTTCCCCGAATTTAGAGGCGAGCGAAAGTGCGAGGAGGTGAAGGTTTGTGTGCAGGAGCGGGGAGAGAAGCTCGCTTCTTTTTATCAACCCGAGAGGAAACGCCCCCCACCCAACCAAGCACACCCACTTGGCTCCCGAGAAGGGGGTGGCGTGGCGGGGGGCGCCGCACAGACGTGCGCGGTGAGCCTGTGCGGCCCCGGGTGGATGGATGCGGGCGGCGCTGGGGACCTCAATCGGTGCCCCGCGGCCAGCGCGCTTTGTGGCGGGGAAGCTGGGCCACGACATTGTCCCCTCGGGAAAGGGGGCCGGGACCTCTTGGAAACCCCTCAGTGCTGTGAGTACTCGCGGCCCCCAGGAGCCCTGGCCCCGGGCGCTGCGGCCTGTCCGCGCTGCGGCCTGATCTTTCGGACTTGCGCGGGCTCCTGTAAATAAGGGAGCGGGGCGGAGGGACCGGGCAAGGGAGGTGAGAAAGCCCGCAGTCCGTCCAGCCAGGCAGGGCCGGGAAACAGACCTGCGCTCCAAGCAGCGAGCGCCACGGCGGGGTCCTGACCCGCGAAGCCGGGCGAGGTTCGGATGAGGCTTCTCAGCCTCGGAGGAGGAGGAGGAGGAGGAGGAGGAGGAGGAGGAGAAGGAGGGTGGGCAAAAACTCCAATCCTGGAAAGGGTTTGGTTCTTGCGGGGGGGAAACTCCTTCTTCGAGACCCCGGCGTCTGGGAAAACACTTGACCGAGGAGGCACGCAAGTGCGCGCATCAGAGCAGGCCTCGGGGACCGATCTGCACGCCGAAAACACGGGCTGGGAGCGGGCGCACCGAGTGTACTGGCCGACTGTGAGTCCGTCGGTAGTAGGAAGGCCGGCGGAGAATCCCAAAGATGGCCGGGGCCAGGCGTTCTCCGGGGGGCCGATATTTCCCGTCTGTTCTCAGCTGATCGCTGACACAACTTGCTATGGATCCAGCACTCTCCCAAATTAGTTCACAAGACCGTAGCTTTCCCCCCTTTAAAGGTAAATATCGTAAATCTTCTGTGAAGTCTTAAAACAGAGTAGTTCCCCCAAACTGATGTTCTAGGAGCACTTAAAACTGGTAAAAGACCTTTTATTATCTTTTGCCTATTATTTTTGTGTCTACGCCTGAAAAAAATAAACAAATGGCTTATTTTCTAACAGGGTATCCCCCCTTATTTTCATTTAAGAATAATTATTTCTTGGACATTCTTTTCTCTTGCCTAGATAGGCTTTTTTTTTTTTTTTTTTTTTTGGCTACTTGAATTGCAGATTTGCAAGTACAATTTCATCTGCGCTATAGGAACAATGGCTTTCACTCGCACAAAGGGTTTCTCCCACCCTGGATACAGACCGAAATGCCTCTTGCTCTGATAATAGCTTCTGAAAAGATTTTGTAATGCAGAGAATTAATACATGATTATTTCCGCCTGACTTCTCTCATTTATGAGAATTCTGTGGCAAATTCCAAATTAAAAATAGTTCAGTTAACAGCTTTAAAAAATACTTTTAAAATATTTTAAGACACTACCCTCCCCCATATTTTTAAGGCTGGTCATTCCCACGGCCTGAAAACCATGCAAATTTTTGGCCGGCTGTGCAGTCCTAGCCAATACATTTTAGTAAGTCAATTTTAGTAATTCTAGCACGAAATTTCCAAATAATTCTAAAATTTTGCATCTGGGAAAGCAAAGACAGATTTGTTATAGCAACTCATTAGTAGTCTCTAAAATCACATTCTAAATTTTACAGGCCAAGGGATTGGTGCAGTCATAGGTAAAGGAGCAGAGGGCACGGGGAAGCTGGGTTTGCAAAACCAAGTCCTTGGGAAGGATCCAGATGAAAACACGCACAAATTAGAAGGTTCACAGGAATGAAATGACATGCCTGTGACCATAAGTTTTGGGTACAAGTGTGTTTTAAAATTGAAGTCAGTGGCTGGGGCACTGGGCTGCTATTAACTGTTCACAGGCTTGGAAAAATGCTCACGGCTGCTACTGGCCCGCGGATATTTGTTACCGTGAAGTTTTGTGTGTGTGCGGCTGCCTTAGTTCTCAAAACCAAGTTTGGGCATAAAATGTTCTCTCTCTCTTTTCCCCCCCTCTTTTCTTTTAAGCTTACCACATGGACAGCTACAGAAAAAAAGTTTTGAAGATATTTTGCCATAAATGGCTCAGAAGACAATGTAAAGGAAGCCCCATGCACCTTCACTTGCAACAGATCAAAATAGTTTAAATAGGTCAGGACAGCGCGTGTGGATTCTAATTCCTGAGAGCAATTCCGCAAATTGTCCCTGTGGTCACATTTATCTTAAATCACAGCTTCTGCATTCTTTTACATTCTAAATTCAAGGAGTTGCAGGCGGCAGTGGTTGAGTGGAAGAAATAGGCAATATTACACTGCAGTTTACTGTCAGGATACATCTAACCTAATACAAAGTTGACTTAATTATTCCGGATCATTTTTAAAAACCATACTTTCCTGCATCTGGAGCTTGGCATTAAGTGCTTGTGTGTGTGTGTGTGTGTGTGTGTCTCCTACCTCCTGGGGTGCACGGCTACCAGCGCGCCCCGTGACCTCTCTGCCACCATACAGTTCCGCTCTTAAAAGACGCCCGACTGTAAATGTCAAAGTCATAAATATTTCAGCATTATTTTCTTTCAGTTCCAAGTCAAGACTGACAGGATGCCTCTAATTAGTTGAGGGCTCTCTGCAGGGCCCAGCCCTAGGACGAAATTTGGGGAAAGCTTGTGTAGTTCGAGTCGCTCAGCCTTGGGGCGCAGGGACCCAGGAGGGGAGGGCCGAGGCCCACCCACCCAGGTCACACCTGGGGCGCGGCTCCCTCCCCAGCCCGGATCGGATCAGGCTCCTTCTCTCTTAAAGCTGGTGGTTAACAGGGATTAGAAGTTTTGTTTGTTTTCTTCATTCCACAAAAAGAAAAGAAATAAAATAGTCATAAAGTTATTTTACCTCGATCACTATCCAGAGGAGAGTTCACTTCAATTTTTTTTTGAAAATTTTCTATGAATTTTCGTTTCTTCCGGGATTCTTAACACCTGACTAGCAACCAGCAAGTTTTTCCTCCCGCCGGAGCTCTCCTCTCAGCGCCCGGTAGGTCGGAGCCACTGGGGGTGCAGGGGGGGTGGGAAAGGAGAGTGACTATTCCGGTTCCAGCCCAGTAGCCCCGGCGGCGGCGGCGGCCGGAGGGAGGGTTCCGAGCCGCCCCGGGGTCCTGCCGCCGCAAAGTCACAAGCCGCGGGCTCTCTGCCCCACAAACGCCTTCTGGCTCAGACCCCCGGGGTTCCCCGCGGGCCGGAGTCCTCCCCCTACAGAGCCCCCCACCCCCAGCGCCGCTCCTGTCACCAACTGCCCCTGCTGACCCAGCTGCTAGGGGGCCCGAGGTCCACAGCCACCCACCCCGCCCCTGGCTGCAGGAAGGGCCTCCCTGCGGATGGGCTGCAGGAGGTTAGCGGGGGCACCTTCTTCCCCGCCTGGGACCAGAGTCGCCCATCTCTGCGGGACAGCTCCGGCCCACGCAGCTTGGAAGGGGTCACGTCCTTTTCCCTCACCTCCTTCCCTTCTCCAGCAGCGCTGGCAGGAGCGGGTGCTCGGCAGTTGGGAGGAGGGAGAGCCGGATCCCGAGAGGAGGGACCCGGGCTCTGGGGCCAGTCACTCTCCTTGACATTTTTCCTTGACCTTTGAGTTCGTTCCAGGCGTGCTGTGAAAGGGACAGCAGTTGGCCCTGTTTCCCTACCCGGACTTGCCGGCCCCATCGTGGGTCATGGTGACGTGGGTGTCCCACCCTGCCGCCCAGCTGAGTGTCCGGCCTGGGGTCTCTCCCTCGTCCCAGACCTGGCCAGGTTGATGTGTGGGCAATGGCCACCAGCCTCGCGGCCTCCCGCCTGGAATCGCATGACAGCCGGGCCACCTCTGTCCCCTTACTCGGTGCGCGGGGGGAGGGGGCGGCCTGCGCAGCAGCGGGACCCCTCGTCCCAGACCAGCCGGCACCCTGAGCCCGGCCTTGGGCCCAGGCACGCGAGCGACGGTCGGCCGGGTGTGCGCTGTGCGTCCCCTCGGAGCCAGGCGGCCACCACACGCGTGTGCGCCTTGCTCGCCCGGCAGGAAGGTTCAGGAAGTCCCTGTTCCCGAGCG
>CM052806.1:91570203-91595052 GCA_028533885.1 Nasua narica | reverse complement strand
CCCGGGGTCCCCCCTCCGGCCCTCCGCCCTCCCCTCTCCCTGCTCCTGGGTTCCCACTCTCTCGCTCCTCCCCTGTCCCCTCTCCCCTCCCTTTTCCCCTCCCCTCTCCCCTCCCCCCTCTGCCCTCCCCTCCCCCCTCTGCCCTCCCCTCCCCCCTCTGCCCTCCCCTCCCCTCTCCCCTCCCCCCCCCAGCCTCCCGCCCTTTGCCAGCCTCGCCGTCCTCCGAGCATCCAGGCAAGAAAAGCCAGCGTCTTTTCTCATTTAACCCGCGTTTCCATTAACTCAGTCCCGGCACCAGCTAATCCGCGGCACCGAAGGCAAAAGGAGGCTAATTAATGACCAGCTTTTCCAGTCAAGACCGGCGATAATTGCTTTGGTGGCCTTTATGATTACAAGATAAAAATGGCCCGGCCTGACATGAGGCCGTGTGTACACTCGGAGACAGGAGGGAATGAGGAGGTGGGAGGCTGGATACGGAGCAGAAAATTACTAATAGAAGACACATAATGAATAGGCCGGCCAGGCATTCATGGGGAAAAAATCCATTTTGTTACCACGCGAAATTAGGTGGTGGAAAGGAGTTTGCTAATTGTTCTCATCATGTAGCAGCCGGGACCGAGGCGGGGCGCGCGTCTCCGTTCATTTCCGGAGTAATGGTGGGGGGCGTGCTGGCTTTAGTCGGGAGTCGCACCCGCGTCCTTCCGACTGCCCCATTCGCTGTTAATTGTGGCTAATACACCTGCTGAGGAAGCTAAGGGGAGCGCCATGCACCTTTAGCACATAGAGACTAGCGAAATGCACCTAAAGAATCCCCCCACCCTGACCCCAAACCGTGAGACTCTGACCGCTCGCCTCCCTCACTCTGCACCAAGGGGAAGTGCACTCCGGGGACCCGCGCTCCGAAGGCCCTGCAGCTCCTTTCAGGGAAAAGCCCGAGGGTGCCCGGCGCTGGGGTGCGTGTCCTGCCCGGGCGCAGGCAGAGGGGCTCCGGCCGGCGGCGGCATGGAAGAAAGGCTTCTCCGCAGGCCACCCTCCTGCCGTGTGTCCACCACTGTGGACGTGCAACTTAAGAACCCGCCCCCCCATCACACCGTGTGCTGTAGAGTTGTTTGACCTCTCTGTGCCCCCAAAACATTTGTGGGCGTGCTCAAGAGGAACTGGGGTATTTTCCTCACCCCTGTTTAGAGGAAGGGGTGTGCGCTTTTACTTAAAGCAGCAAATGGCTGCCAACGACTATGTCGTTGTGGTTGGGAAGATGATGGCCTTTGGAAACCAGGTCAGGCCTCTGAGTCACCTGCCGAAAACGTTGCAGTCTGCAGGGCGCTAGTTAGAAATGCCTCCCCCCCCTTGTTTGAGGGGCGCCGTTCTGGATGATTGCTCCTGGGGTTGCTTTAATGCCAACACGGCTCTGGGCTGAGCGCGATGATCGCCTTGCACTGCAGAAGGGGGTTTCCAGGAGGTCATTCTCTGCTAGGGGCTAACGTGTCCTTGTCTCCTGTTCTGCAGAAAAGCAAACTCAAGCTTCTGCCACACGGAGCGGAGCAAGAGGACTCGACCCCATTCATCGTGCTGACCCTGGTCTGTGTCGTGGCCATGGTCGGGGTCCTCCTAGCCTCCGGGGTCATCTACTGCCTGCGCCACACCTCCCACTCGCGGCTGCAGGAGAAGCTCTCGGGACTCGGGGAGCACCCCGGCCCGGATGCCACCGCCGCCTACCAGGTAGGGGCTCGGGGGAAGGGGGTTCCGTTCATCAGGGCCCGATCTGCGGCCCCCGCCCATTCCCAGCGCTTCGTGGAATCATAGTTTGGGTTCTTTCGGGAAGACAGTTTGAAACTGCCATCAGAATTCACATATAGAGGGGCCCCTGGGTGGCTCAGTGGGTTAAGCGTCTGCCTTCGGCTCAGGTCATGATCTCAGGGTCCTGGGATCGAGCCCCGCATCGGGCTCTCTGCTCAGCGAGGAGCCTGCTTTCCCCTCTCTCTCTCTCTCTGCCTCTCTGCCTCCTTGGGATCTCTCTCTGTCAAATAAATAAAATCTTAAAAAAAAAAAGAATTCACATATATACCTCGTAACCGCAGTTTTACTGCTGGGTATTAATCTTCCTCTCTTCTCAGCTCACCTCAGTCAGCTGTGATAGAAGGTTGCTCATTAGAAATGTGGAAAAAGTACAAAACATGAATTATGTATTATTTGGTATCTTTCTTAGTTTGGCCACTGTTCATGAAAAATGCCAAAGTTGCCAGATAAATGGGTTGCGTAGACGTTTGAAGATGTCTCTTAAATCATCGACTTCCTCCGGGTCTCCTATGAAAAGGTCCTTTGACCTGACCCGAGGCCATCCCTGGCAGGATGTGTATAGAGTGAACTCTAATACTGATGAGTGGGAAGCAAGCCCGGGGCGCCTCAGTGAGAGCGCTGGTGGCGCCCGGCACCTGGAGACGAGTCGGAAGCCAATGCGAGTGTGAGGGAGGCAGGACGGGAGGAGGTTTCTGGGCGCTCTGCAGCGCGTACTTTATACTTAGTGACGTCCTGCGTGAGAGCGAGCCTTCGCTTCTAGCGGCAGGGCCGGCCCACGGCGTAGACAAGTCAGGGCTCAACGCTCGGTGTCGTCCCCCTTTGGGAAGCTGGAATCCTTAATCACCGTTTTAGAAATTCGATCAATATGCATTTGTGAAACATTTTCTCCCCTTGGACGAGATTCTTTGTTCTCTGTAGTTACATGATTATGATGTGTAATGGGTCTGTCTGGTAAAGAATGCATCGTATTTTACAATAACATGGGAAGAGTCAGACATCACAGTTATATGGGGGGTCTCAAGCTCTTTCTAGAACCACCCTCCCTCCATACTGTCCCGTGAGCTGCCCTCCGGGGCCTTGTCTGAGCTGCTTTCTTTCCGCGGGCCCCCCTGACTCTGGGCCCCAGAAGGAGCTGGGCTGAATTTATAAAATCACCATGCTTACAAGAGACCAAGAGATAGCTTTCTCCCCCCACTAGAAGATTCTTGGTATTATCGCCAAAGAGAGAAAAGCGCTGGTTCTCTGGAGAGGGGAGGCCACGAGGCTGGTCAGGGTGGTCTTCTCTTAGAAAGAAACGGCACCTTCAAATGTGTGGGAGGTGGCATTTCAGCCCTAGTGCACGGCCGTGCTTCAAAGCCAGAGGAAAATCACGTTTGAAGAAGAAGGCCCGGAAAAAAATGTCACATAAACTAGTAAGAATTTATCCAGAAATTCTATTGAGCAAGACCGTCAGTGGGGCTGCTGGGCCGCGTCTGTGCCAGGGCATAAATAAATTATCGCCCCAGCCCTGTTCTGTGTGCAGGAGACGGGAGACCACGCGGGGGTGGGTTTTTAGAAAGCATGGCGTCCTTTGATACACTTTGAAATTCAAATATAAAATATTGATCGAATGGGAAGGTTGGACTTGCATGCAGAAATGACTCCGTTTGGCAAAAATGCAGGTTGGAATTGCACACTTAGAACTGAGTTTGTGATAATTAACAGAAAAAAATCTTCCCAGTGACAGCTCTAATTAATAGTATCTGTAATTAAAATCATGCCCTTCCAGCAGGAAAATTGTTTGAATTTCTTGGAGTGACCTTTTTGCTGTTCCTCCTGGGGGCATGGTGGTTAAGTTGATATTGATTTTATAATGAGCTCTGGTTTGTTTAATAAGAATCTGTAATCCAGACAATAAACGAAATGTGTGCTTTTCTTCAATCCAGATTAATAAAAAAGGGGGGAAGCACAGAAAAAAACTTTTCCTTTGAAATATGATCTAGGAAAATTTGGAAATGAAATTATTATAAAGACTTTCTGATGGGCTTAGTTTTGAAATCACTATGAAATACCTTTCAGGGAACTGCTCTGGTTAAATGCAGACATTTGACCCAAAACGGGCGACCCACTGGGGCGGGGCGGTGGGGGGGAGGGAATGCCAGCCCGCAGGGATGGGATGAGATTTGGGATTTTGGCACTGTTACCTCTAGGTTTGGCTGAGTCATGTATGAAGGGCTCTTGTACGTGTAGCTACAAATAGAGGATGTTTACTTTGTAAATGAAGCAGGTATTATTAATTCGGGGTCGCAACCACACTCAACTTGGTTTTTCCAAAGCGACACCTGACGCCCCCTTCGAAGTCTGTCTGAGAAGTTGTTTCAAGTATTGCAAACATAAAAACCATTTCAGGAAAAGTTGCCTGGATGCTGTATTTTTTTTTTTAACCGTTGAACTTCTGCACTCCACTAATCCTATAATAAAGTGAAGTTTGGCTAAACCTGCTCCTAATTTCGCAACACTGGGTGATGAAAACATGGAGCGATTTCAGATCATCCCTTAGTTCAAACTCAATCATCTTTCTAAACTCTCCGAAAGAGACGAAGGTTATTGTGCCCGGAGGTTGGCGGCTGCCTGGAAACCGAGGAGCAGTGGGCGGTGAGGTAATAAGTTTCAAGTTTTATTTACGTCAGAATGTGAACTTACCCTTTAAATGGAGGAACTAAGTGTTCTCAGAACGCAAACAAACTTGAACTTGAGGAGGCTTTGGGTCCGCAGGGAAGGAGGGGAGCTCGGGGTGGGCGCCGAAGTGGGAGTTCCTCTCCCCGGAGAGCAAGAAAGGACAGTCTGCACACAGGTGAACCGCAGGGCGGTGGCCTCATTGGAAGAGAGCGCAGGTGGGGACCCCCCCAGCCCACCCTCCGTAAGCCCCGACAACACGCCCCTTCTAGTCTCTGCCCTCCCAGGCTCCTGGCAGCCGAGGCAGAGCCCCCACGTGCTCATAATTCACGGCTGTAGCTTTGGGGGAGTTGCGGTGCATTCGGGGAATGTTCTCGAACAACCAGTGGGCTTGTCTTTCAATTGTTTCAAACAGCGAGTAGTTGGCAGTGTTAGGTCCCAAGGCAAACACATTTAAACCCTGCTCCCTTCTTCCTCGGAACAGAACTATTTCATAGACCGGGTCAGCATCTTACTGTGTGTGTGTGTGTGTGTGTGTGAGAGAGAGAGAGAGAGAGAGATACTTCGTTTGCTTTACCTCTTGGAAGATCAAATATTTCCTGATAGACTCTTACACGTCAGCACTTGCCAAGAGATCAGTCGTAACCAGAGAATCTATCAAAGTTTAATTTCCTCAAACTTGGAAGAACTGGGCGTGTTAACTTTCAGAATAACTGAAGTCCATTTGGAAAGGCCATTTTTTTTTTAATGGCCGCCAAACTTGTCCCCAGTGTTTTACTGAATGTTATTTTTTTCTTCTAAATATATAAAACATAACGTATTTGGATTAAATCTGTACATTGTCACCTAAAAAGATCGTTTCTTTACTTTTATTCCCTTTTACCCCCCAAATTGGCATGTCAGCACCTAACATCTGTGTCGCGTGTGTTCGTGTGCCAACGTCGGTCCGCGTGCCGCTGGCGTGTGCAGGCTGGTGTGCAGGGGGTGTGCCGTGCCCGGCGTGTGACGGCCATCTCCTGGCACGGGAGCCCCGTCTCTGTGGAAGGCCGTGGGGTGAAGGTGCAGGGGGCAGTGATTAGGTGGTGAGAACCCGTTCCCTCCTCTCTGAGTCTCTGCGAGTGTCGCCTCCTCTCCCTGGGGCTTCGATCACCGCGGAGCAGGACTTCAGCGCTCGCCGGCCCACTCCCCGTCCCCACACGAGGGCACAGACTCCGCGGGATTTCCAGCAGGCCCCTTCCAGCAGCACGCTTCCTTACCCTTTGGAAGCCTTTGACCAGACCCCGAGGGGAGCGGCCCCGGGCGCGGCAGCCATCCCAGGGGCCGGCGGCCATCCGCGAGGGGCCGCGCGGTAGATGCCAGGTGGCTGCGGTTTGCGTGGCTCCCTCCGCCCCCCCCCCCCCCCGGGCGACGGGGGGCCGGCCCCTCGCAGAGGAGGGCGACTGTCACAGGCTGGCTTGTCCCCGGGACCTTGAGTTAAGGGACCCTTCTTTTCCGAAGGCAGTTTAATCTTCTGTAACTGGTACCGTCACTCGTCAGAGAAGCTTTTTCCACTCTCGGTAGAAAACCGGGGGTCTCCTGAGGTCCGCCGGCCCCGACCACGAGCTTCTAGAATAGCCCGTTTCCGGCAGCTAGGCATCAGAGAGAATGGCCTTTCTTTGCTTTACACTTACATTTTCAGGTCAAAATAACTTTTGTGCAACTTCCCAGCAAGCGAAATCTATCCTGCTTCATAAAAGGAAAAGTGCCCTCAAATATTATTAAAGAACTTAGGTTTTATCCTAACCCAGGCAAACCCGAGAATGGGGATTTTGCTAATTTTGCCTTTTCGAGAAGTTGCAGTTAGCACCTCTGCAGGGAGAATTCTCTTGAAGCCTTTCAGACACGGAGTTGACGTCTCATCCGGTCACGGGGAGGCCTTGACCTGGGGTCCTGAGCTCCGTGGCCCCAGAAGGAGGCCCGGGCTTCGCTGTAAGTGAGGTAAATGCTCTCTGCACAGTCACGCGAGACTGGAAAGCGAGCTTGCAGACTTTGCCCTGCCGCGAGGAATGCGTCCTCCCCGAGCGTTCGGAGAACCTGTGCGTTGGCGTGTGCATGCAGGTTCGGGGATCGATATTAGGGCCATGAGCTCCGCTGAATCTTCCAGACTCCTTTCCACCCGGGTCTGAACGCTGTCCTGTGAGGCATGAGTCTGTAGTGCATTCTGCTCATAAATCTCACATTTTCCAGCCTGCGGGCTCCCCGGGCCGCGGCTGGGTGCCCACTCTCCAGTTTCTGTGCGACGCACCTCCTCCGAAATAGCTCCTGAGATTTGGAAATAAGTGTGGAGGAGGCGGAAGGCTGGAAAGATTGCCAAAAACATATCTAAACCCAAAACTGAGACACGTCGTTGTCCTAATATAGCAAGCCGTCTCCCCTGATCAAACGATAATAATTAGATCAGACTTAATTGAAAATAACAGACCGCTCAGGGAGCTATCTGGAAGACGAAAGCTTGGGGTGGCCGGTGCCGGGGATCCCGGGCCTAGAGGCCGGGTGTGGACTGCATCTCTGTGTTGCTGGGTTCTGTCGGACGCTGGTGGCCTAGTGGATCTGGATTTTACTGGAACAACTGTCGAGGAAAGACAGGCCGGGGGGGGGGGAGGAGGGGGTTGCCAGCTTCACCTCTGCTGCGTTGGCTGCTTGCCGCAGTGGCGTCGTCTGTGAGGGCCAATGCGAGAGGAGGCACCTCGGACGCGTGTCCTGGCGGGGCTGCCGAGCGAGAGCCCGGCTCGGGGGCGGCTCATGAAGGTGCGAGCTTCTGTCGACGTCCGTGTGCTTCGGGATAGCAGAGGCCGGGGGAGCCCCTCCGAAGGCACCCCGCGCATACAGGAGGCTCCCCGGGGCCTGTCCTTCGGCTCCCCGGCCACCCGCCCTCCATCGCCCGCCAGGGCCCAGGGAGGTGCTCTGTGAGCCCCACCGGACCCCAGCTCACCCCGTGCGACCACGTGGGGAAAGTAAGCATCGGGTCAGCCGTGACGTGTCCCGGTCCCACGGCAGGCAGGTCGCAGAGCTGAATTAGGGCAATTTGCGGCATTTGGGGCCAGGCGAGCGCTTTTCCCACTGCGGGGAGGAGGTCGGGGGCCCGGGAGCACTCGCACGCGGGACAGGGTAGGACCTCCCTGGAGCCCCAGACCAGATGGTGCCCCTCCGCCTTTCTCTTCGTGGCGCGAGGCGCTGTGGCGGGGTCAGGATTGGTCAGATTCACTTCTCACTGCGTTTCTGACTTCTTAAAGACAAAGAGTTTGCCACGAAGCCTCAGGACGCGTCAGTAAGCAACACAAGAGCAAGTGGTGAGGTCGAGGGCAAACGCCATGATAGACGGCCCGGGGGGTCCCCTCGGGGGTGACAGACTCCGCAAGGACCGGCCCGGAGAGCAGGAGAGGACAGGCGGGGACATCCTTCGTATGCACACTGGAGGCAGGGACTGTGCGGAAGGGGCCGACTCCCGGGCATTCAGGAAGTCAGGCGCCCCGAGCCAGGAGCTCCTGCTGGGGACAAGGACTGTCCCCCCGGGCCATCTGTGTTGAGGGCAGCCGAGACGGAGCCGCAGGCACGCCTGGCCTCCAGCTCCTTTCACTCGTGCTGCGCTTCCTGGCTTACACATTTCTTTCCCAATATTTGCACTCTGGGGAAGGGGAGACCGGGATGCCTCCATTCCTTCTGGCCTCATGCCCCTCTGCGCCCCAGCCACAAAACGGGATGGAAGGACCTGGATGCCCTTCACTGGGCTGCTGAAGGTCAGAGAAGGTCACAGAAGCATAAATGCAGCTCCGTTCTAAATCCCGTGTGAGAACAGTCATTTGTGGCGATCGTAGGTGCTGGTGGCCAGGGACCTGTCGGAATCGTCTGGTTCTTGATGCTTCCCTCCCCGTCCAGGTGTGTGTTTATTACCTGGTTTATTCGTACAGCTGCTTTCTCTCCCCTATGCCCCGATGCAGAGAGATGGGCACATCTTCTAAACCAAAACTTGAGACGGACATTCTGTAAAGGAAGCACGTACGTCCAGGGACATGCGGACTTGTAGAAGTTCAGCCTTCTGGGGAGGACGGTTAGGGTGGGCACAGGTATGGAGAGAGTGCTGGGGGCTTCTGTGGGGCGCTGCTTCGCCCTCCTCTTCCCAGGACTAGAGAGCAACGAAGCCGTCCCCCACATCGTCCCCGGAGTGAGGGGGATGCGGGTGCACACCGGGGCCCACCTCGCGGCCCACACACCAGCCTGGGAGTCACCCCGCGGCTGCGTGCCCGGAGACAGGCTGCCCTCCGAGTCTCAGAGGGGCTGTCGAGCTGAATGCGGGGCGCTGGCAGAATATGCAGAATGGACCTCTCTGGCATTGAGACCTAAATGGCGGGAGGAGGGAAGGCACTCGGGCAGGTGTGGGGGCGGGGGAGAAGCTGTAGGCTCGCCCGCGGGGAGTACCCGGAGTACCGCAGTCTCAGAGCACTGGCTTCTGCTCAGAGAGGCTTCCGTGCCAGCTTCCCCCGCTCCCTGACGGGGGGACAGAGCCCGCGCGTGCAGGGGAGAGGCCGGGGTGGCCCTGCGAAGTCAGGCTCTCGACACGTGGGAATGACATGTCCAGCATGGCCTGGAGCCTGTCTCGGGGTCGGCCTCGTGCACGGCAGTGCTGAGCAGGGTCCCGCAGGCGCGCCCGGGGTACCTGTGCCCGAGGGGACCCTCCACTCCGGCTCAAGCCCTCGGGGGCCACAGGGAGTACGGCCCATGCTGAATGGCGTGGAGCAAGGCAGGCGGGACGTGAGGTGTTGGGGTCGGGAACCCTAGCTTGGACCTTCAGGAGCCCACAAGACGTGTGTTTATGAGCAGGGAGGGCTTTGCAGAGAGCAAGTGCACACTCGGGCCCCGGAGACGCAGGCGGATGACGGTCGTCTCCTGATGTCAGAGGAGGAGCATTCAGGATCAGGAGAGCAAGAGCCGCTCGGCCAGCAGCCCCCGTCCCCCAGAGGCCCGAGTCCCGCTGGTGCAGCCGTCCGGCCCGCCCGGCACAGGTCAGCACGTTGGGGTCACTTGCCCCCCCTCCCCCACTCCCTTCCTCCCACCCTGGCGGGCAAGTGCCCGCGTGCGGATTCCCTGTCGACGAGTGGGCCACCCTTGAGGAGTGGAGCGGCGCAGGGCCTGGGAAAACCAGGATGGCCCCACTCAGAAGTGGCCGGTGGGTTGCTTTCCAGAAAGCTAATTTCTTCTAATGAAAGAATCACGTTTTCTGTAACAATAAGGATGGCGAAGACCTTTAGTTCACGTTGGAGCTTCCACATAAAAGCAGTTGACACTGGTGTGGAGCATGTGCTTGAGACAGACAGGGCCACAGGGATGGTCACCAGGGAGCCCAGGATCGCCCAGGAGGGCCTCCTGGAGGAGGGGAGCAAGAGATGCCTCAGGACGTGATGCGGTCCTGTCGTTTCTTAGGGAGGAAACAGAAAGGACTTTGCCTCTTACGTTAGAAAGTCTACCTGACTGCGTTTCTTTTCTCCATCTAATTAGTCAGCCCTAAACTCTGTTCCTCAAGGTATGTCCATCTCCGCTGGGGCTCTCTGCTTTGGGAGGCCTGCTGATGACTGAGGGTGGAAACTTGGTAGGTCATGTCTCTATGAGCAAGTACAAGACGTTCACAGTCTCCAGTTAGGAAGGCGACTTGTGGAAAGGATTCACTCCGGATTTCAGATAAACAGCCAAGATGTGAGGGCGCTCAGGATGTGACCCTGGCGATCACCAGGGTGGACCCCGTGCGTCTCGCTGCCCAGGCGGGCGTCTGCTTCCTACCTTTGTGTGCAGCGTGCGTCCCCTGCTGCGGCTGCGCTGGCCGAAGAGGACCCCTATTCCCGCAGAGGAGGGGCGCGCTCCCGGGACCCCTGTGTTCCCGCAGAGGGGTGCGCTCCCGGGACCCCCGTTCCCGCGGAGGAGGGGCGCGCTCCCGGGACCCCCGTTCCCGTGAAGAAGGGACACACTCCCGGGACCCCTGTTCCCGTGGAGCAGGGGCACGCTCCTGGGACCCCATCCCCGCAGAGGAGAGGCGCGCTCCCGGGACCCCCATGTTCCCACGGAGGAGGGGCGCACTCCCGGGACCCCCATGTTCCCACGGAGGAGGGGCGCGCTCCCGGGACCCCCGTTCCCGTGAAGGAGGGACACGCTCCCGGGACCCCCGTTCCCGCAGAGGAGGAGCGCGCTCCCGGGACCCCCGTTCCCGTGAAGGAGGGGCGCACTCCCGGGACCCCGTTCTCGCAGAGGAGGGACACGCTCCTGGGACCCCCATGTTCCCACGGAGGAGGGGCGCGCTCCCGGGACCCCCGTGTTCCCGCGGAGGAGGGGCGCAGTCCCAGGCACGCCGGACAGTCCAGGCCCAAGACTCCAGACACGTCCAGATGAGGCGCTGCTGTACAGTCTGCATTTCTTAAAGTTTAACAATTTTTTTTAATTCAAAATTTAAAAATAAAGCAACCAGCAGAATTACGTGTCTGGGTCTATGTTTGTGTGTTTCTGCGTATATGGCTATTTGGAAAACAAGAAAAGGAACATTCGGAGATGCTTCTATTAGCAAGTAAGGTCAAATACTTTAAAATGCGAATTCCGTACGGTGTTTGAACGTGGACATGACACAGCTTTAAACTCGGGCTGACTCTGTGGCATTCGTCCGGGATCGCTAACGGTGCGCGAAGTCCGCACCCGTGAGCCGCCAGACTTAAATTCTCTAATTGAACTTAAAAGTCTGGATTTGTTCCATAAAGAAGCATTTTTATCACTTCTTTTTTTGTGAAGACAGCAAAGCAGAAGAATGACCGAGAAGGAATGTTCCTAGAATTGCATCTTTCATAAATCCGCACAGAAACCAGGAGCGGGGAGAGTAAAATGCAGGTTTCTAAAACCGAATGGTGGGTCGGAAGGGACGCCGCGCCCGGCTCCGGGTTTCGGGACTGTCGCCCCCTCCCCGGCGTTGCTCTCCTCGGCCACATTCCAGGACAATGAAAATCCTGAGGTTGGTGGCCCCGAACTCTCTGACTGAAACACGAGGGGAAACCGGGACAAAACCTCCGATTGTCCTGTCGGCCGCTTGGAGCCGTCGCTTTCCTGACCCCGGCCGCGGCCTCCCGCCCCCGCGGGCGGGGTCTCCTGGGCACGGCGCGAGCCCCAGCGCTCGGAGGGACTCCAAGCCGGGCAGCCGGCCGAGCCTGGCTGCGTCCCAAGCGCCCCGTGCCGCGGACCCTCCCAGCGCCGCGCCTCCCGCCCCACCGCCCGCTTCCCGCAGCGCTGGCCCGAGTCACAGGCCGGCGCCCGGCTGGACTGACGCCAAGGCCCCGGGAAGCGCTGACTTCCTCCGCAGGTCAGCACCTTCCTGGGCACGAGAGACCCCCAGACGCTCTGGCGGGGCCTCCCAGGCCACAGCCCCTGTCCGTTTCACGGGAGGAAAGCCAGGGAGCCCCGGCTCCTCGGAGCGCTCTTCCCGCCTGGGGCCGCGGGGCCGGCGCGCAGAGCCGCTTCAGCTGGAATAACGGAGCCGGACGGTGTGCAGCCCCTGCGCGGAGAGGCAGCTGCGCGGCCGGCCTGCCCCCGCCCCCGGGCCTGCCCTTTGGCTTAATTAGGCGCCGCTGCAGAATGGAAGGGCCTGAATGCCCTTTGTGTCCCCCGCCGGCTCCTCACGGCCCCTGGAATAGCCCCTGTGCTTTTCTGTCTCTGAACCTTTGTGCGGACCGCTCCCCTCACCCTGAAAGCCCTCCCACTCGGCTTTATCCTTCCAGATCATTGCCATCTGTCAGTCTGCGGAGACCCCACACCCTCCGCGAGCCTTCCCGCCCGGCCCAGGATGGCCTGCTCTCTACACCAGCACCCTTTCGTCCAGACCTTTGTTTCCCCCGACGCAGCCCCCACGTCTGTGGTCCCCGTCCCTGCCGTCCAGCTGGGCTTCCTTCCCCACCGCGGCACAGAGACAGGCCCTGTCCCTTCCCCGCCACGTGCTCCCCTGAACGGGGGGGCGCCCCCTGGGCTCCCTGAACGCCAGGTCTGCATGAGAAACCCGTGGCCCTGGGTAAAAGCTGATGGATCCGCGGCACGAAGACACGGGTGTGAGCGGAGCTGGTGGGGGAAGCGTGGAGAACACTCCCCAGACCGTCCCTGGCGCCGGCCTCTGGGTGCCCCCCGACGTGATGGTGGCCGTGACGACAAACGAGGAGAACTCATTACCGTTCGAGCAAGAAGAAAGTTAGGAACGGGACCGAAGTTTCTTGGAGAAAACAGCGCCCTCCCTCCCAGCCAATGTCAGGCCCAGGTTGCTCTGAACTTTGTTTTCGGCAGACTTATCTGAGTTTGAACCGAGGTGTGGGGCCTCTTGAGACCGGCTGCAGCCACGGAGCTGGGGCCATGGACTGGGAAGGCATCGCGGGCCTCTCGGAGTGCTTGCAACTTCGCGGCGGGAGGGTCGCGGGCTGGTGACCCCTGCGCACCTGGGGTCCGGCTGGGCTGCTCGGGGCCGCAATGGCTGCATGTCCATCCGAGGGGCCTCGGCCATGGGCAGCCAGCCCCGGGTTCCCGCGTGGGCCGTCAGAGAAGAACGCTTACTGAAATGATGCGCTTCCCCTCCTCTGACTTGAGTCCGGTGTTTATCGGGAGCAGAGCAGAGGGAGAAGATGAGGGCAGCCCCGGAGAAGAGTGGGTGCAGCCCGTTGGGTTTCAGGCACGTCACACACATGTGGACAGAGTCGAGCGTACTCACTCGCGGCCTTCAGAGCCTGGGAGTGTGCCTCCTGCGGGGGTCCTGAGGCCGTAGGAAGCCCTCGGACTTGACAGCACTCTCGAGCTGTCTCCTGGGGCTAGACGGTCCCCGGATGGAAGGGTGACAGATTTAAACGGCTTCTGTCCTCAAGTTCGGGAGGCGAGACGTAGTTCTGGCCCCGATAACCCGAGGACGAGGCAGGATAGCGGTTCCTTAGGACCCGCCGTGGGGTCGCACCAGCCTGTGGCGCAGGGAGAGGGGAACGTGGTTCTTTTGCCTCTGCCCCGGGACTACTCGAAGATCCTTCTGGATTCGGAAGACCGTGGGAAAGTATTTTCACTTCTATAAGTTAAAATGTGTCTTTGAATTTTATTTTCAGAAAACATCTTGCAAAATGGGATAAAATTACTCACTATTCCTTGGCAAGTGCAGTTCATGCTGGAGCGGTTGTGGTTAGTTGGTGGGCGTCGTGAAACCGAGCAGTTAGAATAATGCCGCCGCACGTTGGACCCGAGGAGCGCGGTCTGCAGCCCAGACGCTTCGAGGTGGCGGTGGAGGGAGCCGCCGGGCGTGGGGCCCGGGGCTGCGAACAGGGCCCTCCATCCAGGGAGCACGTGTGGCTCTGACCAGATGAGGGATGGGCCGCCTGGGGTACCAGCCACGGCTCTGACCTCCCCGCGGGAGAAGGGAGGATTCTGTTTGTCTCCCAGGACTGGCCGTGCCCCTCTGTCCCCACAGTGTCCCCTGTGTATCCCCTAGTGTTCCTTAGTGCCCCCAATGTCCCTCTGTGTCCCCCCGTGCCCCACCGGCGTCCCCCCCAGTGCCCCTGGTGTTCCCCCAGCATCCTCCCATCCCCCCAGCATCCCCCTGGTGCCCCCCGGTGCCCCCAGTTTCCCCTGTTGTCCCCCAGTGTCCCCTGGTATCCCCATGTGCTCCTCGGTGCCCCCAGTGTCCCCTGTGTGTCCACCTGTGTCCCCCCGGTGTCCCCCCAGTGTCTCCAGTGTCACCCCAGTGCCCCCCGTGTCCCCCCATGCCCCCCAGTATCACCCGGCCCCCAGTGTCCCCCTCAGTGTCCCCCAGTGTCACCCCGGTGCCTCCTAGTATCCCCCCAGTGCCCGCCCATGTCCCTCGGGGGTCCCCTAGTGCCCCCCTGGCATCCCCCAGGTGTCCTGTGATGTTGGTGTCCCAGAGGTCGGAGCTCATGTTTCTTTCCGCAGCAATCCTACTCAGAGGAGCTATTTGCGGTGAGAATATTTATGCAAACTGCCTCCCGTAAAGCACATGGAGAGTCCCCGTCTCCGCACCCAGCCTCGGCGGCCTGCCCCGCACAGCAGCCCCTCCCGGGCCCACTCATGTCCGCGGGGAGCCTGCCCAGGGAACCCGCTGTGGATGGGAGGGGGGCAGACGCGCCATCCTCTCTCTTTATGTGCCTTGTTTTTTTGATGTGACGTTGGAGCCACCCAGACGGTCTGCGTTACGTTCTCCCCTACTTGTCCCCACATCCTAAACATTTCACTTAGTCTTAATCCTACTGAATGAAAAACTTCATATATTCTAAACACCTCTTGTTTTGGTGTTCTTTATGACAAAAGGCTTAATTTAGGGGAAAAAAAGCAAAATAAAAAAGGAAATAAGCCCGCCTGTCTTCCCAGTCGCAGGCAAAGGGTCTCCATTAGGATCTCCCGGTGTCCGGGTCCCCCCGTGTTTGCTCCTGCGTCGGGGGGCCTGTGAGAAAGACCTCCCTGCACTGGGAGCTGGGACACGGGCGGCCGTTGGCCAGCCGCCCTGGCGAAGCCGCCCTCCGGGGGCTTTGTGCGCCATTGTTCAGGCTCTGTCTGTGGGCTTCTGCGGTGCCCTGGGAGCTGGAGACGGGGTCCCTCCCCGGAGAGGGCCGGCCCCTTTTCAGCGCGCTCGCTCAGTGTTTTGTGCGGCCTGGAAAGTAATTGGCCTTTCTCCCTCCCCAGCGCACCCTAATGAGCCGACCCGCCCGCCCGCGGCTTTGTGCCCTCCTCTTCAGTTCTGTCGTGTTACCACGAATTACGCTCTCCAAATAACCCTAAAACCCCAGCCGCCCTTTGTGGACACACTTAGGCAGTCAGCTGCTTTGTTCTGATTGTTCCTTGAAAGGTACAAAGCGGTTTTTCTTAAGCCTTTGTCGTCTTGGTCTTTCTTTTGGCAGAATTTGGGAATGACAGGTCTTTTCTCTCAGAGTGAGTCCCACTCTCTGCAATTTTCCCCCATCAGATACAGATTTGAGAAGTGAGGCATTTGCATTATTATGTATGTGGACGGATTTCTGCCCCCAGAATCCTAGTCAACTTATTTTTTGCAAATTGTGTTACAAAGAAGTATGGGGTACTCTGAGGTTCTGCGGAGATACCCCAGGGCCTCGGCTTCTCGTAAGAGAGCGGGCGGCCTCCCGGGCGGCGGGGGCCTGCACCCCGAGAATGGGGAGCCTCCGGGCTGACCCTGCTCAGGGGGGTCCTGCCCCGGGCCGGGGGGCTCCGGCCACGCTGGAGACGGCCCCACGTGGTGCAGAGCCGAGCCTTTGAATTTCCGCGGAGAGTTGTGGGCACCGGGGTTTGGGACTCCTGTCTCCACCTTTCCTGACAAACGAAGAACCTCTCGGGTATTTCAAATAGTGTGGCCCAAGCTTCACGTATCTACTTTGTGATCAAACCCCTAAATTTAGGGGCCTGAAAACATGGTTGTTTTCTTTTTTAGAAATCCCGTTCTCTGGTTGCTACGGGAAGGGTGGGGAGAGTCCCTTTGCCGAAGACCGTGATCCGCCGCCACACTGGGGTCCACGTGGCCCGCGGCGCCGTGGGCCTGACTTCATCTGCTGGCTGCGTAACCCCCTTGGCGCCCGGGGCGGCAGGGACAGGCCAGTGCGGCGCTCGGGGCCTCCTCAGCTCCCACTCCTAGAACCTGCCCCACCGGCTCTGCATGGTCACGGAACGGGGGCGCGGGGAGGGCGGAGGCCCTCACCCCATGTCGTGCAGCTGGCAAGGAGCTGAGCGGATTCCGACTGCCCAGTCTGGGCCCGTGGTCCTTGCCATCAGCCCCCCGGTCACGTCTGCAGACGGGTCTCTGTGCAGACGGGGGTCTGTCTCAGGCCTGTGTCCTCCACCTCGGGTGGATTCCTCTTCCCGCCGTGGGATTTTCCCTACGACACTCGTGATCTAAGACACGTGCTTATCGACCACGGAATTGATGGCTGCGGCGGGAAGGTCACCCGTGAAACCGTGTCAACCTCTCATTGTGCGCGCGCCTTCTCCTCGGGAACGTGAGACGGTCTGCATCTGTCCTCCTCGAGAACTTTCTTCGCACCTGGGGGCGGGGTGGGGGACACACAGCTAAGAGGGGACAGAGCAGAGATGCGGAGACGGGGGGATCTCTCCCGAAAGCCCTGGAAGCCTTCTCCAGAGCTGGATGGCCTGGAAGTGCCCAGCAGCACGTTCCCGGAACAAGTGACTTCCCCCTGCTCTCTGGAAAGCAAATCTCTCATCACGCCCGCATTGGCGTTTTCTTCCGCATTAGATGAGCAAAGAAAAAGCGACTTGGTGAAGCTCCTGGGGGAGCGAGTCGTGAGCCCGCGGTGAGCTCTCTCGGGGTCGGGAGGGCCGGTGCGCGTGTGACAGCCCCGAGCAGGCGCGGACCTCGGTGCTCGGCTCCTCCGGCGGCATAAGCGGGCCCGGGCGGCCGGCTAGGGAGCCGTCGGGAGGGACTGCGTGACTTGCCGGTGGACCCCACGTGTGGGTCGGTGACTCGCAAACCCATTGGATGAGACCCGCCTTTCTTCTTCCTTCATAATTAACTGCCTCGTGGTTGTCGAATCCCATGAATCACGACCCGAAGACGGTAATTGTCTAATGAACGCGAGGTGGTCCCGCTGAATGCCATGTTCATTAATGTGGCGCTGCCCTGATCATGATTTAAAAATTAAAGTGGATTCAGTCTGGGCCTTACCCACGATAAGCTTTTCGGTGTTTAACGAGGGGCCAGGAGGTTCGGCACATCCTTCTCCAGCCAAGTGAAGACATGTTTGGGGACAATCTCTGCGGTACTCGGACAAGGCGTGCCCTGCCTGGGACGTGCCAGGGTCCCTGAGGGTGAGGGGCATCCCGGCTTTACCGGGTTCAGGCCCTCGTGACGAACACCCCGTTGGGCCTGCCTCTCCTTTCACAGCATCCAGGACCCGACCACGGGGCCCTGCGTCGTGGGTGTTGGGGATCCCCGTTCTGCTTGCTGCCAGGATCGTGAATCACAGAAACTCCGGGCGGCCTTGGGCTGGTCTGCGGGTTCCTTCCAGAGCCTGCATGTTGTCTACCGAGCGCTGCCCATCCTCTTTTGCTCAAGGGAAGCGCTCCCCGTGGGTGGCCGCAGCCGCGTGCGTCACAGACTGTCACTCAGTGAGGCGGTGCTTGTCACGGCAGAGCCAGTCGCTGCTGTGTCCCACACGGCCCCGCAAGCCCAACGGGGACCAGGGAGCGCTGGGGTCCAATAGCATTTCCAGGTCGTGGAAACTAACGCTGCGAACTTCCAATCACATTTAAGTAAGTGTTTATGCTCAGCCCGTCGATGCTGGGTCACTGCCTGTGGGGTCAGCGAGATCACGCCTCCACCTGTCTCTGTGTGGACTGCGACTGCCTTTTTCGGGGTAGGTGACACTTTGACGTGGAGAGTATGGTGCTGCCTAGAGGCCGGCAGAACCTTCTGGTCTGAAGGGAGGGCAGAGGCTCCCCAGACGGCTCTGCCAAGAGGGTCACATTGGCACAGCCCTGCGCCTGCCCTGCGCCTGGCCCTGCGCCTGACCCTCAGCCTGGCCCTCAGCCTGACCCGGGCCCTGACCTGACACAACTGAGTCAGGCTGAAGTCTGCATCTTGTCTTTTAAAAAGAAATTCGAGGGCGCCGGGGGGCTCCGTGGGTTAAAGCCTCTGCCTTCGGCTCAGGTCATGATCTCAGGGTCCTGGGATTGAGCCCCGCATCAGGCTCTCTGCTCAGTGGGGAGCCTGCTTCCTCCTCTCTCTCTGCCTGCCTCTCTGCCTACTTGTGATCTCTCTGTGTCAAATTAACAAAATCTTAAAAATAATAATAATAAAAATAAAAAGAAATTCGAGTGTTCTCAGGAAACTTTAATTTCTTAAAGTAATAGCACAGAGACTGGTCAGAATACAGAATTTCTGTTGTTCCTTTACAAACTGTAACCAACTGAAAGCACTAACTGAAGGGGCCTCTGGCGACTGTCCAGAGAGGGCAGCGGGGCAGAGAGGAGGGTGCAGTCTCCACCCGTGGGGCTCGCCGACGGGGTCCCCCAGAGGCAGCAGGCCCGGCGTGTGTCCCCTCCTGGCGGTGTCCCCTCGAGGATCCTCAGGTTTTGTCCAGACGCTCCGGCATGGCCTTGTGTTGGCCCGTGGGAGACCCCGGAGCCCGGGGCTTGCGCCCCACAGTCCGCGGAGCAGGCGTTGCACGCTCGCGGCCCCCTCGTCTCGCCGTGCGCTCACAGGCTGTGTTCAGATGTCCCACAGCAGCCCCGGAGGTGGGGCCGGCCCGCTGCTCCTTCTCCTGTCTCATATTCGGAGGACAAGGCGAGAGAAGGCGCGCGGTGTGCCCACGGTCACAGGAGGGCCGCTCCTCCTTCCCCAGGGCAGCCCCCACAGGGGCTGAGACGGGGGGCTGGACCCATAGGAACCTCCACCATGAGCGCTGGCGCCTCGGCAACGGCCAGGCTGCCGGGAGGCACAGACGGCGGCTGGAATTCTCTTCGCCGCGTGGGAAGCCTGTGGGCACAGGTGGGCTGTGAGCGGCAGCTTTCCTCGGAGCCACTGACCGCACTGCCGACCAGACAGACAGACCCGCTAGCTCCCCTCCTCGTGCTCCCCGCGGCCGCGGTCCGGAGCACAGCGCCGGCGCCGGGAACAGCGAAGGTTAGGAAAGGCGCACCGACAAGGGCCATTCTCCGTCGCTCCTGCCGCTAACGCCATCCCCCTGGAAGCTTTAGCCCCTGCAGACGACCCCGGCCGATCTGCGGCGTCTCGTCCCGGAGGCCCCCGCCCGCCAGCCCCCATCCGCCCGAAAGCCCCGACAGACGTCGTGGGTGCTCTGGGCTGGGCCACGAGCGCGGGGAGCTCAGGGCCCTGCTGGCCCTCCTCCGCGGTCGCTCCTGGCACCTGGGAACAGTGCGCATGGCCAGCGCTGAGGGGATTGATACTCGCTACTCACGGCCCGGGCGGTGCTGACGGCGAGCTCGGAGTGCGTGGTCTCGCCCAGTCCTCCAGGACCAGGGCTTGCGTTCACAGCCGAGGAAACCGGGACTCGGAGAGGCTGGGGGTTTGCCCGAGGTCGCACAGCCAGCAGGTGCTGAAGCCGGGACCGGAATTAGGCACTGTCACTCCGGCACCCTGAACAGGGGGTGGCTTCCCGGAACCCGGGGAGAGGGGTCAAAGGCAAAGGAGTCCGGCGCGAGCCCCGGTTTCTGGGTGGCGTCTCTGCTGGGACAGCAGAGCCGGGCTGGTCTCCCTGGCGTCCGGCCCCTCCCGGCCGTCGGAAAGCCCGGCACAGCACCCTGGCTGCGGGCGGCCGCCCACGGAGGGGGGCTCGCGGGCCTCCAACACAGTGACTTCAACCTCCCGGCTCAGCGGCCCCCGCGTTCATTGTGCAGAAGCGGGAGGGAAGTCCGCCCCCGCCGCGTCCGCCCACCTTTACCTGCGTGTAAGACTGCCATGGAAGAGGCCGCGGGGTTCCTGGACGCGGGAACGCTTCAGCTGCCCCCTCGGCCACGCCGGCGACGGCCACACTCTCGGGGCCGCTCTCGAACCCTGCGCCGTGGGGAGGGAGGCTGCTCTGCCGTTGGAAACAGGCTGGCGACCGTTTCTGCTGGAACCTTCCTTCTATTTTAAGAATCGTTTTTTTAAAGACCTGCAAGGAGCGCCAGCCTGAGTAACCCTGCGGACGCTCGGCCCCCGGGGCCTGCGGGGCGTCCAGTCAGCCCCTAAGTCGCCTGTCAGACGATCAGCCTGGGGACGACCTGCTGCCTCCTGCGCTCTCTTCAGAAATACCTTTGAACTTGCCGAGCCCCTGGGCGTTTGTTCCGGCTTAGAGAGTTGTTTGGATTTCTTGGGCTGGTGTCTCTGGTGATCGACCGAAGACCTCCTCTGCGGCGGGCCCCACTCGGGCGTCCTACGGCAGTGAGGCCGGTGCTTCGGTTTCTCGAGTGGAAACGCTAGGGCCCGCCGTGCGCTCTCCCCCGGCACCATCAGAGGGAAGGACGGGAATCGGGGGCCGGCCGCCTCCCATCTCCCCGCACGGTCGCAGGGCAGTCACCTGGCTGGTGTGACCCTCGCCGGTGGGACGTTTGCTTCTCAGTGACTGAATCTCAGGCCTCCAGAAGCTTTGTCCCCAAAGGCGCTCCTTCCGAGAGGGCGCGTCCGGAGCCCCCGGGCAAGGCTGGGGTCGTGTTTGTGCTCCGGGTGGAGGCCCGGTCATCTTGCAGGTGGACGGTGTGAAACCGTAGCATTTAGCGCATTTAGCGCAGCAATGCTGTAATACGGAGCATCCCACGCGCGTCCAGGGCGAAGAAGTGGTTCCTGGCACCACCTTCCTGCTCAGAATTGCCCACTGGGTCTGCGGTTGGTTGGTTGGTTTGTAAGGTTCTGAGCAAAGCTGGCTCAGGTTTTTGAACAACTCGTTGTCCGAACACCAGGCGGGAGCCAGCAAACCCTGCGGGCGGTGGGGGCCCAGCGGGAGGGCAGCCTGCCCTCCTCCCTCTTCTTTCCGCGGCCCGCGAGCGGCCCTTGGCGTGAAGTTTGCCCGTCTCTCGGAATGCCCACGGCCCTGCTCCGTGAGACCCACTGCTCTGGCGGGGGGAGGGCCCCTCCGAGTACCTGTGCCGGGCCGCACGCACCGCGTGGCTCCAGGCGCCCAAGCCGTGCCTCCCAGGGGATCTGCACTGGGAGACGGGGTCTCTTCACTATGGTGGCAGCTGCCGGAGGAAGGTCTCGAATGCCAAGGAGCAGGGCAGCAAGCATGCAGGATAAGGAACAAGTGTAAGGGTCCTGGCAGCTTTAGCCAGCACCCCAGGGCACGTTGAGCTGGTGGGGGCGGCGGGGGGGCGACCCCCACCCCGGGCACCACCGTGGGGAAGGGAGGAGCCGTGCAGCTCTCCGGCATCTCGCCCCGTGGGTGCATTTTTAATTTCTCTCTTGGCTCCGATCCTCTCACAGGGTTGTTCTTGGTGTCATTTTATTTGGGTGGCTCAGGTTACAGTGATCATTTTGGGGGGCAAAAGGCTGGAATTCATCAGACAAGATGCAGGTGTTTGCTAGTGAGAAGATGGGGGGATCCCGGCCGAATCCCCGGTGACAGCCAGGAGCTAATGCGCGGCCCCACGAGGGTCCCTTGCTTCCGAGCGCCATCCCCGCCCGCGTGTTCAGACACCGCCCTGCCTGGGGTTGCCGGGACCCTTTAGGGACCTCACAGCAGCTCAGTTCGGGTGTCGTACCGAGGTTTTCCTTTAAATCTGGAGACTTGGGCTTTGCAGGTCTGGGCACAGAAGCAAACCTTTTCCGTTAAACCACAAGCATTCCTTTTTACGTGTGATTTTATCTGTCCTCTCTCGTGTGAGCTCTCTTCAGTTTGGGTGCTATTTGGGGGGAAAAGGGAAGAACCAAAAGGAGGTGGTTGTTTTTTCCTGAAGACCTGAGCACGGCTAAGCCTTGTCTCTCCCGCTGTGACTGAAATTCTAAAGAGGAAGGAAAGACGGGCTCGCTCAGCCTGCACCTTGTTATTCCAAGATAGCCCAAGGTCACCACGGCGGGCCCAGTGCCCTCTTCTCTGACTCTGAGTGTGTGTGTGTGTCTGCACTCTGTGTACACGTGAGCATCTGTGTGTGGCCGTGTGTGTTACATGTCCGTGTGGGTGTGGGAGATCTGTGTATCTGCACCTGTCTGTGTATTGTGTGCGTATACACACGTGTGCATTTCTGTGCACATCTGTGCTTGTGTGTGATGTGTGCGTGTATATCCATGCGTGTTGCGTATCCGTACATGTGTGGGATGTGCGTGTGCATGGATGCACGCGCGCACGGCTGCAGGACAGACCCGTCTGCCCCTGGGCTCCCGGGTCGGCAGGGCCGGGGGCCGGACCGTGGGCCGTGGGGGCCGCCCTGACCTGCCCTTCTGTCCCCCAGGAGCTGTGTCGGCAGCGCATGGCCGTGCGCACGTCGGAGCGCCCTGAGGCCCCGCACGCGTCCCGCGTCGACAGCGTCTCCTCGCCGTTCAGCGACGGCCCGATGCCCAGCCCATCCGCGCGGAGCAGCGCGTCATCCTGGTCCGAGGAGCCCGTGCCGTCCAACATGGACATCTCCACCGGCCACATGGTCCTGGTAAGGCCCGCGGTCCTCGCCGTCGGGAATCGCTGTCCAGACCGTCACCGGGGGTGGGGGTGGGGGAGCAGGCACAGGGCGGGGAGGGCGGAGCTCACGGCGTCCTTCCTGCCGCGCACACACGTCCCTGGGTTCCCGCCGCACACCCAGCCTGCGTCAGAAGGATCAGCAACAGCGTGCCGGCCTCCGCGGCTCAACGGCGGTCCGAAAGCCCAGAGTGTCAGGGCCCCTCCCCGCCACTCCATCCTCCTGGTTTAGGTACGGGGAGCGTGGGCACCCACACACACACCAGATCATGCGTGGGATTCTGCCCTGGGCACTGTGCTCAGTAGAGGAGTGTGCATCCGTGAGTGCCTACTGTATGCACTGCTGTCGTTGAGCCTCCAGCCAAGAGACCCTTGTGGCGTCTTCCCCTCCGTGCAGCTCACCAGGCGGGGTCTGGGCGACAGCTGCCCCTCGCTTGCTGCCGCTACCTGATGGTGACTGGGGGCTGTGGGGGGCACAGAGCCCTTGGGGGGGGCCTCGCCATAGACACTTCCTCCTGCCCGTCGGGCTCCCTGTCCATGTTTCCCCAAACGCTCGGAGGGCCGCATGTGGAGAGGCGGCCGCTGCCCTGCGACACGTGCTTGATGTCTGACCTCCACTGAGAGAGACGTTCACAATCCCGCCCTCTTTGCCGGCCGTCTCCTGAAGGCGGGACGCCACGCTCCCAGAGCCTCAGGCCGCCCGCGCCTGCCGTCTTGTGCTGGCAAAGCTGGAGCAGCCGGCCGTTGGCTGCGATGCTCCTGCCGGAGACCCAGCGTTCGCGGTCGGCCGGCTCAGCCGTGTCACGGCCGGTGTCGCGGCAGCAACGCTCCCAGACCGGGCCGGCTGTCTTCGCCGTCCAGTCTGCATCCCAAGCGTCCATGTGGGACAGGCCCCGAAAGCCGTGTTCGCGGTCTTTAAACATTTATTTTTTTGTGGCAAGTTGCCTTCTATGTTTCTGTCCCGACAACGTAAGCCGGTGAAATTGGACCCAGTCCAGTTAGGCCGCCGGCCGGCACCACCGCGAACTGGGCACCTTGCCAGCAGAGTCGGGCTGCCCTCGTCCCGGAAGCTGGAAGCCCCACGTCGAGGAGCCGCGGCCTGGTGTCTGAGGAGGCCCCTTCCCTCCTCTGAGCTCGCCCCGTCTCGCTGCGTCCGCCGGCGCCGTCCCACGTTCCCGCGCCGCAGCCGCCAGAGAATTCCTTCGGCTTCCCCGCCCCCGTCTCTGCTCTCGCGGCCTGAGCGCGCGGGGAGACGCGGTCTGTGCACAGCCGGCCGGCATGGCGGGGGCCGGGGCCGCTGAGCTCATTCTGCTCGTGCGGGGCCCTGACCCTCTGTCCCCTGACCCCACATGACAGGCGGGCTGGAGCTCTGCGCGCCCGTGCTCCCCCTCAGCTGAGCGCTGTGCCCGTGCAGAGCCCAGAGGCCGCGGCCACACGGACAGACCGGTCAGCACTCCTGCAGAAATGCTCACCCGCTAAATGGCTCCTCTCTTAGGCCCTGACGCGAGTCCATTCTCCCAGGGCGGCCGCGGAGCACATGGCGGTTCCAGTGGCGTCACGGTCAGCAGGAAGTGGCCCTTGCGCTACCGGTCCACGAAGGGCCCTCTCCCTCCCCGGCGGAGCCCGCGGAAACCCATGTGAGTCCCCACCTCAGAACGTGCTAGAACGCCTGACCTTCTGACTCATTAAGGCAACAAGGAAGATGACTCTTGGGTGATCGATCGGCGCGAGCCCCCGTGAGGAGATTTCCCTGGTTTTCCAACAGCTGCGTGATGATTTCCCTGAACTATACACTAAGGATTCGGAGACCTTCGGGGGAATTACGTGCCATCCAGGCCCAGGAGCCACACACGCCCCACGAATGTGTCATGCTGATGTGACCCCTTAACCTACGGTGTGATGGACAGTGGACAACCTGGTGGGAACGAGGAGCCCCCATGGGGTCGGAAGGGAGTCGGCCGAGTGACCTGGAAAACCTCCTCGTCCCTAAAGCCCAGGGCCAGTGTGCAAGACGGGGACGCCGTCTCTGGCGAAGGATGGACAGCGTGTTTGAAGCACACAGTGGCCTGGGAAGTTAAAGAGCCAGATGTTGACCCCTCAGGCCAGAGTACGGTCGGGAGCCGCTGACCTGAGGGCGGGGCTGACCTAGAACCCGGGGGCGGGGCTGACCCCCCCAGTGGAGTGGCCCTGGGGGCGGGGCTGACCGAGAACCCGGGGGCGGGGCTGACCCCCCCCC